>CM060598.1:18033914-19233914 GCA_030578255.1 Tiaroga cobitis
AACCATTCTGGCTGTTTTTAAACTTAAACATTATTCTCTAATTGCTCTCACCATGCCCGTTTCTGAAACTCTGCACATGTCTACTGTCTAATAAATGTGATGTGTCTGTCGGGTTTCATGCAATTTCAAGTATGTTAAGAGTCTCAAAAGCATCAACAAAGAATAATAAAGTTTGATGCGTTGCCACGGCAACAGTATCTAAGATATCAATAATCCTTTCTCAGGTCTACATCTGCCGTGTGTCTACATTATACACATAAAGTTTGAAGCAAATTGGGTAAAAATAAGAGGGTGATTTCAAAGCCTTTAGGAAGTGACACACTTCCTGCTGCCAGTTGGTGGCGCTATAACTTTGACTCACAATAGTCACATCCATGTGATCGGACTCTTACAGCGAACACACTGCTGAAGTTTCATCAAGATCAGTTAATGTATGCAGAAGTTATAACACACTTCCTGTTTCCTTTATTCGCCATAAATTCGTTTCCTCGCCACAGCCAAACCGTTCGAGATATCAAAAATCCCCTGGCAACTTTTCATCCTCAATGTCTTGACTTCATGCTGACCGAGTTTCGTGGCGATTGGTTGAATTCTCTAGGAGGAGTATATCGAATTCCAGGGGCATACGCTTCCAAACAAACCATAATAGCCGACTTCCTGTTGGGCTGGGGTAAAAAGTAAAAGTACAAAGGATATATGAATCGATGAGATCTATATGTGTACCGAGTTTCATATTATTACATTCAAGCGTGTTTGATTTATGGACCAAGTTTTCGGACCCCGTTCCAGGGGGCACTGTCGAGCCCCCCTGCCACGCCCGGGTACCAGCTTCAGCCCGGCCCTGATGGCCACGGGTTCTGACCCGTGTGCAAAGTTTCAAGAGTTTTTGAGCACGTTAAGGGCCCCCAAAGTGCGCTGAGAGTCTCAAAAGTATCCAAAAAGAATATTAAAGTTTGATGCGTTGTCACGGCAACAGCATCTAAGATATCAACAATCCTTTCACAGGTCTAAATCTGGCGTGTGTCTACATTATACACATCAAGTTTGAAGCAAATCGGGTAAAGCCTGTTTGATTTATGGACCAAGTTTTCGGACCCCATTCCAGGGGGCGCTGTCGAGCCCCCCTGCCACGCCCGGGTACCAGCTTCAGCCCGGCCCTGATGGCCGCGGTTTCTGACCCGTGTGCAAAGTTTCAAGAGTTTTTGAGCACGTTAAGGGCCCCAAAAGTGCGCTAAGAATCTCAAAAGTATCCAAAAAGAATATTAAAGTTTGATGCGTTGTCACGGCAACAGCATCTAAGATATCAACAATCCTTTCACAGGTCTACATCTGGCTTGTGTCTACATTATACACATCAAGTTTGAAGCAAATAGGGTAAAGCGTGTTGGATATATGGACCAAATTGTCTGACCCGTTCAAGGGGGCGCTGTCGAGCCCCCCTGCCACGCCCGGGTACCAGCTTCAGCCTGGCCCTGATGGCCGCGGGTTTTGTCCCGTGTGCAAAGTTTCAAGAGTTTTCGAGCACGTTAAGAACCCCAAAAGTGCCCGAAAGCATAAAAAAGCATGAAAAAGCTTAAAAAAAGGAATATTAATGTTTGATGCATTGCCATGGCAACAGTATCTAAGATATCAATAATCCTTTCACAGGTCTACATCTGGCGTGTGTCTACATTATGCACATGAAGTTTGAAGCAAATCGGGTAAAAATAAGAGGGTGATTTAAAAGCATTTTGAAAGTGACACACTTCCTGCTTCCAGTTGGTGGCGCTATAACTTTGACTCACAATAGTCACATCCATGTGATCGGGCTCTTACAACGAACACACTGCTGAAGTTTCATCAAGATTAGTTAATGTATGCAGTAGTTATAACACACTTCCTGTTTCACGTTTCTCGCCATAATTTCGTTTACTCGCCACGGCCAAACCGTTCGAGATATCAAAAATCCCCTGGCAATTTTTCATCCTCAGTGTCTTGACTACATGCTGACCGAGTTTCGTGCCGTGTGTTTGAATTCTCTAGGAGGAGTATTTCACATTCCATTGCATGTGTTTTCCAAACAACCCTTAATAGCCGACTTCCTGTTGGGCTGGGGTAAAAAGTAAGAGCATGAAGTATATATGAACCGATGAGATCTATATGTGTACTGAGTTTCATATTATTACATGCAAGCGTGTTTGATTTATGGACCAAGTGTTCAAACCCCGTTCCAGGGGGCGCTGTCGAGCCCCCCTGCCACGCCCGGGTACCAGCTTCAGCCCGGCCCTGATGGCCGCGGGTTCTGAGATGTGTGCAAAGTTTCAAGAGTTTTCGAGCACGTTAAGGCCCCCAAAAGTGCCCAAAAGGTAGTAAAATAATAATAATAATAATAAAATATAGCTGCGAGCAGCGATTACGGGCCCAAGCCGGTGGCACCGCAACCCCGGTGCCTTTAATTACCTAAAGGCACCGGAGTGGCGGTGCCGCCGGCTTTGGCCCTTCATCGCTGCTCGCAGCTATATTTATATATATATATATATATATATATATATATATATATATATATATATATATAAACAAGCCGGTGGCACCGCCACCCCGGTGCCTTTAGGGTTACTGTGCGTGACGGGCAATAACGTAACCCCGCTTTGACCTTTGAGAAGATGTGTGCTGTAGAGCTTGCATCAGTGTGGGCTCTGCAAAAGTGTGCATTGAGGGCACATATCAACCACAAAGTATGCGTGAGCAACCTTCTGAAACCTAAAATGAAAAATGAGACACCCTACGGTCTCATGGACTTAATGGACACATGAAATAAGTACACAAGTTTGAAAGTTATATGAAGTGTGCCAAGACAGAATATTTGCCTGATCTGATTAGAAAAATAGTTTTTGTGTGTGTGTGTGTGTGTGTGTGAGGCGTGATTGAACAATGTAGACATAAAAACATACTCCGTCCTTTTGTTCATACAGGACATTATTCAAACTACAAAGTGTTTACTTATATTTGTGTACAATCGCAATAAAACACAACATTGTGCTTTTGTCAAACTGTAAACTACAACTGTCACCCAACCAAAATCTCTTACACACACACACACACACACACATAGTTTAAAAGCAAAAAAATCTTTTGGACATTCATCATATTGCATTGGTTTTCATTTCTTGTTCTCGAACAGAGCCCTAATCTGTTTATTTTTTCAGTTACACATTCTACATTGATTAAAAAAGAAAAATCAAATGTGTTTTTATTTTATACATAAATAAATAATCTAGCATTCAGATGAGAGTAAAGTTAGTGTTAGTTCAAATTTTAAGGAAAACAAAAATATGATCTGAAATATCGCACATTCATTTAAAATTCATTCAGGTTCAATTACCAAACATACAAATCTCAATGTAATTTAAAGCAAACAATACATTTAAAATATATGGGTTGTATGCAATTTTTTTATATATAAAAAGATATATATCCAAAAATACAAAGCCTAAACTTTAACAAGGGTTAAACAATCACTGTAACAGACACAATCACACACACACACACACGTCAAATCACTTACATTTTAGATGCAATATTGACTTTTTTTCTGTTTCAGCAGCGAAAATAGTTCAACAAAGATCACAGCAGAACCATCGAGCATCTCACAGCAACGCGTTCTCATTACTGAATGATTCAGCATTTTGAACAAATCGGTTGACTCAAAGATTCAACGACCAATCCATAATCTGTCTCATTCATGAATGACTCAGCCGTTCGAACGAATCGTTTGAACGAATGAATCAATGACTCGCTCATTAAGACGGTCGCCTGGCGACACCTAATGACGGTTTAGTGATATGTTTAAAAGTATCATTCTTTCCAACGATTGTTAATTAACTCATATTTGAAACATAAGCTATATATATATATATATATATATATATATATATATATATACACACATATATATACACAAAAATAAAATAAACACATTTGAAGCGTGTTTGCTTACTAAATTGTGAGCTGAACGAAAGTTGCAGCAAATATCAGCAACAGGAGTCAAATTTCATTAATCACGAGAGTGAAGAGCTGACTGAAAAGATGATGACGGAATAGGCTATTTTATGTAAAAGCGCCTATTTAAGCGAATCTATCATTATACTCTTTTGTTGTTGTGTTTTCCGTGAAAAATAATAGACTATTGAACTCACAATTCAAGCACGCGCTCTGCACGCGCCACCATTATCAATGTCCGTGTGGACGTCCGCGATCGAACAGTGGAAACATTGGCTACTCCGTCATTTTATTCAAGAAGATCATTCAAACTGCAAAGTGTTTACTTATTTTTGGATATTCGCAATCAAACACAACATTGTGATTTTGTAAAATACATTCAAGAAATCCGCCCCCGAAATGGGGCTTCTTTTAAAATGAAACAAAAATGCTCACAGCTGCACGTCTTGTGGAGACGTCCGTTACTTTCGCTTTCAAGTTAGCGATTTTAAAGCCCCCAGCGGAGTCACGGTGGGAAAATATTCCCATAGTAGCATCAATTGGCCTACCTGATTTTGAACACAAGAGGGCAGTAAAGCACTATGAATGATTTTTATTTTTTTTATTTTTTTGGCTAAACAACCATTCTGGCTGTTTTTAAACTTAAACATAAATCTTAAATTGAAAAAAAGGAATACAATGGGTTTACTTCTAATATTAGTATAATTTTATAGAAAAATAAATGGTGTATAATTACATTTTAGAAAGATATGAGACATTTCCTGATTCTTTTTTTGACATAATCCCTCGCCATAGCAAAACCGTTTGAGATATTCAATATCCGTTCACAATTTAGCATCTTTAATGTATTTTCATCAAGTTGAAAAAGTTTTGTAACTGTAGATGAAACTAACCCCCCCCCCCCACACACACTTTTGTCACAAAAGGTGGCGCTACTGAGCCCCTGCACCACGCCCGTTTCTGAAACTTTGCACATGTCTACTGGCTAATAAATGTGATCTGTCTGTCAAGTTTCATGCAATTTTAAGCAATTTCAGGCATGCTAAGAGTCTCAAAAGCATCCAAAAAGAATATTAAAGTTTGATGCGTTGCCATGGCAACAGTATCTAAGATATCAATAATCCTTTCACAGGTCTACATCTGCCGTGTATTTACATTATACACATCAAGTTTGAAGCAAATCGGGTAAAAATAAGAGGGTGATTTCAAAGTATTTTGAAAGTGACACACTTCCTGCTGCCAGTTGGTGGCGCTATAACTTTGACTCACAATAGTCACATCCATGTGATCGGCCTCTCACAGCGAACACACTGTTGAAGTTTCATCAAGATCAGTTAATGTATGCAGAAGTTATAACACACTTCCTGTTTCCATTATTCGCCATAAATTCGTTTCCTCGTCACGGCCAAACCGTTCGAGATATCAAAAATCCCCTGGCAATTTTTCATCCTCAATGTCTTGACATCATGCTGACCGAGTTTCGTTGCGATTGGTTGAATTCTCTAGGAGGAGTATATCGAATTCCAGGGGCATACGCTTCCAAACAAACCATAATAGCCGACTTCCTGTTGGGCTGGGGTAAAAAGTAAAAGTACAAAGGATATATAAACCGATGAGATCTATATGTGTACCGAGTTTCATATTATTACATGCAAGCGTGTTTGATTTATGGACCAAGTTTTCGGACCTCGTTCCAGGGGGCACTGTCGAGCCCCCCTGCCACGCCCGGGTACCAGCTTCAGCCCGGCCCTGATGGCCGCGGGTTCTGACCCGTGTGCAAAGTTTCAAGAGTTTTCGTGCACGTTAAGGGCCCCCAAAGTGCGCTGAGAGTCTCAAAAGTATCCAAAAAGAATATTAAAGTTTGATGCGTTGTCACGGCAACAGCATCTAAGATATCAACAATCCTTTCACAGGTCTAAATCTGGCGTGTGTCTACATTATACACATCAAGTTTGAAGCAAATCGGGTAAAGCCTGTTTGATTTATGGACCAAGTTTTCGGACCCCATTCCAGGGGGCGCTGTCGAGCCCCCCTGCCACGCCCGGGTACCAGCTTCAGCCCGGCCCTGATGGCCGCGGTTTCTGACCCGTGTGCAAAGTTTCAAGAGTTTTTGAGCACGTTAAGGGCCCCAAAAGTGCGCTAAGAATCTCAAAAGTATCCAAAAAGAATATTAAAGTTTGATGCGTTGTCACGGCAACAGCATCTAAGATATCAACAATCCTTTCACAGGTCTACATCTGGCTTGTGTCTACATTATACACATCAAGTTTGAAGCAAATAGGGTAGAGCGTGTTGGATATATGGACCAAATTGTCTGACCCGTTCAAGGGGGCGCTGTCGAGCCCCCCTGCCACGCCCGGGTACCAGCTTCAGCCTGGCCCTGATGGCCGCGGGTTTTGTCCCGTGTGCAAAGTTTCAAGAGTTTTCGAGCACGTTAAGAACCCCAAAAGTGCCCGAAAGCATAAAAAAGCATGAAAAAGCTTAAAAAAAGGAATATTAATGTTTGATGCATTGCCATGGCAACAGTATCTAAGATATCAATAATCCTTTCACAGGTCTACATCTGGCGTGTGTCTACATTATGCACATGAAGTTTGAAGCAAATCGGGTAAAAATAAGAGGGTGATTTAAAAGCATTTTGAAAGTGACACACTTCCTGCTTCCAGTTGGTGGCGCTATAACTTTGACTCACAATAGTCACATCCATGTGATCGGGCTCTTACAACGAACACACTGCTGAAGTTTCATCAAGATTAGTTAATGTATGCAGTAGTTATAACACACTTCCTGTTTCACGTTTCTCGCCATAATTTCGTTTACTCGCCACGGCCAAACCGTTCGAGATATCAAAAATCCCCTGGCAATTTTTCATCCTCAGTGTCTTGACTTCATGCTGACCGAGTTTCGTGCCGTGTGTTTGAATTCTCTAGGAGGAGTATTTCACATTCCATTGCATGTGTTTTCCAAACAACCCTTAATAGCCGACTTCCTGTTGGGCTGGGGTAAAAAGTAAGAGCATGAAGTATATATGAACCGATGAGATCTATATGTGTACTGAGTTTCATATTATTACATGCAAGTGTGTTTGATTTATGGACCAAGTGTTCAAACCCCGTTCCAGGGGGCGCTGTCGAGCCCCCCTGCCACGCCCGGGTACCAGCTTCAGCCCGGCCCTGATGGCCGCGGGTTCTGAGATGTGTGCAAAGTTTCAAGAGTTTTCGAGCACGTTAAGGCCCCCAAAAGTGCCCAAAAGGTAGTAAAATAATAATAATAATAATAATAATAATAAATATAGCTGCGAGCAGCGATTACGGGCCCAAGCCGGTGGCACCGCAACCCCGGTGCCTTTAATTACCTAAAGGCACCGGAGTGGCGGTGCCGCCGGCTTTGGCCCTTCATCGCTGCTCGCAGCTATATTTATATATATATATATATATATATATATATATATATATATAAACAAGCCGGTGGCACCGCCACCCCCGGTGCCTTTAATTACCTAAAGGCACCGGAGTGGCGGTGCCGCCGGCTTTGGCCCTTCATCGCTGCTCGCAGCTATATTTATATATATATATATATATATATATATATATATATATATATAAACAAGCCGGTGGCACCGCCACCCCGGTGCCTTTAGGGTTACTGTGCGTGACGGGCAATAACGTAACCCCGCTTTGACCTTTGAGAAGATGTGTGCTGTAGAGCTTGCATCAGTGTGGGCTCTGCAAAAGTGTGCATTGAGGGCACATATCAACCACAAAGTATGCGTGAGCAACCTTCTGAAACCTAAAATGAAAAATGAGACACCCTACGGTCTCATGGACTTAATGGACACATGAAATAAGTACACAAGTTTGAAAGTTATATGAAGTGTGCCAAGACAGAATATTTGCCTGATCTGATTAGAAAAATAGTTTTTGTGTGTGTGTGTGTGTGTGTGTGTGAGGCGTGATTGAACAATGTAGACATAAAAACATACTCCGTCCTTTTGTTCATACAGGACATTATTCAAACTACAAAGTGTTTACTTATATTTGTGTACAATCGCAATAAAACACAACATTGTGCTTTTGTCAAACTGTAAACTACAACTGTCACCCAACCAAAATCTCTTACACACACACACACACACACACATAGTTTAAAAGCAAAAAAATCTTTTGGACATTCATCATATTGCATTGGTTTTCATTTCTTGTTCTCGAACAGAGCCCTAATCTGTTTATTTTTTCAGTTACACATTCTACATTGATTAAAAAAGAAAAATCAAATGTGTTTTTATTTTATACATAAATAAATAATCTAGCATTCAGATGAGAGTAAAGTTAGTGTTAGTTCAAATTTTAAGGAAAACAAAAATATGATCTGAAATATCGCACATTCATTTAAAATTCATTCAGGTTCAATTACCAAACATACAAATCTCAATGTAATTTAAAGCAAACAATACATTTAAAATATATGGGTTGTATGCAATTTTTTTATATATAAAAAGATATATATCCAAAAATACAAAGCCTAAACTTTAACAAGGGTTAAACAATCACTGTAACAGACACAATCACACACACACACACACGTCAAATCACTTACATTTTAGATGCAATATTGACTTTTTTTCTGTTTCAGCAGCGAAAATAGTTCAACAAAGATCACAGCAGAACCATCGAGCATCTCACAGCAACGCGTTCTCATTACTGAATGATTCAGCATTTTGAACAAATCGGTTGACTCAAAGATTCAACGACCAATCCATAATCTGTCTCATTCATGAATGACTCAGCCGTTCGAACGAATCGTTTGAACGAATGAATCAATGACTCGCTCATTAAGACGGTCGCCTGGCGACACCTAATGACGGTTTAGTGATATGTTTAAAAGTATCATTCTTTCCAACGATTGTTAATTAACTCATATTTGAAACATAAGCTATATATATATATATATATATACACACATATATATACACAAAAATAAAATAAACACATTTGAAGCGTGTTTGCTTACTAAATTGTGAGCTGAACGAAAGTTGCAGCAAATATCAGCAACAGGAGTCAAATTTCATTAATCACGAGAGTGAAGAGCTGACTGAAAAGATGATGACGGAATAGGCTATTTTATGTAAAAGCGCCTATTTAAGCGAATCTATCATTATACTCTTTTGTTGTTGTGTTTTCCGTGAAAAATAATAGACTATTGAACTCACAATTCAAGCACGCGCTCTGCACGCGCCACCATTATCAATGTCCGTGTGGACGTCCGCGATCGAACAGTGGAAACATTGGCTACTCCGTCATTTTATTCAAGAAGATCATTCAAACTGCAAAGTGTTTACTTATTTTTGGATACTCGCAATCAAACACAACATTGTGACTTTGTAAAATACATTCAAGAAATCCGCCCCCGAAATGGGGCTTCTTTTAAAATGAAACAAAAATGCTCACAGCTGCACGTCTTGTGGAGACGTCCGTTACTTTCGCTTTCAAGTTAGCGATTTTAAAGCCCCCAGCGGAGTCACGGTGGGAAAATATTCCCATAGTAGCATCAATTGGCCTACCTGATTTTGAACACAAGAGGGCAGTAAAGCACTATGAATGATTTTTATTTTTTTTATTTTTTTGGCTAAACAACCATTCTGGCTGTTTTTAAACTTAAACATAAATCTTAAATTGAAAAAAAGGAATACAATGGGTTTACTTCTAATATTAGTATAATTTTATAGAAAAATAAATGGTGTATAATTACATTTTAGAAAGATATGAGACATTTCCTGATTCTTTTTTTGACATAATCCCTCGCCATAGCAAAACCGTTTGAGATATTCAATATCCGTTCACAATTTAGCATCTTTAATGTATTTTCATCAAGTTGAAAAAGTTTTGTAACTGTAGATGAAACTAACCCCCCCCCCACAAACACTTTTGTCACAAAAGGTGGCGCTACTGAGCCCCTGCACCACGCCCGTTTCTGAAACTTTGCACATGTCTACTGGCTAATAAATGTGATCTGTCTGTCAAGTTTCATGCAATTTTAAGCAATTTCAGGCATGCTAAGAGTCTCAAAAGCATCCAAAAAGAATATTAAAGTTTGATGCGTTGCCATGGCAACAGTATCTAAGATATCAATAATCCTTTCACAGGTCTACATCTGCCGTGTATTTACATTATACACATCAAGTTTGAAGCAAATCGGGTAAAAATAAGAGGGTGATTTCAAAGTATTTTGAAAGTGACACACTTCCTGCTGCCAGTTGGTGGCGCTATAACTTTGACTCACAATAGTCACATCCATGTGATCGGCCTCTCACAGCGAACACACTGTTGAAGTTTCATCAAGATCAGTTAATGTATGCAGAAGTTATAACACACTTCCTGTTTCCATTATTCGCCATAAATTCGTTTCCTCGTCACGGCCAAACCGTTCGAGATATCAGAAATCCCCTGGCAATTTTTCATCCTCAATGTCTTGACATCATGCTGACCGAGTTTCGTTGCGATTGGTTGAATTCTCTAGGAGGAGTATATCGAATTCCAGGGGCATACGCTTCCAAACAAACCATAATAGCCGACTTCCTGTTGGGCTGGGGTAAAAAGTAAAAGTACAAAGGATATATAAACCGATGAGATCTATATGTGTACCGAGTTTCATATTATTACATGCAAGCGTGTTTGATTTATGGACCAAGTTTTCGGACCTCGTTCCAGGGGGCGCTGTCGAGCCTCCCTGCCACGCCCGGGTACCAGCTTCAGCCCGGCCCTGATGGCCGCGGGTTCTGACCCGTGTGCAAAGTTTCAAGAGTTTTCGTGCACGTTAAGGGCCCCCAAAGTGCGCTGAGAGTCTCAAAAGTATCCAAAAAGAATATTAAAGTTTGATGCGTTGTCACGGCAACAGCATCTAAGATATCAACAATCCTTTCACAGGTCTAAATCTGGCGTGTGTCTACATTATACACATCAAGTTTGAAGCAAATCGGGTAAAGCCTGTTTGATTTATGGACCAAGTTTTCGGACCCCATTCCAGGGGGCGCTGTCGAGCCCCCCTGCCACGCCCGGGTACCAGCTTCAGCCCGGCCCTGATGGCCGCGGTTTCTGACCCGTGTGCAAAGTTTCAAGAGTTTTTGAGCACGTTAAGGGCCCCAAAAGTGCGCTAAGAATCTCAAAAGTATCCAAAAAGAATATTAAAGTTTGATGCGTTGTCACGGCAACAGCATCTAAGATATCAACAATCCTTTCACAGGTCTACATCTGGCTTGTGTCTACATTATACACATCAAGTTTGAAGCAAATAGGGTAAAGCGTGTTGGATATATGGACCAAATTGTCTGACCCGTTCAAGGGGGCGCTGTCGAGCCCCCCTGCCACGCCCGGGTACCAGCTTCAGCCTGGCCCTGATGGCCGCGGGTTTTGTCCCGTGTGCAAAGTTTCAAGAGTTTTCGAGCACGTTAAGAACCCCAAAAGTGCCCGAAAGCATAAAAAAGCATGAAAAAGCTTAAAAAAAGGAATATTAATGTTTGATGCATTGCCATGGCAACAGTATCTAAGATATCAATAATCCTTTCACAGGTCTACATCTGGCGTGTGTCTACATTATGCACATGAAGTTTGAAGCAAATCGGGTAAAAATAAGAGGGTGATTTAAAAGCATTTTGAAAGTGACACACTTCCTGCTTCCAGTTGGTGGCGCTATAACTTTGACTCACAATAGTCACATCCATGTGATCGGGCTCTTACAACGAACACACTGCTGAAGTTTCATCAAGATTAGTTAATGTATGCAGTAGTTATAACACACTTCCTGTTTCACGTTTCTCGCCATAATTTCGTTTACTCGCCACGGCCAAACCGTTCGAGATATCAAAAATCCCCTGGCAATTTTTCATCCTCAGTGTCTTGACTTCATGCTGACCGAGTTTCGTGCCGTGTGTTTGAATTCTCTAGGAGGAGTATTTCACATTCCATTGCATGTGTTTTCCAAACAACCCTTAATAGCCGACTTCCTGTTGGGCTGGGGTAAAAAGTAAGAGCATGAAGTATATATGAACCGATGAGATCTATATGTGTACTGAGTTTCATATTATTACATGCAAGCGTGTTTGATTTATGGACCAAGTGTTCAAACCCCGTTCCAGGGGGCGCTGTCGAGCCCCCCTGCCACGCCCGGGTACCAGCTTCAGCCCGGCCCTGATGGCCGCGGGTTCTGAGATGTGTGCAAAGTTTCAAGAGTTTTCGAGCACGTTAAGGCCCCCAAAAGTGCCCAAAAGGTAGTAAAATAATAATAATAATAATAATAAATATAGCTGCGAGCAGCGATTACGGGCCCAAGCCGGTGGCACCGCAACCCCGGTGCCTTTAGTTACCTAAAGGCACCGGAGTGGCGGTGCCGCCGGCTTTGGCCCTTCATCGCTGCTCGCAGCTATATTCATATATATATATATATATATATATATATATATATATATATATATATATAAACAAGCCGGTGGCACCGCCACCCCGGTGCCTTTATATATATATATATATATATATGTCTACATTGTTCAATCACGCCTCACACACACACACACACTTTTGCAGAGCCCACACCAATGCAAGCTCTATAGCACACATCTTCTCAAAGGTCAAAGCGGAGTTACGATATTGCCCGTCATGCACAGTAACCGTAAAGGCACCGGGGGTGGCGGTGCCACCGGCTTGTTTATATATATATATATATCGTATTATTCTAACTTGTAAAAAACTATTAACTTTTGTTAATATTCAACCATTTCACAACTAACTTTTTTCCATAGATCAAACACAACATAATTATATGGTGGACTGAAACAAAAATTATTAATTAAATAAAATTATTGTTTTCCTCTGAAATAGCAAAAGCATCACACACTAGCTGTACCTGCTCTAAATAAAAAAGAGTAATTCAATAAAAATACAAAATCGAACTAAATAAAATAAATTATTACAAAAACAAAATCAAACCAAAGAAAATATATCTTCGAAAAAAAAAGCGAGTGTCATGAGGAAAGGCGCCTCAGGAATCGTCAGGATTAACTCCATGTGTAAGGAATTTTGATTGATTTTATTTGTCACTTGAAAATTATTGTTAAATGTGTGCCTGCATAACTTTAATAAGATTTATTTTCTTTGATTTGATTTTGTTTTATATAATTTATTTATTTCGATTTTGTATTTTTATTTAAATACTATTATTTATTTAGAGCAGGTACAGCTAAGTGTGCGATGCTTTTGCTATTTCAGAGGGAAAAAAACACATTTTATTTCAAAAAGGCTTTTCAATTAAATAAAATGTTCAAGCTTTGTTTTCGTTTTATTATTTTGTTTGTTTTAAGCTTTGTTTAATTTATATTGTTAATCATCTGACACAAAACAAATGCATAAAGTATCATTTTAACTTTTAAAAAACTATTAACATTTGTTAATAGTACATTGCCTGTCTTTTGTTAATAGGACAAAACATAGTTATTATATTTTATAATATTTTATAAATATATAAAATAAACATTTGTAATGAAATCGTTCAAAAAAATGATATTAGCATTGTTTTAAACTTTGAAACAGAAGTAGCGCAATGCCTGGCCACTCCCGCGCCGCCTCCTTTTCACAATCCGAGGGAACCATCTCCGGAATATTAACCTCACTCCTAGAAGTCCAATTCTCATTATTCATGCCTCTTACCTGGGATTGATTGCACACACACACACACACACACACACACACGCACGCACGCACTCACACGCACACACACACACACACACACACACACACACACGTGTCAAGTCACTTACATTTTAGATGCAATATTGACTGTTCTTCTGTTTCAGCAGCGAAAATAGTTAAACAAAGATCACAGCAGAACCATTGCATCTCACAGCAACGTGTTTTCTCATTACTGAATGATTCAGCATTTTGAACAAATTGGTTGACTCAAAGATTCAATGACCAATCCATAAACATCTGTCTCATTCATGAATGACTCAGTCGTTCAAACGAATCGTTTGAACGAATGAATCAATGACCCGCTCATTAAGACGGTCGCCTGGCGACACCTAGTGACGGTTTAGTGTTATTTGATTATACACTCAAAATATTCCACAACAAATCCTTTAAATTTAATGATATTCAGAACAGAACACAAATAAAAAAATAACTATAATAAAGCCAAAACGAAATAATTTAAAACAAAAGTAAAAGTAAGTGGTGTTAGGCTCACGTAAATCTCTCTTTAGAATCTAAATGTTGCAACATTTGCGATGTATTTGGATGCTAAACTATTCTTTATTACAGGCTTTGTACTTCACTCACGTTCCAATATCGACGGAAAAAATCATCCTCTTCACTTGTGCAAAAATGTGCTTGGAAAAATCACAGTGGAGCGGTGCTTACTGTGAATGATACAAATTGTACTACTGACTATTTCAACATAGCAGTGTAATTTGTATATGTTAGGTTGAATGTTTTATTATTGTGTGTGTGTGTGTGTGTGTGTTTGTGTGTGTGTGTGTGTGTGTGTGTGTGTGTGTGTGTGTGTGTGTCAGTGTGTGTGTGGGGGTCTGGGTGGCTCAGCGCGATTGAACAGTGAAACATACTCCGTCATTTTCTTCATACAGGACATCATTCAAACGTCAAAGTGTTTACTTATATTTGTGTACACTCGCAATTAAACACAACATTGTGTTTTTGTTAAATAAATTAAAGTAATACGTCCCCCGAAATGGCGCTAATTTTAAAATGAAACTAAAATGCTCACGGCTGCACGGGCATTCATAACTCTGCGCGCCCACGGTGAGGGACGAGCAGAACAGAGCGAACGTTGTTTAGTTCATTCCTACTTCCATAGGAATTAATTGAAAAAGCTCACTCTACTCTGCACCATTATTAATGAATTGTGCAGACGTCCTTATTTTACTTTCGCTTTTTACCTGATTTTGAACACAAGAGGGCAGTATAACACTATGTATGATTTGGAAAAAAAAATTTTTTGACTAAACAACCATTCTGGCTGTTTTTAAACTTAAACATTATTCTCTAATTGCTCTCACCATGCCCGTTTCTGAAACTCTGCACATGTCTACTGTCTAATAAATGTGATGTGTCTGTCGGGTTTCATGCAATTTCAAGTATGTTAAGAGTCTCAAAAGCATCAACAAAGAATAATAAAGTTTGATGCGTTGCCACGGCAACAGTATCTAAGATATCAATAATCCTTTCTCAGGTCTACATCTGCCGTGTGTCTACATTATACACATAAAGTTTGAAGCAAATTGGGTAAAAATAAGAGGGTGATTTCAAAGCCTTTAGGAAGTGACACACTTCCTGCTGCCAGTTGGTGGCGCTATAACTTTGACTCACAATAGTCACATCCATGTGATCGGACTCTTACAGCGAACACACTGCTGAAGTTTCATCAAGATCAGTTAATGTATGCAGAAGTTATAACACACTTCCTGTTTCCTTTATTCGCCATAAATTCGTTTCCTCGCCACAGCCAAACCGTTCGAGATATCAAAAATCCCCTGGCAACTTTTCATCCTCAATGTCTTGACTTCATGCTGACCGAGTTTCGTGGCGATTGGTTGAATTCTCTAGGAGGAGTATATCGAATTCCAGGGGCATACGCTTCCAAACAAACCATAATAGCCGACTTCCTGTTGGGCTGGGGTAAAAAGTAAAAGTACAAAGGATATATGAATCGATGAGATCTATATGTGTACCGAGTTTCATATTATTACATTCAAGCGTGTTTGATTTATGGACCAAGTTTTCGGACCCCGTTCCAGGGGGCACTGTCGAGCCCCCCTGCCACGCCCGGGTACCAGCTTCAGCCCGGCCCTGATGGCCACGGGTTCTGACCCGTGTGCAAAGTTTCAAGAGTTTTTGAGCACGTTAAGGGCCCCCAAAGTGCGCTGAGAGTCTCAAAAGTATCCAAAAAGAATATTAAAGTTTGATGCGTTGTCACGGCAACAGCATCTAAGATATCAACAATCCTTTCACAGGTCTAAATCTGGCGTGTGTCTACATTATACACATCAAGTTTGAAGCAAATCGGGTAAAGCCTGTTTGATTTATGGACCAAGTTTTCGGACCCCATTCCAGGGGGCGCTGTCGAGCCCCCCTGCCACGCCCGGGTACCAGCTTCAGCCCGGCCCTGATGGCCGCGGTTTCTGACCCGTGTGCAAAGTTTCAAGAGTTTTTGAGCACGTTAAGGGCCCCAAAAGTGCGCTAAGAATCTCAAAAGTATCCAAAAAGAATATTAAAGTTTGATGCGTTGTCACGGCAACAGCATCTAAGATATCAACAATCCTTTCACAGGTCTACATCTGGCTTGTGTCTACATTATACACATCAAGTTTGAAGCAAATAGGGTAAAGCGTGTTGGATATATGGACCAAATTGTCTGACCCGTTCAAGGGGGCGCTGTCGAGCCCCCCTGCCACGCCCGGGTACCAGCTTCAGCCTGGCCCTGATGGCCGCGGGTTTTGTCCCGTGTGCAAAGTTTCAAGAGTTTTCGAGCACGTTAAGAACCCCAAAAGTGCCCGAAAGCATAAAAAAGCATGAAAAAGCTTAAAAAAAGGAATATTAATGTTTGATGCATTGCCATGGCAACAGTATCTAAGATATCAATAATCCTTTCACAGGTCTACATCTGGCGTGTGTCTACATTATGCACATGAAGTTTGAAGCAAATCGGGTAAAAATAAGAGGGTGATTTAAAAGCATTTTGAAAGTGACACACTTCCTGCTTCCAGTTGGTGGCGCTATAACTTTGACTCACAATAGTCACATCCATGTGATCGGGCTCTTACAACGAACACACTGCTGAAGTTTCATCAAGATTAGTTAATGTATGCAGTAGTTATAACACACTTCCTGTTTCACGTTTCTCGCCATAATTTCGTTTACTCGCCACGGCCAAACCGTTCGAGATATCAAAAATCCCCTGGCAATTTTTCATCCTCAGTGTCTTGACTTCATGCTGACCGAGTTTCGTGCCGTGTGTTTGAATTCTCTAGGAGGAGTATTTCACATTCCATTGCATGTGTTTTCCAAACAACCCTTAATAGCCGACTTCCTGTTGGGCTGGGGTAAAAAGTAAGAGCATGAAGTATATATGAACCGATGAGATCTATATGTGTACTGAGTTTCATATTATTACATGCAAGCGTGTTTGATTTATGGACCAAGTGTTCAAACCCCGTTCCAGGGGGCGCTGTCGAGCCCCCCTGCCACGCCCGGGTACCAGCTTCAGCCCGGCCCTGATGGCCGCGGGTTCTGAGATGTGTGCAAAGTTTCAAGAGTTTTCGAGCACGTTAAGGCCCCCAAAAGTGCCCAAAAGGTAGTAAAATAATAATAATAATAAATAATAATCCTAAGGAAAACAATAGGGCCTTCGCCTTTTCAAGGCTTGGGCCCTAATAATAATAAATAATAATCCTTAGGAAAACAATAGGGCCTTCGCCTTTTCAAGGCTTGGGCCCTAAATATATATATATATATATATATGAATATAGCTGCGAGCAGCGATTACGGGCCCAAGCCGGTGGCACCGCAACCCCGGTGCCTTTAGTTACCTAAAGGCACCGGAGTGGCGGTGCCGCCGGCTTTGGCCCTTCATCGCTGCTCGCAGCTATATTCATATATATATATATATATATATAAACAAGCCGGTGGCACCGCCACCCCCGGTGCCTTTATATATATATATATATATATATGTCTACATTGTTCAATCACGCCTCACACACACACACACACTTTTGCAGAGCCCACACCAATGCAAGCTCTATAGCACACATCTTCTCAAAGGTCAAAGCGGAGTTACGATATTGCCCGTCATGCACAGTAACCGTAAAGGCACCGGGGGTGGCGGTGCCACCGGCTTGTTTATATATATATATATATCGTATTATTCTAACTTGTAAAAAACTATTAACTTTTGTTAATATTCAACCATTTCACAACTAACTTTTTTCCATAGATCAAACACAACATAATTATATGGTGGACTGAAACAAAAATTATTAATTAAATAAAATTATTGTTTTCCTCTGAAATAGCAAAAGCATCACACACTAGCTGTACCTGCTCTAAATAAAAAAGAGTAATTCAATAAAAATACAAAATCGAACTAAATAAAATAAATTATTACAAAAACAAAATCAAACCAAAGAAAATATATCTTCGAAAAAAAAAGCGAGTGTCATGAGGAAAGGCGCCTCAGGAATCGTCAGGATTAACTCCATGTGTAAGGAATTTTGATTGATTTTATTTGTCACTTGAAAATTATTGTTAAATGTGTGCCTGCATAACTTTAATAAGATTTATTTTCTTTGATTTGATTTTGTTTTATATAATTTATTTATTTCGATTTTGTATTTTTATTTAAATACTATTATTTATTTAGAGCAGGTACAGCTAAGTGTGCGATGCTTTTGCTATTTCAGAGGGAAAAAAAACACATTTTATTTCAAAAAGGCTTTTCAATTAAATAAAATGTTCAAGCTTTGTTTTCGTTTTATTATTTTGTTTGTTTTAAGCTTTGTTTAATTTATATTGTTAATCATCTGACACAAAACAAATGCATAAAGTATCATTTTAACTTTTAAAAAACTATTAACATTTGTTAATAGTACATTGCCTGTCTTTTGTTAATAGGACAAAACATAGTTATTATATTTTATAATATTTTATAAATATATAAAATAAACATTTGTAATGAAATCGTTCAAAAAAATGATATTAGCATTGTTTTAAACTTTGAAACAGAAGTAGCGCAATGCCTGGCCACTCCCGCGCCGCCTCCTTTTCACAATCCGAGGGAACCATCTCCGGAATATTAACCTCACTCCTAGAAGTCCAATTCTCATTATTCATGCCTCTTACCTGGGATTGATTGCACACACACACACACACACACACACACACGCACGCACGCACTCACACGCACACACACACACACACACACACACACGTGTCAAGTCACTTACATTTTAGATGCAATATTGACTGTTCTTCTGTTTCAGCAGCGAAAATAGTTAAACAAAGATCACAGCAGAACCATTGCATCTCACAGCAACGTGTTTTCTCATTACTGAATGATTCAGCATTTTGAACAAATTGGTTGACTCAAAGATTCAATGACCAATCCATAAACATCTGTCTCATTCATGAATGACTCAGTCGTTCAAACGAATCGTTTGAACGAATGAATCAATGACCCGCTCATTAAGACGGTCGCCTGGCGACACCTAGTGACGGTTTAGTGTTATTTGATTATACACTCAAAATATTCCACAACAAATCCTTTAAATTTAATGATATTCAGAACAGAACACAAATAAAAAAATAACTATAATAAAGCCAAAACGAAATAATTTAAAACAAAAGTAAAAGTAAGTGGTGTTAGGCTCACGTAAATCTCTCTTTAGAATCTAAATGTTGCAACATTTGCGATGTATTTGGATGCTAAACTATTCTTTATTACAGGCTTTGTACTTCACTCACGTTCCAATATCGACGGAAAAAATCATCCTCTTCACTTGTGCAAAAATGTGCTTGGAAAAATCACAGTGGAGCGGTGCTTACTGTGAATGATACAAATTGTACTACTGACTATTTCAACATAGCAGTGTAATTTGTATATGTTAGGTTGAATGTTTTATTATTGTGTGTGTGTGTGTGTGTGTGTTTGTGTGTGTGTGTGTGTGTGTGTGTGTGTGTGTGTGTGTGTGTGTGTGTGTGTGTGTCAGTGTGTGTGTGGGGGTCTGGGTGGCTCAGCGCGATTGAACAGTGAAACATACTCCGTCATTTTCTTCATACAGGACATCATTCAAACGTCAAAGTGTTTACTTATATTTGTGTACACTCGCAATTAAACACAACATTGTGTTTTTGTTAAATAAATTAAAGTAATACGTCCCCCGAAATGGCGCTAATTTTAAAATGAAACTAAAATGCTCACGGCTGCACGGGCATTCATAACTCTGCGCGCCCACGGTGAGGGACGAGCAGAACAGAGCGAACGTTGTTTAGTTCATTCCTACTTCCATAGGAATTAATTGAAAAAGCTCACTCTACTCTGCACCATTATTAATGAATTGTGCAGACGTCCTTATTTTACTTTCGCTTTTTACCTGATTTTGAACACAAGAGGGCAGTATAACACTATGTATGATTTGGAAAAAAATTTTTTTTGACTAAACAACCATTCTGGCTGTTTTTAAACTTAAACATTATTCTCTAATTGCTCTCACCATGCCCGTTTCTGAAACTCTGCACATGTCTACTGTCTAATAAATGTGATGTGTCTGTCGGGTTTCATGCAATTTCAAGTATGTTAAGAGTCTCAAAAGCATCAACAAAGAATAATAAAGTTTGATGCGTTGCCACGGCAACAGTATCTAAGATATCAATAATCCTTTCTCAGGTCTACATCTGCCGTGTGTCTACATTATACACATAAAGTTTGAAGCAAATTGGGTAAAAATAAGAGGGTGATTTCAAAGCCTTTAGGAAGTGACACACTTCCTGCTGCCAGTTGGTGGCGCTATAACTTTGACTCACAATAGTCACATCCATGTGATCGGACTCTTACAGCGAACACACTGCTGAAGTTTCATCAAGATCAGTTAATGTATGCAGAAGTTATAACACACTTCCTGTTTCCTTTATTCGCCATAAATTCGTTTCCTCGCCACAGCCAAACCGTTCGAGATATCAAAAATCCCCTGGCAACTTTTCATCCTCAATGTCTTGACTTCATGCTGACCGAGTTTCGTGGCGATTGGTTGAATTCTCTAGGAGGAGTATATCGAATTCCAGGGGCATACGCTTCCAAACAAACCATAATAGCCGACTTCCTGTTGGGCTGGGGTAAAAAGTAAAAGTACAAAGGATATATGAATCGATGAGATCTATATGTGTACCGAGTTTCATATTATTACATTCAAGCGTGTTTGATTTATGGACCAAGTTTTCGGACCCCGTTCCAGGGGGCACTGTCGAGCCCCCCTGCCACGCCCGGGTACCAGCTTCAGCCCGGCCCTGATGGCCACGGGTTCTGACCCGTGTGCAAAGTTTCAAGAGTTTTTGAGCACGTTAAGGGCCCCCAAAGTGCGCTGAGAGTCTCAAAAGTATCCAAAAAGAATATTAAAGTTTGATGCGTTGTCACGGCAACAGCATCTAAGATATCAACAATCCTTTCACAGGTCTAAATCTGGCGTGTGTCTACATTATACACATCAAGTTTGAAGCAAATCGGGTAAAGCCTGTTTGATTTATGGACCAAGTTTTCGGACCCCATTCCAGGGGGCGCTGTCGAGCCCCCCTGCCACGCCCGGGTACCAGCTTCAGCCCGGCCCTGATGGCCGCGGTTTCTGACCCGTGTGCAAAGTTTCAAGAGTTTTTGAGCACGTTAAGGGCCCCAAAAGTGCGCTAAGAATCTCAAAAGTATCCAAAAAGAATATTAAAGTTTGATGCGTTGTCACGGCAACAGCATCTAAGATATCAACAATCCTTTCACAGGTCTACATCTGGCTTGTGTCTACATTATACACATCAAGTTTGAAGCAAATAGGGTAAAGCGTGTTGGATATATGGACCAAATTGTCTGACCCGTTCAAGGGGGCGCTGTCGAGCCCCCCTGCCACGCCCGGGTACCAGCTTCAGCCTGGCCCTGATGGCCGCGGGTTTTGTCCCGTGTGCAAAGTTTCAAGAGTTTTCGAGCACGTTAAGAACCCCAAAAGTGCCCGAAAGCATAAAAAAGCATGAAAAAGCTTAAAAAAAGGAATATTAATGTTTGATGCATTGCCATGGCAACAGTATCTAAGATATCAATAATCCTTTCACAGGTCTACATCTGGCGTGTGTCTACATTATGCACATGAAGTTTGAAGCAAATCGGGTAAAAATAAGAGGGTGATTTAAAAGCATTTTGAAAGTGACACACTTCCTGCTTCCAGTTGGTGGCGCTATAACTTTGACTCACAATAGTCACATCCATGTGATCGGGCTCTTACAACGAACACACTGCTGAAGTTTCATCAAGATTAGTTAATGTATGCAGTAGTTATAACACACTTCCTGTTTCACGTTTCTCGCCATAATTTCGTTTACTCGCCACGGCCAAACCGTTCGAGATATCAAAAATCCCCTGGCAATTTTTCATCCTCAGTGTCTTGACTTCATGCTGACCGAGTTTCGTGCCGTGTGTTTGAATTCTCTAGGAGGAGTATTTCACATTCCATTGCATGTGTTTTCCAAACAACCCTTAATAGCCGACTTCCTGTTGGGCTGGGGTAAAAAGTAAGAGCATGAAGTATATATGAACCGATGAGATCTATATGTGTACTGAGTTTCATATTATTACATGCAAGCGTGTTTGATTTATGGACCAAGTGTTCAAACCCCGTTCCAGGGGGCGCTGTCGAGCCCCCCTGCCACGCCCGGGTACCAGCTTCAGCCCGGCCCTGATGGCCGCGGGTTCTGAGATGTGTGCAAAGTTTCAAGAGTTTTCGAGCACGTTAAGGCCCCCAAAAGTGCCCAAAAGGTAGTAAAATAATAATAATAATAATAAATATAGCTGCGAGCAGCGATTACGGGCCCAAGCCGGTGGCACCGCAACCCCGTTTCCTTTAGTTACCTAAAGGCACCGGGGGTGGCGGTGCCGCCGGCTTTGGCCCTTCATCGCTGCTCGCAGCTATATTTATATATATATATATATATATATATATATATATATATATATATATATATATATATATATATATATATATATATATAAATTATATATATATATAAAAAATACATATATATATATATATATATATATATATTTTTTTTTTATATACATATATATATATATATATATATATATATATATATATATATATATATATATATATATATATCACTTGCCTTACCTGAGAACAATGAAAACAATAAAAAAAACTAGGGAATCACTAAACCGAGAGAATTATTCTGTTTTGATGATACACTCAAAATATTACACAAGCAATTCTTTAAATTTAATGATATTCAGAACAGAACAAGAATTCAAAAAAACTATAATTAAGAATTAACCGAAATAATTGAAAGCGAAAGTGAAAGTAAGTGGTGTTTGGCTCACGTAACTCTCTCATTAGAATCAAACTGTTTCAACATTTGCGATGTATTTGGATGCTAAACTATTCTTTATTATGGGCTTTGTACTTCACTCAGGTTTCAATATGTGTGTGTGTGTGTGTGTGTGTGTGTGAGGTGCGGGTGCGATTGAACTGTTACACATAAAAACATACTCCGTCCAATAAAACACAACAAAGTGCTTTTTTCAAACTATAAACTCTTGTCAAACTGTAACCTACAACTGTCACCAAACTAAAATCACACGCACACACTGTCTAAAAGCAAAAAATATTTATCCAACCCCATTTAAAACAGTCTGTGGATGCCATCTTTTGGACATTCACCACATCGCATTGATTTTCATTTATTGTCCTCAGAGCCCTAATCTGTTTATTTTTCAATTACACAATCTACATTGATTAAAAAAGAAAAATTCAAATGTGTTTTTATTTTATACAGGAATAAATTATTTATAATTCAGATGAGAATAAAGTTAGTGTTTTACAATTTTAAGGAAAACAAATATATTGTTCTGAAATATAGCACATTCATTTTAAATTCATTCAGCTTCAATTACCAATACAATCTTAATTTTATTTAAAGCAAACTATACATTTAAAAGATCTTGGTTCTGTGCATATTTTGTAATTTAAAAAAAATACAAAATTGTTATGCAAAAAGACAAGGCCTTAGAGATTTCTTTATCCTTTAATGCAGGAAAAATCACACAGCAATGAAAGGCTTAATATCATGTCACTGTAACAGCCAGCCAGCCACACACACACATATAAACACAGACACCAGCCCTCCCTCCCCCTCCCTCCCCACACAGACAGCCACACACACACACACACATAGAATGGGAGGGGGCCCTCTCTCTGTCAAAGAGTGACAGAGAGAGATACCATTTCATGAAATCCACATTCAAACCACAATATCTGACTTTCTGAGGGTTGGAGCTATTGACTGTAAATTAGAAAGTTGTTTGGCTTGAGGAGAAGAATATACAAGCTGAGTTTTGTAACTGTAGGTAAATCTAACTAAGTTATAACACACTTTATATGTCCTTTTTTAGTCATGAAAATTCATTTCCTCGCCACGGCCAAACCGTTCGAGATATCAAAAATCCGTCAGCAATTTAGCATCCTCAATGTCTTGACTTCATGCACGCCTAGTTTGGCGATGATTGAATGAATTGCCTAGGAGTAGTACTTCAAATTCCACAGCAAGCGTTTTCCAAACAACCCATAATAGCCGACTTCCTGTTGGGCTGGCGTAAAACTTGACCAGGGGTAAAATGTTTGGCCCGATGAGATCTATATGTGTACTGAGTTTCATATTAATTCATGCAAGCGTGTTGAATATATGGACCAAATTGTCGGACCCCGTTCAAGGGGGCGCTGTTGAGCCCCCCTGCCACGCCCGGGTACCAGCTTCAGCCCGGCCCTGATGGCCGTGGGTTCTGACCTGTGTGCAAAATTTCAAAAGTTTTTGAGCACGTTAAGAGTCCCAAAATCCCCTGAAACCTTGAAATGCATTAAAATCAATAGACAAATCCCTCACACACAGAGACGGAAAGAGAGGGAGAGAAAATTCTCAGAAACATCCACATTCAAACTAAAATATCTGACTCCCTCTTGGTCTGAGCTAATGACAGTAAATTAGAAAGTTGTCCGGCTTGATCTGAACAATATGCGTACCGAGTTTTATGATTGTAGGTAAAACTATAGAACTAACACCCCCACTTTTGTCAAAAGGTGGCGCTACTGAGCCCCTGCACCACGCCCGTTTCTGAAACTTTGCACATGTCTACTGGCTAATAAATGTGATGTGTCTGTCGAGTTTCATGTTATTTCAAGTATGTTAAGAGTCTCAAAAGCATCAACAAAGAATATTAAAGTTTGATGCGTTGCCACGGCAACAGTATCTAATATATCAATAATCCTTTCACAGGTCTACATCTGCCGTGTATTTACATTATACAGATGAAGTTTGAAGCAAATTGGGTAAAAATAAGAGGGTGATTTCAAAGCCTTTAGGAAGTGACACACTTCCTGCTGCCAGTTGGTGGCGCTATAACTTTGACTCACAATAGTCACATCCATGTGATCGGACTCTTACAGCGAACACACTGCTGAAGTTTCATCAAGATCAGTTAATGTATGCAGAAGTTATAACACACTTCCTGTTTCCTTTATTCGCCATAAATTCATTTCCTCGCCACGGCCAAACCGTTCGAGATATCAAAAATCCCCTGGCAACTTTTCATCCTCAATGTCTTGACTTCATGCTGACCGAGTTTCGTGGCGATTGGTTGAATTCTCTAGGAGGAGTATATCGAATTCCAGGGGCATACGCTTCCAAACAAACCATAATAGCCGACTTCCTGTTGGGCTGGGGTAAAAAGTAAAAGTACAAAGGATATATGAATCGATGAGATCTATATGTGTACCGAGTTTCATATTATTACATTCAAGCGTGTTTGATTTATGGACCAAGTTTTCGGACCCCGTTCCAGGGGGCACTGTCGAGCCCCCCTGCCACGCCCGGGTACCAGCTTCAGCCCGGCCCTGATGGCCACGGGTTCTGACCCGTGTGCAAAGTTTCAAGAGTTTTTGAGCACGTTAAGGGCCCCCAAAGTGCGCTGAGAGTCTCAAAAGTATCCAAAAAGAATATTAAAGTTTGATGCGTTGTCACGGCAACAGCATCTAAGATATCAACAATCCTTTCACAGGTCTAAATCTGGCGTGTGTCTACATTATACACATCAAGTTTGAAGCAAATCGGGTAAAGCCTGTTTGATTTATGGACCAAGTTTTCGGACCCCATTCCAGGGGGCGCTGTCGAGCCCCCCTGCCACGCCCGGGTACCAGCTTCAGCCCGGCCCTGATGGCCGCGGTTTCTGACCCGTGTGCAAAGTTTCAAGAGTTTTTGAGCACGTTAAGGGCCCCAAAAGTGCGCTAAGAATCTCAAAAGTATCCAAAAAGAATATTAAAGTTTGATGCGTTGTCACGGCAACAGCATCTAAGATATCAACAATCCTTTCACAGGTCTACATCTGGCTTGTGTCTACATTATACACATCAAGTTTGAAGCAAATAGGGTAAAGCGTGTTGGATATATGGACCAAATTGTCTGACCCGTTCAAGGGGGCGCTGTCGAGCCCCCCTGCCACGCCCGGGTACCAGCTTCAGCCTGGCCCTGATGGCCGCGGGTTTTGTCCCGTGTGCAAAGTTTCAAGAGTTTTCGAGCACGTTAAGAACCCCAAAAGTGCCCGAAAGCATAAAAAAGCATGAAAAAGCTTAAAAAAAGGAATATTAATGTTTGATGCATTGCCATGGCAACAGTATCTAAGATATCAATAATCCTTTCACAGGTCTACATCTGGCGTGTGTCTACATTATGCACATGAAGTTTGAAGCAAATCGGGTAAAAATAAGAGGGTGATTTAAAAGCATTTTGAAAGTGACACACTTCCTGCTTCCAGTTGGTGGCGCTATAACTTTGACTCACAATAGTCACATCCATGTGATCGGGCTCTTACAACGAACACACTGCTGAAGTTTCATCAAGATTAGTTAATGTATGCAGTAGTTATAACACACTTCCTGTTTCACGTTTCTCGCCATAATTTCGTTTACTCGCCACGGCCAAACCGTTCGAGATATCAAAAATCCCCTGGCAATTTTTCATCCTCAGTGTCTTGACTTCATGCTGACCGAGTTTCGTGCCGTGTGTTTGAATTCTCTAGGAGGAGTATTTCACATTCCATTGCATGTGTTTTCCAAACAACCCTTAATAGCCGACTTCCTGTTGGGCTGGGGTAAAAAGTAAGAGCATGAAGTATATATGAACCGATGAGATCTATATGTGTACTGAGTTTCATATTATTACATGCAAGCGTGTTTGATTTATGGACCAAGTGTTCAAACCCCGTTCCAGGGGGCGCTGTCGAGCCCCCCTGCCACGCCCGGGTACCAGCTTCAGCCCGGCCCTGATGGCCGCAGGTTCTGACCCATGTGCAAAGTTTCAAGAGTTTTCGAGCACGTTAAGGCCCCCAAAAGTGCCCAAAAGGTAGTAAAATAATAATAATAATAATAATAATAATAATAAAATATAGCTGCGAGCAGCGATTACGGGCCCAAGCCGGTGGCACCGCAACGCCGGTGCCTTTAGTTACCTAAAGGCACCGGAGTGGCGGTGCCGCCGGCTTTGGCCCTTCATCGCTGCTCGCAGCTATATTCATATATATATATATATATATATATATATATATATATATAAACAAGCCGGTGGCACCGCCACCCCGGTGCCTTTATATATATATATATATATATGTCTACATTGTTCAATCACGCCTCACACACACACACACACACACTTTTGCAGAGCCCACACCAATGCAAGCTCTATAGCACACATCTTCTCAAAGGTCAAAGCGGAGTTACGATATTGCCCGTCATGCACAGTAACCGTAAAGGCACCGGGGTGGCGGTGCCACCGGCTTGTTTATATATATATATATATCGTATTATTCTAACTTGTAAAAAACTATTAACTTTTGTTAATATTCAACCATTTCACAACTAACTTTTTTCCATAGATCAAACACAACATAATTATATGGTGGACTGAAACAAAAATTATTAATTAAATAAAATTATTGTTTTCCTCTGAAATAGCAAAAGCATCACACACTAGCTGTACCTGCTCTAAATAAAAAAGAGTAATTCAATAAAAATACAAAATCGAACTAAATAAAATAAATTATTACAAAAACAAAATCAAACCAAAGAAAATATATCTTCGAAAAAAAAAGCGAGTGTCATGAGGAAAGGCGCCTCAGGAATCGTCAGGATTAACTCCATGTGTAAGGAATTTTGATTGATTTTATTTGTCACTTGAAAATTATTGTTAAATGTGTGCCTGCATAACTTTAATAAGATTTATTTTCTTTGATTTGATTTTGTTTTATATAATTTATTTATTTCGATTTTGTATTTTTATTTAAATACTATTATTTATTTAGAGCAGGTACAGCTAAGTGTGCGATGCTTTTGCTATTTCAGAGGGAAAAAAACACATTTTATTTCAAAAAGGCTTTTCAATTAAATAAAATGTTCAAGCTTTGTTTTCGTTTTATTATTTTGTTTGTTTTAAGCTTTGTTTAATTTATATTGTTAATCATCTGACACAAAACAAATGCATAAAGTATCATTTTAACTTTTAAAAAACTATTAACATTTGTTAATAGTACATTGCCTGTCTTTTGTTAATAGGACAAAACATAGTTATTATATTTTATAATATTTTATAAATATATAAAATAAACATTTGTAATGAAATCGTTCAAAAAAATGATATTAGCATTGTTTTAAACTTTGAAACAGAAGTAGCGCAATGCCTGGCCACTCCCGCGCCGCCTCCTTTTCACAATCCGAGGGAACCATCTCCGGAATATTAACCTCACTCCTAGAAGTCCAATTCTCATTATTCATGCCTCTTACCTGGGATTGATTGCACACACACACACACACACACACACACACACACGCACGCACGCACTCACACGCACACACACACACACACACACACACACGTGTCAAGTCACTTACATTTTAGATGCAATATTGACTGTTCTTCTGTTTCAGCAGCGAAAATAGTTAAACAAAGATCACAGCAGAACCATTGCATCTCACAGCAACGTGTTTTCTCATTACTGAATGATTCAGCATTTTGAACAAATTGGTTGACTCAAAGATTCAATGACCAATCCATAAACATCTGTCTCATTCATGAATGACTCAGTCGTTCAAACGAATCGTTTGAACGAATGAATCAATGACCCGCTCATTAAGACGGTCGCCTGGCGACACCTAGTGACGGTTTAGTGTTATTTGATTATACACTCAAAATATTCCACAACAAATCCTTTAAATTTAATGATATTCAGAACAGAACACAAATAAAAAAATAACTATAATAAAGCCAAAACGAAATAATTTAAAACAAAAGTAAAAGTAAGTGGTGTTAGGCTCACGTAAATCTCTCTTTAGAATCTAAATGTTGCAACATTTGCGATGTATTTGGATGCTAAACTATTCTTTATTACAGGCTTTGTACTTCACTCACGTTCCAATATCGACGGAAAAAATCATCCTCTTCACTTGTGCAAAAATGTGCTTGGAAAAATCACAGTGGAGCGGTGCTTACTGTGAATGATACAAATTGTACTACTGACTATTTCAACATAGCAGTGTAATTTGTATATGTTAGGTTGAATGTTTTATTATTGTGTGTGTGTGTGTGTGTGTGTTTGTGTGTGTGTGTGTGTGTGTGTGTGTGTGTGTGTGTGTGTGTGTGTGTGTGTGTGTGTGTCAGTGTGTGTGTGGGGGTCTGGGTGGCTCAGCGCGATTGAACAGTGAAACATACTCCGTCATTTTCTTCATACAGGACATCATTCAAACGTCAAAGTGTTTACTTATATTTGTGTACACTCGCAATTAAACACAACATTGTGTTTTTGTTAAATAAATTAAAGTAATACGTCCCCCGAAATGGCGCTAATTTTAAAATGAAACTAAAATGCTCACGGCTGCACGGGCATTCATAACTCTGCGCGCCCACGGTGAGGGACGAGCAGAACAGAGCGAACGTTGTTTAGTTCATTCCTACTTCCATAGGAATTAATTGAAAAAGCTCACTCTACTCTGCACCATTATTAATGAATTGTGCAGACGTCCTTATTTTACTTTCGCTTTTTACCTGATTTTGAACACAAGAGGGCAGTATAACACTATGTATGATTTGGAAAAAAAAATTTTTTGACTAAACAACCATTCTGGCTGTTTTTAAACTTAAACATTATTCTCTAATTGCTCTCACCATGCCCGTTTCTGAAACTCTGCACATGTCTACTGTCTAATAAATGTGATGTGTCTGTCGGGTTTCATGCAATTTCAAGTATGTTAAGAGTCTCAAAAGCATCAACAAAGAATAATAAAGTTTGATGCGTTGCCACGGCAACAGTATCTAAGATATCAATAATCCTTTCTCAGGTCTACATCTGCCGTGTGTCTACATTATACACATAAAGTTTGAAGCAAATTGGGTAAAAATAAGAGGGTGATTTCAAAGCCTTTAGGAAGTGACACACTTCCTGCTGCCAGTTGGTGGCGCTATAACTTTGACTCACAATAGTCACATCCATGTGATCGGACTCTTACAGCGAACACACTGCTGAAGTTTCATCAAGATCAGTTAATGTATGCAGAAGTTATAACACACTTCCTGTTTCCTTTATTCGCCATAAATTCGTTTCCTCGCCACAGCCAAACCGTTCGAGATATCAAAAATCCCCTGGCAACTTTTCATCCTCAATGTCTTGACTTCATGCTGACCGAGTTTCGTGGCGATTGGTTGAATTCTCTAGGAGGAGTATATCGAATTCCAGGGGCATACGCTTCCAAACAAACCATAATAGCTGACTTCCTGTTGGGCTGGGGTAAAAAGTAAAAGTACAAAGGATATATGAATCGATGAGATCTATATGTGTACCGAGTTTCATATTATTACATTCAAGCGTGTTTGATTTATGGACCAAGTTTTCGGACCCCGTTCCAGGGGGCACTGTCGAGCCCCCCTGCCACGCCCGGGTACCAGCTTCAGCCCGGCCCTGATGGCCACGGGTTCTGACCCGTGTGCAAAGTTTCAAGAGTTTTTGAGCACGTTAAGGGCCCCCAAAGTGCGCTGAGAGTCTCAAAAGTATCCAAAAAGAATATTAAAGTTTGATGCGTTGTCACGGCAACAGCATCTAAGATATCAACAATCCTTTCACAGGTCTAAATCTGGCGTGTGTCTACATTATACACATCAAGTTTGAAGCAAATCGGGTAAAGCCTGTTTGATTTATGGACCAAGTTTTCGGACCCCATTCCAGGGGGCGCTGTCGAGTCCCCCTGCCACGCCCGGGTACCAGCTTCAGCCCGGCCCTGATGGCCGCGGTTTCTGACCCGTGTGCAAAGTTTCAAGAGTTTTTGAGCACGTTAAGGGCCCCAAAAGTGCGCTAAGAATCTCAAAAGTATCCAAAAAGAATATTAAAGTTTGATGCGTTGTCACGGCAACAGCATCTAAGATATCAACAATCCTTTCACAGGTCTACATCTGGCTTGTGTCTACATTATACACATCAAGTTTGAAGCAAATAGGGTAAAGCGTGTTGGATATATGGACCAAATTGTCTGACCCGTTCAAGGGGGCGCTGTCGAGCCCCCCTGCCACGCCCGGGTACCAGCTTCAGCCTGGCCCTGATGGCCGCGGGTTTTGTCCCGTGTGCAAAGTTTCAAGAGTTTTCGAGCACGTTAAGAACCCCAAAAGTGCCCGAAAGCATAAAAAAGCATGAAAAAGCTTAAAAAAAGGAATATTAATGTTTGATGCATTGCCATGGCAACAGTATCTAAGATATCAATAATCCTTTCACAGGTCTACATCTGGCGTGTGTCTACATTATGCACATGAAGTTTGAAGCAAATCGGGTAAAAATAAGAGGGTGATTTAAAAGCATTTTGAAAGTGACACACTTCCTGCTTCCAGTTGGTGGCGCTATAACTTTGACTCACAATAGTCACATCCATGTGATCGGGCTCTTACAACGAACACACTGCTGAAGTTTCATCAAGATTAGTTAATGTATGCAGTAGTTATAACACACTTCCTGTTTCACGTTTCTCGCCATAATTTCGTTTACTCGCCACGGCCAAACCGTTCGAGATATCAAAAATCCCCTGGCAATTTTTCATCCTCAGTGTCTTGACTTCATGCTGACCGAGTTTCGTGCCGTGTGTTTGAATTCTCTAGGAGGAGTATTTCACATTCCATTGCATGTGTTTTCCAAACAACCCTAAATAGCCGACTTCCTGTTGGGATGGGGTAAAAAGTAAGAGCATGAAGTATATATGAACCGATGAGATCTATATGTGTACCGAGTTTCATATTATTACATGCAAGTGTGTTTGATTTATGGACCAAGTTTTCGGACCCCGTTCCAGGGGGCGCTGTCGAGCCCCCCTGCCACGCCCGGGTACCATCTTCAGCCCGGCCCTGATGGCCGCGGGTTCTGACCTGTGTGCAAAGTTTCAAGAGTTTTCGAGCACGTTAAGGGCCCCAAAAGTGCCCGAATAGTCGTAAGAAAAATATAGAAAATGAGTTTCCAAACAACCCATAATAACCGACTTCCTGTTGGGCTGACGTAAAACTTAGAGCACGAAAGTTGTTTGGCCCGATGAGATCTATAAGTGTACCGAGTTTCAGATTATTACATGCAAGCGTGTTTGATATATGGACAAGTGTTCAAACCCCGTTCCAGGGGGCGCTGTCGAGCCCCCCTGCCACGCCCGGGTACCAGCTTCAGCCCGGCCCTGATGGCCGCGGGTTCTGACCCGTGTGCAAAGTTTCAAGAGTTTTTGAGCACGTTAAGGCCCCCAAAAGTGCCCAAAAGGTAGTAAAATAATAATAATAATAATAATAATAATAATAATAATAAATAAATATAGCTGCGAGCAGCGATTACGGGCCCAAGCCGGTGGCACCGCAACCCCGGTGCCTTTAGTTACCTAAAGGCACCGGAGTGGCGGTGCCGCCGGCTTTGGCCCTTCATCGCTGCTCGCAGCTATATTCATATATATATATATATATATATATATATATATATATATATATATATATAAACAAGCCGGTGGCACCGCCACCCCGGTGCCTTTATATATATATATATATATATATGTCTACATTGTTCAATCACGCCTCACACACACACACACACTTTTGCAGAGCCCACACCAATGCAAGCTCTATAGCACACATCTTCTCAAAGGTCAAAGCGGAGTTACGATATTGCCCGTCATGCACAGTAACCGTAAAGGCACCGGGGTGGCGGTGCCACCGGCTTGTTTATATATATATATATATCGTATTATTCTAACTTGTAAAAAACTATTAACTTTTGTTAATATTCAACCATTTCACAACTAACTTTTTTCCATAGATCAAACACAACATAATTATATGGTGGACTGAAACAAAAATTATTAATTAAATAAAATTATTGTTTTCCTCTGAAATAGCAAAAGCATCACACACTAGCTGTACCTGCTCTAAATAAAAAAGAGTAATTCAATAAAAATACAAAATCGAACTAAATAAAATAAATTATTACAAAAACAAAATCAAACCAAAGAAAATATATCTTCGAAAAAAAAAGCGAGTGTCATGAGGAAAGGCGCCTCAGGAATCGTCAGGATTAACTCCATGTGTAAGGAATTTTGATTGATTTTATTTGTCACTTGAAAATTATTGTTAAATGTGTGCCTGCATAACTTTAATAAGATTTATTTTCTTTGATTTGATTTTGTTTTATATAATTTATTTATTTCGATTTTGTATTTTTATTTAAATACTATTATTTATTTAGAGCAGGTACAGCTAAGTGTGCGATGCTTTTGCTATTTCAGAGGGAAAAAAACACATTTTATTTCAAAAAGGCTTTTCAATTAAATAAAATGTTCAAGCTTTGTTTTCGTTTTATTATTTTGTTTGTTTTAAGCTTTGTTTAATTTATATTGTTAATCATCTGACACAAAACAAATGCATAAAGTATAATTTTAACTTTTAAAAAACTATTAACATTTGTTAATAGTACATTGCCTGTCTTTTGTTAATAGGACAAAACATAGTTATTATATTTTATAATATTTTATAAATATATAAAATAAACATTTGTAATGAAATCGTTCAAAAAAATGATATTAGCATTGTTTTAAACTTTGAAACAGAAGTAGCGCAATGCCTGGCCACTCCCGCGCCGCCTCCTTTTCACAATCCGAGGGAACCATCTCCGGAATATTAACCTCACTCCTAGAAGTCCAATTCTCATTATTCATGCCTCTTACCTGGGATTGATTGCACACACACACACACACACACACACACACGCACGCACGCACTCACACGCACACACACACACACACACACACACACGTGTCAAGTCACTTACATTTTAGATGCAATATTGACTGTTCTTCTGTTTCAGCAGCGAAAATAGTTAAACAAAGATCACAGCAGAACCATTGCATCTCACAGCAACGTGTTTTCTCATTACTGAATGATTCAGCATTTTGAACAAATTGGTTGACTCAAAGATTCAATGACCAATCCATAAACATCTGTCTCATTCATGAATGACTCAGTCGTTCAAACGAATCGTTTGAACGAATGAATCAATGACCCGCTCATTAAGACGGTCGCCTGGCGACACCTAGTGACGGTTTAGTGTTATTTGATTATACACTCAAAATATTCCACAACAAATCCTTTAAATTTAATGATATTCAGAACAGAACACAAATAAAAAAATAACTATAATAAAGCCAAAACGAAATAATTTAAAACAAAAGTAAAAGTAAGTGGTGTTAGGCTCACGTAAATCTCTCTTTAGAATCTAAATGTTGCAACATTTGCGATGTATTTGGATGCTAAACTATTCTTTATTACAGGCTTTGTACTTCACTCACGTTCCAATATCGACGGAAAAAATCATCCTCTTCACTTGTGCAAAAATGTGCTTGGAAAAATCACAGTGGAGCGGTGCTTACTGTGAATGATACAAATTGTACTACTGACTATTTCAACATAGCAGTGTAATTTGTATATGTTAGGTTGAATGTTTTATTATTGTGTGTGTGTGTGTGTGTGTGTTTGTGTGTGTGTGTGTGTGTGTGTGTGTGTGTCAGTGTGTGTGTGGGGGTCTGGGTGGCTCAGCGCGATTGAACAGTGAAACATACTCCGTCATTTTCTTCATACAGGACATCATTCAAACGTCAAAGTGTTTACTTATATTTGTGTACACTCGCAATTAAACACAACATTGTGTTTTTGTTAAATAAATTAAAGTAATACGTCCCCCGAAATGGCGCTAATTTTAAAATGAAACTAAAATGCTCACGGCTGCACGGGCATTCATAACTCTGCGCGCCCACGGTGAGGGACGAGCAGAACAGAGCGAACGTTGTTTAGTTCATTCCTACTTCCATAGGAATTAATTGAAAAAGCTCACTCTACTCTGCACCATTATTAATGAATTGTGCAGACGTCCTTATTTTACTTTCGCTTTTTACCTGATTTTGAACACAAGAGGGCAGTATAACACTATGTATGATTTGGAAAAAAAATTTTTTTGACTAAACAACCATTCTGGCTGTTTTTAAACTTAAACATTATTCTCTAATTGCTCTCACCATGCCCGTTTCTGAAACTCTGCACATGTCTACTGTCTAATAAATGTGATGTGTCTGTCGGGTTTCATGCAATTTCAAGTATGTTAAGAGTCTCAAAAGCATCAACAAAGAATAATAAAGTTTGATGCGTTGCCACGGCAACAGTATCTAAGATATCAATAATCCTTTCTCAGGTCTACATCTGCCGTGTGTCTACATTATACACATAAAGTTTGAAGCAAATTGGGTAAAAATAAGAGGGTGATTTCAAAGCCTTTAGGAAGTGACACACTTCCTGCTGCCAGTTGGTGGCGCTATAACTTTGACTCACAATAGTCACATCCATGTGATCGGACTCTTACAGCGAACACACTGCTGAAGTTTCATCAAGATCAGTTAATGTATGCAGAAGTTATAACACACTTCCTGTTTCCTTTATTCGCCATAAATTCGTTTCCTCGCCACAGCCAAACCGTTCGAGATATCAAAAATCCCCTGGCAACTTTTCATCCTCAATGTCTTGACTTCATGCTGACCGAGTTTCGTGGCGATTGGTTGAATTCTCTAGGAGGAGTATATCGAATTCCAGGGGCATACGCTTCCAAACAAACCATAATAGCCGACTTCCTGTTGGGCTGGGGTAAAAAGTAAAAGTACAAAGGATATATGAATCGATGAGATCTATATGTGTACCGAGTTTCATATTATTACATTCAAGCGTGTTTGATTTATGGACCAAGTTTTCGGACCCCGTTCCAGGGGGCACTGTCGAGCCCCCCTGCCACGCCCGGGTACCAGCTTCAGCCCGGCCCTGATGGCCACGGGTTCTGACCCGTGTGCAAAGTTTCAAGAGTTTTTGAGCACGTTAAGGGCCCCCAAAGTGCGCTGAGAGTCTCAAAAGTATCCAAAAAGAATATTAAAGTTTGATGCGTTGTCACGGCAACAGCATCTAAGATATCAACAATCCTTTCACAGGTCTAAATCTGGCGTGTGTCTACATTATACACATCAAGTTTGAAGCAAATCGGGTAAAGCCTGTTTGATTTATGGACCAAGTTTTCGGACCCCATTCCAGGGGGCGCTGTCGAGCCCCCCTGCCACGCCCGGGTACCAGCTTCAGCCCGGCCCTGATGGCCGCGGTTTCTGACCCGTGTGCAAAGTTTCAAGAGTTTTTGAGCACGTTAAGGGCCCCAAAAGTGCGCTAAGAATCTCAAAAGTATCCAAAAAGAATATTAAAGTTTGATGCGTTGTCACGGCAACAGCATCTAAGATATCAACAATCCTTTCACAGGTCTACATCTGGCTTGTGTCTACATTATACACATCAAGTTTGAAGCAAATAGGGTAAAGCGTGTTGGATATATGGACCAAATTGTCTGACCCGTTCAAGGGGGCGCTGTCGAGCCCCCCTGCCACGCCCGGGTACCAGCTTCAGCCTGGCCCTGATGGCCGCGGGTTTTGTCCCGTGTGCAAAGTTTCAAGAGTTTTCGAGCACGTTAAGAACCCCAAAAGTGCCCGAAAGCATAAAAAAGCATGAAAAAGCTTAAAAAAAGGAATATTAATGTTTGATGCATTGCCATGGCAACAGTATCTAAGATATCAATAATCCTTTCACAGGTCTACATCTGGCGTGTGTCTACATTATGCACATGAAGTTTGAAGCAAATCGGGTAAAAATAAGAGGGTGATTTAAAAGCATTTTGAAAGTGACACACTTCCTGCTTCCAGTTGGTGGCGCTATAACTTTGACTCACAATAGTCACATCCATGTGATCGGGCTCTTACAACGAACACACTGCTGAAGTTTCATCAAGATTAGTTAATGTATGCAGTAGTTATAACACACTTCCTGTTTCACGTTTCTCGCCATAATTTCGTTTACTCGCCACGGCCAAACCGTTCGAGATATCAAAAATCCCCTGGCAATTTTTCATCCTCAGTGTCTTGACTTCATGCTGACCGAGTTTCGTGCCGTGTGTTTGAATTCTCTAGGAGGAGTATTTCACATTCCATTGCATGTGTTTTCCAAACAACCCTTAATAGCCGACTTCCTGTTGGGCTGGGGTAAAAAGTAAGAGCATGAAGTATATATGAACCGATGAGATCTATATGTGTACTGAGTTTCATATTATTACATGCAAGCGTGTTTGATTTATGGACCAAGTGTTCAAACCCCGTTCCAGGGGGCGCTGTCGAGCCCCCCTGCCACGCCCGGGTACCAGCTTCAGCCCGGCCCTGATGGCCGCGGGTTCTGAGATGTGTGCAAAGTTTCAAGAGTTTTCGAGCACGTTAAGGCCCCCAAAAGTGCCCAAAAGGTAGTAAAATAATAATAATAATAAATAATAATCCTAAGGAAAACAATAGGGCCTTCGCCTTTTCAAGGCTTGGGCCCTAATAATCCTTAGGAAAACAATAGGGCCTTCGCCTTTTCAAGGCTTGGGCCCTAATAAATAATAATCCTAAGGAAAACAATAGGGCCTTCGCCTTTTCAAGGCTTGGGCCCTAATAATAATCCTAAGGAAAACAATAGGGCCTTCGCCTTTTCAAGGCTTGGGCCCTAATAATAATCCTAAGGAAAACAATAGGGCCTTCGCCTTTTCAAGGCTTGGGCCCTAATAATAATAATAATAAATAATAATCCTTAGGAAAACAATAGGGCCTTCGCCTTTTCAAGGCTTGGGCCCTAATAATAATCCTTAGGAAAACAATAGGGCCTTCGCCTTTTCAAGGCTTGGGCCCTAATAATAATCCTAAGGAAAACAATAGGGCCTTCGCCTTTTCAAGGCTTGGGCCCTAATAATAATCCTTAGGAAAACAATAGGGCCTTCGCCTTTTCAAGGCTTGGGCCCTAATAATCCTTAGGAAAACAATAGGGCCTTCGCCTTTTCAAGGCTTGGGCCCTAAATATAGCTGCGAGCAGCGATTACGGGCCCAAGCCGGTGGCACCGCAACCCCGGTGCCTTTAATTACCTAAAGGCACCGGAGTGGCGGTGCCGCCGGCTTTGGCCCTTCATCGCTGCTCACAGCTATATTTTTATATATATATATATATATATATATATATATATATATATATATATATATATAAACAAGCCGGTGGCACCGCCACCCCGGTGCCTTTAGGGTTACTGTGCGTGACGGGCAATAACGTAACCCCGCTTTGACCTTTGAGAAGATGTGTGCTGTAGAGCTTGCATCAGTGTGGGCTCTGCAAAAGTGTGCATTGAGGGCACATATCAACCACAAAGTATGCGTGAGCAACCTTCTGAAACCTAAAATGAAAAATGAGACACCCTACGGTCTCATGGACTTAATGGACACATGAAATAAGTACACAAGTTTGAAAGTTATATGAAGTGTGCCAAGACAGAATATTTGCCTGATCTGATTAGAAAAATAATTTGTGTGTGTGTGTGTGTGTGTGTGTGTGTGTGTGAGGCGTGATTGAACAATGTAGACATAAAAACATACTCCGTCCTTTTGTTCATACAGGACATTATTCAAACTACAAAGTGTTTACTTATATTTGTGTACAATCGCAATAAAACACAACATTGTGCTTTTGTCAAACTGTAAACTACAACTGTCACCCAACCAAAATCTCTTACACACACACACACACACACACACACACACACACAGACACACATAGTTTAAAAGCAAAAAAATCTTTTGGACATTCATCATATTGCATTGGTTTTCATTTCTTGTTCTCGAACAGAGCCCTAATCTGTTTATTTTTTCAGTTACACATTCTACATTGATTAAAAAAGAAAAATCAAATGTGCTTTTATTTTAGACATAAATAAATAATCTATCATTCAGATGAGAGTAAAGTTAGTGTTAGTTCAAATTTTAAGGAAAACAAAAATATGATCTGAAATATCGCACATTCATTTAAAATTCATTCAGGTTCAATTACCAAACATACAAATCTCAATGTAATTTAAAGCAAACAATACATTTAAAATATATGGGTTGTATGCAATTTTTTTATATATAAAAAGATATATATCCAAAAATACAAAGCCTAAACTTTAACAAGGGTTAAACAATCACTGTAACAGACACAATCACACACACACACACACACACACACGTCAAATCACTTACATTTTAGATGCAATATTGACTTTTTTTCTGTTTCAGCAGCGAAAATAGTTCAACAAAGATCACAGCAGAACCATCGAGCATCTCACAGCAACGCGTTCTCATTACTGAATGATTCAGCATTTTGAACAAATCGGTTGACTCAAAGATTCAACGACCAATCCATAATCTGTCTCATTCATGAATGACTCAGCCGTTCGAACGAATCGTTTGAACGAATGAATCAATTACTCGCTCATTAAGACGGTCGCCTGGCGACACCTAATGACGGTTTAGTGATATGTTTAAAAGTATCATTCTTTCCAACGATTGTTAATTAACTCATATTTGAAACATAAGCTATATATATATATATATATATATAATATATATATATATATACACACATATATATACACAAAAATAAAATAAACACATTTGAAGCGTGTTTGCTTACTAAATTGTGAGCTGAACGAAAGTTGCAGCAAATATCAGCAACAGGAGTCAAATTTCATTAATCACGAGAGTGAAGAGCTGACTGAAAAGATGATGACGGAATAGGCTATTTTATGTAAAAGCGCCTATTTAAGCGAATCTATCATTATACTCTTTTGTTGTTGTGTTTTCCGTGAAAAATAATAGACTATTGAACTCACAATTCAAGCACGCGCTCTGCACGCGCCACCATTATCAATGTCCGTGTGGACGTCCGCGATCGAACAGTGGAAACATTGGCTACTCCGTCATTTTATTCAAGAAGATCATTCAAACTGCAAAGTGTTTACTTATTTTTGGATACTCGCAATCAAACACAACATTGTGATTTTGTAAAATACATTCAAGAAATCCGCCCCCGAAATGGGGCTTCTTTTAAAATGAAACGAAAATGCTCACAGCTGCACGTCTTGTGGAGACGTCCGTTACTTTCGCTTTCAAGTTAGCGATTTTAAAGCCCCCAGCGGAGTCACGGTGGGAAAATATTCCCATAGTAGCATCAATTGGCCTACCTGATTTTGAACACAAGAGGGCAGTAAAGCACTATGAATTATTTTTTTTTTTTTTTTTTTTTTTGGCTAAACAACCATTCTGGCTGTTTTTAAACTTAAACATAAATCTTAAATTGAAAAAAAGGAATACAATGGGTTTAGTTCTAATATTAGTATAATTTTATAGAAAAATAAATGGTGTATAATTACATTTTAGAAAGATATGAGACATTTCCTGATTCTTTTTTTGACATAATCCCTCGCCATAGCAAAACCGTTTGAGATATTCAATATCCGTTCACAATTTAGCATCTTTAATGTATTTTCATCAAGTTGAAAAAGTTTTGTAACTGTAGATGAAACTAACCCCCCCCCTCCCCCCCCACCCCCCACACACACTTTTGTCACAAAAGGTGGCGCTACTGAGCCCCTGCACCACGCCCGTTTCTGAAACTTTGCACATGTCTACTGGCTAATAAATGTGATCTGTCTGTCAAGTTTCATGCAATTTTAAGCAATTTCAGGCATGCTAAGAGTCTCAAAAGCATCCAAAAAGAATATTAAAGTTTGATGCGTTGCCATGGCAACAGTATCTAAGATATCAATAATCCTTTCACAGGTCTACATCTGCCGTGTATTTACATTATACACATCAAGTTTGAAGCAAATCGGGTAAAAATAAGAGGGTGATTTCAAAGTATTTTGAAAGTGACACACTTCCTGCTGCCAGTTGGTGGCGCTATAACTTTGACTCACAATAGTCACATCCATGTGATCGGCCTCTTACAGCGAACACACTGTTGAAGTTTCATCAAGATCAGTTAATGAATGCAGAAGTTATAACACACTTCCTGTTTCCATTATTCGCCATAAATTCGTTTCCTCGTCACGGCCAAACCGTTCGAGATATCAGAAATCCCCTGGCAATTTTTCATCCTCAATGTCTTGACATCATATTGACCGAGTTTCGTTGCGATTGGTTGAATTCTCTAGGAGGAGTATATCGAATTCCAGGGGCATACGCTTCCAAACAAACCATAATAGCCGACTTCCTGTTGAGCTGGGGTAAAAAGTAAAAGTACAAAGGATATATAAACCGATGAGATCTATATGTGTACCGAGTTTCATATTATTACATGCAAGCGTGTTTGATTTATGGACCAAGTTTTCGGACCTCGTTCCAGGTGGCGCTGTCGAGCCCCCCTGCCCCGCCCGGGTACCAGCTTCAGCCCGGCCCTGATGGCCGCGGGTTCTGACCTGTGTGCAAAGTTTCACGAGTTTTCGTGCACGTTAAGAGCCCCAAAAGTGCCCGGATAGTCGTTAGAATAATAATAATAATAATAAATATAGCTGCAAGCAGCCATGACCGGGGCCAAGCGCAAGAAGCGGCAACAGATGCCATCATGGGTGGGAGTGGCAGACCAACTGCAGCAATGAGCAATTAAAGACATTTTAAGAGAACTTTGGATAAATGGCAAAAAAATCATATGTACAGTAACTTTTAAGATGATTTAATGGTTTATCACTTTCGACAAATAGGTGGCGCAATTACGAAATTTATGTGATGTGGTCAGATTGAGGTGACAATGACACATACAAAGTTTGGTGTCAAAATGTCAAGGCATTGCAGAGATAAAGACATAATAGTCATTTTGGCAGCATGCCTCAACTTTGCTGCTGCGGTATACGAAAACGGTTTCGTCTATCGTCACGAAATCCATAACTTTTAGTCGGCACGGTATGGAGATGACACGATTCGATTTTGGTGAAAATCGGACGAATGGTCTAGGAGAAGTTCGAAAAAGAAGGTTTTGAAAGTAAATAAAGATGGCGGACAGGAAGTTCGTCCAAATACGTCAAACTTGGTATCTATGTTCTCGGCATGACCCAAGGAATCTATTAAGACCAGTGTCATTACAATAAGCACATTTTAAAAAAGTTATTAGCATTTTTGGAAATGTAATTTTAACTTTTGACCAACAGGTGGCGCTGTCTTCAAATCTTTTGAGTACCTTCAAGGCAAGGTGCTGGTGACAAATTCTGAGTTTCGTAATGTTACAGCAATGTGTTCATTAAGTATAGCATTTCACATCACAAAACTGCATTGAAATCAATGGGATTTTCATGTTTTGTTCTATTATAGCGCCACCAAGAGGCAAAATCCCACAATTTTTTTCATGTGTCCTCAGAGTGAGCCCCTACATCTGTGTGTCAATTTTGGTGAAGATATCTCGATTAACTTCAGAGTTATAGACATTTATGTGAAAAAACACGTAAAAAATGACCGCTACGTGACTTTGATCGAATTTTACGACCCCTTACCATCCATATTTTGGCATTTGGGCATTGGCGAATAGCTATCGACCTATGTTTCCAATTTTCTGACGGTGGTTTCGTCTCGATCGGACTAACGGTTTCGAAGATATCGGCAAATGTTTTTTAAGCGCTAAATCACAACGCTACACAAACCGTAAGTCGAAACCTAGCATATTTGGTATCTCTGGACTCGGCAACGATTCAGGACCTCAACGAGATGACTCCCGTGAAAATAAGTCAACCACAGCCAGAGTTATAAGCATTTGAAAAATAAATTTTACCACTAGGTGGCGCTGTTTCGAAACTTGGTCTGAATACGATTAAGCGTTGCGGAGATACAGCCTTACGTCTGTTTTCGCAAGCGCTACGTAAAATTTGTTTGCGCGTTTATCGAAAGCGGTTTGACGAATCGACTTGAATTCCATAACTTTTTGTCGCCAATGCCTGGAGATGATCTGGTGCAATTTTGGTGAGAATCGGACAAACCGTCTAGGACGAGTTCGCAAAAGTAGGTTTTTTGGACAATTCAAAATGGCGGCCATATTTTTATGACGGAAAATGACGTCATAGGGTGCGGTCGAATCGTCATGAGCTCAGGAATCAGAGGAAAAAATAATTTTGTTGATAGGACAAACGGTTCAAAAGTTATTAGCATAATAAAAGTGAAACTTTGGACAGGTGGTGGCGCTAGAGGCAATGAGTTAGAGACACCAAAATTGGTGCAATTGATGTTGGGACTGTCCTCTATCAGAATGTCAAACCGGAACAACTTTCCCGGACACGGTTCTATGGGCTGCCATAGACACCCAGTCGGAAGAAGAAGAAGAAGAAGAAGAAGAGGAATAATAATAAGAACCGGAACAGATACAATAGGTGCCTCCGCACCTTCGGTGCTTGGCCCCTAATAAGAACCGGAACAGATACAATAGGTGCCTCCGCACCTTCGGTGCTTGGCCCCTAATAATAATCCTTAGGAAAACAATAGGGCCTTCGCCTTTTCAAGGCTTGGGCCCTAATAATAATCCTAAGGAAAACAATAGGGCCTTCGCCTTTTCAAGGCTTGGGCCCTAAATAATAATAATAATAATAATAATCCTAAGGAAAACAATAGGGCCTTCGCCTTTTCAAGGCTTGGGCCCTAATAATAATCCTTAGGAAAACAATAGGGCCTTCGCCTTTTCAAGGCTTGGGCCCTAATAATAATCCTTAGGAAAACAATAGGGCCTTCGCCTTTTCAAGGCTTGGGCCCTAATAATAATAATAATAATCCTTAGGAAAACAATAGGGCCTTCGCCTTTTCAAGGCTTGGGCCCTAATAATAATAATAATAGTCCTTAGGAAAACAATAGGGCCTTCGCCTTTTCAAGGCTTGGGCCCTAATAATAATAATAATAGTCCTTAGGAAAACAATAGGGCCTTCGCCTTTTCAAGGCTTGGGCCCTAATAATAAGTCGGAAGAAGAATAATAATAATCCTAAGGAAAACAATAGGGCCTTCGCCTTTTCAAGGCTTGGGCCCTAATAATAAGTCGGAAGAATAATAATAATCCTTAGGAAAACAATAGGGCCTTCGCCTTTTCAAGGCTTGGGCCCTAATAATCCTTAGGAAAACAATAGGGCCTTCGCCTTTTCAAGGCTTGGGCCCTAATAAATAATCCTTAGGAAAACAATAGGGCCTTCGCCTTTTCAAGGCTTGGGCCCTAATAATAATAATAATCCTTAGGAAAACAATAGGGCCTTCGCCTTTTCAAGGCTTGGGCCCTAATAATAATAATAAATAATCCTTAGGAAAACAATAGGGCCTTCGCCTTTTCAAGGCTTGGGCCCTAAAAATCTCTGAATGCTCGACATAAACTTCGGTCTTCCGATCTTTTACCATCGTGCCAATTCTCAATTGATTTTAATTATTATGCGTGAGGGAGTGAGAGAGAGCAATATTTTTTCATAAAACACCATATACCCAAAATAAATAATATAAATGGGTAGATTTCTTCGAAGTCTTCATGCTAATGCTGTGAGATTGTATGCTTATAATCTTAAACATAAAATAACCTGATCATGTTTGATCAAGAAAAGCCACTGTTCTTGTTTGCATAAAAATCCTGCCTTCATTTGAAATAGAGTTGGGTTCTGTTTTAATGCCCAAGTGTACCTAAAATCAAGTTTAATATACAGGTTTGTGGCTCTATATTTCTTTTTATTAATTTAAAATCGAGAAGCAAAAGCTTGCAAATCGAAATCGAATTGGAACATCTAAATCGTCAGGGTTGTAATGGTTTTACTACTCTTACCGATACTGCTTATCGATCCAGTACTTTTACGGTATTCTTGTCGGTACCTATATATGAAACACATTATATAGGCCTACACAGTGCTTTAATTTCAGGAAGGTGTACTACTGTTCAGGTATGGTCTAAATAGAATTCTAGTAAAGTAATCAAATGTAAACTAACGCTGCATAGTTTATCGTAGATAGATTATCAATTGAGAATTGACACGATGACAGGTCGATTCTGGTCGAAGACCGAAGTTTCACGTGAAGGATTCAGAGATTGTTTTTCCCTGAATTAACGCTGGGTGTGAATTGTACTAAAATAACGTTGCCTTATCTTCTCTGAAAAGCGTTCCGCACATTCAGATGACACACCACACTTTAAATAAACAAACAAAACCTATCCAGTGATGATATTTTACATTTCATAAAGGGTGGTGATGGCGCAGTGGATAAGGATAAGACACATGCCTTTGATGTGAGAGACCCAGGTTTGAATCCACTGTGAGACACCAATGTTCGTGCAACAGCACGATTCTTTCTGCCGTTATTTTCGTAATTTCAGCACGTTTTTTAAACTAATGCATTTCAATCGGATGCATCTTTCGTGCAACAGCACGATTCTTTCTGCCAATCGGGCTGCAGCACAGAAGCTGTTTATTCAACATTTATTCACGAGATCTTATCACGGTTATTAATTATGTATTCAATTATTTCAGTCTTTTTCGGTTATTATTTTGAATCTGGATTGCTTGGCTCTTTATTGATATTTTTAAAACTATAACGCTACATCTATCAACATTTATTTAGATGTTATCATTGTATTCATTCATTTCTTTATTTTATTATTTCGGTCTTATATTCGGTGAAATATTGCAGTAAACCTGGGGCCGTATTCACAAAGCATTTTATCTTACCACTAGGAGTACTCTTAAATCGCACTAAAAGATTTTAGCTAGGAGTTTTCTCTTAAAGGTTATTCACAACGCCTTTCAGACCTACTCTTAGTAAAGAAAAATGACAACTCCAAAACTAAGAGTGAGGCCCTGTCCCAAATGGAACCGCACTCGCGGTCTTCCTCTGAGTCCGCACTTTCGCGACGTAACGCCGCTTTGAATGTCGGGAAGAAGTCTGCTGTGGAGTCCGCATCAGCGCGGGCTCGGCAAAAGTGTGCATCAAGGGCGCAAATCGACCGCGGAGGGGGCGCTCGCGAGCACCCTTCTGAGATCTAAAAATGACAAATGGGACCATAGACATCATATAGAGACTAGATGCCCTATTGGCCGCTGTGGCGCAAGAAATGCGGCCGCCATCTTAAACCGGTCATACTCCTATTTGCGTTGCATAGCAGCAGTAAACGCCAGAGCACTGTGCAGCATATTCCTGCTCAAATCGGCGGACCATCACTCGGGGATTACTTTTCACAAGTAAGATTTAACATTTAACATTACTGTACTATTGTTTGTATTTTGTGAGTAAAATATTCAATGTGTCCTGTATCGTAGCTACGTGTATGACCTTTGCAGCAAAAAAACCTGCGTGAAAATCAGTTCGGTATTCAGTGAGATATGATTAATTAAATGCGCTGACAGCTCATTGCACCTGCCAAACAGATTACACTGAGCGGAGCGGGTGACCGGTTTAAGATGGCGGCCCCACGGCTCGTCTGCGCCAATAGGCAGTAGCGGTCGATAGGGCGTCTATCTATATGATGTCTATGAATGGGACACACTGCGGTCTCACGGACTTAACGGACACGCGCACGCGGCAGCCATTAAGTCCACAAGACCGAAAGTGCACATGAAGTGTGCCATTTGGGATTGGGCCTTTTATCTACATTACGAAACGGTAGGAAACCCTGCCCCCTATCAGTGTCCATTTTGGGGAATGCAGGAAGTTGATTTTTGTTGGGGGAGAAACCTCATGACAAACAGAACTGAGCTTCTTAAATATCCACATCGTTATTGTGGAATATTGGTTACATGGCAAGACAATCGTGGCAAACAAGACACTGTCCACTGAAGGTAGAACTACTTTTTGTTGCGGAGAAACTAAGTCGAAAAATAAATAAATAAGCAATACTCTGATGTTTTAAGGTTATAATTCCAGCCATGTTCAATACATAGCCCTGTTAATATAGGTTACTAAGTGTAGTCTGAAAATTTGGTAAAACATAGTTTGGGTTTTCTTTAGATGCCAGTTTGATATTTGGTGTATGTTGCACCAAGTTTCCCTGTTTTCCCCATTGTTTTGCATTTAGCCATTCACGCCTTAACCAAAATCATGTAAACTTGCATCCAGTGTGAAAAGTAGCCTATAGCCCATTTTTTGCCTGTGTTTCAGAAATATGTAAATGCATACAAGATAAGAAATATATTCTTAAAATTCTTTTGTGCGGGAATGTCAAATAATATGCGTGTTTGAATTTTTATAATACATTATATTTCAGCCTCATTCCTACTTTTTTTTCGAATCAAATTTGAACAGGTTGGAAGGCGAGTGAGGACACTGTCCTCACCCTGACCCTCACCCCCTGTGACGAGCAGGGCACCTCAGGAGAGGCAGGGCCAGAAATCCTTGTGGAGAAGGCGGGGCCGGAAGGTTTCGTGGAGGAGGCGGGGCTGGAAAGCCTCGTGGAGGAGGCGGGCCGGAAGGTCTCGTGGAGGAGGCGGGGCTGGAAAGCCCCGGTATAGAGGCTAAAGGCCTCGTGGAGAAGGCGGGACTGGAAGGCCTCGTGGAGGAGGCGGGGCTGGAAAGCCTCGTGGAGGAGGCGGGGCCGGAAGGTCTCGTGGAGGAGGCGGGGCTGGAAAGCCCCGGTGTAGAGGCTAAAGGCCTCGTGGAGAAGGCGGGACTGGAAGGCCTCGTGGAGGAGGCGGGGCTGGAAAGCCCCGGTATAGAGGCTAAAGGCCTCGTGGAGGAGGCGGGGCTGGAAAGCCCCGGTATAGAGGCTAAAGGCCTTGTGGTGACGGCAGGCCTTTTGGAGAAGGTGGGGCTGAAAAGCCCTGCTGTGGAGGCAGAAGGCCTTGTGGAGAAGGTGGGTGAAATACATTTACCTAAAAAAGGTAACTCTTACAGCTAACTACAAAGCTCTTAAAGCAACATTCCACTGTGTTTTAGTTAATTCGCTCACCTGCTGTCTACCAGAGAGTTAGATTAGGCATGGACATATAATTTTTTTTTATTTTACCAGTTCGACATATCCCCCTATTAGCCTAATTCAATTGAAGTTGGAGGGGCCGACTAGCATGTAAGCTAAAGACTAGTTGTCTCCAACTGAAATCATTAGCTTAGATTGGCCCAAGTACTCCTGTGATTTAGCCAAGCTAAGCTAATGATGTCAGTTGTTACAATGGAGTTTATTGCACACATAAGAAAGAGTATGGTATGTACTGTATCCAACAACTTTTTCAGCAATTTTGCTGGACAACTTCTCAACCAATTGATTTAGTTCTGATTGGGTGTTCATGATCATTTTTGTGGTTGGACATAGGTTATGTGTGTGTGTGTGTGTACATGTATAAAAAGACATACCTAGATAGTCCTTAATTGTTTGCCACTCCATACTTAGTTTGACATCTGATTTCTTCAAAACCACAGGGCCAACAGGGAAGAGAAAGCGGAAGTCAGGCATGTTTTGCATTTGTCAGGTTTTTTTAATGATATTTTTATTTGTAATAAATTCTATGATGAGCAAGACCGTTTCTGAATTGTTTGCCTTTTTTGAGTGGATTATGTATTTTTCTATCCCACAGAGGCAGAAATGTACGGAGCCCCCCTAGTCCCACTTTGTCAAAAAAATGTATTATAACTATCTCGTGGCCTCAAGATAGTAACTCGTGGCCTCAAGATAGTATCTCTATCTCGTGGCCTCAAGATAGTATCTCGTGGCCTCAAGATAGTATCTTTACTGATGTTTTACCAGTCACTGCTCCTGATAGGCTGATGTGGTCCCACTCCATTATTTGGTTTCAGTTCCATCAGTGGTCCTTGGTAAGGTAGATAAGTAAGTGTTGTACTGTTTTGGACATCCTCAATTTTTTACTTTACCAACTTCTGTACACCCACTGGAAAATGTCAGCTGAGCATTACATATTTGTCTCCTCCCCCAACCAGAAGCAAGCTGAAGAAGCCGGTCTTTCTCGTGTCCCACTTCCCTGTAGAAGTACCTCTCCACTGTTTGGTCGTTGGTCCTTGGTAAGTACATCTTTCACTTTCATTTCACAGCCACACAATAGGTCTATAAAATACTGTAGTAATTTAATAAGTAAGGGATCATGTGTAGAACGCCAGTCATTATATTGAAAATAACTCCCTACAAGGCGAACAGGTCTTGCTTCATTCTAAAGGGACTTATTTCCCAATAATGACTGGCATTTTGGGCATTAATCTGTGATTTTCCAATTTGATTTTTAGGCTCTCCTGTTATATTGTGGTGGTGAGACTGTAGAAGGAGCCAAAAAGAAGACCCAAGACGATAAGAATGCTCCAGTGGACAATGGTGGTGGTGGTGGTGGTGCCGCTTTTACCTCATGCCGCTTTTAGCACACGGCTGTCCAATCAAACAGCCTGTTAAGCCTAAACACAACTCCACACACCTGTCCACCTGTCATCTGCTTGCATCCCTGTACTTTCCATTAAATGTATATGTGACCCGATCTGGCGAAATGAGTCGGAAGTCGCAACGTTCCATTTTAAGATATGGGCCGATTATGTGGAAAAACAATGAAATAATAGATTATTTTTTTTGTTGATAATTTCAAAGAACAGACATTCAAAAATAATCTCCCAAAGTTTCATAGTCCAGATAATTGAGTAAAGGTATTTAAATTACTATTAAAGTGTACAAAGTATTTCTAAATTCGCTGGAAATGAACATTGCTTTTCTCAACTCCTATCTCACCTCTGAGCATTTCCCGGGTATCCCCTGAAACGTCACTATCTCTGCTCTCCTAATGGTGTTATACGTTGTATAGGCCCTGTCCCAAATGGCGCACTTCATGCGGACTTTCGGTCTCGTGGACTTAAATTGCGCGTGCTCGCCGAGTCTACCAGTCCGTAGGCCGTCCCATTTAGCATTTTAATGCTCTGAAGTGTGTTCAGCAGCGCCCCCTTAGTACCCTTGAAGCGGTCTTCCGCGAAGCCCGCATAGATGCAGGCTCCACGCACTTCAACTACCCAAGAATCCTTGCGAAAGGCCAATCAGACTACGGATGGGAGGAGATTTCGCTCACGGACAATTGTTAACATGGCTGAGAAAAAAATATTTAAGTGTAATTATATCATTACGGGTTTTATGACAAGTTTATACAAACATTATGATCATCGACCAGTGGTTGATGTCTCAAACATAGGCTAATAATAGCAAGCTGAATAATACGATCGCATTATGATTCATTAAATAAATAGAACAGAATGTCAGGGCTTTACTGAGTCATATAAACACAACAACAATAGCCTGAGTGTTCCTGGGAGATCCTAGTTGCGCGGGATGTGGAAGCGTGCAAAAGTTCCAGAAATGTACATAAAGTGCCCTGGCCTTGAATGACAAGGTAAGGAAAATAAGACTAAATCTAAATTAAATAACCAAGACTAGATTGGCCATGTGATTTTTCTCAGGAGATGTTTCGAGCATTTTACTTCAGACACCGGATTATCAGCAAACTGCCAAGAGAACTGCTAGCTGGCTACTCAAAATAAACTAGCAATCTATTCAGGCAGCATTTTTGTGTTTGATCTGTGTGAATTACAGAAATATAAGACTTGCTAGACCTACTTTTAGCTACCAAGGAACCTTTCCACATAGATTGATTTTATTTTTCAATCTATCCTTGGGGGGTAAGCTAGGTGGTTAATGGAAATTAAATCAACCATTTATTTGAGTTTTTAATTTTTAGTTAATCAGTACATGACTGATTAACAGTAATGTAAATGCTAAATGTCCTAATACCTGTTGATGCTACAACAATGCAAAGTATATGCTCTTAACCTTGCAGTTTTTCAAATATCATGTAAGACTCATTTTCTCAATTTCTTTGCACAAAACTCTCCAGAAAGTGCCATTTAATGGTTTATTTTTCAAAAAAAATTCCCGGGGGAGCATACCCCCGGACCCCCCTAGGGAGAGCCCACATAATAAATCACAATTTAATCACTGCTTAGAAACAAAGTAATACAGTCTGTTCCCATAAGTCTTTAGAAATTAGCATTTAAGTGCCTTATATATAAAAAAAATATATACAAAATTCGGGACCCCCCATCCCCCCCCCCCAAAAACATTTACTGTCCCCCCCAGGTTCAAAATTGCTCCTACGCCCCTGCATCCAATTGAAATGCATTAGTTTAGAAAACGTGCTGAAATTACGAAAATAACGGCAGAAAGAATCGTGGTATTGCACGAAAGATTCATCCAATTGAAATGCATTAGTTTAAAAAAAAACGTGCTGGAGTTACGAAAATAACGAAATTAACGTGTCCCTGCCACGAATAAATATATTAAATTACGTGACCACATCACGAACTGCCGTGAGACTGGGTTGGATATTAATTTCTCTTTGATTGTGGCAGTTGGCAATTTAAGAACTATGGCTGAAGCAATTGTTATTGATCAGGTTGTAATTTTGAATATTTGTGGTACAATTTACTTTCATTTTGCCGCTGGGAATCCTGCATTTCTGCAGTGGTCATTGAGGTGTAGGCTCTGGCCTTACTGTAAGTACTGCCATTATGTCATGGCTGTTTTTTAACCAGCCTTGTCCTCAGAGAACACAACACCCCTTCAGATGTCTTAATTTGTTGATTTGGGAATAGCACCATTGTACCAGTCGCAATGAGACATTTTAATGTGATATAGGAAATCTCTTAACATAAGATTTATTCCTTTCTCAAACCACTAAAAAATTGTGGTTGTTCATCTCCCAATTGAAACAGTGGTGCATAAGTAGTGTAAAAAAAGTTAATTAAACAAACAAACAAATGCACAATTTATAACTAACAACTTTAACAGAAAAGCAATATGACTTATAAAATCATGTAATGACCATAATGCATATGGTAAATACTCAAAATGCCATCTAGTGGCCAATATAAAATAACTAATGGATCTAAAAGGTGTTCAGTGTTGCAGCGGCTCAGACAGTTTTGCTAAAAAAATAAAAGGTTTTGCAGTAGATAAGACACATTTCCTGAAACCGTATATCTTAAAAGTATAAACACAAAGGCAACACATGCAGAAAATAATTTTAATTTTGATTCTTTTACCTGCTGTGATTTATGGTGATTACATTAAAATGATATTCAAGATTGAAATGAATATAGAGGTTACTCTAAACAAACCCATTGTATTTAGAGTTTATGTTAGTCCATCCATCCATTCTCCAGTCATCTTGTCATATTGTAAAAGTGATGCTGGAGCCTATCCAGCTTCTCAGACTGATGGCCAGTTCATCACAGGGCTAACATACACATTCACACCCAGGCAATTTATTGTTTCTAACATATCCTGGACACTTTTTATTTTATATTTTATATTGAGGTCTCATCTCAGTTCTCATGTACAAAACCATACAACCATGCACAAACAAGGTTATTTAAAATGTTCCTGTCCTCAAAAGTAATCCATGTATCACTGCATTACTTGTATGAACTGTTGTACATTTACTATATTTGATAGATTATGTAAACCAGTTTTTTAAATACAAAACAAAAAAATATTGCAATTGTATACTGAAAGGTCATACATATAAAGCAAGCTGTATGTGATTGCTGGTTGCTCTTAAATTTAGAAAACGTGTAAATGTAAAACAGGAAAAATGTATATTTTGCCAAGATACAATAATATCAGAGTGAGGGACGATTTTGATTGGTTTAGGGGATTATGAGGCTGTGACGTGAGCCACAAGGCGGAGTAAAGACCTGCTATCTTTAAACAAAAGAGAGTTTGTGTAGTGTTTGTCCCATTTAGCTCTGAGAAAGATGGAGCTCTACGTGTTTATGTTTATGCTTGTCACTCTTGTTTCCTCAGAGAATAAAGGTAAGTCAGTGGATTAATAAAAGAAAACTTAACTTAAAACACTTAACATTTTCATCATCTTTAACTGTATGCAAGGAATACTGATACGTAATATAATTAATAAAATGCATTTCTAGTCTTTAAATGTTTTTTTTTTGTATTAATATTTAATTTATAATAATAGTATAATATTCTATATCAGACAAGACTGAGACAGAAAAATCTACAGCTCATACAATTATGGCATTTTTAATGAATAAAAAATATTTTGTTCTCATTTGCAATCAAATGATTACATCTCATATTCAAATAATCCTATATTGACCTTTCTCATGTACAGTATTTTGTCTAGATTGCAAATAATGCGTTGTTACATTTAGCTGATATTTTTTTCTTTTTCAGTTGTGCATGAAGATTTCATGTTATTAGGATGCTCTAATACAGATAAAGAATACATGTATGGAATGGACGGAGAGGAAATATACTACTCAGACTTTGTTAAAGGAGTAGCAGTAGATGCTCTTCCTGACTTTGCAGATCCCTTTTCCTTCCCTGGAGTATATGAGAGTGCTTTGGCTAATATTCAAGTTTGCTTAGCAAACTTAGATGTCTCTATCAAGGCTTATAAAAATCCACAAGAGAAAATGGGTTGGTATGCATTTGAATTACCCCTATTTAATTACATATGTTTTTATTTATTATATTTTATATATTATATATTTATTTATATATTTGTATAAGAATATATCAGTTTAATAATGTTCTAAAGTTGACTGTGTAAAAACTCTTAGATGCTCTCTCAGATGCTTTAAATAATAACAGCATCAATGTATTTCCCTGTGTTCGCAGACAAACCTCAGACTTCCATCTATGCTGAGAATGATGTGCAGCTGAATGATGAAAACATCCTCATCTGTCATGTGACTGGATTCTTCCCTCCTCCTGTCAGAGTCTCATGGACTAAGAACAACGAGGTTTTAAAAGAAGACGGCCTAAGCCAGTATCGCCCAAATGATGACGGCACTTACAACATCTTCTCCAGTCTGAAGTTCACACCTGTGGAGGGAGACATTTACAGCTGCACTGTGAACCACACATCTCTCGAACAACCTCAGACCAAAACATGGGGTGAGTGTGTGTTTTGTTTAGAATCACTGGACTATTAGATTTCTATGATATAGTTTCCCCAGTTGTGATTTTTTTTGTTTATTTAAAAAAAATATGTATACAACACAAACAAAATGGTTGTATGTGTGTATCCTAGACGTGGAAGTTGCTGTACCCAGTGTTGGTCCAGCTGTGTTCTGTGGAGTGGGTCTGTCTCTTGGACTGCTGGGAGTCGCTGCTGGAACATTCTTCCTCATTAAAGGGAACAACTGCAACTGACATCCCTGAAATGGAAGCAAACTTTGAAAAGAAATTGTATATAATGAGTAGCAGGCCCTGCAAATAAAGTCTGTTTCAATTGGTACCAGTGGAATTTTAAACAATAATACTGTGCATCATTCTGTCACTCGTAAATAGATTCATAGACATATAAATCTCAATGTAATCTTTAACATTAATATTTCCTGATATTTCTAATAATGCACCAATGTGCAACATCTTTGCTTGAAATGTAACACCATATACACTCACATACAGACGTCTAAAAGGCTTAATGATAGTTGATCTTTTTGCTCTAATACATCAGCCTCTGGTCTGGTGCTGGGAATCATCAGTCATCCAGAGTGATATCTCGAGTTTGGACTTTTAATTTGAATAAAACCTGTTAGTTACTCTTTGGTTGAACGCTCATTTTCTTCCTAATTGCTGGATAAATTCAAGTTTTTTTTTCTGCAAACATTATGACATTCTTAAATATTGTAGTAAGGTGCTTGAAAATAAAAAATTTCTGCCATTGTTGTAATCAAGTTCTACAATTTACAAGGTCTTGTACGTTTTCTCACATACACTCCAAATAAAGATTCTTCATTTTGATTTTATATTGTGTTGTCATTTATATATCTGTCCCAAGTCAAGGTAGTCTCAAAAGCTTATTAGATAGTGTTTTCCATAAAACAACAGAATGGCTTTGTGTTGACAAGCAGAGGAACATATGAGAATAGAATTGACCAGAGAAAAAAAACATTATATTTTAGAATGACCTGCCAAAATATCATAGTCAATATCTACATTTATGCATTTTGGCAAACGCTTTTATCCAATCTGACTTAATAAATAAAAAATGAAAATAACAACCAATGAATACAATAACAGTTAGAAGAGGTGCTGTAAAGGTTTTTTTTTTTTTATCTCAATTGATTTTATATTGTTCTCCAAACTATTGTCAATGCTCTCTAAACAACATATTCATCTAAAAACTTAATCAGATAAGACCTTTAAGGTCATTTTAATTAAAAACTTGATTTAGTTAAGTTTAAGAGAGTTGAGGGGGGTCAACTGTGAATTCTCAATGCAAACAAACATAAGAGGAAAGTGGAAGAAAAATGAAAAGGGAAGGAAATGAGTGGAAGAGAGAAAGTTGGTAAAGTCAGCAGAGGTGGAAATAGCAGAAGAAGAGGTGAGAGGAAGAGTGGAGGGGTAGAAAGAGATGGAATATGTAGGATTGAGGAGTACTGACATAGAGTACTGAAATGTACTGGTAACTGATTTTAATGTAGGCAACCATACTTCGAAAGAGGACAATAATAAAACACATGAATTTTCATCATTGTATTTGTGCATCTGCTGCCATCAGGCAGTAAAATAGAATTTTACAGCAAAATGAAGTCTGTTTCATTGTCTGTGTAACTTCTTTTTTTTTTTTAAGAGCATGAACCATTGTTCATAGAAATGTATAAATCAGCTGAGAAAAACTAAAGCAGCTTGCTGTGGATTTGCCCTGTCATATAAAGAAGAATGTACTGGCATCTTTAAATAAAAATCTGAAAAAAAAAGAGAAATACAATTCATAGCAATGGCATTTTATTTTGTTACTTTAATCTTTTTATTGCATTTTATAAGACACAGGAAGGTGAAAGATGCTGTATGCTAAACAAATTAACCCTGTTACAGTCAGAACAATCAGGGACCTCTTCATATTTTCTTTTAATTTACACATAATAATAACAATGCAAAAAGGAAAACGGTTTGATGTAAATAATTGAGATATTGTTGCTTTCGATAGGTTCCTTTTGAGATTTGTCAGATTGGTATTTGATTGTAGCAACCAACTTAAAAAAAACAAACTAATTATAAACTTAGAATATGATAAAATATGGTTTAATTAGCAGAGATGCTTGAAGAATACAGCCATTGTATAACTTGCTTTAGTTCTAAAATAAAACAGGATACTGCTTAGCAACACTTGACACTCATATGTGTAGAAGCTGATTGGCTGGTTGTTTTAGATATTCACCTAATGAACAAAGTATTGCAATATTTCTCTTCAGTTGGGACAGTCACAGTGAGAGAAAATGTCACTGCCGAAGGTCTTGAGTTTTCATCTTATATTGATGCTGTCTGCATTCACTGGAGCAGGTAAATAAAATAGCGTAATGCAAAATGGATAGATAAATAAGGAGGATAATAATCTTCTCATTATTAATTATTATTGGTATTGTTGGTAATAGAAAAGACAACTCAATAATGCAATAACTGACTAACGCATCCAAGTCCTTCTGTTTTTCTGTGGTTGATGTGAAATCATCTGGCATAACTGTAAAACTGCTTTAACATTATTTTTCAGCGAATGGATACTTCTTTTCTCGGTGGAATAAATGCATCCACAGCTCCCATGATCTCAGTGACATGGTGTTCATTGATAACTATATCTTCAATAAGGATGTGCATATACAGTTCAACAGCACTGTGGGGGAGTTTGTGGGGTACACTGAACTTGGAGTACATAATGCAAAAGAATGGAACAACCAACCCGGCCAACTGCAGTCAGAGAGAGCTAATGTGGAGAGATACTGCAAACATAATGCTGAAATCAGACAGACGGCTATCGCTGATAAAACAGGTGAGCGGCACAAGATTCTGATCTCTCATGTCACACACAAAACTCTTGTTTTAAATGCATACACTAGGTACTTTTAAACAACAGTTTGCTAATTTTTTTTATTATTTTTTTTTTATTTTAAATAAAAAAATAAAATAAAAATGGCTTATGTTTTAAGTTTTTTTTTGCCCTTGGAAATATTAGAAATACACTCTAAAACACATACATTAACATTTATGAACCTTTTATATATTCCTTGCATGTAATCACAATATTTATTGTGGGATGTGCATTTAATATGTTATTATTATTGATTCAGTGCCACCAAAGGTTAAGCTCAGTTCAGTGACTCAGGCTGGTGGCAGACATCCAGCTGTGTTGATGTGCAGCGCTTACCGCTTCTACCCACACCAGATCCAAATTTCCTGGATGAGAGACGATAAAGTCGTGAAGTCTGATGTGACTTCAACTGAGGAGATGCCTAACGGAGACTGGTACTACCAGGTTCATTCCCACCTGGAGTACACTCCCAAATCTGGAGAGAAGATCTCCTGTGCGGTGGATCACGCCGGCTTAACTAAACCCATCATCGTAGACTGGGGTATGAGGAACCATTTATTTTCCCTCACATAAGACTTATGTAAATACTATATTTTGACAAACAAAAAATTAGGATTGAATAAAAGAATGTAAAGCTCCCGTAACTACATTCACACATATTAAGCCAATCTTAAACACTGTAAATATTAAAATAAAACATGGATTCTGTACCTCACAGATCCTTCACTTCCTGAGCCTGAGAGGAATAAAATCGCCATTGGTGCTTCTGGTCTGGTGCTGGGAATCATCATAGCCGCTGCTGGACTCATTTACTACAAGAAGAAATCAACAGGTCAGTGGAGATGAGAGCAAATCAAGCTGATCCTCATCTATGTTTATACATAACATCTCTATTCAAGTTCTTTATTAATCACTTTTTATTTGGACAGGGAGGATCCTGGTACCATCTTAATGATGGTAAGTGTTTAATTAACACTTTGAAAACTCAAAATGTGTGTTATTATAAAATAAATTATTACTGTTGTTAATCTGAGTTACATAATAATCATACAAATTACAGGTCAGACTGACTGGATGAGGATTCAACTTGACTCATGGATGGAGAACTCACTTTCTGAACTTTACACTGATGTTTCATTTTTAACAATGAAAACAATTTGGGATAATGAAAACAATTACAACAAATCTGATAAATTTGTTCAATATTTGCAATTTTTTATTGAATGTTGATGATGATATAATGATGTATAAAATATGTAGATTATATAGAGACGTAGAAATTCTCATTTATGCTGGCTTCTTTTCCAGTATACATTTACTGGATTAACATACATATGGGTTAATTTAAAGTTATAGAACACATCATTGTAAGTCTGTTTTACTAATAAGTATCAGTCAGGCTCTGGGTCTGAGTAAAAGGTACTCTGAAGTCTTTTTTATTCTATTTCTGTTTTACTCTTATTTACCATAAATACCATATATTGGAACTAAATTAGTGCAGTTTGTAATATATGTGATTTTTTTAGCATAAACTTAGATCATCAATAGTTTATTCTTCCTTCTTATTCATTCTGAGAATAATTCCTCTGTATGATTTGATGACTGCAAAATATTGCAATACACATTTGTTCTTCAGAAACACAAACTGAAACATTTCTTGGTTCTTTGCTGTGTTCACTTCAGCTCTAAATAAATATTTCTTTAAAAAACAGTTTTACAGTTTTTTATTGCTTATGAAATTTCTTACTTTTTAAAAACTCATCACACAGTTGTTTTTAACCTCACTCATTTTTCTTCCAAAATGCCATAAAACACTTAATTTACATCTGAAAATAAACGTATTCTAATACCATTATAGTAAACATTCTCAGCCATCATAACACAATGACTTGGCTCCATTACAAAACCATTTATTAATCTCGGATTCCTTTATGAAATAAAATGAATGACAACACTTTTTGTGTTTCATGCATTGCAGTAGCCTACATGTTAGGATAATTTTTTTTTTTTTTTTTTTTTGTAATTTAGCTTTTTCAACAGGCACTCTTAAAAGAAATGGTTCTATCTTGAACCAGAAATGGTTCTATCACCTGCTTCATAATATGAAACTCCAAAATGGTTCTATATAGAACCATTTTAATGGGTTCCATAAAAAGAACCCCAAATGGTTCTTTGAATCCAGAACAGATAGTGCTATATAGAACCATTTAAGGGTTCTTTATTATTAAACAAGTTAATTATTATTGAATAAGAAAATACAACCTATCCAGAAAATTCTAAAAGTTTAAATTTATTCGATTATACAAAAATATTAGTGTCATATATAAAATTGCTCCTCTGTACACTCTGTATTAGACAGCAAAACTTTTTCACATTTAAAAATTAATTTAATTACAATTACATAACCATTTAGTTTGAATTATTTAATTTAAAAACATCTATTAAATAGCACTACAATTTAGTATAAAATATGGTATACAAAATAAAGAAAACACCTGGTTAGTTGATTTTTTTCATAAAATGATTTGTCAAAAATAAAAACTAATGTATTAGGAAATATAAGTTTCATGCTATAATATACAAACTTGCATAAAGAAAGCTCAAATCATATTGACTAGATATTAATATTTGTTGGCTCTTGTTTTTGAATACTGCATTCATTTATTAAACAGCATTATTCCGTGTTACTTTGAATAGAGAGCTAATACATTCTGAACATGACCGATTCTTTAACCATGAGTACAGAAAATTGAACACATCAATTCATAAATTAAACAATACAATCAATGAATAATGTAACGAATGCCTAAAAAGTAAAAAGAAATTATTGAAAACGTATAAGTGTCTCATCATTAGGGATGGGAATACAAATTTAAACAAATAATGATTTTATAACAGATACTTATGGATACTCTCCATAATTTGAAGCAAAAAATAACGACATGATAAAAAGATATGAAAAGATTCAGGAGTTACATTATTATTATTTTATTTGGCAGAAATAAGTTACTGTAAATTGTTTTTTCAAAGTTTCCTGCTTCCAAATGCTACAAATATCTAGTGGTGATGTGCTTTAATACTGCTTCACTTTCAGAAGCTAAACCTAAACAATATTACAATTAACAAAGATCTACACTGTAGTCCTTAAGCTTAGAAGCTACAAAAACAAAGAAAATATATATAATAAAAATATGTGAAAAGAACAATATAGAGATTTATATCATCTCTTCTGTATTATTCTGTATTACCCTCCAAAAATACATACCGGTAAATAGTTTTTGTTCAAGAAAATTACTCTGAGATCTTTTGTTACTGACTGTGTCCCAGCTGTGGAGAGGGCAGGGTATTCTAGAATAGGAGGGTGGTCTGTTTAGAATGATACTTCACTATCAAGAGTGATGGATGGTTTTTACATGGATGGTTGATACAGTGTTTTGCTGTAGAACGTGTTCTTAGTGCAGTGTCAGAGACTCTGGATTTCTTGCAAACTGGAAGCTGATTTTTTTAAATGTTTATTTATTTTTTATTATTTTAATCAGGTTATTTTGCTTTTAGAAGCAAATAGCACATAGCAAAGGCATGAAAAAAAAATTTGTCGAACTTACTTGTTCCTCCTCCTCCTCTTCCTGAGCCTGTACTGTCGTTTTATCATCCTTCTCTGGCAACTGAAAGGGAGGATTACCTTGTTTATGTTGCTACTCATGTACACAACCGTAATTTATTCAAGCGAAATTTACAGCATCATTTCTCATCATACAGTCTTCAGTGTCACATGATCCTTCAGAAATCATTATAATATGCTGATTTGATACTCAAGAAACATTTCTTATTACACTTTTTTTTTTACACTTATTTGCTTTGGTACTATTTTCACAAGTAAGGTGTACATTTTGAAATGAACTTTTCAAAAATACACCTTGTAAAACAGTGCACACATTCTCAAAGGAAACGCACATTTTGATGATTACTTTCCCTGCTGCCTCTTTCAGTCGCTCCCGACTTCTTAATTTTTCACCTTTCCCTTGAATCTAGGCTCCATAGTGGCCTCCTCAAAAAATACCATAATATCTTCCTGTACACAAAACATATTAAACAATAATTTTACAGTAATCATATATTTCATAGCTTTAAATATATTGGGACCCCCAAACTTTTTTTTTTAATGGTGGCCACAAACTGTGAATCTTACTTTTGAATTCTGAAATGGATAGGCAGAATCTTGACACATATAACATTTTGCCTGTCACTTGACACAGTAGATGTGTACAGAATGTGCATCATTTACATTTACATTTAATCACTTGGCAGACGCTTTTATCCAAAGCGACTTACAAATGAGTAGAACAATAGAAGCAGTTAAACTGACAACAATATGTAATATGCTATGACCCTTCCCAGATTAGTCTAACGCAGTACACTTAATATTTTTTTTTTATTTATTTTTTTTAAAATAGAGATGAGAAGAGAAGGTGCTATGGCACCACGAGACGGCGTTCTAGTTGAGTCTCCTTTTCAACAATATATGACACAAGTCTATGGCTGCATCAGAAATTGCATACTCTCTTGAGTAGGTTCTCATTGAATAAGTAATTACTTCATGACCGGTAAAACAGTATGTTCTATATAGTATGAATGTGTGTAGTATGAATGTAATCTGGAAGTACTACATTCGCCATGTTGTCATTATCACATGATCTACCAGCATCAGTTACGCTTCACTGCCATTCCCAAATCCTCTCCTGTGGCCTCATGGGATAGTAATGTGTCTATCATGACACTTCAGAATCTCGCCGGAAGAAGTAGGTCATCCGGGTACTTTTTAGCCTACTCTTTTATGGGTACTGTGAATTTGGTACCCATAAACCCCCCCCCCCCCCCCCCCCCCCCCCCCCACTCTTTTATGGGTACTGTGAATTTGGTACCCATAAACCCCCCCCCCCCCCCCCCCATTCAAATAGTAAGGACTTTGGTTTGCATAATTGGCGAAATTCTGACTAACTTAAACACCTCTTATTGTCCATTGCATTCAAGAAATCAACAGATATATTTGTGATTGGCTACAATTCTCAACGCTTCAAAAATAGGTTATAAAACCTTTGAAGCTCACCTGAGCACAACCACAAATAGAAGAAGAATTGGAAAAAGAAGAGGTGTAAGAGTGAGAGGTTTTGGAGAGGGTTGAGGAAGAGTAATATTGAGAGAGAGAGGAACAGTGAAAGAGGTAGAAAGAGATGAGGGGAAAGGAATAGGTGGTATAGTTAGAGGAGATGGAGCAAGAATAGTTGATGATGTAGAAAGATGAGAAGATTGAGGAGTTTAGGGAGAATGGGTAGAGTGGAGGGCAATGGTATTAGTGTAAAGAGCAAGAGTAGAAAATATAAGAAGAAGGGGAAGGGGAGACTGAGCAAGATGTAAGAGGAGGGAGGAGAGGTGACATAATTTTCAAATGAAATCAGAGCCAACCTAATTGACATTGTCAAAAATTATGCTTTTTCCTTGAGAGAATAATACAGAATCAGCATTAAGATTGTACTACATTCAATGTCCATGCATGGACAACAAGAGCTGCAATCTACTGGTGTTGTGGCACACAACGCTGTCTTGGGTCGCACAACCCAGAAAGGCTCCTACATTTTTTAAACTGCCTCAATGAAATCCACTTCCCGCAGGGTGATCAGGGGGAAATTGAGCGAAGTTGTGTAGTTGTTTGGGACAATTTCCTATTTCACCATTCAGCACTGCTGCAAGAGAGGTTTGAGCATCACACACATTTCAGGACGGTCTTCCTTCCAGCATATTCTCCTCTTGGAGATGGAAAGTATGTGATCATAACCCTCACAACCAAGTAAGTCTTCTTCAAGCGATGGAAGAGGCCTGCGGAGAAGTTGAGGCACAAGGATAGATCCAGCATTCACAGCTTTTTTCCTACGATCCATGACTCGTGAAAATATATGCTGTGATGTTTATGAAATTCTTTGACTAGATGTAAATTAAAAGAGAGAGAGAGAGAGAGAGAGAGAGAGAGAGAGAGAGAAGACTATTAACTAAAACTCACTATTAACTAAGACTTTTGCCTCAATAAACTCCTTATTAATAGCTAGTAAGGTTGTTGTTACGTCTAGGTATAGGGTAGGATGGTCATGCAGAATAAGGCATTAATAGTATGTGCTTTATGTACTAATAAATAGCCAATATGCTAGTAATATGCATGCTAATAAGAAACTAGTAGAATAGAATTAGATCCTAAACTTGCAGACAAGTCAAACCAACATGAAAGTTTTATACGATTAGGGAACTTTGGTTTCAACATTGGCATGTTCACTATTGTTTGAGGAAATATGAAATATCACAGATCTAAATATTTTATGCAGCTTGCCTGTGTGTATGACTGCCACGCAGATTTGGGGATTTTACATACTGGTTTAACTTGCTTGGTCTCACCAGTTCACACCAAGACTTGTAACACTGAATGTTTACCATTGCAGCATTATGTTAAAATGCTTAACCTTTACGTTTTAAGTATTATGTATGTTTTTAAGTTTTATGTATGTTTTGAATAGTTTAATATAATAAAGGCATGTTATCAGCAACTTAAACGTTATTTTCTCACTATTACAAAAGACCTAATGATGTTTGTTGCTTTTTAAATATGAAGATTTAATGCATGCTGACGTTGATTAATCTAAGGCTAAAAAGTATTTGTATGACTCTGAGGGCTTTTCCAAACTGGTTTAACCTAACTGTTACCAAGCTAGACCTGGTTTCACCACATCCTCAAATCCTTAAAAGAATGATATGTTTCTATTTACATCCCTGTCACATATACATGAAATAAACTCCACATATACAGTCATATACAATAAATATAGATTAGGCCTATCATTTAGAATAAATGGCATACACACCATTGCATAGGAAACCATGTAGGCCTACCTATTATCACACATCAAAAATATTAGTTATGATGATGATGGGCCAAGATCAGATGGCATTTATTTTTTGTTTGTGATTTTTGGCAGTGATTACTGGCACACATTCAAACACTGTTTGTCTTGTCTAATTGTTTCCTATCAGTTCATAATCCAACATTGGCTCTAAAGATGTAGACTCCATAACAACATTTTAATGGACTTACAGCTTTAACCGCTTTAATTTTGTTTGCTTGAATAGATTTAAACATTGGTCAATTCAGTTCTTCTATTTTCCTGTTTACGAACGAACAACTCCAATTTACCTGGAAACCAATGACATAACAAAAAACTATACTCTTATTGGCTAGAAGCTCTCCATCTTCTCCAAACCGTTTGTATCTATTTATTTGACTTTTTCATTATTTATTTAATTGTTGTTATTATTATTATTTGTGATCAACTGTCAAACTCTATTTGTTTTATATGAAGAAGGTCACTTACAGATCGCCCAAACTACTTCACATGAAAACATAAAAAAAACTGACCCTCCATCATCCCCCAGTGTCCCCCCTAGTCCACGCCACTGATCCTTAAAAAATGTGCAATCAAAGCAAATGACTTATTTGATCACATTATAAAATCTTTAAAAGCAAAACAAAGACATATAAATAAATAAAATAAGAAACTGGAAAGGTTGTCTGTCTGTTAAATCTAAATTTGAATCATCATTAAGAAGTAGAGCTGCGATTGCATTGGGGTTTTTATATCATATCAGACAATGTACATACATTCTTCTCCCAAAATTCATAAACCTTTTTACATTCCCACACCATATGCAAAAATGTATTTCTTCTTTCTATAAAATCTTAAATACTACTCTAAATGTGATCATGTGTTTAAAGACTGTATGTTTTCTGCATGATGTCCAATGTAACTGTAAGTCCCCCTCCCTTTAATAACAGCCTCTTTGCAAAGTCTCCATTATGTTGTCAAGACGAGACCACAAAACAATCCATGCTGAAATGTGCCACACAAACTGTTAAACTCAGACTGAAAATATCAAGGGCCTAAAGCCACTCTTTCCTAACTTTGTGATGATGCTGATTGTTGTAATGGGTTTATATTTAGGTCAGTGGTCGGTCTACACTTGAGATTTAATTACCTTTTAAAAAATGTTTTAAAGCCTTTGTCCCTTTTTTGATTTTGCATATTTCATCCATATGATGATGTTTGTAATATGCTTTGATTTCAGCAGTCTGACAGACAAATCTGGCAAAAAATTGTTTCATAGATTGTGTAATGGATTTGAAGTGATACAAATCTTCACTATTTATAGATATCATTGATATTTTGGCACTATTTGCCTCACAATCTTTTTCCATGAAGGCCCTTTCAAAGAGTCTTGTCTTTATAAAAGGCTTCCAGTCTTCACCAACTCAAATCTACCTAGATACTGATGACATCTGAATTCCCTCCTCTCATTGGTAGATCAGTGGCAGAGGAAACTTCTTCAAACTGGATTGTGGCTGATGTTTCACATGAACAATGCTAGTGAAACTGAAAGCTGTAGAACAGTTTGTTAGTTTCCCCTTAAAGCTTTATTTTGTTTTATTTTTCATTATTTAATTTTGCTTTATTTTCTTAAAAACAATTCTTAATGGAATCGTGGTTTGACATTACTCCACATAAGTCCCAAATGGCCTTTTTTCAGTCAATTGTGGATATTATACTGTTCACAGCATTTGAAGAAGGTTAAGGGGAGATTTGGGGATTTTACATACTGGTTTAACTTCCACAGGCTTGGTCTCACCGGTTCACACCAAGACACTTACACTGATTGTTTACCACTGTAGCATTATGTTAAAAGGGTTGATGAGTTTTGTGAATGTTTTGAATAGTTGAATATAATAAAGGCATGTTATCAGCAACTTAAAAGTTATTTTCTCACTATTACAAAAGAGCTCATGATGTTTGTAATGTTTTAAATATGAAGGTGATTTAACGAATGCTGACTTTGATTAATCTCTTTGTATGACTCTGGGGACTTTCCCAAACTGGTTTAACCTAACTGTTACCTAGCTATACCTGGTTTATACCACATGCTTATCCTTGTATTTATACATCCCTGTCACATATACAATAAATAAACTGCACATATACAGTCACATACAATAAATAGATTAGGCCTACCATTCAGAATAAATTGGCATACACACCATTGCATAGGAAACATATTATCACACATCAAAACTATTAGTCATGGTGATGGGCCAAGATCAGATGGCATTTATTTCTTGTTTGTTTCACACTGTGGCAGTAATTACTGGCACACATTCAAACACTGCTTGTCTTGTCTAATTGTTTCCTATCAGTTCATCATCCAACATTGGCTCTAAAGTTAGGAATGACAACTGAGAGCTCAATTCAAATAGACTCCATTACACATTTTGAATGGACTTACAGCTTTAACCGCTTTAATTTTGTAGTTTGCTTGAATAGATGTAAACATTGGTCAATTCAGTTCTTCTATTTTCCTGTTTACGAATGAACAACTCCAATTTACCTGGAAACCAATGACATTTAAAAAAAAAAAAAAATCTACTCCCATTGGCTAAGCTGTCCATCTTCTCAAAACCCATTGTATTTATTTATTTTCATTTTGTGATCAACTGTTCTCTATTTGTTTTATATGAAGAAGGTCACTTACAGATTACCCAGATTCTTCACATGAAAAAAAAAAAAAATACAATAAAATAAAAATTAACCCTCCAATCACCCCCAGTGGTCCCTAGTCCACGCCACTAATCCTTAAAACATTTGCAATCAAAGCTAATTACTAATTTTATCACATCTATAATATATATATATATATATATATATATATATATATATATATATATATATATATATATATATATATATATATATGTATATTTATTTTTATTTTTTTATTTTTTTTAAATACATATAGAAAAATAAATACATATATAAAGAATAAAATAAGAAGCTGGAAAGTTTACATAAAAATATAACCTGTCTATCTGTTAAATCTAAATTTGAATCATCATTAAGAAGTAGAGCCGGCCTAGTTGCATTGGGATTTTTTCCCTATCATTTCAAACAATGTAGGTAAAATCTTCTCCCAAAAATCATAAACCTTTTTACATTCCCACACCATAAGCATACATGTTGGTAGCCCAGGCTCATTAGAAAAACGTAGCCTACCTGTGGTAACATTTTTGCAAAACGCAAAATACGTTGTGACTTGCATGTTTCGCGACAGTTTCAAAGTGAAATGTCCAGTGAGTGGCGCTAAAACCTTGTTTAGTTTTATCCCGGAACATATGAACATGAATATGGCAACGTTTTATTACGTCGGAGTTGTGTACATGCTATCACTGCAGTTCTGAAAGATTAATACTCCATCACTTTTTAGCAGCCTAATAACGTAGGCTACACCTACACCCCCCGGCATTTTTACGGTGGCCGAGAAGTGCAAAACAAATCACAATTCCGAAAACAAAATAATAAATCCAAAAAACAAAACAACAAACTATAAAGGCAATGGAAAGACTAAAAACAAATTAACATGCAAGAAATCACAACAACAATTCCGAAAAAATAATAACAAATAAAAAAAAACACAACAACAAATCTGAAAACAAAATAGCAAGTCAGAAAACACAACGACAAATCTCAAAAACAACAAATCTAAAAACAAAATAGCAAGTCCGAAAACACAACGACAAATCTGAAAACAAAATAGCAAGTCCGAAAACACAACGACAAGTCGAACAAAACGGAAAAAATGGAATACTGACCGCTGATTGGACAAGATATCTGTCAATCAAGACATTCAAGAAAGTACAGCAGACTGCAGCAGGAGAAAGTAGATTCGCGTGTGCATGTGTAAATATTAGAGCTGTCTATTTGGCTAATTTAGTGCGATTATTATGGAGAGAAAAAAAACGAAATCTTAAAATCTTCTTACCACTCTATGCATTAGGCAACACTGCGGTTATACTGCTATGAGAGTAATGTTTTGTATTATTGGACATGAAATATATTTTTAATAACATTATATCCTTTAAATATGAAAAACCGCCAGTAGGTGGCGGCAATTGACAGGCTTAATGAATCAGTCATTCAAACAATTTGTTAAAATGCCCGATTCATTCAGGAATGGAAGCATGTGTGTTGCTCGGAGACAACTGTTTTGATGTGGCATTTGGAACTATTTTCATTGGCGAAATAGAGAAAACAAACTTGCATTATTGACTTATTGTAATTCACAATATGAGCTTCTTGTTTATTGATCTGTATAAAATTAATAACACATGTGCAAAAACAGCACTCGTGCTTGTGTGCAAAAGACAAAAGCTCATGCAGATTTAAAATTTTAGGGGCATTATAACTGCATTCTAAGTGTTTTTGTTTGTTTTTAGCAAAGTGACATAGCTAATGTCAGCTCGAAGCCTGCATTTTATTAAAAAAAAAACTATTATTATCGTAGATGACACAGCTCTGATATTTACAGATGCATACGCAAAAAAACGCCACAGTCTGCTGTTTACTGCATGTCTTGATTGACATACAGTAGCCTATATCTCGTCCAATCAGAGGTCATATTCCATTCGCCACATATACCTACCTTTTCCGTTTTGTCTGACTTGTCATTGTGTTTTCTGACTTGCTATTTTGTTTTCAGATTAGTTGTTGTGTTTTTTTTTTCATTTGTTATTATGTTTTTGGAATTATTGTTGTGTTTTCTAACTTGTTAATTTGTTTTTAGTCTTTTTGTTGCCTTTATAATTTGTTGTTTGTTTTTGGATTTGTAATTTTTTTTCACTTCTCGGCCACCGGAGTACGTGCTTCTTTGTGTGGCCAAATATAAAATGAACGAATTGATGGTTCAGATTTTTTAATGCACAATTTTTTCAGATTGTACACAGTGATAGTCACTTTTGTTTAACTTCAAGAAGGTAAGGATATAGATGGCACTTCACTACGTTGTGAGTGATTAAAGAACATGCAGGGTGTGCCTTAAAGGTACAATATGCAGGATTTTTGCAGTAAAATATCCAAAAACCACTAGGCCAATGTTATATATTTTGTTTAGTTGATTACTTACAATATCCCAAATGTTTCCAACTATTTGTAAATCGTGAGAAAATTGCGATTTTAACCAAGGAAACGGGCGGTGTGAGCAGGGGTGAGGAGTCGCCAGTCAATGGCGTCATATCCGCATTACCCCCGGTTTCCGCCAGGTTTGACCCAAGGGGGTAATCCACCAGCCGGAAACTGAAGTCTCCCCGGGGGCCGCCATTGGTTATCAAGCCTTCACCTGCTGTTAGCATTCCATTGACTATTCATTTTGGCGTCACTTTGACAGCGCATAACTTTACATATGAGGCGTTTAAAGACTCAATTTGTCCATCATTTATTTCTAAATAAACACGACAATGTATAAAAGGCTCCATTACCTTGTATCTTACGTTATGGCCCCCTAGAAGCAGTTTTTGTAAAAATAGGCTAACGATTGCGTCATAACACGTGACTCTCTGTCGCACAGTAGAGAAATTACCGTATAGACAGAAGTAGAAGCTCGCGCGCAATCGGGGGGACGTGGAGGCATAACGTCAAGGGAGAAGCCCATAGAGAGTTGTAAAGTTGCTCCTGCTACGAGCTCATGGATAGCTAATAGTCACAATCTCCGGCTCTGCAAGATTCAGAAGGGAATGATTCAGATTCCTCTTGGCACAGCTATAAAGATGTACAACTGTCAGACAGCTTGCTCACGTCACATCTACATCGTCAAGCGAGTTTGAGCCAGCGCAGTGCGCTTGGCAATCAGGAAGTGAGTGCTTCTAATTGACTTCACTTTTCTCCGTTGAAGTCTATGGGGTCGCTGTGTCCATTTCTTTTACTGTCTATGGTTTGACCTCGTACTGCAATAGTAACCATGGCGACAGACGTTGACAACTGGGTTATGCCCGTTATGCCTAGCAGGACGCTCACGCTGCTGTTTTGTTCAAACATTATGGACCATGGCAGGCAGACTTTGAGACAAAAAGAGGACTAAAACGAAGATCAACATCTTTCGAGATGCCGAGAGCTCCACGTCCGCGACTAACTTTGACTTGACAGAGACGCGAGTGTTGCATGTTACTTTATTAGACAGGTGAGCAAATGTACATAAAACTAATCAATGTTATAGTTCAACATGATGAAAAGTTCGAATATGATCTGTATGTTATTCTGTTAATCTAGCTTAGTTTCATACAGCCAACAAACAACCTAACTAACAACATTCCACCCACAAATGCCGTTTAGTGTGATAGTGTAACTGTTATGGTGTGTTCACACCGAACTCGAATAGAGCGTCAAATACGTGTCTATCGCGTCTAGTTACTGTACGTTCACACCGCCGCCGACTTGAGCGTCAAAGAAGCTCTGGCCGCCCTGTCAAGGTCAAAAAGTACGGGGAAGCTTGTTGACGCTTTGAACGCTCTGACGTTGCAGGGAGAATAGAAGTGTCACAACATGAAATGTAATAAACAGAAAAAAACAAGCAATACATTGAAGTAACCTTTTATAATGACAACATTTTTATAACCGTTTTGGACACATTTGGTCGGGAAAAAAAGAATAGTTAGCTATTATTATTATTATTTGCATTAGGCTATAAAATGGTGTCACTGTGAGCAAATGAATTGCATTCCCGCTTTAAAACGAGCGTTCGTAAATATTTCAAATAGAAGTTGTGCTCATGCGGTCCCTATAAGCAAACAACGTCATGTCATAAATGATAGGAAACCTGTAGAAAACCCCAGCAACGGAGATTATTAGCTTCTCTTCCATTTTCTCGGAACTAATGTTTTGGTAGGAACGAAAGTTTACATTGTATTTCTCCGGAATCAGCCAGCGCGAAGGACGCCTATATTCCGATTGGTTGCTGGCGTTTTCGTTCGACATTCGCGGCAAACGCGTCGCCCGCCCGGCGCGAATGATGCATCTATTCGCGTCTTTGCATTGACTTTGTATGTAATCTACTCACGCAAATAATTAAATTCGCGTTCGGTGTGAACACAACATTAGAGCAAGTGAAACAGCGCTGCGTTACCACAAGTTTAATTCCTCTAATAAACTGACCTGTGTGAGTATTAATTCAGCACTTGCGTGTAGTTCGGAAGAATGAAATATCCGCCGGACTCGCGTTGTGTGTGGCGCTGGTATACGTCTAGCAATCGCGCCCTGCTTCATACCACAGTCATGTTAAAAACATCAATGTATTCACTCATTCATAAAAGATCCATCAGCTTGACGACAAGATCCATAATTCCGCTTAATGCGGAATACACGTCATTAATATACACCTTTGTTATTGTAAGAGGTTAGCGACCCCTGGTGGCGAGAAATCCTGCATATTGTACCTTTAAGGCATACCTTAAGAGCTAAGTTTGAGTTTTTGCAATATAGATAGCCTATGTTACTGGATGCTGCTGGTGGTTTAATGGATCGGAAAAATATCTTGCAACCTTGAATGCATTTTTGCTTTTAGATTTTGAGGTCCATAGTAGAGTATTTTAGTTTTTCATGACCATTTTGTCCACTCTGAAGGCTTTAAACTGTTTTTTTTTCTTTCTTCTCCTTTCTATAAAATATTAAATACTGTAAATGTGATCATGTGTTTAAAGACTGTATGTTTTCTGCATGATGTCCAATGTAACTGTAAGTCCCCCTCCCTTTAATAACAGCCTCTTTGCAAAGTCTCCATTATGTTGTGTCAAGACGAGACCACAAAACAATCCATGCTGAAATGTGCCACACAAACTGTTAAACGCAGACTGAAAATATCAAGGGCCTAAAGCCACTCTTTCCTAACTTTGTGATGATGCTGATTGTTGTAATGGGTTTATATTTAGGTCAGTGGTCGGTCTACACGTGAGATTTAATTACCTTTTAAAACTTTTTTTAAAGCCTTTGTCCCTTTTTTGATTTAGCATATTTCATCCATATGACTTATTGATGTTTGTAATATGCTTTGATTTCAGCAGTCAGACAAAAAAATTGTGTAATGGATTTGAAGTGGTACAAATGTTCACTATTTATAGATATCATTGATATTTTGGCACTATTTGCCTCACAGTCTTTTTCCATAAAGGCCCTTTCAAAGAGTCTTGTCTTTATAAAATTCTTCCAGTCTTCACCAACTCAAATCTACCTAGATACTGATGACATCTGAATTCCCTCCTCTCATTGGTAGATCAGTGGCAGAGGAAACTTCTTCAAACTGGATTGTGGCTGATGTTTCACATGAACAATGCTAGTGAAACTGAAAGCTGTACAGTTTGTTAGTTTCCCCTTAAAAGCTTTATTTCATTTTAATTTTTATTATTTGTATTTAAAAAAAAATTATTGAATGGAATCGTGGTTTAACAGTACTTCCAATAACTCCACATAGGCTTAAGTCCCAAATGGCTTTTTTTCAGTCAAATGTGGAAAGTGATACTGTTGTAATCTTATACTGTTAACAGTATTTGAAGAAGGTTAAGGTTAATAGGTTTTAATAGAGTATCAAGTAAAGACCTTATTTTGAACATAAAACATGTTCTTGTTTGCAGTGAGCAACTTGACTGTTTACAATCTGGGAAAAAGTTATTCTGTTTTTAATATGACATATTTAGATATAATTGAATAATGTAGATTTCAATCTGCCTAGAGACTAAATATGTAATGAAATGAAATGTCTCTCTTGTAATTGGATGGTTTTGGAAAGTGGTTTAGGAAGAACATGCTATAACCAGTTCATGGTTGTGGTTTTGTTTGTCAAACGCCTCGCTTCTGAAATGAAAGAGTTTATTGTCAGCATTCTGTGGGAAATGTCAGCGTTTTCTTTCTGATGAGTGGGCCAAACCAGAAACACAAGAGCACAGACAGAGTATCAGATATTAAAGTTAAATTAAAAAGAAGTTAAAATTAAATAAAAATTTCCTATTTAAATCATTAGCCTGATTATTATTCTTTTTCTTTTTTTTTTTTTCTTCGAAGACCATCAATGTTAAAACACTGGGCTGTGAATAAATATTATGAATAACAGAATAAGCTAAATCTTCATCAAAATGACAGTAACTTTCACATGGTTAATAAATTTCCTTATAACCATGTGATTTCTGTATGAGGAAGTATCACAAACCTAAATACTTGGTTTAGGTTTGGCTGTGTTCGTGACAGCCATGGAGCTCTGGGGACTTTCCAAAACTGGTCTCACATAATTGTAATGGTTACATAATGAAACAGGCCCTGTTGCCTTTTGCAGGAATGCTGAAACATCAAGTAAACAATGGTAATTGGCCAATCTAACCAAAAAAATTAAATAAAAATCCCTTTAGTTTAATTTCATAATACTATTATCACAACAATAATTTTACTGTTTTGATGAACAATTGTGCCACAAAACAATACGTTTTAGTCTGAGATTCTACAATGCTATGTAAATCGTTCAAATAGCAAATCTCCTGAATGGATATCAGTACATCACAGAGCTTAGACTGCCATCTTGTGGGTGTTAATATTTCACACACCCAAGATCAAACCCCTTAGGTTTTTAATTATTGGGATATTTACTGTTGGGATAATACTGTCACCTAGAGGTTATAAACAAAAATGACAGGCTATTGTTAAACACATTAAAGCCACCATTAAAATCGAAATTTTATGTGTTTTTTTTTACATAAATGATTTATCCATACACACAGTTCATTCAATCAATGAAATCAAAATAACTTCCCCACCCTCTTGCAGTGTTTTTGAGGGCTGCAAAAACCTCAGCATTAAAAGCAAACCACAACGCCAGCTGACACAGCTGACCAATTGACGCAAAGCATGCAATACTGACAAGCCCTCTGGCAGTATAAACGAGTATATATTGCATGCGCGCGACAATAGGCTTTATGCACAGCTTCACTACTTCCTGAACTTCAGCCAGCTCCTTTGTTTCCTGTCTGCCATTATTGGAAAAACTGATTAATCCAAGTGTGCCTGATTATTGTTACTGAGGCCAGGCACACCTGAATTAATCAGTTTGTCCACTAATGGCAGACTGGAAACAAAGGAGCTGGCTGAGAGGAAGTAGTGCAGCTGTGCATAAAGCCTATTGGCCAGCTGGCGTTAGCCCATAAGATTTCAGCAGAAGTGGAAGAGGGTCCCACGACGTTCTGTTGCTTTTATATGAAAATAAATATAATGAACAAGACACCCAAAGTACTTGTTATTTAATTACATTCCAAATATGTGTTTATCAATCATTTTTTCTTTAATACAGACATGTGTTTTTATATATTGTTTCAATAAAAACGACATCACATAATAACCCATATCGCACTGTCAGAGAGTTTATTCACCCATAACATATGTATACACATAAAACATGATATGAGAGTTTTAAAATCAAAAGAGTACAATACATCACGGTTGTTTAAACCAATGAGCATTAAGATGTGTAGTCAGCAAGTCGTTTCCCATCATGCTTTTGATCAGCGCAGTCGGTGGAAAACAAGCCTATTCCAGGGCTTTGCCTATTCTTAAACTCGGCGCTTAGCGTCAACGACACGGCTCTCAGCCCGCCCTCTGTTCGTTGATTGGCCGGCTGTTTCCGAACGTTCTCTGTAGGTTAGCTTTAGGTTTTGAGAATATTCCCAGAACTTTCTTTAAAACATTTAAAAAACTGGATATTTTGAATGTTAAAAACATCGACTGGACTGTTTCTCTAACGTTCACATAAAATCTTTTTTTTATTAATGACATTCAAAGTTTATTATATATTACATCACAAGTACGTTCCATTCCGTGAACTTTGTTCTAAGAACGTTTTCACTCAACATTATGAGAACATCACAAGAACGTTCAGTGAACGTTGTTATAAGAACGTTTTCACTTAACATTATGAGAACATCACAAGGACATTCCATGAACGTTGTTATAAGAACGTTGTCACTCAACATTATGAGAACATCACAAGAACGTTCAGTGAACGTTGTTATTAGAACGTTTTCACTCAACATAATGAGAACATCACAAGGACGTTCCATGAACATTGTTATAAGAACGTTTTCACTCAACATTATGAGAACATCAGTCAAGAACAAATAACATCACAAGGACGTTCCATGAACGTTGTTATAAGAACGTTGTCACTCAACATTATGAGAACATCACAAGAACGTTCAGTGAACGTTGTTATAAGAACGTTTTCACTTAACATTATGAGAACATCACAAGGACATTCCATGAACGTTGTTATAAGAACGTTGTCACTCAACATTATGAGAACATCACAAGAACGTTCAGTGAACGTTGTTATTAGAACGTTTTCACTCAACATAATGAGAACATCACAAGGACGTTCCATGAACATTGTTATAAGAACGTTTTCACTCAACATTATGAGAACATCACAAGAACGTTCAGTGAACGTTGTTATAAGAACGTTTTCACTCAACATTATGAGAACATCACAAGAACGTTCAGTGAACGTTGTTATAAGAACGTTTTCACTCAACATTATGAGAACGTCACAAGAACGTTCAGTGAACGTTGTTATAAGAACGTTTTCACTCAACATTATGAGAACATCACAAGAACGTTCAGTGAACATTGTTATAAGAACGTTTTCACTCAACATAATGAGAACATCACAAGAACGTTCAGTGAACGTTGGTATAAGAACGTTTTCACTGAACATTATGAGAACATCACAAGAACGTTCAGTGAACGCTATTATAAGAACGTTTTCACTCAACATTATGAGAACATCACAAGAACGTTCCATGAACGTTGTTATAAGAACGTTTTCACTCAACATTATGAGAACATCACAAGAACGTTCAGTGAACGTTATTATAAGAACGTTTTCACTCAACATTATGAGAACATCACAAGAACGCTCAGTGAACGTTATTATAAGAACGTTTTCACTCAACATTATGAGAACATCACAAGAACGTTCAGTGAACGTTGTTATAAGAACATTTTCACTCAACAGTATGAGAACATCAGTCAAGAACAAGTAACATCACAAGCACGTTCTAAAAACTTTGTTCTAAGAACGTTTTCACTCAACATTATGAGAACATCACAAGAACGTTCAGTGAACGTTATTATAAGAACGTTTTCACTTAACATTATGAGAACATCACAAGAACGTTCAGTGAACGTTGTTATAAGAACGTTTTCACTCAACATTATGAGAACATCACAAGAATGTTCAGTGAACGTTGTTATAAGAACGTTTTCACTCAACATTATGAGAACATCACAAGAACGTTCAGTGAACGTTGTTATAAGAACGTTTTCACTCAACATTATGAGAACATCACAAGAATGTTCAGTGAACGTTGTTATAAGAACGTTTTCACTCAACATTATGAGAACATCACAAGAACGTTCAGTGAACGTTGTTATAAGAACGTTTTCACTCAGCATAATGAGAACATCACAAGAACGTTCCATGAACATTGTTATAAGAACGTTTTCACTCAACATTATGAGAACAACATAAGAACGTTCAGTGAACGTTGTTATAAGAACGTTTTCACTCAACAATTATGAGAACATCACAAGAACGTTCAGTGAACATTGTTATAAGAACGTTTCACTCAACAATTATGAGAACATCACAAGAACGTTCAGTGAACGTTGTTATAAGAACGTTTTCACTCAACATTATGATAACATCAGTCAAGAACAAATAACATTACAAGCACGTTCTTAAAACTTTGTTCTAAGAACGTTTTTCTCTCAACGTTACGAGAATGTATTTTAACTCTATATACATTATAAGAACGCTCCAAAAACATTATTTCAGGAAGGTTTTTTACTAACATTTACATAACTATTACATAACGTTAGCGAAAGTTATGGGAACGTTCCCTGTTAGCTGGGTTCAAAAAGCCAGGAACAAGACCGTATTGCACTATTGCATTGCACTATAAACGGAGTAAAGTTAAGTCTCTTTTAAACTGCCTTCTTGTCTTTAATAGTTACCTGTAACATTACAGAATTCAGTAATGTATATTGTTAAGGTCAATATAGACTAAAAAAAAACGCTTCTGGGGATGTCCCCACCAATCTCAAAACCAAAAAAAAAAAAACGATCCAGTGATGAAATGTTTTCTTTGTTGACACAAATCTTGTGGGATGTCCATGTCCTAACTGCTGGGATAATCACACAACGTGCATGACACGTGCAATTCGCGAACTAATGACTCATTTGAACCGATTAATTTAATGAATGGTTAAAACGACTGATCTTTCCAACTTCTGAATCGGTGTATAACTAATCGGTAACACTTTACAATAAGGTTCCATTTATTACATAAAAAGTACAGTTTGCTTACTCAAGGGTAAGCTTTAAAACAAATAAAAACACCTTTTTTTTGCTGAAAAAGCATATGAATATTTTCCACACAGTGCTAGGAATTGATAAGAGAATCGATAAAATCGTATCAATTCCCATCCCTAATCCTAGAATCGTCAGGGGCATTGATATTGATAAAAACGTATCAATTCCCATCCCTAATCCTATAATAGGGGTAATCAAACATATGGAACCTTCGACCTTGTGGGGTCAATCATGCATAATATTGTAACAATTTGTGTTTAAAATGCTTTTTAAATGCATCAAGAGAAGGTAGTTCCTTTATAAGATTGTCAATCTCATTCCAGATCCCAGGACCCTTACATGCTATACTAAAGCTAGAACACTTGAGCTTTCGCTTTTTCCCTCGTAATACAGTTCTCCTTCTAGTGTTATAGTCATGAGTAGACGAGATAACTGCAATGAGATGGCAAAGTTTTGGATGCAATTTATAAACTACGTTATACATAATAGAAGCATTTTGCAAACTGTTGCACTCAGCGAGCTTCAAGAGCTTATACTTATAAAAAAGCGGGCCAGAGGGCGCATCATAATTTTCCCATGATATAACACGCTTAACTTTCCTCTGTAGAATCTGCAATTTTTCAAGATGGCTTGGATACGTGTTACACCACATGATATTACAATAATTTAGATGTGATTCAAAAAGAGACCGGTACAATATTAGAAGAGCATTAAGAGGAAGATCATGTCGTAGTTTATAGAACAGACCAACATATTTTGACAATTCTTTTGTTAAAAACTCTATATGTTGTTTAAATTTTAAGGACTCATCTAAATAAATTCCTAAGAATTTGATGTTCTCTACTCTTTCAATTACTTTATGCATTTTGATTAGTATCCTTTCAGTGTTTGTCCGGCTTCTATTTGAACGAAATATAATAAGTTTAGTTTTAGATACATTTACAGATAATTTTTTATATTTAAACCAACTATCTACTTTAACTAAAAGTTAGCAACCCCTATAGAAAATATTGTGGAGCGCGGATGAACGAATTCTGAGTAATTGGTAATTCATCTGACGTTTGCTGTTCCAAATGTCCAACCAGTTTTTATTTTTATTTTTTATAGATCCACTATATCTTAAATCTTATTATTCTTAGTACAATGCTTACCTGAAGTAAGGTGACGGTGTCCCGATAAGATACTACCTCAATCACACTTTGATATTCTGTTGATGGCTCTTTAGCGTAGAATCTATTTCTCAGCAGTGCAGCATACCTGACGTGACTCCAAGTTGCTCTTTGTAGGAATGACATTTATTCACGACCGGGAGATCACTGGCCACGACAACCTAGTGAACATTTGATTCATGCAGAAAGCAAGTATAAACGTCACTCGAGTCTTCTTGACCTGAGATCCGTTCTGGTTTAATGATATAACCTAGTCATATGACTGTTAGTTATACTGAGTTAGCGCTTTTTGCTAAGTATTTTGGTCTTGAACTGAGCATAGTTTGCCTTCTCTGATACACTTAATATTTAGATGCCTATTATATGATATTTCTATCACACGTATCGATGGATTAAAGTAGTCATTGGAAAAGGTTGCATGTTACAGCGATTGTGCTACCTTATTGATTTTTTTAAAATTGTCCTCTTTGTGCTTCTACAAGGTGTTTTATTTTGAAAATCGACCGGATCCTCTATGCCGTTCTGTGTCTCCCCTAAAATCCACTGGATCCGTCTACGGTGCGGAACGTCAGCGTTGCGGATGCCGGAGCTAATCGCGGCCATTATAGTCAATGCTCTTAAGTCCACCAGCTGCGGACGCAGCGCGTCTCAGAAGCGTCCCAGAAGCGTCTCTCCGCTCCGCTCCGCAGACAATAGGTAGCAGGTCTATTTTCGCCGCTTGCCGCGTCAAGCAGCACAGAGCACATCGTACCGGGCAGGAAGTCAGACACAGAACAACATAGAGGATCCGGTCGATTTGGTCAAAATTTTCTCACGGGGGGGGGGGGGGGGGGGGGGGGTGGGGGGGGGGGGGGGCCAGGGGGGGTGGGCATGCCCCCGGACCCCCCTAGAAGTACCGAGATCCACCTACAAAAATACTGCGACACAGCAGACTATATGATGGTCTACGAAAAATACACATTTTATTCTCTTTTTACGTAATATCGATTACGATTTTACCACCTCCGCCTCATTTTAAGCCAGGAAAAACCCTGTATGTGCAATATAAAGAACTGGACAACTTTCTTTCTGTTTTATTGCTTTAAATATAAATAGCATATTAAGCTAATTAAGCAAAAACCTCAACAAAAGTCTGAAGAAAAAAAATGGTATTAAACTTGACATTCTGTCCCCCTCACTTTTGAAATGGTGGCTACGCCCCTGCGGGGAGGGAATGATGTATGTCAGCACGAGAAAGGGTGTTTAGCATGGCACGAAAGATTGTTACAGAGAATAGGATGACGTTAGACAATAGAACGGTTTGCTCTACTCTCATGTAAAATGAATCACTCTGGCCCAGCCCACAAATACACTCCTTCCAAAACAGTTAATACAAAGTCTGCAACAAATTTGTTCAATAACTCATTAAAAGAATAAAGAAAAGTTATGTGACATGAAAATAAAAACTGCAAATGAAAAGAAAAACTGTAAAAGAAAAGCAATATGAAATGAAAATAATGTGTGGAATGAAAATAAAATGTAAATGTAAAGACAAGCAATGTTAAATGAACAGAAAATATGCAAATAAGCCTTTAAATAAATGCTCTTAATATATACCCTATATTATATATACCATATATATATATATATATATATATATATATATATATATATATATGTGTGTGTGTGTGTGTGTGTTTTCATTTAGGCTATAACACCTGTCTTAAAATGTAAGGGATACTGGAGCTTGGTTGGGGTGGTGGGACTGCTCGCGTTGGGCGCCGGAAAATGTCCCTTATTTTCAAATCCAAAACTTGACAGGTATGACAATGTCAGACTCTTAACTCCTCACTTTTATTTTTGTCTGAGTTAACATGAAAAGAGCTGAAAAGCGCAGTTAGGCCTTGTTTACACTGTCAGTGAAATGTGACCCGATTCCGATTTTTTTTTGTGAATGTGACACAGTGACAGATCGGACGTAGGCCTACGTGTTCTGTGACCATGTAAACAAGAAAAAAACGCATGCATTCGGATATTTCGAGATCGGTTTCAGGCCTCATTCATATGTGGAAATAAATTAGAAATAAATCAGATATGTGTCAATGCATTTAGGCAACGTCTCCGCGGTTTAATGACGAGAGAAACCCCGACGCGCATCTGCAAAAGGGATGGATTGGCCGACAAAACGTCGTAGAGAAAACGTGAATGTGGACAAATGTTGACACATATCACAGACCTGCAAACTTGTCGCTTTTCGGCGATAATCGCCGTTTTCTTGGTCAATTGGGTCATTCGCGTGAATCGCGTAGAACCGGAGAGTTTTTTTGGGGGGGGGGGGGGGTGGTTGGTGTAGGCTGGGGTAGGGTAGGCCAGTCAACAACACGAAAATACTCAGCATAAAACCCTCAACAATGTCGACTGCACATGTAACAGTCCCTGCAACACCAGCTCCACCGAACAGTGCCAAAGCACCATACTGTAGACTACAGGGCTCGACATTAACGCTTGTCCGGGACAAGTGGATTTTTTGAAGGGAAAAAGAGAATTAAAAGAGAAGTAAAAGAGAATTTTACTTGCCCGACGGGACAAGTAGCCTGATTAGCACATCAATAACAAAAATAAACAAATAACCAGGGAATCACTAAACCGAGAGAATGATTCTGATTTTATTACATTTATTGTAAGTTGCGATCGATTGTGGATAATGTATTACTGACGGTAAGGTTGCGCTGTTGACCTCTCAAGGAGAAATCTACACAAATGAGTTTTTATAATTTTAACATATGTTAAGCAACCTCAATTATTTTTCCTGAATACCATCACGATTGGAAATGTGACATTGATTTCCTACAACAGTTCAATAAACAGTTAAAATTAAGTAACTTACATTTTAGATGCAATATTGCCGGTTTTTGTTCTGTTTCAGCCGCGAAAATAGTTCCAAACAAAAATCACAGCAGAACCACGGCGCATCTCAGGAACACTCAACCTGTTTTCATTACTGAATGATTCAGCATTTTGAACGAATCGGTTGAGTCAAAGATTCAATGACCCATTCATAAACATCTGTTTCATTCTTCAATGAATCAGCCGTTTGAACGAATCGTTTGATTGAATGAATCAATGACTCACTTATTAAGACGGTCGCCTGCCGCCACCTAATGGCGGTTTATGGCCCCGTTCACATATCGCGTCTTTTGCGCGCTCAAGTTCATTATTTCAAATGGAGGCGCGCGGTTTGCGCGCTCATAATGGAAGCGACGCGGTCGCGGTGCGACGCGCTCGTTTTTTCCAGGCGCGTCCGCGCCGCATCGAGATAAAAACATCTCAACTTTTCAGAATGCCGCAAGCGCACCGTAGGTCACGTGACACGAACCAACCAATCAGCTTCCTCGCCATTTTTGTTACCTCAGCAGAACTAAATGGAGGAACGGCTCATCATTGCGGTCCAGGGATTTCCTGAAATTTATGACTTGTCAAGCCCTCATTATTTTGACTCAAATAAGAGGCATAATGCATGGAGACACATAGCCTTGGAGCTTGGAATAACTGGTAAGTATAATACTGTTTTACATTAATGTTTACTAACTGGTTTGTCAGTCATGCTAGCCGATATCATTTTTCAGTGTCATGCAAAATGACTGTCAGTTATTATATTAGCACCTAAAATGTACATATTAGCAAATAAATGTCCATATTAGCACCTAAAATGTACATATTAGCACCTAAAATGGACAAAAGTTTTCCTTTTGAAAAGGTACAGTTTTTACTTTTCTGAGTAAATAAGTCTTGTAACAGGGTTACAGCAAGGGTTTTTCGGTGGTGGAAATCCATTGCTGAAATTTCCTTCATGTAACGGAGAGAGCAGCTGATGGTTGCTTAGCAACGACAGACGCCTCCGGAGCGCAACCGCCCTAGCGCTTCTTTGGAAAAAGGAGAACGCGTGCGCCTAGCGTTTTCTACGCGTTTTTAGGCGCGATATGTGAACGGGGCCTATAGCGTTATGTTTAAAAGTAGTATCATTCTTTCCAACGTTTCTTATTTGTATATTTAAATCAATTTCATAACATTATTTTATGCAATTGTAATTTTTCAGTGTAAATGATTTAATTTGATCAGCCTTACCTAGGGTAACAGCCCTATGTCTTATTAATTGAATTTATTGATCAAATTTAGGAATTTAAAAACAAAGATGAAGCATACATTTAATAAGATTGGGGGAGGAGATGCCCTTTAAAGGTGCAGATATTACAATATGCCGATTTAAATATCAAAGCTGATTGAACACTGATGAGAATATTGCTTCAGAATAAATTAACAAAACAAAACAAAAAAAAATCCGGACAAGCAACTTTTTTACTTGGACAAGTGAATGACAGATTTTGGCTACTTGTCCGAAGGACAAGCACATGAAAAGGCTTAATGTCGAGCCTTGCTGTAGAAAAACAGCAGCACGTTAAGTCAATGATTACAATGAAATTCATTACATATGTAAAAGAAAACACACACCATAAGCATACAACGCAACATATCTGCATCAAATAACACCAGAAAAAATTAAAACAATGTGGGATTTGCAACCCACATAAATACAGTGCATGTTTGTCATGTTCACAGAGAGAGAATGGACAACTTGGACAAAAAGAAACTGTGTCAAGAATTTGTTCAAGTTACTGATCGGCGCATGCATGTTTTTGGGTCATTTTAGAATCAGTAATAGTTTATTTTGTCGAAGTTACTTTTTTGGACAATATACATTGTTTCTTTCTGTATCTAAACTGCATTGCATGTTTTATTTTGTGCAAATAAACCTTTAACATGTCTTGGTTCGCTTGATTTTTCAGAACATTTTAACCAAATGCTTTCAAAAAGTGGTGGGGACAAAATCAGCCATTTCAAAAAGTGGTGGGGACATGTCCCCAGCATCCCCAGTGTAAATGACACCTATGCCTGGGATAATCACACAACGCTAGCCGTGTGTGTCAGCTAATGGCACGTCCGATTCGCAAACTAATGACTCATTTGAACCGATTTACTTTGATGAATGGTAAAAACAACTGATCTGTCCAACATCTGTCTCTTCAAAAGAGATCTGAATCGGTGTATCAAATCGATAACACCAAACTAGTTAATATTAACTATTCATAAACTGCACTTCTTAATCTTTATAAATAAATAGCATTTATTAATCTTTGGTAATGTTAATTTCACTATTTACTAGTAGCCTTATTACAATTAAAAGTTATATTTGTTAACATTAGTTAGCCTAATGCTACTGTGAAGTAATATGATCAAACAGCTGTATTTTTATTAACAAAGAATAATAAATACAGTAACAAATGTATTGCTTATCATGGTTCATTTATATTTTACTGCCTTTTTTCTCCTTTGCCAATCCTATGATAATTATATATATAGTATAGTGTTCATATAGAACAACATGCCCATATAAAAACCTGCATGGTTCATATACAGCAACCATATATCTTCCTTACTTAAATTGGACAGAATTACCTTATGTGTTTCATGTAAGACCAATACATGTCCTATACAAAATCAGACCGATTATGGCCCCTTTCATACTAAATAGCACACATACAACTTATAGGGGATTTTTGCGTCATATATGAATACTGTAAAAAGTCTTATATGAGTTGTACATGACAAAAGTATGCAATCGTATATGGTATTAGTAGAAAATAACTTAAATTCATATACAAATCATTTAAAGTTCTTATATTGAATCATATGAGTTTTACATGACAAACATATGCAATCGTATATGGTATTAGTAGAAAATAACTTAAATTCATATACAAATCATTTAAAGTTCTTATATTGAATCATATGCTGGTCAAATTAAAGTCCTATAGGATTTATACACATTTTGTGTCATTTTTTTATACGTGTTATATAAAGTGTGTCATACAGATTTCATGTTAAGATGACCAACATCACTTGTATGAAGTTTGCAAATTTGGAAATTGTACAGTGCAGAAGCTGGTTGGAGGATGTAGTGTCAAAATATCTTTGACCTTTATGAGGACAGGTCCTTTTCCTTCAGGATTTGAACAGTAAATTTGAAATCTGGAAATCTCAACACTTTCAGAAGCATTTCCTCTCGCAACACTGACACAGTGTTACAATATGAACACTAAGAGTAAAATATGACCACCAATGCAGAGAACAACAACACTGTTACAGAGCTGGGTGCAGCTTTGTGGCAAACACTGGCAGAGTTACAATTCTACACTGTTCTGGTGTCGACCTAACTCTTTAAAAGAAGATGAAAATCATTCATCATGGAATTCTTCTCAGCCTTAGGAGTCGAGTATTACACCATCCTGGTGTTGATAGAACACCTTTTTACAAAGAAAAACACTAAAGGAGTTACCAGTTTTTCTTATTAGGGTTCTGCATTACCTACTTTAAAGAACTGTAAAATAAACTGACAAATCATTTAATCTGAAAAGAATAAATTTACTTTGAAATAAACACATCACTGTATATTACTCTTTCAAAACTTTATTTCAAAACAATCCAGAAAGTTAAATTGTAACCTTAGTCTGGGATTATAGCAGAATTCTGTTCATTGTAAAGTAAAAAATAAAGGCAAAATGCAAACAGTGGTTTTAACAAACTATTTATTTTATTAACGAACAAGCCCCTTTACATCATAGGTTAACCTTTAAAATAAACAATGAATGCACACTATAGGCATTTCTGTCATCAGAATTATATGAAAGCTATGAATGAAATGGTCTGTAATACTTCAAATCCTGAACATGTCAGTGAATGTAAGTCCTGTGTCAGTGAAGTTGATTCAGTACCTTCGACTCTGCAACAGTACAGCAGTGCTTGAGTCAACAACATTCAGCAGATGAAGAACAGTCGCAGGATACGAGTGGATCAGTCGCAGGATACGAGTGGATCAGTCGCAGGATACGAGTGGATCAGTCGCAGGATACGAGTGGATCAGTTGTGTCCAGTTGCTAACAGTAGAGTTTCATAGAGCAGGAACGGCTGTGCAGATCCAACTTTCTCGAAAAGTCCTGGATTGCTGGTTCTCTAGACAACAACACAAAACCAGACCGATTACAATTAATACAATTTGTGTTTTATAAATACAGCAAGTTTATGTTGGAAAAAGTTCAAACATCTAACATCAATCATCAAGCGCATAACTAGACGCGGTAGGCGCGAATTTGACGAGCTATTCGCGTCTGGTGTGAACGCAGCATAATGATGTACCTTTATACCTTTCTGGGGCTTGAAAGTGGTAGTTGCATAGACTGTCAATGGAGGGGCAGGAAGCTCTCAGATTTCATTAAAAATATCTTCATTTGTGTTGTGAAGATGAAAGAAATTCTTACATGTTTGGAACGACATGAGGGTGAGAATGCAGCTTCATAAATGCTGAACTCATTGATTCGAGTAACTTTTTTGACATTTGGATATAAAGTGTTTTAATTCTACAATATATGGTTTAAAAACGTCTGAGTGCTGCCCTCTTCAGGTTGAACAGTGGCTACTGCAGTTGAATTTTCCTATTGGATGTTTGCGGTGGTTCGTGACGTAAGCGGTTGTTCGTGACTTAAGCAGGTTCCAGCTCACCTCGCCCTTGGTACGAGCTACCACGCCCTTGGCAGTATAAAAACCATCTTGTTTCGTCAAAACCATTGTGAGTCAGGAGTTGGAATTGCGAGTATTTAAAACGATCAGGATAGAGTGTTTTAGCATCTATTTAGCATAGCATTTATATAGTTATTTAGATTATTTCGTGTAGCCTATGTAGTTAATTAGCATAGTTGTTAGTGTAGTATTGTTAGAAGCATAGTTAGTTAGTAGTATGGTATTGCATCAGTTAGGATAGCTTCAAGTTAGCGTAACCTTAGATTTATCTGTATTTAGTACAGTGGTCAGGATGCTAATGCAGTAGAGGTGGAAATGGGCTTCTCCACACAGCTGGTGCTGAAAAGCAACGCAGTGCCAAACGCTGCTCCTCCTGCATGGACTCCACCACCGCAGTCACGTCTTGATGTGAGTGAGCATGTATGTTTTAATCACAATTTATGGTTAGGCTCAAGTTAATCCTCTGGGGTCGACAAACGCAACGGCGCATTTTGCTGGATTTTTTCACATAGCGACAGAATATGAATATGCCTACAGAGAGCGCGCGCTATTGACATCAACTCGACAAAACTCATCAGATGCCAATCGCGATGCGGGAGTTAAGACCGCAGTTTGAGCCAGCGGCTCGAATTGATATGGCCCAGTGTCCACAGACAATTCACCCTCCTCCACTTCAGGTGAAGCTGGGGGAGAAAAGTCCTCGACTTCAAATGACCGCTCTGTTGCAGAGCTACTTGCGTCACTCCAGTCACTCTCCATTTTAGAGTCTGACAGCAGCTGTCAATCAATCCGTCACTGCGGGTCTCAGGTGCACGCCCCCCGCTCAGGCCCGCCCTCGGCTCATCCCCTCTATCTCTGCTGGGCTCTGCCCACTTTTCCAGCATTTTTCAAATATTGCCAGTGGGTGGAGTCAGGCTCTGACCAGGGGTTTAGTTACCCTTTAATAATAAATTAAGACACACACCTTAAGAAATCTCACTAATAGTCAACCGCCGGAAGAATCTGTGTTCCCTTTTTGTGGCTGTGATGTTGGACAGGTGATGGGCAGATATTTCCCAATCAGTGGAGTCTAAAATTAAACAGCAAGAAAACATCTACCTGTTAAATCATGAAAACAATTGGTTTGAAAACTAATTTTAAGTAAAAAATAAAAATTACTTTTGTAAAGTAATTTGACTGGACAAATTTAAAATGAGTGATAAGAAACACAGAAAATCTAGTTATACCAAATAGCAACAAAACCACCAAACATCAATCAAAAGTTATTCTGATAAGTACATTTTGCATAAATATATAATCTGAAAGAATTAGTTACCCATTCTAAGAAAATCGGTCCTCCAAAAAAGGAAATAAAGTGACAATTTCACATGCATTGTTGGTCTGCAGTCTGTGTTGTTCTTCTGTTTTTCAGTTAACTTATACTGGCTGCGCTGGTAAACGAGAGTAAAAGATAGTTTGAGGATAAATACACACTTTTAATATTTGCACATCACAAATATTGTCATAAAACAATATAAAACACGTATTGTAATGAGTTAAAACACTTACTATTTGTTTTTACTGTTAAAAGCAAAATCCATGTCAGCACTGCGTCACGACTCAAAGAAGATGCAGGCCTAGTCGTCTGTGGACCTAGGCCCTGTCCCAAGTGGCACACTCCGGACTTGTGGACTTCCTCAGAGTCCACACTTCGGTGACGTCATGTAGTGCAGACCTATAGGGCCCTTAGCGCGAGTCCGTGAGGGCGCATTGAGAGGTATTTTTGGGACAGACTCGATCGTCACGCCGGAAGCAAGAAGACGGTCTGATTGTTGTTATGGACAGGAGCTACAGGTTCAGGGAAATATGCTGCCTATTGTTATTGTGTTTACATATGACTCAGTAAAGCCCTGACATTCTGTTCTATTTATTTAATGAATCATAATGCGATCGTATTATTCAGCTCGCTATTATTAGCCTATGTTTGAGACATCAACCACTGGTCGATGATCATAATGTTTGTATAAACTTGTCATAAAAACCGTTATAATAATTACACTTAAATATTTTCTTCTCGGCCATGTTAACAATTGTCCGTGAGCGAAATCTCCTCCCATCCGTCGTCTGATTGGCCTTTCGCAAGGACTCCTGGGTAGTTGAAGTGCGTGAAGCCTGGATTTATGCGGGCTTCGCGGAAGACCGCTTCAAGGGTACAAAGGGGGCGCTGCTGAGCACACTTCAGAGCGTTAAAATGCCAAATGGGACGGCCTACGGACTCGTAGACTCGGCGAGCACGCGCAATTTAAGTCCACGAGACCGAAAGTCCGCATGAAGTGCGCCATTTGGGACAGGGCCTTAGTCTGTGAGAAAGGTTTAGGCGCGCACATCACATACATATCGTTACAAAACAATATAATGCCATGAAATACATGTTGTAAATTAGATTAAAAACACTTACTTTCGGTGTTTTTCCTGTTAACGTTACAAGCAAACCTCCTCGTCGTCAGCTCCGTATTGAGTCAAAGAAGATCGTGGCCTTTGAGAAAAGTTTCGGCTCGTTTAAGCGCGCAAAGCATTTATATATCGCTATAAATCAATATATTATAAAATACATATTGTAAATTAGACAAAACACTTACTTTCGCCGTTTTCCTGTTAAAAAGCAAACCCATCCTGGTCTGATCTGCATCGCGCGTTAACGGAAATGCCCCCCCTGAGAGCGGTTTAGCCGTGCACAGCACATACACATTGTTATAAAAAAATAAGACGTTATAAAATGCATATATAAATGCGATAAAACACTTAATCCATGCGTTTTCCCTCAGCGTATGCCTTGCATCGCGAATCAAAGAAAATGGCGCCTGTGAAAAAAGTCTCAGCTCGTTTCGTCGCACTCAGCGCGTAAATGTCCCGGATGTAACTCATCACAGTGTTATTTAGATCAGAGGGTGCGGCAAATTAACAAAGTTGAGTCAAATATGTTTCTAGAACAGTGAATAAAATGTTGAAAATTGGCTGGAATATATTTTTGTATATGTGACATGAACTCTGGTGGTGATATGAATAGGAATCACTTCGACATTAAGAAAAGTTTTATGTTTGTAGGTTAAGAATAGTATACCCAGATAGCACACGCACGTCGCACAGACATCTGTGCGACGTCGTCGTTATCATCTGGGAGACGTAATTCTAAGGGCGTTTGCTCATCTGGAAGACGTCGCATAGACGTCATTATCAGACATTCAAATGACATCCATTGGATGTATTGGAGACGTTAACAATTAGAATCTTATGTCTGTTAGACATCTGATAGATGCTGCATAGATGTCGTTTTTAATTAGACGACGTTCCCTCACGTTCATTGATAAAAACTAGGCTACAGCTACACCAATTAATTGTGTCTACACATGAGTACACGCATTTTTCACTCAGAATGAAAGCACACAACAGTTGTCTATGATTTGAATGTTTTTATTAGTGTTTGAAAATAACCATTGATTTATTAAATTTTATTCAAAATCTCTAACAAACAATACAAAAGAACACAACGTGGCTTTTAAGAGGGCGTTCTCCCTGGAGCCAAGCGGAGATAATCCTTTACGTGCTTTTCAGCCTCTGCTTCTGTTGGCGATGGAAGAATAGGATTCTTCATTGCGGCTCCTGTGTGTTAAAGGTAAAATCAAATCAATTTAACAAAAATCTAAATATATATATATAGGCTATATATATAGATTTTTTTTTTTTCAAAATATAAATAGAATAAAATATATAAATATAAATAGCTAAGATTTTACTGGGTTCTTATGAGTTTGGGCAAGGACTTAAGCAATATGTTTGCAACACACTGCCGTTTAAAGGAACATTTTTAAATGTTTTTAAAGTCTCTTCTGCTCAGCCAAATAAATGCAGCCCAAAAATTAAAAATAAAATAACCTAGTAATATTGTGAAATATTATGACACTTTAAAATGAATGTTTTCTGTTTGAATATATATATATATATATATATATTATTAGCCTATACAAATTATATAATTTATATAAATAATAATAATATAATTTATATATTTTATATATTTATATTTTTAAAATCTATATTTAAAATGCTCCAGTGCATATGCAAGTGACCGCGCCCCGAAATCTGCTATTAGCTTCTTATTTATTAAATCCAGGTAATTGGTTGATGAAAAATGTATTAAAATTTATGTATTTAATGTATCACAATTTATTCAAAACGAAATTCACCTTAAATAAAGGCTTTCTACAAATCAAACTTAATTAATTGGCCAAAATCATCTCTGACCATGTCTCCCAATATATTGGCCATCTGTTCATTTTTTTCATAATCAACATAGGTGAAAAACAAATAGACCCTCATCCTAGACAAAAATAATAATAATTATGCTTTTTCTTTGATTGATTTCATTTCCAGTGGTGCTGAAATTCTGCATTAGGAACTTTAAACTTCGCTTTATTGTCATATACGTTTCAGACTCTTGGGCACGGCGTTATGGGTGGGCCTGACGGGCCTAGGCCCACCCACTTTTCAACAGGCCCACCCAAAACATTTCTTCAAAAATGTTTTGTCAAGAATTATTCAAAAATCGCCAATAAGCTCATAATTTGTGCTAAAATAGGCTAGTCTAAATGTTTAGGTTTAAAAAAAAATTAAAAAGCTGGTTATGTCTATTTTGATGTTTCTGCGCAAGTTCAGCAGAGTGTTCGGGGTTGTTCCGATCAGAGCATGTGTAGAATGGCCTGCTGGTTCGAACTTCGAAGATATGTGGAATGGGCCTCCGACTATTTTTCCCCCCTAGTCGAAGTTGTTCATTTAAGCCATTAGTGGGCAAATCGCCCCTTTATATTAATTTAATTATAGGCTGCTTAAATAGGGCAGGCTATAGCCTACTATGGAAACTTGTTTCCGCCATAGAATAAACATTTTAAAAGATAATTGCGTCTTTTTATCTCACAATTGCGAGTTTACATCTCACAATTCTGACTTTATTCCTCAGAATTGCGAGATATAAAATCAGAATTGCGTGAAATAAAGCCGCGATTGCGTGTTATAAAGTCAGAATTGAGTGAAATAAAGTCGCAATTGCTTCTTTTATTTATTTATTTATTTTACCCCAGAATAGTTTCTCACAATTCAATTCTGACTTTGTAACACGCAATTGCGACTTTATATCATTCAATTCTGCCTTTATATATCCCAATTGCGTATTATAAAGTCAGAATTGCGAGATATAAACATGCAATTCTGTGAAAAAAAAAAGTATATTTCTCGCACTTTATGCAATTTTGACTTAATAACACACAGTTGCGACTTTAGGCCTATATCACGCAATTCTGACTTTATAGTTAACCTGCAATTGCCACTTTATATCACGTAATTCTGAGATAAAAAGTCAGAATTGTGAGATTAAAAAAATCGCAATTACATTTTTTATTTTTCACTCTGTGGCGGAAACATGCTCCATGCAAATGCAAAAGCCTCTAAGTGACATTTGAAATTTTCTTCTAGAATGATTTTTTTTTTTTTTAATCAAGCCTGTATATTAAAGTTCAGTAATTTCACTTAAATGACAATTAGTAGGTAATCTTCATTGCCATTTAAGTGAAATTACTGAACTTTAACAAAGGCTTGATAAAAAATATCATTCTAGAAGAAAATTTTAAATGGCACTAGTGGCTTTTGCATCTGAACTCTTCAAATGTTTTTCTTAGAACAAGATATTTTCTTCTTGCTGTCCAAATGCATTTATGCATTTTATATTGAATCGAATCTTCAGACAATAATAAAAATACTCTTTTGGTAGAACTACTTGGTTACAAGAACTTAAGTCTCTCGCGAGAAGTGAATTCCGATTTTCACTTTCAGGGATTGGCTGATCGATGTTGATGTCACTTTCATGTGCGCGCACACGCCTCTGGGACTGGGTCAGGAGAGGAGACATGCGGAGGATGTTGGTGAGTGTTATCGTCGTGAAGGTAACTTGATCGTGTTAAACATGACTTGTTAATCATGCATGTTAATAAATAGTGTGTTTTTGCTTGATAACCTTCATGTTTAGTGCTTGTGTAACTTAATTGGTGCATGCTTGTGTTATCCGGGCCGCTCTCCCCCTCGTGCACACATCGTCCCTACATTGGTCGACTAATGGCGCTTTTCCACTCCATGGTACGGCACGGCTAAATTAATAATTAACGTTAATTCGGAGGAGTGAAGGGAAACGAGCCGTTGAGTGTGCAGAATGGGAGTTATTTTATATGCAATATAATGTCCAAGTTTTCGGAACCATTAACTTTAACTAACGTTAGAAGCGCTTCACATTACTTTAACGTAACTTTTCTCATCGTCGAACCAGGGGCATCCTATCTTGCTCCTTTTGTGCCTTTGTCCTGAAGAAATCGGCTCCAAACCCAATTAAACACCTGAACTAGCTAATCAAGCTGTAGCTAAAAGCTATAGCTAAAGCTATAGCCTTCCAGGCCCTGCTAGTTCGGACGCCCCTCTCTAAACCAATCAGAGCAGCTTTTTTTCCCGCTCCGTGTTGTCACTCTCAGCTGTTTTGTGAGGAAAAGACAACACCCTAATATTTTCCGGTATTTTCTTTTAGTACGTTGTTTGTGCTTTTAATTGTAGTGTATTGTGTCTGTGTTATATTAATGTATAATTATTTATAATAAACTTCAAGATGTCATAATTCTGCTTAATTCATACTTACCAACAACTTGACGAACTGCCGACAAACAAACTTAATGCCGGCTAATATGAATGAATAAAACAACAGTACTAAAAACACGTATAACGAATGAACAGATACAAAATATATACAGTTAATAGCTAATTACAGGTTATTAATGTGGGATAATTTATCAAAATTTTGAGGTTACAGTAGGCTGAGAAAATAGTAACGGTCATCTGATGCAAATTAGACGGGTCATCGTGTATATATAGCCCAAGGTCACGTGACTTTCATTCATTTTATTTTTTCTTATTTCTAAACTGATACAGAGAACCAAATGTGCTCATGATTAGAGTGTTTATTAATTTTGCTACATTTTAAGGTATTAGTATGGAATTTTTATTGTTTGTCCTTGCTTATAGACCAATTTTCAGTTGGTAAACATAGTGACGTTTTTTTGTGGGTGGAGCTTATGTGTAGGCAGAATGATCCCTCTGGCTGCTTCACGTTAGTTTGCAAGTTTTGTTAGCTTGATTTTTAAAAATTAATGAACTAAAAAACATGCTAACATTATAAGGACAACCCAGGAAACAATATATAATAATAATAATAATAATAAAAACATTCTAGGGCACCTTTTAATACTGTTTTATTTAGTGTATTTTTAGTCTGCATACCTTACTCCCACAGAACTCCTGTCCTGTTTGGCTGTGGTTCCTCCATCGGCGACTGGTCTTTGTTTGGAGCCACCGTGAGAGGTCATCATTTTGCTCTAGATATTGTCTCTTCTCCCACAAACTGCACTATCAGGTACTTTATTTTTATTTATTTTATTTTTTTCCTGCAGTAACGTTGATTGTATTTAATCTACAGATTTTCACAACTAACAAAGCATCTTGCAGTTCATATATGACTAAAACAACATGACATATAGCCTGGTTTCAACAACCAGATGCAGACCTGCCAACCCATACGCATTTTGTGTAGTGGATACGCATTTTGACCTCAAAGTACGCTGGTATGATTTGTCACTTTAAACTACGCAAAAACCTGGTGACGCTTCTGTGCACACGCGGTCTTCAAAATTAAGCAACGGAAAAATAAGCGGAGTTCGATCAATCATAGCGCTGGGTTCATTCCCAAAATAGCAAGCGGGTATGATTGACAGATGCTTATTATGGCCGATCATTGAAAAGAGACTGAAAATCGACAGCAATAAAGAATCCTGCTTGATCCCGCTTCCACTCCCGCGGTCGCCGTTTGACTGAGTTCATAACGAGGACAGTAGTCACAGTACTTCTGTCTCCTGAAGGTAAACGGGCTGGGCTGGATCTGGAAAGTTGAAATATTATTTTTAGTTAACTTAATCTGGATTTGATGATCACACGTGAGTGTTCACAATCGCATGGGTTATCTTAAAATTCTCCATCATTCGTGGTCACTCAGATAAGGTGAAAACATCATTCAGCCATGCAAATTATAAAATGTGCAAGTAATTATAATACTGTTCATAGTAATACTATGCTTAAGTAATAAAACAATAAATCGCTATGGCTAAGTGATTATGAAAGTTCTGTGATTTGTGGGGAACTGAAGCGCAAGTCTGGAGAAGCAGGCGTTTATTTATTCATTATCAGTGTTGAGAAACGTAGCCTGCATGTGTTACGTTATTGTGTTAAATAAGTAACGTTAAATTACCTAATTATGTTACATATTTTTTTTGTATGAACCAGTGGCATATGCAGAAATTGTATTTTGGGTGGGCCAGTGAAAATGTGAGTGGGCCTATAGACCTTATGTAGCCCTGCCCCTTTTCAGCGCTGCGCTCGTTGTCTTTTGACTTCCGGTCTGTATTTTCACAGCAATCTTGCATAGGAATCAATGAACTGCTCGTAAAAAAATTCCCGGTCGACATTTGTTAAGACATCTGCTTTACAATGCTTATGATAAACATTACAATGCTCATGATAACTTTTGTTAACTCTACAATAAGTAAATGCACTTCACCAGCTAATTACTCCTCGACAGCGATGCCATAGAAATATACAGAGCGACCGCAAAAACGGAAGTTCAAAGACAATATTCTAAAGATGCCCACGTTTCTCTGGTGCATAAGGTCTATAGTTTTTCCTAGAAAAAAATGCTTTACTTTTAAAGACATTAAAGGTGCCCTCTGGAACTAAAAATCAAAACATTCCATTTTCCATAACAGATGGGGGCAGTGAAAGTGAGTTGTGCCCAAGGTTATTATAGTTTTGCTTTTTTAAATTAGTTTAACTCAAACTAAACTGAAATTTAAAGCAAAATTGAAAACGATATTTAAATTAGTTTCATTAATGGTTTTGTTCGTTTTAGTTTAGTTTTTATTTTGCAAACACATTTCTATTTAGTTTTTATTTTATTTAGTTTCAGTTTTAGTAATTATAGTTTATCAGAGCACGCAGTACACTTCCAGTGTAGACCAAAACGATAGGGATGCACGATGATATCGGGACAACATCGGTATCGGCCGATAAAAGCTTAAAATGACCATCATCGGCATCGGCCGATATGAATATTTCTGCCGATGAGCCTTGCCGATAGGGTGGCGTGTTTCCTATGCGCACGTGCCGACCGTGAACGAAGCATGAGCGCCAGCAACTTAAACTTCCAACTAGGGGTGTGCGTCTCACGGTTTCTGATCGTGGACAATTAAAATGTCTCCACGATCTGCTTTTGAAGAAAAATCATAGTATTGTGCATTCTATCAGTTCAATTCTGGCGCCTTCATCTCAACACACTGTACAACGCGACGTACATTCACATCACATCACATGTAAACGCAGAGGTAGAGTTACACTCACGGGACACTGCAATTCACAAAAGTTCATTATTTGCATGCGCGTCAAAGTCTTGCTGGTTAAACATGTCCTTCACGTGCTGATGCGCTGTTCTAACATGAGCTTTTCTGAGCGCGTACACCCGACGCTCACAGGAACTAAAAGCCTGTCACAGCGCCTGCATACTGGACTAAGTTATCTTTCGAGTCTTATTGCGCTAATACTGCCAAATACACACAAGGTTTACATAAACAAAGTTGGTTATGTCTAAAGTGAAAGCAAACATAGAAAATCTGCGTGTCAAATGCGTGTATATTAGATGCGTCGCGACCTATTTTTTACAGTCTATGGTCGCGACTCGCGTGCAGTTCTTAAAGAGACAGTAATAATATGCTGCCGCTTGTCCTTAAAGAGATACTGCACCCAGAAATAAAAATTCTGTCATTATTTACTCACTCTAATGTTGTTCCAAACCTGTATTCATTTCTTTCTTGTGCTTAAATATACTATGGAAGTCACTGGAGTACAGCAACTGTTTGCTTAGCCACATTCTTCCAAATAACTTTTATTTTCAACAGAAGAAAGAAATTTATTTGGGTTTAAAACAACTTGAGAGAGTAAATGATGACAATTAAATTTTTTGGGAGAACTATCCCTTTAATGTTAATAAAACAACAAAACACAAAGAGTAAATCACTCACTGCTCTTGACTGAGAACTTTAATAGAAGCTTTAATAAGCTTTTTTTGCACTTAAAAAAAATACAAATATATCGGTATCGGCATCGGCCAAAACTAGTTAGAAAATATCGGCATATCGAATATCGGCCAAAATCCAATATCGTGCATCCCTACAAAACGAGAAGTTTCATTTAAGTGTAATGTTTGCACAGATTACAGTTAACTCTTGTGCAGACATCTTAATAATAAATATAAAATAAATGTTCTTGTGTACTTTTAAGTTCCATTTATTTGGTGCTTTGTTCAATCTCAAACCAAAAAGATGAAACATACTAACTCATCAGTGTAAGGAGACCATTACGTTAAAAACCATTACAACCATTACGAGTGAGTGAGTGAAACAAGCTTATAAATCATACAGAATTAGTTATTTTTTATGTAAAAATGCTGACAGTTGTGGGTAATGGGCAGGTTTAGGGGTAGTGTGTGTGTGTGTGTGTGTGTGTGTGTGTGTGTGTGTGTGTGTATGTGGTGTCGTGTCTTTGGTATTCCATAACCTACATTGCCTCCACAAGGATAATAATATTATTAGCAGTAAATGTTTTGTAAAAACAAAGATAATAACAGCACCTTTCAGCCTTTCAACCTTCATGAAATCATGACATCTCAAACATACAGTAGCCTAGATAGAACATTAAAGTTTTTTTGTGCTTGACGAACTTGTTTTGGTGTTGCACCAGCGTCTCGCAAATGAAACGGCATTCTAAAAATGTAGCGCTCAAGATAAAAGTCCAACTTGCGCCTTATTACCTTGTGTTGTTTCCCATTCCACTGCAACAGATGCATCTTTCATGAATAGCCGCTTAGCACTACCGATGTGTTCTAAATTTTACGTTACGGTCCTTCAGATTGAGCTCGTCACAGCGGTTAATAATCGCCTCAGCAACTTCACGCGTATGAAGCGCCAAATCAGGCATTTCCTTAAACAGCCACAGGTCAGATTTTTCCGCTGAAGTAAAGAGCTTAATCACGAAAACGATTATTTATTTTTGCTAATTATTATTTTATTTCAGTTAGTTTTTCAGTAACTGTTGTTAGTTTCGTTTCGTTTTAGTTTTTCATTTATTATGAATTTTTAATTTTATTTCAGTTTACGAAAATGTTTTTTGACCAATAGTTTTAGTCTTAGTTTCAGTTTTCGTTTACGAAAATAACCTTGGTTGTGCCGCGGCCGCACGCACTATCACGTCTTCAAACAACACAAGCGAGCGCTGTTTTGCTCTCTTTTTCTCACGCATATTATTCAAAACATTTTGATAGTAAAAGGTTGGAAGACCGCAGTTTCACGTGGAGCATTTGGAGATTTTTAGAGATCAGAGACTCAATGAACATCTCAACACTAAATGATGAAGACCGTCTCATAGACGCCTGTCTCAAAATCAATGTCACAATCACACACAGTGCTTTTTTCCCCAAATATCAATATTGCAAATGTGTGAAGTAGGCCTATAGAAATTTGAATTATATTAAGTATTTTATTCTGCAGTTGAATAAAGAAGTTAATATAACTTTTGGCAACATTGAAGCATGGATGTAGGCCTACCTACTACAAATAAAACATGTCCAGTTAACTAGCAGAGCATTCATTTAGTTCGCTCTTAAATGAGAGATCTAGCGCTTAAATTTTATGTTTTTGAAATCAAGCTGAGCGCTTGATGCTGCGCTGCTGTCAGTTGCATGGATACAGTGTTCTCTTGTGGCTCGTGCAGTCTTCACTCGGACGTGCGCTTCAATCTATCACCGTTGCGGAGACTCTCTATTCTGGTGAATGGACACAATTACATTTTTTGGCAATCTAAACGCAGCCCCGTCTCTAACGAATTTCCTGAGCGGGACGCACAAACGAATAATGAAATAATTTCTGATTTGAAAAATCGTGTTAATGGATTTAGTTTGTGTAACATATATGAGTGTGAAATCTGTCTGTTTCTTTTGTCGGCAAAATCTCGTTTACATGTGTGCAAATAAAAAATCTGAGGGTGCTTTCACTTTTGTTTGAGGGTGCTTAGCACCACAGCTGTGGAGTATCTAAGCAGGTTGTTGACAGTATTGTTTTCAAGTTTCTACATTTTACATGGTGTTCACTGCCCAATATTGTTTGTGAGAAATAAGTATTTTAACCCACAGTAACTTTCTTCTACCTTATAGAATGCTCTAACATCTTTTTCAATTTCTTTTCTCCACCATACAGCTTTGAAGATCACAGATCTACCTCCAGTCCATCCTAAGATGCACAGATCTACCTCTAGTCCACCTTCATTCCCACGCCCACCTGGCCATCAATGTTTTCATTCAATTTTAAAATATGCAATAAAATAATAAATATGCAGTCCATAACCAGTGTCTGCCATGCACAATCTGTTCACTTCTATAATCTATGAGACTGGGATTAGGAAGGTAGCGGTCGTGTGAGGCCGGTGTTCTGACAGAACTTGTCCAGCGGGAGCTCATCCAGCGGGAGATCCTCCGATCAGCACCAGGTCATCTGCGGAAGCCGGAGTCGTTGCGGGACCTTATTTGTGATTATATTCACCTTATTGCTCTCAGCAGTTACTGCATTATTTTTTTTTTAAATCTATATATTTAAAGATGGTTTTAAAGTTTGAATCAATTATCTGGAAAGGAAATGGCACTCATTCTTCAAGGTACTATGAATCAAATCCTCTTAAGGCTTCTTCCTTATGCATCTACAAGGGTTTTCTTCACCAGTGCCCTTTGCCTTGCTCGTTGGGTGTTTGTAAGCATCATTATTTAGAACAAAATATGAAAATGGCATGGTGTGTGTTACTGTGCGTGGCATAGTCAAAGAACCACCTGACCCATGAAAGAAAAACAACATAAAGAAATGTCCACCTGACAAAACTGGATCATGGAATAAATTAAATTGTTACTCAAATTATCAAGCTTGTTATGGTACACTTTACATTCCAAGCAGCAGCCAATCATGGTAGTCTAGAAGGGTCTAATTTATGCTTTCTGCAAGATATAACAAGAAATTATGAACCACACCTATAATCCACAGGTAGACTTCCAGTTGACTTGCAAGGAGAGTTACCTCAAATGTAAAACTTGGCTGTCATTTTTTAGCATGTATTTTTTTTCTACAAGAAGGATCAAGAAAACAAATGTAAGGCTGTTATGCATGATGGGTTCCAGAAAAGTGTTCCTGGAATAAATAATTTTTTATTAATATATTCTGATTTGTATACAGAGGATAGAGTTGGCCTTAAATTATTGAAAGCATTATTTAAATAAATCCACGTTATAATTATGCTTACATTTTATTCTGTACTTAAAGCAAAAATATATATATAAATAAAAAAGTATTTATATATCGCAAACAATTGTAGCAAGACAAAATTTGGATCAGTGAAACAAACCAATTCAAAATCTAAAGGTAAAACTGTTTTGTGTTAAATGCTTGTCAAATTGATAAACTACGAACTAGGATGTATGTATTTGATATGATTATTTAAAAAAATTATAAATAGCGAGGCTATTATATTTTCGTGTTTTGTTTGCATCCCACATGCGTGGCACAAATGCGGAAACCTGATACCTCGGCCGTGGCGCCGCTCTCATGGCAGCAATTTTCAAATGTTGAAGAGTCATCGTATAGACATCGTATAGAGGTAAGGAAGACGGCTCATTAATTATTAAAAACGGTCATTCGAATACGATGTTCACCAGACGTTACGATCTCTCACAGACGTCTCCGCGATGTACGTGTGCTATCTGGGTACTGTCTTAGTACTGTGATAAAGTTTAGAGAAATTGTCACAAATGAAAATGAAATCTGGTGATGCAGAATTTAAAATAAAAAAAACTATTGATATGTAAAATATTCAACTGTATCTTGTAGAATACACTCTAATAAATAATTTTTGTAATTAAAATGTGTGCTTGTGTGTGTGTAGTTTTAAATATTGTGTTTCATCTATGTTGATTATACAGTATAACCATGATTGACTAGGCGGGCTCCTCTTAGGGCTCCACAAGATAAGAGCAAGACCATGAGTGAACTGCTGCAGCCTTACACTGATTGGTAAACTGCACTGTGTTTTATTAGTTCACTTTAAAAAAAAAAAAAAAAACTAATAATTCTGATAATTTACTCACCCTGATGTCATCAAAGATATCCATGTCTTTCTTTCTTCAGTCGAAAATAAATTAATGTTTTTGAGGAAAACATTCCAGGATTTTTCTACACAGAATGGACTTCAATGGTAACAAATAGTCAAATGTTCAAAGAAGGTTCAAATGTCCGTCTCAATGTAGCTTCAAAGTCTCGACACGATCCCAGTCAAGAAATAAGGGTCTTATCTAGTGAAACGATCGGTCATTTTCTAAAAAATAAATATATATATATATACATTTGAAACTTTTGAAACTTCTTTGAACATTTGAATAGTTGGTTGCCATTGAAGTCCATTCTGTGTATAAAAAATGTAAGAAAGAGAGACATGGATATCTTGGATGACATCAGGGAGAGTTTGAAAGTGAGCTAATACTTTAATACTTTAAGATATATGCTGGACATGAATATTAAATTAGCATTATTTTCCTACGTTTTTACATCAAGAAAATCTATATGGCTTTTGTACGTAGGACATACAGTATATGACATATATGATTAAAAATACATTAATATTATGCAATTTATATATGTGGATTTTGCAGCATATATGCCCCTTACAATATTCTGTTGGAACATATAAGAATCACAGGTGTTTTTTGCAAACCTTTTCCATATGGGTGTAACTGTGTAACCACACCCTAGCAACCGTTTAAAGCTACCTAGCAAAATCATGGTGATGTTTGGAGAACTTCGCATAAATCGCAGATTTAGCATCAAGTATGTTTCGCGTTCGTCCATCTGTGCAAGATAATTTAACCCTTTAAGCTAGGGTGACCACATGTCCTGTTTTCACGTCTTGTCCGAGAAGCACCTGGCTGCAGCCTGCAGATTTGGGCGGGGGTGCACCTGAATGCTTCTCATTGGTTAGTGGCAAAGTGCTGACGTCGATCGAGGTGGGGCCGCGCCCGTGAACTCATGACGTCGATTTCTTCTAGCATGTTTTCATTCCCGCGCTGTTCATCGCTGCTAGCAAGGTAAGTACAAGCAAGCTACTCTTCTTCTTCTTCCTTTACAATTTTTAATTCTGAAGTGGCGTTTAGTGTGATGATAAAATGAAGGGGTGTAAAAATAAGATTGTGTAACTTTACTCACCATATCACACAAATAACTATAGGGCAGGGTTTCCCAAAAGCATCGTAGGCCTGTGTGTGTGTGTGTGTGTGTGTGTGTGTGTGTGTGTGTGTGTGTGTGTGTGTGTGTGTGTGTGTGTGTGTGTGTGTGTGTGTGTGTGTGTGTGTGTGTGTGTGTGTGTGTCTGTGTCTGTGTGTGTGTGTGTGTGTGTGTGTCTGTGTGTCTGTGTGTCTGTGTGTGTGTATAGTGTAGTTTTGGTGTGATTAGGATATAGTGTTAAAACAAGGCCCTTAAAAAGAAATACAGTGGCAAAACTGAACCAGGAGAAGAAAAATAGGATTAAAGAGTTAATAGTAACAATATAGGCCTACAAAGTTATATTGTAGGACTTTTTTTTCTCTAAATAAATTGGTTAAATGTAAACTATTTTGATATTATTGTTATTAATAAGTAAACATTTATTTAATTGAACATAAAAACATTGGCATTGTCATCCCCATTTATATTCCCTGGGTACCACTTTTGCTATTTTACTTTATATATTTTTGTTTTTGTTTTGCAGTGTTAATTATTCTCTAACTCTTACTCTAGTCCTCCATCTCTCTCACCTATTTTTTGTTGTTGTTTACTTTATAACTCCAAGGCTCTTTTAAAAGCCATTCCCCCCTGCAAAAATGCACACAAATGTGTTAAGCAAGGGGGAGTATGAGCAGTTTAAAAGACTGCAGTAGTAAGTGCCCATTCTGCCAGTACACCAGCATGCCACAGCTGATGTATTACTACATCAAAAATCATTTTCTATCCTATCCTAATCTATCTATCCTTCTATCTCTGTCTGCCTATCTGTCATGTCCATCCGTCTGTCTGTGCCTGATAAACTATATTGCCTTCAAAACTTTTAGGATAGGCTTTCTCAAGCCAAATTACAGTTTGTCTTGACAAACTTTAACTAGTTTATATTGTTCATAAACAAAGTAAGTCTCTTGGGTACTTTACAGACAAAGCCAATAACACTCAAGTATATCTTGTCTAACATTTTCCTATAAAATGTTTAAAATGTATAAAAAATTAATTCCTTGTATGACTCTGTACTGTTAATGCCTTTCTTCAAAATGATTCAATATTGTTTGTTCTGTATTTTATCTAAATTAGGTGTTGTGAACTGGAGTGCATTTTCCAGACAATATAAGCAAGAGTTCCGGGTGCCGTACTCGTTGACTCTGTGCTTGCACTGTGTTGAAACACACAAGGACTGCCCACCTGTGTGTGTGTGTGTGTGTGTGTGTGTGTGTGTGTGTGTGTGTGTGTGTGTGTGATGGCAGAAGCGGAGTCCTGCGTGCATTTTCTTCCGAGAAGGGGGTTGAGGGCTATTGCTCGGTTGTGTGTGTGTGTGTGTGTGAGTGTACGTGAGTGTGCACGTGTGTGTGTGTGTGTGTGTAGGTGATTATCTGTATGTGTGCATATCTCTTTACACAATTATAATAAAAGTTATCACTGGTATGAGTTTGGTTTTTTGAGTTGGCATGCACAATATGGGATACAGAGATTGAAAATGTACTGTATGTAGTTTAACTTCAAGCATAAATGTTTTATAATAACCTATATAATGCACACAAATAAACAAGAACTATTACAGAGGAATGATTCAAATAAGTAATATATAAGGTGCCATTAATGTTTACAGTAATTTTGTAATTCACATTGTGAAGTGCAACAGAATGTGAAAAACTTTTAAAATACTACACAGATATTATTACAAAATACTCTGTAATTCCTTATAAGTTTACCTTAGATCAGGCATAGTTAAAACTATGGATATGTGCTCTACTCCCTTTTGCTGCTTTCATTATAACTTTAGAGTTTTTTTAATACTTTATCATTTTATTAAAGTATTATTTCAAATTTGCACGTGCGGTTTGAAGACGCGTCATTACTGTACCACTTAACGCAAATATGATGCATGCGCTTTCAGCGCGATATTTTTTCATTTTATTTTATTTATTATCAAATTAAGTATTTTATTTATTTATTGAAGTGTAAAATTGACAAAAATTTCTGGCTTAGTCAGATTTCACAAGAATATTACAGGAAACGGAGCACGTAAAATTACAAACAACTTTAGGGAAAGAAGAGTAAATTAAAGTAAAATAATACAAATTAAAATAATAAACAAATAAAAAAACAGAAGATAAAGAAAGAGTTATGAAACAATAGTAAGGGGCTTCAATTAATTTTAAGGCATCGATAAAATTAAGTTTTTTTTTGCTGTTTTCTTCTTCATGAACCACAGGGATTTGTAGTACAATGCAAATTCTCTCTTGAAGACAGTAGGCTAAACAGAGGCTGTGTTTTTAAACCTTTACATTTGTGGATGAAAAATTTACCCAAGACAATTAAAGTGTTTAAAAGCATTTCATATTTTTGTCTTTCATTATAATCCCAAATGTGATGTTATAGTGAGACTGGAGATAAGGCTCCAGCCAATCATACATGTCACACCAGAATGTGTTCCTGTAAGAGCAGAAGAAAAACAAATGATCCGTGGTCTCTATGTTCTCATCACAGAATATACAGTTAGTTAGCTCTAAGTTAAATCTAAGTGAGAGGTTTCAGCGCGATATAGCGCTCGAGTTTTTCAACCCTATTTCCTGTTTACCGTGGCGTCGACGTCATTGCTGTGCCACTAACCAATGAGAAGCGTTATGGGCGGGACTGCACGTGCAGCCCCGCCCCAGATGCAGCCCCGCCCCGATCTGCAGGCTGCAGCCAGGTGTACTTGTCTTGTCCTGGCTGTTTTTTATAAAGTGATGAAAATGTCCTGGTTTTCATTATTTTTCATTGGGCCATTAAAAAAGAAAAACATGATAAAGAGGAAGAAGAAAACTAAAGATATATATTTTGTTAGTTAGTTTTTGTAAGTTTGTGAGAGCTATTTTGGTTCAATTTGGAGGTATTTTTTTATTTATTTATTTTTCTAATACAGACGAGACATTATAAACCTGTCACAATAAAACATGTTGAGTAACCTCTGAGAAGCCTATCTGAATTTGTGTCTTTGGTTATAGATAGTATAAATGTAACAATTTTCTATCCATACAGAGGAGGCATAGCCTACTTTAAATGTATTGAAATTAATAAGGCATCTTTGAGTACACTTCGAGTATCATTTGAATATCTCATTGTCGGGCCGAGTGTCCTGGTTTCCGATAATCAAAATATGGTCACCCTTTAAGCAAGAGCGATGTTTTATATATGTACGGTGGCCGAGAGAGCTCAACGCGCTGCAATTGATAAAACACAGGCAAATAGAAAAAAACACATGCAAATAGAAAAAAACACATGCGAATTAAGAAAACATCTTCATCAATTTTACAAAACACGTGTGCTCCAAAGACTCACAACACAACCAAATACGGAACACGCTGCAACTACGGAAACGCGCTGCAATTACAGAAACGCGCTGCAAATACGGAACGCGCTGCAATTACAGAAACGTGCTGCACTTACAGAAACGTGCTGCAATTACAGAAACGTGCTGCAATTACAGAAACGCGCTGCAAAAGTTCACAACACAACGGAAATGATTCCAGGGGACCCTAACAAGTGACGAACCCGGCTGGCTGGGACATGCGTAGACCTTAGTAAGACCTCATCAGTGGTGTTGTCGTCTGTCCATGACCTGAAAAGTGAGTTTGTTTTACTTTATTTTAAAATCCTGATCGTATTCATTGGCCCTTTGGATATGATTAGCCTAAATAATCTGAAATGCACAATTAACTGGGAAACGTTAGTATGTAAGCAGGCCAATTACTTTCACAACTAAATAACATCAAGGTTCAGGAAAATAAATTCTGCAATGCAAAATACAGTTTTTTTGTTTATTGAAAATGTTATGTTTTTAACATATTTCTGCATTTCTTATTTATTCTTTATGCTGTAATACAGTCAGTAAAAAGAAACGATCTTATTCTTATCATATAATGAATATTTATGTGAAAAAATCATTCAAACATTAAAAATTAAAAAAATTTAAATGGATGTAATGCTCCCTGTTGTTAGTCTTTTTTAGGTCACTGTGTTATGAATGCCATGTATGTTTTCTGAATGAGAATTGTTGCCAGTGATTGGTGGAATGAGCTTGTTTTGAGACAAATATGAAGTGTTTTGTTGGTCTGAGTGAGTTTTGGGCCAAGATTGATCTTGGTATTGCAGACTATATGAAGAGTTTTGAAAATGTGGCTTCAGTACTGACCAATGCTTGTTAGCAATTGAAAAACTTACTGTAATGGTTAAAACCAGGTCAAAGAAAAGTGCAGATTGATGGTAATAATAATATTTAAAAATGTATTCAGACCCTTTTACTATTGAAAGAATGGACAAAAGAATATATCGTGCTAACTTCAGTCCACTCATCTTTTTCAGATAAAAATGTTTTGTCCTTTCTGTGGCATTCAATGGCCGACTTTGCCCAGATTTTGTGGTTCCTGTGGGCGAGATGTAAGCTTTGTAGAGAAAGCCTCTAGAACTGCAGGTGATGACCATGTGTCACGTATGACTGTGCCCAGAGCAGGTAATGTTCTCTTACAGAGATTTCAATTTCTATTGTTCCATCCATCAAATTATAGCAACTACATTGAGTCAATCTTTTTCTCTCTCTCTCTTTCTGATTGTGTTTCAGTGACTGATGCATGTGCCATTCCATCAAAGCCAACTGTTCTCCAGTTTATGAAATACAGAGAAGTAAAAGAAACTGAAAGGAAGACATTTTCTAAAAGTAAAAAGAAATCAAATAAAACAGTAAAGGTAAGCAAATTTTTATTTTTAAGTTAATGACGTTGTTGACGTTGATAATTATCATTTTTCCATCTTTTCTCACTGATCATCTAGATTTCTGTTGGGATCATGAGCAAGACCAGATACAAAGAGGCCATTGGAAAGGCGTTTCAAAGGATCACATTGTACATCTGTACCCTTGAGGATTTGTTGTCAAATAGTAAGTATTGAAGTAGTATGTTTTATATATATTTTATGCACATTTAAACTACAAACAAAATACTTTATGTGATAAGTGCTTTAAAGTGATAGTTCAGCCAATTAAAATTTAAATTCTGTCATCATTTACTCAGCCTCAAGATGTTCCAAACCGGTATACATTTCTTTGTTCTGCTGTACACAAAGGAAGATATTTGGAATAATGTTTGTAACCAAGAAGCTCTCACCCCCATTGACTACCATGGTAGGACAAAAAATACTATGGTAGTAAAAGAGGGGGGGGGGGGGGGGGGGGGGGGGGGGGGGATGGGGATGGGGGGGGTGATCTGAGCAGTACACCAGAGCATAGACCTTGGTAAGTTAAATTTCTGCTGACACATTTTTTGGTCCCTGTGCCACCTATATGAATGTCAGTATGTTTTAGTTCATTCATTAAAAAAATTGCTATAAAGAAAGCATTCTATGTTCTCTATAACAGTGAAAATTTCTACTAAATTGTTTGTATGTTTTAGGTCAGCCACAACATCTGAGAGACCCCAGCAAGCATGTCATATTCCGTACTATAATACACTGGAATTTGTTAATAATCAAGGTATTTCTGTAAGTTCTTATTGTGCTGTGATGTTGGTGTTGCAGGCCAACAGTGCAACAAGACCCAAACGACGACCTCCTCAGTGGGTGAACTTAAGTCAAGTGACTTCTACAGGTCGGTTATAAGACATAACTTTATATCACATCTTTAGTATTAGGACATAGTTTTTTTATTGTTTTGGCTCTGTACTTCAAAACACTAGATTTGAAATAAAACTATTAGACTAAAGTACTGGACTACAGACAAAACAACAAAACATGTGTGTGTCAGAATACTTTCTGTATTAACTCTGTTATTGTTGTTCTTGTACCTCTCTTCCACAGTACATATACCAATATATATGCACCTATCACCATTGACAGCAGTTCCTCAGATCTTGAGGAAGTAGAGAAACTGCCAGAGAAAGACAGGTACTATCACATAAGAAGTACTTCTGCACCTTGTTCTTCAGCCTTTCTTATTTTGCAAATATTTACTGTCTCAAACCAACCAACATTTTTAATTGCTTTCAGTAGTCATAAATAAAGTGTAAAATTTATTTATGCATTTGGCAGACACATTCATCCAAAGTGACTTGCAGTGCATTCAAGCTATATATTCTATCAGTATGTGTATTCCGTTGGACTCGGATCCATGACATGACCTTTGCATTGCTAACGCAATGTTCTACCAGTTCAGCAACAGGTTTACAAGTAAAAATCTGTCAGGCTGTTTCTCTTCAGTTATCCCTCTGCAGAAGAATGTGGTTTTGTGGACGGAGTCTCAAAATCTATTACTAAAGTTGTGTCCAAATTATGCTTATAATTTTTGAGCAGTGTTGTATAGCTTACTCATTATAAAGGGCCCATAAAAGACTAAAAACCTAAAAAGTCCTGGTTTAAATAATCCACAAAACTAAGAAGAGGCTGTGTTAATATTTCTTGCTTTTCACAGACTGTTTGCTTTATTTTACAGTGATGGACATGATGGGCTAACAACTGCAGACGTAGTGTCAAATCTGTCAATTAATCTTAAAAAATCATCCTGTAGCAGATTTAACATTAACCGGGTAAATGTCTGGGATGGTGCCTTAAGAGGTTTCAGGCGATCCTCATTTGACCCCACCTGCGGCTTGATGGTGAAATTCACAGATGATGCGGGGCTGACTGAAGAGGCTTTGGACAGTGGGGGCCCTTCTCGTGAATTTCTGACCCTGCTGATGGACACCATCAAAACCAGGAGGGTATTTGAAGGCAAAGAAAATGCCAAATACCTCTCATTTGATTGTAAAGGTAATGATTTTTTGTGAAGTTTTTACAATGTTGCAAATCAATGTGTCCTAACATTGCAATATTGGCATTTTTAGCTGCAGAAGACAATGAGTATTTCCAGATTGGAAAAATGATTGCTGTCTCGATTGTCCATGGAGGTCCAGGGCCTCGTTGTCTTTCCCCAAATTTCTTCCTTTACCTAATTGGTAAAGTAAAGACAATTGAGGCCCCAGTTGAGGACATACCTGATGATGAGGTCAAGAAGACCCTACTTGAGGTAATTTGTTAGGCTGGGATTACAAACAATTTTGAGACATTACTTTCATCAACTGACACAAAACTATCCTTAGTATTGATACCTTAATAGCTGTACAAACAGTATGATTGACAATACTGTAATGGAGAGTACGCTTTTATATGGGCAGTGAGTGTAAATTCAAAGCAGTAGTTCTAAATCTCTAGCATTTGATTTAAATGTCTCAAATAAATGTCATTATTGTAAATTTTTTTAACCTAATATCATTATCAATGAGTTCATTTGATTTTTAATTTAATCCCTCAAAATGTCAATTTATTCAACATCAGAATCAGATGTTTTGGTTGCCATTACGAAGGTCAAAGAAATGTTTACATTTGTGCTTGAAAACTGATATTCTTATCAGAATCTTTGATGTGCCACATCCAAAAAAGCCTTTATTCAGTCTGCATAGGTGCTGGAAGGAAGACCATAAATGATCAATATATGCCTAAATATGTACAGTATAGAAAGAAATGAGTCACATTTAATTCTTTCGAATCTGACATTACTGTTCAATGCTGCTCTGTATCTATGCTATCTGTTTTAGATGATCCCATCTTGCTTTATATTTGTGTCATTGCAAACCACTTTTTAAAAAGAAAAATTATGAATAGTCCAAGCCTTACTAATTTGTATAAATGTAATGTGACCTGTTATTTGGTCCAATAAAAATAAATACATTTCATTGCTTTTTATTTTCCTCTAGATAAAGAATGCTACATCACTGAGTGAACTCCAGGGACTCACAGAAAAACACTCCAGCATGCTTCAGACAGCAGGCTGCTATTGGTTCATGAGGACTCTGGGGGATAAGAATAAAGTAGTAGATGATTACATTCAGTGGAATTTCATCTACCGAAACCATGTTTCCATCCAGAGGTATAATATTCTACTTACTCTGTGGGCATGTAACAAAACGTTACTATAAAGTTAAATATACATTTTTAATAACATGACTACTTTAATACTTTCAACACTTTATACTAATAAGGGCTAAATATGGTGGTTGAAGTAGTGTCACCTCATATACAGATGTTCAATTTTAAGACCAATGTTGTTCACATAACCCCCTTGTAGTGCACCTTTTTGGAACTTTTTGTAGGTTCAAAGAGGGACTAGCAACTCTTGATTTTGTCAATGCCTTGGAACAGCATCCTTCACTCTTCTTCTCATTCATGTGCTACACTGAGACCAAGCTGACTGCTGATGCTGTGGAGAACATCTTCCAAGTTCAGTTTAGTCAACCTGGTAGCACCAACCGTCAGGAGGAGGCCAGAGTACTGAGCTACTGGCGAGATTATCTGCTCTACCTGGAAGGTATTATTTATGGTTAAAATTATAAGAAATGTGCTGAATTATCACCACAGCAAACGGAGAGATAAAGTAATTTATGTCAGAAATGTATATCAGTTCAAAGAACCTTAGTGTTATACACAAAGGACAAATCCACAATTGCTTGCTATGCGGTCCATTAGAATTTACACTGGGTTCCATTATGCCACATGTGGTTTAGGAGAAATGACAAACCACCAGAGGTTAAAGTCCAGGGGTCCGAGAGTAAAAGTCCTGCCCTATGTTTATTCCACCCATGAACTCAGCCAGCTGATTTCACTAATTAGTTCTATTTCCTGGCTGAAAAACTGTGCTAATTAGCAAATCCAGGTGATTGGAACAGAATACTAAGGAGGACTTTTACTTTCTGAACCTGGGGGGTATTCCAGAAAGCAGGTTATGTGACATATCTGGGTATATTTAAGAGTAAGTAAGTGGATAATCTCAAATTTCGGTTCCAAAAACATTTCAGGGTATGTAAGTAGCCATAGCAACCACGGAAGCTAGTTTGCTTAAGAGGTATTCAGATGCGTTATAACAAAATTTGTTATATAGTTGCACTTACATAATATGCAATATTATATATAAATTCTAAAGCACTATTATAACAAGGTAATGTTTAAATGTTTATTAAATTCAAATATATTTATTTTATTGTCATCTCAGACATGGATCTACTTTCAATTAATTAGCATCAAATAAACAATATAATCCTTATTCTCAATGAATAAAGATAGAAAAGATTGAAAAAATCCACCAAATAGTTGGCGATGTGCACTAAGTAGGTTATATAAATCGCCATTAAACAAAAGGAGGAAGTAGAATGGCACGCTTTTTCTTAGCGTCTGTTACTCTGTTGAGAATGTCTTGTGTGTTAACCGGGAACATATCTGGGTTGGATGAACTTACTCCCCGCACGCGTTTTGGAACCAACATACCTCGAGTAAGCAAGGTTTGGGGTTAATCTACCGAGAGTTCAAGGTATATCTGACGGTAAGTTAACCTTGCTTTCTGGAATACACCCCTGGACTTTACACCTCTGCAAACCACCTCCATGCAACAAATCAGCACTGTGCTTAAACCCTTTTACAGCTGCAAGGTGATGACTACACTGATTTGAAAGTAGCAACAAGTAAAAAATAAATGGAAACAAACTAAAAAACATCATGTCTAACATATTTTTCTTTTGCTCTCCCTAGAAAAAGAGACTAGTCCTTCTTTGCAGACTGATCTCATAAAATTGCGTGTGTACGACACGCCAATTCGTATTTCCATTTTTGGCGTGCTATCAACACGCACAATCGCTTTTCAGCGTGTTTATGAACGCAGTTGACTTAACGTTATTACTGTATATATAAATATATGACCTACCTCCACCCCGTCCCTAAACCTACCCGTCACTGGGGTTAATAGCATTTATGAGTCTTCCCCTGCCATCCTAGGGGGAAAAAAATATCGCTCCCCAGATGTAGATCTACATTTTGCTTCGTTTCGCTCGGAAATTTAATGGCGTGTACATATACGCGGAATCACTTAGACATTAATGGCGTAGACATACACGCATACACGCGGATATCTCAAAATGCGTATAGATAACACGCCACTTGACTTGAAAGTGGCGTGTCTGTTTACGCAAAAGTCATGATGTCATGTTGTTCTTTGGAAGATGTCCTCATGTTTGGAACTGGGCTGAAGGAAGTTCCTCCTGCAAGCAATAAAGCCACAGCCACTGCTAGTCTTTCAGAAGATCTCACGCTTTTCCATGGCAAATCTATGTTCAAATACAATCAAAATTCCAATCTTACCCAGTAATGAGTTTCAAGAAGCCATGGATTATGGCTTGCAAAACTCCCCTGGTTTTGGGCTTCCTTAACTAAACATCTTTGGCTGATAGACCAGAGTTTAGGTCAGAGTTAATGGTTTTATTGAAATCTTTTTCATCTTTTTCTTTACTATTTTGAAATGCAGGTGTGTTTGTATAAATTGTACATTTTAACCTGCACTAGTTAAACATTTCAAGCCACTCAAAGGAAGGAAAGCTCAGGTTAATAGTGTTGATTGTATTGATGCACTGCTGTGTTTTGAGGAATAATATAACAGTTTTAATATTTTCACAAGTGACATTTTTCATCAAGGACCACAACTTTTTTTTAGTACATAAATGCATGGCATGTTCTTGGTACAAAACTTAAGATTTTGTGCTATACACAGAGCTTCAATCACTGATGTTCAGAAAAAAACTGGTGTAAACATGAAGTGAACAAATAAAGTTGTTTAAAATGTATAAAGCTGTCGGATGTACTTAATTTAGAAATGACAAAGTTATATATATATATATAAAAAAAAAATATTTAAATTTAAAAATCTTCTGACTTCTGCACAAGTATCTACCCAGTCAACAGTTAATAAGTTACACTATACTGTCTAGATGAGTAAAATAGGGATTATATAACAAATACTGTGCTTTAAATGTGAAGGCTGTTCACAGGATCTCCAGAATCAATACCCTCCAGGAAGCATAAATGTTCTTTGCAAATAGCAGATCAAGCTACCCAGTAGATTATGAGAAGACTTAACTGTAATGGCATCAGTAACATGTGCATGTGTAACACAAATAATCATATCACAGAATCATAAACTAATGATTTTATAGTCCAGACATATTTTTGAGTGTTATGTAATTCTCAACAGCATTTATCCAGTTGACTGGAGGAGACAGCCCACTCTGTCTCGCTAAGTCTGCAAAGCGAACTTGGAGATTACCGTCAACACAACGACTGCGCTGCGGTGGTGGTAGAATGCCCTCAAACTCTTAAATGACTTCCTGTGACACTGGGAATCCACAATCCCTTGAATCAAACCTAAGGCCAGTCAGAAATCAAAACACTACGAGTCAACTCATTACAAATTTTAATATTAAAAACTACAAAGGCTGAGGTGGGAAAAAAAGCTCATGCAAGTCAGTTCCCCAGCTGTAATAAATTATAACCCAATTTTTTATTTTGAATTTGACGTCAAATCAGCCAAAGGTTGACTAAGGTCAAATATGGTCATTATATTTGCTTCTACTACAAAGGGACTTTGCGTTACTGAATCTGAAAAATCCACCTTTTTTGCTTTGTGCATTGTACATTTCGGTTTTTGTTGTGGAATGGTGTTTTTTTTTTGTCTAAGAGTATTGGAATTATTTTTTAAATATCAATCTTGTTTTCTGATTTAAAATAATAGGATAATCGTCAAGTGAGGGACTTGTGGAAAGGGTCCCAGTAGAAATTTCTGAGACACTTCTGCGTCAGCTATAGGCAATCATATAGTATGATTTAATAATTAATTATTTCATTTCTGAAATAATTAATGATTAAATTTAATCATGTGAAAACGCAATCTGATTTTACTGAAAATGGTCACACATTGCATGGATTAAATACAAACCTGTGAGGCAGGTGATACATTGCTTCTGGTTTACCAGAATGACATCGAGACTGACGAACAGGTCGGATGGTGTGGTTGTTCCAAAGTTCTCTGTACTCAAAGTCCTTCTGCAAGATGCTCAAGAAGACATACCGTAGAAGGCACTTATGCTCATGGCTGCCATTGAAAAGGTGCCTCTCTCTTAGGTCACTCCAGAACTGGGTCCTAATGATGAAATGACAGTATACACAATGTTTTACTTCAGTGCTGAATAAATGTTATATGGAAATGATTTCTAAAACAAATGTTTCAAACAAATGGTATTATTTAAACTGTATTCCTATGTAAATAATACCTGATAGCATCAGGAAAAATATTCAGGAAAATTAAAATTAATTTTAGTCTAGTGTTATAATATATGTTGTGGCACAGCTTAAACCCTTGATCATATGACAACACACAAAAAAACCTGACTAATTAGTAGCATTACATTTTTGTTTTTGCAATTAATCTTAAAAGGCGTGTACCTTTGCTTCCTGAAAAAGGACCACCAACTTTCAACACGTTGATTTGTAGTTGAGGTGCCATACATGTGACTGAGGGCTGCAAAATCATCTGTATGCTGTGCTCTTAATGCACAGTGAATGGCTACCATAGTGCCATTTTCTGTCCCACAGTCTGTGCGAAGGCATGCTGGAAGTCCAAAGTCTGATACACAATGCATGTAATAGGAACCAATTATCCCTGGGTCGTTATTAGAGCTGCCACTGCTGCGCCACATTACTTTAGAAAACCCATCAATACAGCCACTGATGGCAACACCAAATGGTTTGAGCTTATCATACCCATCAACATGCCACACTTGGTTTGGTCCTGCTGTAATGTATCCTCTTCGGACAAATCTGTGCCTATGGCGAAGTTGAACTCCAGATGGATCCAGTCTGCGAATTGTATGCATTACATCATCATCCCTTTTAACTGTCAGGAAATACTTCTGTCGCAATGTCTGCCACAGAGCTCTGTAACCCAAAAGCTGACCTGAGCCTGTCAGTTCATGTGTAATAGCAGCATTCACAGTGTTAATGGGAGTATACTCTGTCCTCCTTGTTAGGCCTGCATTCCTTAGCCTTCTCTTTAAGGTGCTCAGACTCAGGAAAATATTATGCTTTGTTCCAAGAAAATCAAGGATCACTTCATATGTGTGGCCCTCTGAGAAATATTTATGGATAAGGTCTGCCTCTGTGAGTTCAGCTGACACTGTTTCTGGGCCTGAAGGGAAAAGAGAACAGCGTCATTAGGAATGCAAGAATCCACAAATATAATCTTAAACATAAAAATGTTTCTGTTAGAGCCCTTATATTGAGTTTTTGTTTTTATACAGTTACAGGTAGCACAATGGAAGGTCAAACAAGCTGTGTCGAGCATGCTGTGCAGCATATCATGCAATACTGTGCTCGTGCCCGTAGCACTTTATCTTGAATTTGTTTGTTAGCAGAAAGTAGAAGTTAAGTTTGGCATATCAGACTTTAACCAGAAGGTATGGACAATGTGTTTATTTTACTCAAGGCAGAAGCACACGTCAAAACCAGACTTGTAAAAAACATCTGTGTCCCTATAGTTTCAGCATTAACAAAGAAATAAACAGGTAAACTTTAATGCAGTTTGAAAAATGTACATATGTAATCTGCTCATTTCTGCACAAATCCAGCTACTAAAAGGCACAAAGAACAAAAGTACAACTTGGGCTGGCATTACCACTTTTAACAGTTAAGCCGTATCAGGAGGTCTATGTTGATTCAATGAATTTGTGTTTAGTTCTGTGTATCATACAATCACTTGGCTCAACTTGATAATTAAATAAACAACTGATTGAGTGTATTAGCAGAGCTTACCATTCTGTAGAAAAGGTGCCAGAAATCTAATGTTGCTACCACAGGAACCACAAAAGCATCCAATATATCCAGCCAATTCAAGTCCACAATATGGACAATACATAACCTGGAAGAGAAACAATGCGACTGCTTAGTGCTAAACAATACTAACATGTAACTAAGCAAATTAATGCCACTGATATAGCCTAGACATTTTTACAGCAGTCATTTTGACTTGGAATGGAAAACACAGATATTTGAGAAACTCATCATACACAAAAGGTATTTCACACGTATTCTCACTGAAATGAAAATATAGCTTGTCAACACTCATAAGAAATGGGCTATTTTCTCTAAATTGTATGCTCAATGTACTTTGTTAGCTTCATAAAGTTGTATAACTGTATCCTCTGATCAGAGTTTAGTTAAGTTAAGGTTAATAATTTTTAACTGATAAGAATTTTTTTTATTTATTTAATTTCATATTAGTAGTGTCAGCAAAACCTATAGGTAGTTTTACTGGCTTGTTCCCTGTTCATTTAGAGTAATCCAGTAACATGAACATAACATTTCACAGTTAATTGTGTATTTCAGATTATTTATGCTAATCATATCCAAAGGGCCAATGAATACGATCAGGATTTTGAAATAAAGTAAAACAAACTCACTTTTCAGGTCATGGACAGACGACAACACCACTGATGAGGTCCTATTAAGGTCTACGCATGTCCCAGCCAGCCGGGTTCGTCACTTGTTAGGGTCCCCTGGAATCATTTCCGTTGTGTTGTGAACTTTTGCAGCACGTTTCTGTAATTGCAGCGCGTTCCGTATTTGGTTGTGTTGTGAGTCTTTGGAGCACACGTGTTTTGTAAAATTGATGAAGATGTTTTCTTAATTCGCATGTGTTTTTTTCTATTTGCATGTGTTTTTTTTCTATTTGCAGCGCGTTGAGCTCTCTCGGCCACCGTATATATGGCTATATGGCAAGTGTAAACACATGAATCGGATACAGTTGAAAGAACGTGTAAACGGACGGTAAAAAAAAAAAAATCGGATAAAAGGTAACAAATCAGAATTGTGCATCAAGACCTGCAGTGTAATCGAGGCCTTATTTTCAGAATAATAACAATTTAACTTTTTAATTTAATCTAATTATTAGGCTATAATTTTTATCACTCTCTGCGCCTCCTATGGCATGCTCTGGCTCCCCAGTCCCCACACTTTGAAAACCCCTGGGCTATTGTTAACGTCAGTGTCTGGGTGTCTGTACATTTTCTAGAGGGAAAAATAATATTGGCAGCAGTAGGCAGACGTAACATATGATAGCATTTTATGTGTTATAGCCTCGCTAAATTCAACATTTACTCAATATATACTTTCTTGGACAGTAGAATTGGACCCAAAGTAGTTTGACTGTAATAGGGTTGTCACAAAACATGCAATGTTTTAAATACAAAATTCTGTCATGAAACTCTAGGGGCCATATTTTAACTATCTAAGAGCATGGTCTAAAGCTCAGGGTGCAATTGCACTTAAAGAGTGTTTCAGAATCCACTTTTGTTAGTTTAACGACGGGAAAATGGTCGGCACGCGCAGCATGGTCTAAAAGGGTTGTCCCTATTCACTTAAGCGAATTACAAGGACAGTCGAGGGCTTCATTGCACAGGTTTTGCCACTTTGATGTTACTCTTGCAGTGCGCGGTCTTGGCCGCCGGAATTTTCCTTACAAATGCTCCACAAAGGCATTATTTATGTCTTTTGGAATGCAGTTGGCTTATATATTAGGCTAAAAATATAAAAATCACTGAGAAAAAAATTAGATCAGATCATGAGCTGCCTAAAGATTCCCATCCCTACTGTACAATGATTTATTGCTTGTCTTTGTCGACTAATACAGAAGGTAAAGAACTTAAAAAGTAATCACATATTAAATCGCAATATTGATAAAAAAAAAAAAATCGCAATTAGATTATTTTCCATAATCGTTCAGCCCTAGTGCACAGCAGATAAAGTATCTCCTGGCATTTCAACGTAAACAGCTTGCATAACTTTATGACTAGGGCGCACAGACATGCCAAATTTCTGGAAATTCAAAAACAGATGCGACCAACACTGGAGCTGGAGAGATCCTGTGATGTGAGGTGGAGCTCATGGTCAAATGCAGACAGTAAGGTGTTGATGCTCCTGGGACCTATTTTGGAGACCCTCTCCACATTCTCCGAAAGTTCTGGCCAAACAAAACTTGAAGCTGACTCCCTACTGCACCAAATGCAAACGAAAAAGTTTTTGTTTCTGCTCGTCACATTCAACCAGTTATTTGAAGTCAGCGACTACGCCACTAAGGGCTTGCAATCTTCCACACTATCAGTTACAGATTGTATTGATCTGATTGAAGGGCTCAAGGACAGCTACACACAATTTAGGAATGAAAATGATGCATTTGATAAAGTAATGGCACTGACAGATGAGCTGATGAATAAACATGAGATTGTGCGCTGGGATATCAGTGGATCACGCAAGAGGAAGTTGCCGGCCAGGTTAGACAATACGCACATTGATTCTACTCTGGGCAAATCATCACCTGTACAGCAAAACTCGGACCTACAGAAATTATGGAATGACATACTTGACAAGCAGATGATGGAGCTGAACACTCATTTCAAGCCCGACACATACGGCTTTATGAGAGCCGCTGCTGCCTGCTTACCATGGTCAGACACCTTTGGTGACAAGGCTCTCATCCTGCCCGCCTGCGCGCACTTTTCCATTCCCGTGGAAGACGCAGAGCACACTGTGTTTGTGCAGCAGCTTAAAAGAAAGGCAAAGGCCAACAAGACCGAGAAAAAAGAAACACTTGTAGAAGTGCTCGACGCATGCCCCCGTGATATTTTCCCCAACATGAACAGTCTCCTGCGGGCCCTCCTCACATTGCCCATGACGACATGTGGAGAGACTCTTTTCAGCAGTCAATCGGATTAAAACAGGCACCAGGGCAACAATGTTGACAGATAGACTGAACTCTTTGTCCTTGCTGTCATTTGAAAGGGAATTGACTGATTCACTGGAAAATCAAGACATTCTTGCTGTGTTCAGCACGAAATCCCACTGTCTCCTGCTGTAACAAGCCCCAAGTCCCACTATCTCGGATGCTGTAGTTTATGGTTAGATATGTTGTTCATTTAATTATTTCATGTTGATACAGTTCTTCTGTCATTCTGAATAAATAAAAAAACAGTCAAATAATTTTGTAACGTTTTCCTGCTGTTTTTGTTTAGCAGCTGAGTCAGATTCAATGCTGCTGTTATTGATACAGTTCTTCTGTCATTCTAACTTTATAAGAAACAGTTAAATAATTGTGGACAGTTCCCTGCCCGCCGTGCTGGGTAAATAACTGGAGAGAGAAACAGAGACCCTCCAAAGATATAATTCCATTTCAGTCTTTTTGTGTATTAAACATTCAAAAGAGATAAATCAAGTTACAGGCTTACTGCCGTCTTTGTCCGCTTCAGCACTAAGCTGAGGATAGCGACACAAGAGCCACACAGGTAGGCTACTGAGTCGCTGTCCTCAGTGCCGCAGAAAAGCTCTGAATTGGAGATGAAGGGGAACCCGTTTATTTATTTTTTTGCCTTATTTTAACTGGCCCATCCAGTTTTCTGGAGGCCCACCTACAATCAAAATCCTGGCGGCGCTAGTGGCTGCAAGGAGCGTCAAATCCATCGGCATCGCGTTTTGAGCGTCAATCAGAAAGTTGAAAGTAGCTCAACTTTATGGTAATGAGCTATGACGCAGTTCAGCGGCAAGCAGCGGCAAAACGCCAGCAACCAATCGGAATATAGACATCTTTCGCGCTGGCTGATTCTGGAGAAACACACGGTCAAAGAGTATAGAAGTACCAAGAGGCGAAACTCAATAGAACGTTCCATTGCAACAAACGCGCCCATACGCAGAGCTGCAGCTCCGCCATTTTGGACTGAACGCAACACAGTTGTCATATAATTGAACGATACCGGTTCCAATTCAAAAGCGGTTAAGGGAACTAAATAGCAGTTTCTAGTTTTTAATATCTCTATAGCCTAAACTAAAACGGCATGTTGAATAATGTACAACAAAATAATGCTTATAGATCGGTTTATAATTAAACAATTTCTTCATAGAACATGAAGCTGTCAAGTCTATTTACCCAATAACTTTTGGGGATAACTCCCGTTTTCATACACTGCACAATTTTACAACACCAGTAACAACAGCCCATGTTCCTCATGAAACTATTAACAAATTCGTTGAAAAAGCCAACACACAATGAACAGTGAGTAGGTGAAAGGGACAACACATTAGTCAAGAGAGAATATTTAATAGAATATCATCACAAAATGAACAGTAATAAAATTGGTGATTGTAAGTAGATCACAACATTTCTGGCTGCATTAACTTACACACAACAAATCAAACATTGTGCAAGTAAAGTGCACACATTTACTACAAATATAATGGCAATGGTAAGTATATTAGCTGTTAGGCCTATGTTTTAGTCTAGCTTTATTATAATTTAATTAATCTTGACTGATAAAAACTTTGTACAACATGTTACATTTGATAAAGAAAGAGAGAGTTAATACAGATGACTCAGCTTTAAAACTTTTCTGTAGCGCTTCTGTTTGGGCTGTGAGAGGTGTCGATTTTGGGTCCATAATATATGATGGATTCTGACTCTATTGAATAGTTTCACCATGTAAACAAGAGTGTTTTTGCCCTTTTCCTTGTCACACACAACTTCCCTGCACTCACTGTACACCTCCATGCCGCTATTTACGTATGGAGGCGTACGTACACTGCTCACTTTAAAGTTAATAAAAACCTTTTCTACTTTACCTCTCTGGATCTTTGGGAATCTATGAAATGCTAGTTGATGGCAGAACACTGTTTTCTTTGTTTCCAAATATTTCCAGACATAATGCTGTACAGTTGTGCTAACGGTAAAACAGTTGGTTCAGTCCAAAATGGCGTCAGCGAGACAGCAGCCCCATCTAGCGACTGTTACCAAAACTGCAACAGAGTTTCGTCTCTTGGTACTTCTATACTCTTTGTTTTTGTGCACTTTTGTAAACTTTAGTTCCTAAAACCACTTTCGAGAAAATGGAGGAGATCTAATAATTGCCGTTGCTGGGTTCTATCAGTTATTATATGACGTTTTTTGCTTATAGGGACCAGTTACAAAAGAACGAGGCATGGGATAAAATAGCTGGGATAGTTTACATTTTTGTTCTTAAAGTTGAACTTATTTTAACTTGAATGACGCGATTTTTAAAACGCTGTGACATGCGCGTCTCGTGTAATGCGGCACAAGACACGAAGCTCGAGCACACAGTCTAGCGCGTGTTTACATAGCTAAATAGAAAAGCAGTGAAGTGGAATGCAAAAACACCAATCTCATGTGACATTTCATGTTGTGACACTTCTCTTCTCCCTGGTACGTCAGAGCGGCCAAAGCGTCAACAAGCTTCTGTACTTTTTGACAAGCGTCCTTGACAGGACGGCCAGTGCTTCTTTGCCGCTCAAGTCGGCGGCGGTGTGAACATACAGTAAATCTATTGAGTACTGCTGCCCTGAGAGCAGTACTAGGGCGGGAGATGTATCAGTTTGACCGTTGAAAATGTCGCAGAGATTTGAACGAGTTCTGTTGTCACATATAATTTTCACACACAGCGAGGTAGCATTGGAAAAGCATCTTTTATGCCAGTTACCCCTTAAGCAGCTTGCATGCAGTCAACTGATTAAAACAGTCGAATCAAAATGCATACAATACGATATTTAGACCATCGGTTCCCAACAGGGGGGTCGCGGGCCACAAGGGGGCCTCAGCGAGCTCTGTGAGGGGTCGCGTCATATTTTGAAAAGTTTTGAGCAATGAGCATTAAATAGATTCCTTAACTTTTTTTCTGTTCAAAATTTATATAATGAGCGAGTTCATCATGAATCCTTCAATCCGTGTTTTTGTCTTATCCTGAAACACTATGGTACACCTATAATAAGTGTTTACATTGGGACTATTTTACACGGGTTCGGATCGCTGCGGAGTAGCCCAGTACCTGTGTGACTCGTCATACACTCCCCTAAAGGATTATTAGGAACACCTGTTCAATTTCTCATTAATGCAATTATCTAATCAACCAATCACATGGCAGTTGCTTGTCATACACTCCCCTAAAGGATTATTAGGAACACCTGTTCAATTTCTCATTAATGCAATTATCTAATCAACCAATCACATGGCAGTTGCTTCAATGCATTTAGGGGTGTGCTCCTGGTCAAGACAATCTCCTGAACTCCAAACTGAATGTCAGAATGGGAAAGAAAGGTGATTTAAGCAATTTTGAGCGTGGCATGGTTGTTGGTGCCAGACGGGCCGGTCTGAGTATTTCACAATCTGCTCAGTTACTGGGATTTTCATGCACAACCATTTCTAGGGTTTACAAAGAATGGTGTGAAAAGGGAAAAACATCCAGTATGCGGCAGTCCTGTGGGCGAAAATGCCTCGTTGATGCAAGAGGTCAGAGGAGAATGGGCCGACTGATTCAAGCTGATAGAAGCGCAACTTTGACTGAAATAAACACTCGTTACAACCGAGGTATGCAGCAAAGCATTTGTGAAGCCACAACACGCACAACCTTGAGGCGGATGGGCTACAACAGCAGAAGACCCCACCGGGTACCACTCATCTCCACTACAAATAGGAAAAAGAGGCTACAATTTGCAAGAGCTCACCAAAATTGGACCGTTGAAGACTAGAAAAATGTTGCCTGGTCTGATGAGTCTCGATTTCTGTTGAGACATTCAGATGGTAGAGTCAGAATTTGGCGTAAACAGAATGAGAACATGGATCCATCATGCCTTGTTACCACTGTGCAGGCTGGTGGTGGTGGTGTAATGGTGTGGGGGATGTTTTCTTGGCACACTTTAGGTCCCTTAGTGCCAATTGGGCATCGTTTAAATGCCACGGCCTACCTGAGCATTGTTTCTGACCATGTCCATCCCTTTATGGCCACCATGTACCGATCCTCTGATGGCTACTTCCAGCAGGATAATGCACCATGTCACAAAGCTCAAATCATTTCAAATTGGTTTCTTGAACATGACAATGAGTTCACTGTACTAAAATGGCCCCCACAGTCACCAGATCTCAACCCAATAGAGCATCTTTGGGATGTGGTGGAACGGGAGCTTCGTGCCCTGGATGTGCATCCCACAAATCTCCATCAACTGCAAGATGCTATATGGGCCAACATTTCTAAAGAATGCTTTCAGCACCTTGTTGAATCAATGCCACGTAGAATTAAGGCAGTTCTGAAGGCGAAAGGGGGTCAAACACAGTATTAGTATGGTGTTCCTAATAATCCTTTAGGTGAGTGTAGACGTACACAGAGAGAAGTAGTTCCGGCTACAATGTTCTTCCGAAAGACGCATTATTCTGTAAATAAACGCAAGTTTATTATCGCTCGTAAAATGTAAAAAATAAAGCCTCACATTGATAAAGCCTCACAAATAACTTGCAGGTATTGAGGCCCCAGACATCAGTCATTTAGTAATAGCCTATATTCTTTCTTTTTTTTACCTACACACCAGTGTGAAAATTTGTTTTTGCATTTCAAATAGGGCCAATATATAGGCTTCTCCTAGGCTTACGTTTTTAAATTACAAAGGGCCTACTGATGTTTTTGTTATTGTATTTTCAATATTATAGGCTATTATTTGTGCATAAACATATATCTGGTTATGGTAAACATATACCATTTGTTTGAAAACAACATATTTTGTCATCCTTGCTGCTAGCTTACAAGAGCGATAATATCATTAAATGTGAAGGGGGGCCCTAAAATATTTTCTTGGGAAAAAGGGGGTCTCAGATAAAAAAGGTTGGGAACCAACTGATGATTATCAGTTCTGTACATTTCAATGTTCACTGATTATCTTAATAAACGTTGAAAGATGATGAATTTTAACAAAATATATAGTAAAATCACTTACCTTGCAATAAAAGCTTTCTCGACTCCCACGAACATCTGTTTGTTTTGTATTCTGACTAATCCCTCGGTACGTTCAAACGTCTTGACCCCGCCTTTGCTTCAGTTTCATTGGTTAAAGCTGTAAACCAATCATTTTCCTTTTTGCCCTCCCAGTCCCAATTTGCATACTATCCGTCCTAAATAGTATTCGAAAAAAAAATTAGTACGTCCCAAATCGTAATATGTTGAAATGAGTGTTCCAAAGATACCCGGATGGTCTACTATTTAAGCTCATATCCGAAGTGCAGATCGAGGCACGCTCTAACGGCAAATATTGCCCACAACCCATCGCGCGTTGGATGAGGATTCGGTTAGAACTACAAACGCTCGTGAAAAGTGTTAAAAAAAATACAGAGGACGCGTGAGTCCTGCGGTTATGTAGATGTTTAGATAAAGGGGTTTAAGTGATTAATTATCAGTATCTAACCTGATGAAAATGTATTTATTCAACGTTGTCTACTGTCAGGTTCTTTCCATAAAATTTTCAGGAGACATTCATGGAGTCAACAAAATGTCATTTTATTGACCGTAACAATTAAGTGCTGACCACACATGGTGCAAAAATAAAGGAGCAACAACAGCACATTACTGAGTTCTGGGTCTCAGATGTTTCTCAGGGATCCCTCACCAGAACTAACCCAGCCACAGACATTGAAGCTCTTTTAACAATCCAGACCAAACCATTTTGATAATTACAGGGGTATCACAAGACTTCTCATTCCATTACATCAAACAGAAAAAGGGAAAAATATATATAGCAACACACGGACACAAATGAACATAAGAATAACATTTACCATAAAGCAATAAAGGCAATACACTTAAACATTCATACATAAAACACCTCCTTTAAACACATGTGAATTAACACACGACCCCAACCCATATTGTCCTGAAAACTACATTCCCCATAATTCCCCATGAGATATATAAAGGACACCAGGAAAATGCCGCACCCTTTTCATTCCAAACCGTTCCATGCTGCAGTCATGGATCCCGGCGAAACCATGGGTGAGATATACATATAACAAACTTAAATAAAACTTTAAACCCATATTTTGGTTGTGGTTTCATTTACTCTAGCGTGCACTCTAGAAATAAATGTTTATATACACTTTGTTGCTCTTTGAGATTTAAAACATTAAAGGGACAACGTAGCTTCTCCAGTTCCAAGGTCTGGGTAAATTATATTTAAACAAACAAATTGATTACATATAAATGTATAGTTTCCACATACAAAAAGAAAAGAAAAGAAACTAGAACCATTCAAATGAAATTCTTATTCAAGTGTGGCCTCAGCCATCACATCTACATTACATTGCATCTGCAGCAGCATTTTGAACTTTTGTAAAGATATGTACCTTTTAAATGCATCATTATATTCAAATTGCAAACACACGAGGAGAGTCATGAAAGACCCACAACTGGCAGATGAACATGCTCTCCGAAACAGTAGGAAATCAAATTAGATTGAATGGAGGATTTTAACTGTGATAAGATGATTGACAGGGCCGTTTACAGTGACTGGATGCACGCAACAGAGCTGTCCGTTAAAGATGACGTGAGAGTATGTCTCAAAGCTTGCCTACTCTTTTGCTACACACTTAAAAGTATGTACTTTTTCCTCACAAAAAGAGTACATACTTTTAGGTCGTAGTATAAGTAGGCGAATTGGGACTGGGCCCATGTTTGAGTAAGTAAAACTCCCATCTGCCCAAACTCCCCCTGTAGCTAGCTACGTCGTAGGCTGCGTGTAGCACTATGGAGCACTAAGAGTTGCAACTATGGCAGCTGAGAAGGCCATTTTTTTAAGTTCTTTGTGAAGAATTTTCAGAGCCTGATGAAGTCGGTATAAATAATACTACAAAATATACCCGATGTTACAGTTACTGCACTTGCCGCCCAGAACACAAGAGAACATCCCAATCGAGTGAAGGGATTTGTGGAAACTGAAATGGAAGGACACATCTTACCCAATACTGACTTTATTTGTATAGTTCATACTGTTTTAATACCCATTTTCTTTCTCATTTTTAGGAAAAAACACTTAATTACCATTGTTTATTTCTATACCAAATGTCATAGGCTTGCAATGAAGCTAAAAATATAAACAACTACATCATTATGTTGATATCCTATATTTTTACAATAAAACTTATAACAAACATGTCTTCTAATATCCTCAGTATTTGCGTATACCGAGCTGCATCGAACACATTTGTAAATTACTTTCCCTGAACCCATTGTGCGAGTTCACTTTAATACCGCGTGCTTTATATACACATGTTGCTGCTGATTGGACTGCACTTCTGACACACCCACCAAACAAGAGAAAACGTATCTCAAACCCCGTTGCACGCCGCTTCCAGGAAACATGACGTTCAACCTGGAAACCGTAGCAAAACATTATGCGAACTGCAAGCGCTGTGATTGGTCTGCTAGAACCCCTCCCTCAGGGCATGTGTAATTGCACGTTAACGCGGACAACGACGCAGAATTCTAAATGAAAACCAACACGTAGCGTAGAGCGTAGAGCAAGGGTAGGCAACAGGCGGCCCGCGGGCAAAAACTGGCCCGCCAGCAATAATATCTGGCCCGCGCCGCAGCCAGATTATTTTGATAGCGGCTGGTTCTGAAACAGATCTGTCATGACAGCTAAAGTTACTCACAATCACCTCGTCTTTAATGATTTTGCCTTCAAAATAAAAGTACGAGAATATTTATGCAGCAATGTTTTATTTTGAGATGAATTGAGAGCTTTTAATTTGAAAAGTTCTGAAAGACATTCAAAAGAGTCTGTGGATCACTAGACACACCTCTAAAATAGCCGTCATGAAATGACTACTTTGTTGCAGATAAGACACACGTGTTGTGCCAAATTATTACCCCCCTCATTGAAGTCAGAACCTGATTGCCTCTTCCTAACCCCACCCCTAATCCTAACCCCCTCCCCCACAACTAATCCTAAACCTACCAATGCTAGGGGGGTAGTAATTTGGCGGGGGTCGAAATTCGGCACAATACCTGCTTTGCATTTACAAAACTAGGTAGGATGAATGCAGAGTTGTCTTTTCGTGGCTATTTTCACTGTCAACTTTCCTCTGTAGACTCTTTGATAATGCCATTTTCTCTCACCAGCTAGCTTAAATGTTAACATCAATCTGCACACGACATAATAGCGTACCTCCAGCATGCAAACAATTTAAAAAAAAATGCAGTGTAGTACGTGAGGACGCAAAGGAATAATCATTAGTTCAAAAGTAGGCAAGTCAAATAATTATTACAATAAGTTAGGCTCCATTGTGTAACAAGCAAATTAAAATGATACACATTTATTTGTCACAATATGGAAAGAGGAAATAAAACATATTTCGTTAAGAGCATGACTCAAAAATGCCATTAATGGGCTTATTCAAGTCCTCTTTTATTTTTGTAGTTATTTTTATCCATTCCGCATCTCCCACGTGTGTTTTAGCAAGGCGGGATGTGTTGCAAGATGCCCCAATATATCGGGAGACATGTGGGTCAGACATGATTTTGACCACTTCATTAAGTTTTGTTTTGTAGAAAGCCTTTCTAAAAAGTGAATTTCGTTTTGTATCAATTGTATCTTAATTGTAATCAATGTTTCATCAACCAATTGCCTGGATTTAATAAATAAGAAGTAAATATAGCAGACAATATAATCAGGACATGGAGGCGGCAGCGCGATTGCATTGCTCGTGAACTGGAGCTCGTCTCATAAATGAACCGAAACTCAGCGTTTAAGCTGCCTCACAGACATGAGAAATATATGAAGACTTAAGATGCAAAAGCCTCTAAGTGCCATCTGAAGTTTTCTTCTAGAATTTCAGATGGCACTTAGAGATTTTTGCATCTGAAGGCTTCATATATAGAAAGCTTGAAATGTTTAATTTTAAACAATTCAAAACGAAAAGAAACCGACTACTCTCTGCTTATGTAATCCATATAAAATGTGCATTTCTCATTAATTTATCCAGTGTAAAACCCAGACACCGCCACACAAATGTGGCTTTTTAGAGCGCTTATGGAAAACAACTAAACTGGAAGTTCACAGGATCTATCTTAGGGAATTAACTGTTTCTCTAAATGAACTCCTGAAGAGGGCTAGAACTAACTACTTCTCTCAGCTAATATCCTCTAAGAAGAAAAACCCTAAACTCTTGTTGGATACTATTAACTCTATTGTTTCGCCATCTGTTTCTCCAATTGCGGTGCTTTCTCTGTCAAACAGTTATGCATTCCTTAACTTCTTTGTTGAGAAAATTAAGGATATCAGAGCTAGCATTTTACCTCCTTCTGCATACACGGCTTGCACTTTGGCTCTTTCCTATCCGTGTTTCTCCTTTAAACTTGTGACATTATTCGATGTTACTACTCTACTAGATAAGTTGAAGTCCTCTTATGGCCACAGTGATGTTCTTCCGACTATGCTGTTTAAGCAGGTTTTTAATAGTATTGGCCCCTGTGTTGTAGAAATGATCAATACTTCTCTTTTAACTGGTGTGGTTCCTGACTTTTTTAAACATGCTATTGTTGAACCTGTTCTTAAAAAGCCCAGTTTAGACCCATTGCAACCCTTGAATTATAGGCCTATATCTAAACTCCCTTTCATGGCAAAGAGAGAGAGAAAGTGGTAGCAGAGAAAGTGGTAGCAGAGCAGCTTACTACTTTCTTAGAGATAAATGATATTTTTGACAAATATCAGTCAGGTTTTCGTAAAAGACATTCTACGGAAACTGCACTGGTGAAAGTTTTAAGTGATATTTTGATGTCAGCTGATTCTGGGAACCATACAGTGTTAGTTTTGTTGGACCTTACATCTGCCTTTGACACTATTGATCACACTATTATGCTTAATAAACTTCAGGATCTATTAGGGATATCTGGATCAGCTCTGAAATGGTTCTCATCTTACCTTACTGGTAGAAGCTTTAGTGTTTTTATAAATGATACTGCAGGTTTATCGAGTGGTGTTCCTCAGGGTTCTGTCCTGGGACCGATTCTTTTCCTTCTCTATATACTCCCTCTAGGACAGATAATAAGCCAGTTTCAGGATGTCTCTTATCACTTGTATGCAGATGACATTCAGTTATACTGTTCTTTTAAGCCTACTGAGTTATATGAACTGTCATGCTTAACCAACTGTCTGAGTAGGATCAAGCAGTGGCTAAATGACAACTTTTTAATGCTGAACTCAGCCAAGACTGAAACTTTAATCATTGCCCCTGAGCAGAGCATCCCTCAGATAAAACAACATATTAGGTTCGTCTGTTCAGCCGAGTCTCAGGAGCTTAGGTGTTGTTTTTGATGCGGCCATGTCTCTGGAGAAACACTCGAAACAACTTATTAAAAACGGTTTCTTTCAATTAAGGAACATTTTTAAGATAAGAGCCTTGGTCTCAAAAGCCGAGGTGGTGATGATCATTCAGCTTTTATTTCGTATTTTTACGAAAAAATACTTCATACTTTATTTCAGCTATTGTAACAGTCTTTTTATTTGCCTTAAAGATCTTTGCCGTCTCCAGACTGTCCAAAATTCTGCTGCTAGGCTTTTAACCCATACGAGTAAAAGGGCACATATTACTCCAGTTTTAGCTTCACTTAATTGGTTACCAGTGAATGCACTTCAAAATTTTGGTTCTAACTTTTAGAGCCCTACAAGGACAGGCACCCCCATACATCTCTGACCTGATACAGCTGCGTACGTCCTCACGTAGTCTGAAATCAACAGGCCAGAGACTATTAGTTTCCCCCCTTACACATCAACAGGCCAGAGACTATTAGTTGCCCCCCTTACACATTTTAAAACTACGGGGGACCGTTCATTTCAAGGTGTGGCACCCAGATTGTGGAACGCTTTGCCTCCTTCCATACGCTGCTTGGATTGTGTGGAAAATTTTAAAACCCAGTTGAAAACTCTTTTTTTTTTTAAAGAGGCTTTTAACTAGACTGTAGGGTGTTTAGGCTGGTCTAATGTGTACGTGTGTTTAATTTGATTATGTGCTGTAATGTATTTATAAGAGTTGTGAATTATTTCTTTCGTTGTGAAGCACTTTGTGATTTTTATCTGAGAAATGTGCTATACAAATACATTTTTACTTACTTACTTTTGTTAATGACTGGCCTACTACAGGATTTAGCACAGAGTAACAGCTCACTACCAGTTACAATAGACACTGTAACAGTCTGTCACAGGCAATACTAGTTGGATTTTTCATCAATTAATTTCTTAAATTATCCTTTGACTATGTCCTGGCCCGCCATCTAGTGGCAAAATAATTTTTGGCCCGATGCCAAAATTACAAACGCAGTAGATTCCCAAGCATAATTTCCATCTGCTGTTAGTCGATCTCACCAGCAGGGGGTGCAAGCGCGTGTTGTTGACAAAGACCAGAGCAACAGTTAGAGCAAGCCATTCATTCATAAAAACTCATTTACAACAATTGAGCCTGCATTAATTTTTTTGTGATGATTATCTGGGTCAGTATATATGCGGAAAAGAGGATAAAGGCACAAAAACTGTTTTTGTTTCATTCATTAACTTCATTGTTACTTTCCCTGTGTAGCCTTTCATGTTATGAACTTTTTCTACCATAAACGGGATTATAATCGGTTTCCCTCAATACCTCATCATACTCGAGGATTCCCCTTCCATCAGGACAAAACGCTTAACGTAGCTTAATGGACTAATACAGTGGTATAAAAGACCAAACTCGCACCTTATTTGGGAAGTATGCCTACATACATGTTAATATTCCTACATACATGATTAATCTGGGAAGGGTCATAGCACTTTTATTGTTGTCCTATATTTTTAGTTTAACTGTAACTTAAGTCGCTTTGGATAAAAGCGTCTGCTAAATGACTAAATGTAAAATTGCCTTGACATTCGCACATTTAGGGACCGTCTCTAAAGTAACATTGGTAGTCCTATAGGCCTAAATGTTTCTAACTTCAATTTATTTGAATAAATTGCGCATTATGCCTGACATCACCTACATAAACACTTTGCAGTTGGTTTTATGACTGCAAGTCGTTCTCTTCAAATGCACTGTAAACCCGGATAAGTAGAATCTACTTAAAAAAACCAAGGTAACTCGTTGCCTTAAAATTTTTAAGTAATGAAGCATTACTTGAATAAGTGAAGTGGACTATGTTCAATGTACTTAAGCCCATAATGGAATGGAATAGAAAATTTAAGTTGAATGTACTAATGACCGAGTTAAGGTAACTGAAGATACTTAGTTTAAACAATCATTCCCCACCCATTTATTTAACTCAGCTTGTTAACTAAGCATTACTCCATTACCAATTCAACTAAATTTAATATTCTAACCGACCCAACTTAACTTTTAATACCCGAAACTCAATCTCTTTCAAATCAATAGAGCCATGTAAAATACATACATACAACTGCAACGTTACACTGATTCATTTTTTTTTTTATTGAACATGTTTTTTTTTTCAGCAACAAAAGAAACAAAGCCCATGGCCTAATAGGTTTCTAGTGTGTAGTTTCCTCAGTGATGGCATGAAAAGAAAAAAAATCTCTTCCTCTTTACCTCCAATCATTACAATATTGTACTGCGCCTCTTCAAATTTGGTTGACAAACCGGCAAGATAAAACTCAGATAAAACTACAAATAACAAATGTCATGTGTCCATGGAAAAACAAATAAGGGTATGAGAATGAAGAAGAGAACGGGAGGGTGAAAAAAATAAGAGAGAGCAGATACCTGTATGGAGAGCCCATACTCTCCCCTCCACCTCCACTGATTTTCTTTAACTTTTTAGATATCAAGATGCCTCAGAAGAGAAAAGGCCAAAATGCAAATCTCAACGCCAGACCAGGAAAAGCCAAGCAACATATTATGGACAATTTTTCCTGCCTGACACATTGAATGACCTTTTAAATGGACATGTGGTCTTCCTCTATCTTTGCTCATATGAGAGTAACCGGGCAAAGACTGTTAAGTTCCTGTCTTCATTTGAGGAGCAGGGACCAGTCAGACTCTTGGAAGTTGCGATTATAAAGATAGTGCGAAATCTTGAAAAGTTTAAAAGGCTTTCGAGGCCGATTGTGTTTGAAAAATTTGACACAATGTGTCGTGAGAAGTTTTCCTTCCTAATGGAGCAATCTGAAACCAAGCAACTCAGTCATCCAAGTGAGTTGGAGCATGAGCCATCACCTACTCCTGCAAAGATTTCTGTAATTTCTCCTGTAAAAAACACTAGGACATCAAAGTGCACGTCCTGTAAAGTATACAAGAAAAGTCTGCAAATCACGCACCAACGCCAGCTTGCCATGCAGAGGGAAAAGCTACAAACAATTAGATGTTTTTCATTTAAAAAAAAAAAAGGAGGCTGTGAAAAATCTTAACCAAAAAATTTAACGGAAGGACACTAAAATTAATGCACTAAAAGAAAAGCTAAACACTTCAGCCAATGCACAAAACTTAAGTGACACCATGAAAGCCCTTTCAGGTTTGAGGAATAAATACAAAAGACTGAAAAGACAATATAAGAAGAAAACACATGCACAGGGAGAGTTGTCTAGTGAAGTGAGATCCCAAGAGCTGGAGACAAAGTTAGAGCTGAAAGAAGAGGAAATCATACACCTTCAAAACAAAAAGCTAAAGCTTGAAGAGAAAATTAAGGAATTGGAAGCAGAACAGAAAGAAACCAAATTGGACAAAAAAACGTATTCTGCAGATATGCGTATGATGGTGTATGATGCTGCAGCAGACCAGGTTCCCACAAGCAATGTCCCTAGGCTTATTAAAAAGTTATCTGCTCGTTTTGGAGTGGCCTTGACTGATGTGCCTCATAGGTCCACTGTGGAAGCGATGACCCGTGAACTTGGTGCAATTGCTGAGCTTCAAACAGCCAAGGAAATACTCAAAAATAAAAACACCACCCTTGGATTTGACGCAACCACACAAGAAGGGGTCCGTGTAAATAGTGTTCACATAACAACAGAAACAAAGTGTTATGCTGCAGCTGTTGACGAACTTCCTGGGGGGACTGCCGAGGATTACAGTACCCATATAATAGAAACAATTGATAATCTGGCCAGTGTATATTCCTATTTCTACAATGAAGATTATCTGGACACACGAAGAAAAATTGACAACATATCAAACACACTAACCGACAGGTGCGCTGCCAACCACGCTGCAATACTGCTTGTAAATGAATCATGGGACAAAACTTTAAATGAGCTCAACTGCCATTTGCATCCCTTAGATTCGATAGCAATCAAAACCCGCTCCGCTTTAAAAGAATGTGAGGATACACTGGCATTGAAAAAGCTATGGGGAAACGACTGTTCTGCTGAAACATTGTGATGGCAATGAATAAATTAAGATAAAAAGACGGAAAAGGATCCACGTGGCTTTGTAACATTCCTGGACAACGAGAAATTGCCCAGAGGCATACTTCCTCGTTATAGGGGAAATCGGCTTCACATTCTTTTCCACATCTGTGGAGTCTTCATTCAGCATTGCACTGTTTTTATGAAGTTTTTGGAGAAAGGAACATCATGTGGCGGTTTGCGAGCAAGCTTGCTCTCCGACTTCAGGTCAACCACAGCCCACGTTCAGATGCAGGTTTTGGGCCTTTTGGGAAAACTGCTGACCGGTCCATGGATGAAGAAATTCTACAGGGCAGCAGAGAACCAAATTGACCATGTGGAAGCAATATCTGTGGTTAAGGAGGTGGTCACCCGACTGAAGGAGCAAAGGAGCCCCTCGGATCTCTTAGCACAGAGCAACGATTTTTTTGGAGATGCTCTTAAAGACTCAGATGCAACTCTACAGAAGTTAAGAGATCCTCCAAAAGATGAGGACCTGTTCAAGGTCATGATGGAAGCTTGTCTTGGTGCCATTGTCGAGGTCTTAGAAAGACAATATAAAAAATATTTTGAGATAGACCTGACCGAAAAACTTAAAGAGGAAACCAAGTCCGCCAGAACACACAACATTGATGCAGAGGAAATCATGGGAATGTTTAGTGCATCTAAAAAAAGATCCCCAAATGCCACCCTTTGTTTTCTCTCATGTTAGATGAGGGCTCAAAAGAACAAAACTAAAGAATATCCAGATTAAAGATCTCGAAGAGAAATTTCCAGAGCTTGAAAAGACAAAACTCGAAAAGATCACAGAGCTGTTGTCTGGAAAGGCAGTTGGAAGGAACATGTGCCATGTTTGGTGTGAAGAAGGGAAACGCATTGTGTACAATAGAAGAATTGTAAAAATGAAAGCGAAAGGAAAAAGGTGTGTTGTTGCTTACTGGGGGGAGGACGAATCCGATGAAGATGCAACTGATTTTGACATGTCTGTGTTTGCGCTGGCAGCCGATCTAATTGCCGATGATCTCACCATCTAACAGACCTCTTGCCTCAGCCTTTCTCTGCTCGGAAATCACCAGTGTCGTCTCAACTCACCTGCTATCCACGGTCCAGTGTGTCGTCTCAACTCACCTGCTATCCACGGTCCAGTGTCGTCTCAACTCACCTGCTTTCCACGGTCCAGTGTGTCATCTCAACTCACCTGCTATCCACGGTCCAGTGTCGTCTCAACTCACCTGCTATCCACGGTCCAGTGTGTCTTCTCAACTCACCTGCTATCCACGGTCCAGTGTCGTCTCAACTCACCTGCTATCCACGGTCCAGTGTGTCGTCTCAACTCACCTGCTATCCACGGTCCAGTGTCGTCTCAACTCACCTGCTATCCACGGTCTAGTGTCGCCTCAACTCACCTGCTATCCACGGTCCAGTGTCGCCTCAACTCACCTGATATCCACGGTCCAGTGTCGCCTCAACTCACCTGGTATCCACGGTCCAGTGTCGTCTCAACTCACCTGCTATCCACGGTCCAGTGTCGCCTCAACTCACCTGCTATCCACGGTCCAGTGTCGTCTCAACTCACCTGCTATCCACGGTCCAGTGTCGTCTCAACTCACCTGCTATCCACGGTCCAGTGTCGTCTCACCTCACCTGCTATCCACGGTCCAGTGTGTCGTCTCAACTCACCTGCTATCCACAGTTCAGCGTCGTCTCCAACCAATGTTAGTGTGACACAGGGATAATTTATTTAACTTGTTCATTTAAGAAATCACAAAGCAGATGAAAACAAATGTAAATGATGAATAATATGTAGTATGTTTAAAAAAAATTAAAAATGTACATGTTTCTTAAAAAAATGTGATATAGGTTATTTTTGTGCACTATATAAAATAAAAAAGTTGTGTATATTTATCAAAAAATGTGTTTCTACAGTGAACAATATTGTTCATGATTTTAGTTTTGAAAATAAATTATATAATTTTCCTTGGATCGTTGTTTTCCATTCAATTATTTGTATTTTCAACAACTGCTCGTCAGAAAAATACCATAAGATCAGTCAGTCATTCAGCCAAATCAGTCATTATGTGTGTTAAAATTAAGTTGGATCCAAAGAACTCTATGAAACCCATGTCCACAGAAAATTTCATTAAGATATCTTGAATATTGAAAAAGTTATGAGCATTTTTGTGAAAAAACAACTCGTTTTCGATCACACTAATTTCTATTGTTTTAACCTTAGAAATGAGACAATAATAGGTGCTGATTACTGAACTATAAAATGTTGTAACTTTCTTCATACTTGACATATTTACCTTTTTTTTTTTTTTTAAAGGGGGGTCCCAGGTCTTTCCACATATGCTATCCATTTGTCTATTTGTTGAGTTTGAATTGTTTGTCCACATACCTACTATGATGCGCAGCAACGCAGACTGAGGTCACTTCCAAACCAGGCAGCTTATGATCAATGCGGCGAATCTCGTGTTCAAGTTCACAAACTTAAATTAATCTGATTTGAAATCCTTGTGGGGAACAAATTCCTCTCGTTAAATTCCCGATTGATTCCTTGTGAGATGATGGTCAGGGTATATTCTGGCAAACCGTTTGCTAGTGATGTGACATTTGAACCGAGGCATCGGAGCTTGTGTCGAGAAAAAATGGGCGTGCCAGATGAAGCCGCGATTCGAGGCTTGTGTTGTTAACGTGAAAATCACGTGACTAATGACAAACGAGGCCTCGGTTTGTGTGGATACGTCATCGGTTCGGTCTGAGTGTCGCTTCTGGATAAAGGGGCTTCGAAACTCGCGCCACCTCGTGGCTGTTGCAGGAGTAGTAGAAGCAGGTGTAGTGTGTCTGAGTCAGAGTTAGAGAAATCTCATTGTCGTTATTGTGTCATATATGTGTTAGGGCTGTATATTATTACACTTTATCAGGTTAGAATAATTATTAATAATAATGAATAATTGTTATTATTAATTATTGTAGCTATATTATAGTCTTGTTATATTAATTAGATACGATTATTTGGATTGCTTTGGATTTTTGGTAGCTTAGATTCTTGTATCTGGACTGGACTGCTTTTTAATTTGGATTGCCCTTTTGGATTTGTTTGCTTTTTATGACATCTTCCTTTTTCATGGTAATGGAGCCAGCAAGAAAGAGGAAATCCTCCCCTGTCTGGGCTCAACAGAAGCATCAGTATCTTCATTTATACCCGCTGGCACTGACATTTTATGTTCCCCTGCATCCTCTGTTCCTTGTGAAAGGATATTTTTCCAAGGCTGGTGAGGTTTTGTCCAAGAAGAGGAATTGTCTAGACCCCAACACTTCAAAAAATTCATTTTCTCAATAAAAATCTATTGCAATCCTTCCTCCATCCACCCCAAACTGCAGTGTTTACTGCAGTGTTTACTGCAGTTTACTTTATTACACTTCCTCGAGTCCCTCTCCACCATAAGCACTGCACTCAACACAGTCACTTTTGTTGTTCATACTGTCCCTATCCAATATTTTTTGGAATAATTAATTAACTGTGTGTGTGACAGTCTCTGTACAATGCAGACAGAGAAATATACACGTTTTATTTCATACCCAGGCAATGGACAAATGTCTGCACAGATCTCTTTATTATTGCAAATGAAAGGTTACAGAGACATTAACTCATATTTAGAAGAAGATAAATGAATAAAACATTGCGGGAGGGGGGCGGGTCATTGGTTCAGAATGAATTAATTTGCCTGCAATTTCTTTGCACAGTAGCTAGGTGTCACTAGTGAGCAATGCTGAATGAAGCTTCGAGTAATGAACCTTTGGTTGAAGCAATGGCCTGCGAGGTCTCAGTGGTTCAGGAAGCCTCATCTTGCCATCACTACCGTTTGCCAATCACGTCTAGCAATCGGCAAAGCAAGCTGTGGTACACGCCATTTACCAACAAGCGATGGGTAATTCGCAAAGCACAATGCCATTTTCTGTTTTCCCAGCACGATACCATAGAACGGCATAAAGTAATAGGTTTGAGAAGTAAGAGGCGGGGCATCAGGTAAAAAATTCAAAGTTAAAGTTCAGGCAAACAGGTATTAATAATATAATAAAATAAATAAAATACCCAGTAAGAAGTGATATGAACATGTAGGCCTATTGCTTAAATATGCTATTGAACAACATAATATTTGCTATAGATCGACATAATAACACCTGTTTAAGTAAAAAAAAAAAAAAAAAAATCATATATATATATATATATATATATATATATATATATATATATATATATATATATATATATATATATATGAGAACCATTCCACCGAATGGGTGACATTTGCTTGTTGTAACTCTTCAAAATTAAACTTTAATTTAAATTTTTTTCAACATTGAATCTATTACTACACATATTTAACTATTCAAAATGTGCATTGGTCAATCTCAGGCAACTTTATTTATTTTTTACAAGGTTTCTAAGCAGAATATGGACGCATGTTTTCTCAGTCCTGTTACTGAAACTCATGTACCATTTAAGCCCCGTTCACACTACACGCGACCAAGCGACGCGATACCATTCATTTCAATGGTGAGCGGGCGACTTCCGGCAACACGCGCGACAGCGACCGTTGGCGACCGGTGGGGCGTGTCCAGCGACGCGACAAAGTTGAGAAATGTTTAACTTTATGCAAATGAAGAGCGATTTTCGCGAGCGACAACCAATAGGAGTGAAGTCAGTGGAGTGCGTCACTCTTCAGTGCCGAGTCTGACCGAGGCAAGTTGAACAAGAAGCTAATTTTAGGCGTCAGAAACTGTCCTATAACTTATGATATATCTCCGTGTACATACAGTGGTGTTCACTGTACTGACTCCGTGACAGAATGGTTTCGGGAACCCAGATAGACCGGTATTTGCCCGTTTGCTGCAGTTAAATAGCCGCGATGGCAAAGAGCACTCACTTCATTTCTCGTTCATCTTTAATATTATGCATTTTATGTACTGATTCCATTTATATTTAGACTTTTCCTTCCAAAATATTTGTTTGTAGCGGCAGTAAAACGTGTTTGTTGTCTAGAATAGAGTAACATCCGTGAATGTCACTCACAAACATTACTAGGCAACCAGTTAGTGGGAACGCCCTCCAGCGCAGCCACTGGCGACCTGCAGCGACAAAGTCGCGTGTAGTGTGAACGCAGCTTTAAAAAGCATGTTTAAAAGCATGTCTATTAATTCCTTTGTTTTCCCCACAAGAAAGTGTTTATTTTAAAGAAATTGTTGGTTATATGTTCAAATAATTGATATTTGTGACAAAAAAAATCACTATATATTATGGCAAGGTGTATTTTAATATAAAACACAAACCCTTTTTTTTTTACTTTAAAGAAAACCGAAGCCTCAAGTTTGTCATTTTTTAAAATAATTTAATTGATTAAATAAATGTATAAATGATGAACCAAACAAAACTGATAAAAACAGTGGTTTAACATTATTTTTTTTAGAAAAAAAAATTAGTAACAGGAATGAACATTGGCTAACAGGAATGAGTGTCTGAATGAGTGTGTATGAGAGAGACTTTACATTACTGTATGTGTATGAGAGAAAGTGTACATGACTATGTGTGCATAAGATTTCTGTGTTGAAGTGATTTATGTGCTAGTAGTACTTCACAGCGAAGGAGGTGGAAAGAGAAAAAAGGAGAGAGAGAAGAAGAGAAGGAGGGAGAAAGAGGGAAGTTAAGACAAAAAATGGAGAAAAGAGAGGATTGCGGGTGTGTCTTGCTTCTTCCCAGTGCAGCATGCCATAGGTGGGTGTTTCTGGCACCTAGATAGTATGGGGTTTATCCATCTTCAACAAAATATAAGAAAGACAAAGACAAAACGTTTAAGTCACTTTGTGGTGGACTGGCTTCCTGGAAGTATGGTGTTCACATTGTAAAACTAATGCTAATGTCTACAATTTAAGTAAATGCAACCTTAAACCTCATGATTCAGGTGAATAGTATAATATCAACTAATATTTACAGTATTAAATCAACAAAACAGAGGACTCTACTCCCTCCTGTTACTTTAGCTCACTCCTGTTATTTTTCATACAAGTAACAGGACTGAAAGTAACAGGATTGAGTTTTTAAGTAAAAAGTTATCAAATACATGACATATGGCCACATAGCATAGGCCTACATGCTAATAGCATAAGGACACGTAACAAATTCTAGTGATTTACCAAAAGTTTATATTTTTAAAATAAATGGATAAAATCTAAGAAATAATTTAGGTAACAGTACAGCATGTTGAGATTGACCTTCTCAGTCATAGTTACAATTTCATCAAATATACAGAAATTAAATTGTGAGGACTTACTTATGGTCTTCCCATTGCCTTCAGAAGATCCAGATGATGCAACTTCCTGTTGAAAATGTGTCTTGTGGAATATTCCAAGTTTTTCAGAGGGGGGGATGTTAGGGTTAGGGTAACCGGACTGAGTGAAAACCCGGGGACTAAAATTTGGATTTTATCTAAAATATTAGATAAAATATTTTTTTCTCATGAAAAAAAAAAAACATTTTAAAGCATAGATTGGATAAAAAAGTCACACAACAATGCAAAAAAATTAAGATTTCTGAAGGATTTTAATCATTATATTTCATAGTAAAGTTTAGAGATGGAGAGCGGGGACATGCAGAAAATGCTTTTTTTGTGTTCTATGTAGTTTTTATTAATGTTTTTAATTAAACATTTTAAATTTGTAGTTGTAGTAATGAGCAGGACATTTTGATTAATAATAAAATGTATTTTAGAGTTAATTTTCATGCATTTTTAATGCATATAATGTCCTGGGGACAGAAATGTCACCCTTTCGGTGGAATGGCTCATATATATATATATATATATATATATATATATATATATATATATATATATATATATATATATATATATATATATATATATATTCACATTTTAGCACTGCGCGGTTTTTATTCCCATTGTACGCACAAAACCCAGTGGCCAGGGCGTGTATTCTATTTGTTAGCCTATTGTCTTATTTGTCACCGTGGTTTTGCTTTAAAATAAATCACACTTTCAGATTTATCCGATGTTTTACTGAAATACAGTGAATTATTACATCATTTATGTAAAATAAGTTGTTTATTCACAGATCCTAATGGAAAAAAGTAGAAGCATAAATTATATAAAATTACGGAGCCCTGCATGGCATGCGGAAAAATATTGTCTCAGCCTATAAAATATCTCTCCTTATGCCATTTCATGCAGTCATGCTCATTGCCCACTAAAAGCGGCACTGATTTATCGGGTAAATTAATCTAATATTATAGCTAGGCTGCCTAACTCTCAATCAGTGTATCACTTATCAGCAATATATTTTGTGATATCGTCGTCTAGCTATAATAAAACTGCTCAATATTAAAGCTTACAAAATTACTCATTGTAAAGCTGCTTTGAAACTATGTGAATTGAATGCTATACGCATCTATTTTGACCTATGTTTTACAGTCTATGATTTTGACAGTAACTTCATCTAAGTTGATTCGTAAGTTCATCAAAACATTATCCAATTGATCGTTACTGAAACATGGTTGTCACTTAATATTTTTGTTGTAGTCTAAGCTACGGTCAAACAGCGTCGTTGACAGTAGATCAGTCATAAACACGTACCAGACTTACACATAAAGGAATGCACATGCTCAACCGTCTACCCCAATAAGATTGCTGTATTATAAACCATAAAATCGGTTGTGTATTTTGCATTCTACTAATTCAGCTATAAACAATCAATATTTGACTAAAACTTGTCTATTAATACCTGTTTGCCTGAACTTTAACTTTGAAATGTTTTAACTGATGCCCCGCCTCTTACTTCTCAAACCTATTACTTTATGCCGTTCTATGGTATCGTGCTGGGAAAACAGAAAATAGCATTGTGCTTTGCGAATTACCCATCGCTTGTTGGTCATTGGCGTGTACCACAGCTTGCTTTGCTGATTACTAGACGTGATTGGCAAAAGGTTTGCCAGAATATACCCTGACCGATGATGCGGTTTGCCTGCCGAATTTCGCCATTTAATTGGCTCATGAGAAACGCGATAGCTTCTTCTTCTTTCTTTCTTTTAATGGCGGTTGGCAAACAACTTTTAAGTGTGCATTACCGCCACCTTCTGATATGGTCGTGTGAATCACAATAGCCTTTTCTCACTATACCCTTGAAATAAATAAATACATATCTACATAAATAAATAAAACCAATAAATAACTTCATAAATATCTAATATCATTATTAATATTCATACATTATCGTTATTATTAAATACAACTTTCTAAGACAACTAAACTCACATCCTTCTAATAAGCCCTGTTTTACTCAAAAACACAAACATCGCTCTATACCCTACATGCCCTGAATTCATTTGTAATATTTCCTTCATTTCAAATCTAATTTTTTCTTTTCTATACCAGTCTTTCAGCTTCATCCTTTCCTCCTTATACCTATGACAATTAATAATTACATGTTCTACTGTTTCGTTAATATTACAGACCTCACACATCCCAGTTTCATGTTTCCCTATTATTTTTGTTACAGTTATGTCTGTCTTGTGTCTGTATTCCTGTGTTTTCCCCGTCATTGTGATTTGGTTTAGTCCTGTGTTAGTTTTCCCGCTCCTCGTTTGTGTTCAGTTCCTTCACCTGTGTCTAGTTAATTTGCCCCAGCTGTGTCTTGTTCCCATGATCCGTTCTCTGTGTATGTAAACCCTGTGTTCTCCCTCACTCCTGGTTCGGTTCTCGTTGATGTGTAACGTGTGTTTGTGGTCCCAAAGACTTGTATCTGTTTAAGTTTGGTTTCCTTAGTAAAGATTATTGAATTTGATCTGCTGACTGCTGCCTCTCCTTCAACCAGCACCACACCCGTAACAATTTTAAGCGTACTATTTAGTCCAGTATGCCCAAATCTCATTCTCGAAATAATGTCCTCTTCCCTTTTACTCCTATTATTTTCTCTCATACCTCCTACCCTCTTCTGGATACTGTAGTACATTCTCGCTTTTGTTTCTATTTTCCACTCCTCCTGCCACTTCTTTCTCATTTCTTCTTTGATTATGTTTTTAACTTCCGCCTTACTATAACCTATTACCATATCTATCTCTATTTTTTTTGGTTGCTTTTTTGGCATATTTGTCTGCCAATTCATTTCCTTCTACTCCTATATGGGCTGGAATCCAGATGAATTTTACTACAACTCTTACTTTATTAATTCTATAAACAGCTTGGTCTATTTCCAACAAAATATCTTGTCTTGCTTCTGATTGCATGTTCTTAATACTGGTTAACGCACTACTTGAATCTGACCCTCTTAACACTTCCCTTGACCTACTATTTTCAACCCACTCAAGGGCTAAGAGAATGGCCAGCATTTCTCCTGTATACACTGATAATTATTTCATTTACTCTCTTATTTAACATAACATTCACTTCTGGTACGCAGCTCCTACTCTATTATCTCCTGTTTTTGATGCATCTGTATATATCTTAACAAACACATAATAATAAGGAGAAATAGTTCTCCTCTATATATCTACTAACCTGACTCCTATAAATACTATTCTCTTTTTTCCTCTCTAAAAGTTGCAAATCTACCTCCAACTCCCCTAATAGCCAAGGTGGAACACAGCCTGTATAATGGCACAGATAATGGCACAGTTGGACTTACCATCATATCTACTATCCCTATCTCATCAACTGCATACCTTATTATCCAACCAAAGCTCTTAATCTTTCGTTTTCCCTTTCTTGACATGGTTGTAACACCTTCTGAGTCGGGTGTCTTTCATTATGCCCTCTTAAATTTGCCCAGTACGTTAATGCTATCTGATGTCTTTTAATCTCCAATGGCATCTCATTCATTTCTACTTGTAAAGCCGCTATTGGGGTTGTTTTAAAAGCACCACAACAGAGGGTGTACTCACACTAGGCACGGTTGCCATGAACCGGGCCCGAGTACGATTGTCCCCCCTCCCCACTCCCCCGCTGGCCTGCACTCACATAGGGTTTCAGGATTCGTGCCAGAGCACGCTTACGTCATTATGGTGCGACGGTTTGGGGATAAACAAGAAGAGCGGAGCTGTCTGAACACAATGGAGTCCATCGCTCTGTTTTCTTTGTGGATAATTTTGTGTCGTTTAAAGTCACAATTACCTTTTCTTTTCTTTTTTGTATTCAGTGGCGGAAACGGGCTTCCATTACAAATGACATAGGCAAGCTTCTAAACGTCCACGGTGGTCCACAGCCCTCTCACAGCCTGTTGTTAAACAGATGTGTCGCCTTAGTGGCGCGAAAATTTTCACGTAATCGTGCTGCTCGTATGAGGAGGTTTGCAAGGTACCAGCTGAAGTGCAGAACCATGACGTCACGTGTCCTGTTCCGTGCTCCAGCACACTGCATGCGAACCGCGCCCGAGTCCAACTGAACCGTGCTCTGGCCCACCCCTTCCAAGCGGGCCAGGGCCGGCTAATCGAGCCGCGCCCGGGCACGGTTCGGAGCACTCACACTAGTCAAACGAACCGCGCTTTGGTGGTCAAACGCACTCGGGCAAGGTTCAAACTGGCTAGTGTGAGTACACCCAGAGTCTCAACGCCTGACTTTGAATAACATCCAACTTTTTTAATAATGTTCTTGAAGCAGACTGGTAAACTGTACATCCATAATCAATAACTGCCCTAATTAATCCAATATATACTACTTTCAATGAGGTCCTACTTGCTCCCCACTCTCTACCTCTCAGACATCTTACTACATTCAATATTCTTTTACATTTTTCAACAATATTCTCAATATGTATTTTCCAGTTAAGTTTTTTGTCAAACCATATCCCGATATATTTAAAACATTCTACTCTCTCTAGACTTTTGTCATAAAGTTTAAGTTGAATCTGTTCTTGATTTTTCCTTTGAGAAAAACAGATTACTTTGGTCTTTTCCACTGAAAACCTAAAACCCCATTCCATTCCCCAAACTCTCTACCTTCCCAATTGCCTCTTGCATCTTCCTCACTATATATTCTATATTTCTTCCCTTTTTCCACATAACACCATCATCTGCAAATAAAGCAACACTTATAGACCTATCAACTCTACTAAACACTTAATTTATCATAATTGAAAACAAAACTGGACTAATTATACTCCCTTGAGGAGTTCCATTTTCCACTAAATACTTTGTACTCAATTCTTTCCCTACTCTTATTAAGATCCACCTATCAGTTAAAAAGTTTTTGATCCAACATTCTCCCTCTTATTCCCATTTGGTAAATCTTAATCATAAGTCCTTGTTTCCACAACATATCGTACGCCTTCTCGACATAAAAAAATACAGATAATATACTTTCTTTATTAATTTGAGCTTTTCTAATTTCACACTCTAAACATATAGCCGTATCTATTGTGCTTCGTCCCTTTCTAAACCCAATTTGATAATCCTTGGTCAATTCCTTTGTCTCCAAAAAATACTTTCATTTATCATTTTTTCCATAATTTTCCCTACATGTGAAGTTAAAGCAATCGGTCTATAACTTTCTGCCAAACTCGGATCCTTACCTGGTTTACATATAGGGACAATAATTGATTCTTTCCACTGTTTTGGCAAACATCCCACTTCCCATACCTTATTATACAACTTTTACTAACGTTTCTTTACTCTCATCAATTACATTTTTTATCATACAATAACTTATTTGATCATTCCCTGGCGTTGTTTTTCCCGATTTTCTTAAGACATTATTCAACTCACCCATTGTAAACATCACATTTATGGTACTTTCATTATCCCCACCATCCTGTATTACTTCAACACTATCTCTTATTGTTTTCTCCCTCTGTGTCTTTTCCTCATTTCTCAAATTACTATTACTATGAATTTTAACAAATGTCCTTGCCAGCAACTCTGCTTTATCTTTGCTCTCTATTATTACTTTCTCTCCTTCTTTCATTATAGGATAACCACCATACTCTCTTTTATTTCCTGACATTCTCATAATCATACCCCATATTCTATCTAATGGTGTACTTCTTCCTAGAGATTCACAATACTTCCCCCAAATTTTTTTTCTTAACTCTCTTTATTGTCTTCCTTACTACAGCCTGCTTCCTCTTATATTCAATTACATTCTGGAAATGATGTGTTCTTTTCAAGATTTTGAATGCTTTATTTCTCTCTTTAATTACCTTTGTACATTCATGCGTCCACCACGGAACGATTTTCTTTCTAATACTGCCTCCTCTTTTTGGTATTGACTCTTTTGCTGCACCTAAAATAATACTACTTATTTCTTCATTCAAATCTTCAACTCCCTGATTTATACAAACCTCCTTTAATTTTCCTTTGGACAATATTCTGAACTTGTTCCAATCTGCTTCCTCAAATTTCCACCTACTTACTCTTTCTTTCTTTTGCTTATCCCTTTCTATTCCAATTTCTGTATATATAAGATAATGATCACTCCCTATCGTACTTTCCTTATTTACTTCCCAACTACTTATCCCTACCAAAGACTGGGACACCAACGTAAGATCTATAGCGGTTTCTTTACCCTTACTTAAATCTATCCTTGTACCAGACCCATCATTTAGACCAGTGGTTCTCAACCTTTTTTGGGCCAGCGCCCCCTATCCAATATCCAGGTCCTGACCGCCCCCCACCCCAACTAATGCCATGTTATGAGCAAGTGAGAGTTAACAGATGAAATAAGTACAAAATTGTAATTTATCAATACAATTAAACTATGCTCCACAGTGATTAATCCCCCCCCCCCCCCCCCCCCCCCCCCCCCCCCCCCCCCCCCCAAAAAGCTATAAGTTGCATTGGCATAGCAATAGCAGTGTTTCTCACAGGTTGTTTGTTAAATCTGTGGTGGGTGGTCCTCGGGCCTTAGGGGGGTTTGGGGGCATGCCCCCCTATAAGAAAATTTTGTACATTTTAATGTTAAATTCATCAATCTGGTGCACTTTGAGAGTTCAAAATTAAAAGCTCCACCCATATTCAGTGTGCAAATTAAACAAAGGAAAATTCAAACCTCTTTTAGTTGTGTCTGTCTACATTACACTACTACATAATAGTTATAATATTAATCCCATGACAGTAATAGCCATATATTGTAAAACAAATGCACTGAAAAATAAAGGACGGTCATTAAAGCGGTAATGTTTGCACGTAGGTTTTATTACTCATTAAGGAGAGTATTGCAAGAAGCTACTTACATTAACCTTACTTTCGAAAAATAAATAAATCCAATCCTGATTTTTCATGAAAAATTATGTTAGAATTGTAGGCCTAAAATACCTTGGTATCAGCTGGTTTTCATCAATGGTATAATTAAAATTAATTTGGTTTGTCGTGATTAATTTGTGTTCATAATCAGTAAAAAACAATATGAACACATATGATTAATTAAATTAAATTAAATTAGTATTGTATTATTAATTATGTTTAACTATCTTGAAACTATCCAAGCAGCGTTTCGCGCTCAGATGTGATGGCGGAATTAATACATTACCAAAATCTGATTCCAGAATATATTTAAATTATCCATCAAATTGTCAATTTCTCAATAAAAATTTTCTCAATACTGTCTTGCGAGTTAACAAAAAATGCCTAGTAAATTACTTGGTAAACAAATAAAGCCTAAAAAATGTTTTTAAAAAAGTTTTACCTTATAAATGGAATTTAGTGTGAATGGGAACATGGTTTATTGAAAATATATAAGTGTTTCTTAAGTCAATACTTTTTAATGGCTTGTCAACTTTCCATTCCTCCACTGCGTGATTCTAGTCAGATAGTCGTCAAAATACAACTCGTAAAAAGCTCCGCGAATCACAACAAACGTATCGGTGAGAACACTCATTTAAACAGCATACACATGATACACACACCCAAACTTGACTGCACATCATATTTTTGACATTGTTGGTACTGCTTTCAATCGTAATGCAATAGAAATGAATGAGCGGACGAATGTGTTTTTTTTTTTTTTTTTGAGAGAGGCTGCTGACGATTTTTCTCTACCCGCTAACCCGAGACATCCAAGATAATATCATCGTGCTCATCATGATCCGGCTAATTAGGTTCTTCGAACACTCGGTTATGATTAGTATAGCTGGATTGAGTTAGGACATCTGAGATAATTGCGCGTTCATGCGCTGGGTTAAAAGGGGATATGTATCGATAGTAGAAACATTGATCAGTAACGCTGCTATTGGCTGCTCACCGTGGCCAAAGAGCGCGCTCAGTTTTTTTCTCCACAGAAGAGCAAGAGTTATTGCTTGAAGGATATGCTGAATTTGAAAACGTAATTAAAACGCCAGGGAACACCTTAAAGTGTGCAAAAGCCAGGAAAGAGGGCTGGCAAAAAGTAGCAGACAAATTAAGTTTGTAGTTAGATGTTTTTATCACTTATTACAGTATATATTTTTATATTTTAATAATTTCTAAATAATTAATAACTTTGTTCATTGTAATGTCAGAGTCACCACCCACTACTAGAACATGGGAACAAGTAAAAGTGAAGTACTAGAATATTCTACATAATAGTAATTTGTACTAACTAATCTCTTTTAAAAAGGCACTGTTAATAAATGTTTGCCTTTTTATAAAAGCAACCAAAAAAAGCTGAGAAATACAAAGAAAAGAAAAACAAACAGGTGGTGGTCCTGCACCCCCACACTATACCCAGGCAGAAGAGCTGGCCCTTGGGTTAAATGTGAACCTTGTGGAGGGCATCCCTGGGTTCAGCTCTTCCTCAGACCCACAGCCAGGAGCACCAACACCTTCACTGCTGGTAAATGAACTTTAAATGATCCTAGTACACTGTAAAATAATTTGTTGCTGCATTAAATTAAGTAGGCCTATAATGGCTGTCCAGTCATATCAGCTGTTAAACCTTGAGGAGTAATGAATTGCTTTGACTTGTGAAAGTCTACATGTGTGACTGTGAAACTACATAGTTAATGTAAAAAAAAAAAATGTTGCCATGAGTTATTGATCACATTTCCCCCCAATGTACTTCATTGTAATGCAATTGTGTTTTCCTCTTTTGTGCAGTATTAAACAATACACCCGTCACCAACACTTGTATGTGTTCCCAAGCAAGTGGTGGCTGAAGCATGTGCAGTAAGACTGTTCCTAATGTTACATCAAAAGGCAAGAAAGTACAACACTTTGTAATGCCCATTTATCAATATGCCCCCCCCCCCCCCTCCCCCCTTACTTAATTTACACTTGAGTAGGCCCTACCTATTATTTCTGAATGCAATATGAGTTGCAGGAGTCCACATCTACAGAAGAGTCTGCAAAAAGCAGTGATGCAGAGGTGGGCAGTGTTGTACTTTTCCTTTTAATTTTTCATCCATAAGCCATGTGTTGACAGGTTTCCCCTACCCCTAGAAAACAGAGAGTTTTTTTAAAATACTTGACAACTCAAAGAAAAAAAAAACTGGCACTAGAGGGGCTAAAAACTGTCACACCATCTACGAGATTTTAGTCAGTCAACTGCCTTTTTAAAATTTGATATAATATTACTAATCTGGATAAGAATCGCAATAATTTGCCTGCACTGTTATTAAAGCCCGACTCCGACGAGTCGAACATTTATGCGTTTCCAACAAATTAATGATGTAAACGACATCCTCACGAGTCATGAGAAAAATTATATCTCTCAAAAAGTACACTATCGTGCTGCGCTAAAAGACTTCCCGTATCAGCTCCCCTTATGAAGCCGCGATCTAATCCTATTAACATGAAATAAGCCTGCTCGCGAGCAGGTTCAAGCTGGCGCACCTGTTGCTATGACAGCAATTCCAGGATGAGCGTTGAAGAACCAAACAATCCAAGATAATGCCAAATCGCCAACAATCAAATCCTGCTAAGTGAGTTAGCGACGTACGAAGAACGGGCCCCTGTTCTGACTAAAATAAAACAGGCTTGATGTTGTGATATACTATAATAATAATAAAAAAATACAACAAGACCGCTTGCAGCATGAAATGCATAGCCTACTGATAAAGTCAAAACTCGCATTAACAGTATTATTTTAGTGTTAAGAAGATTACTTTAACATATGGGGCTCGTTCTTCGTACGTCGCTAACTCACTTAGCTGGATTTGATTGTTGGCGATTTGGTATGATCTTGGATTGTTTGGCTCTTCGAAGCTCATCCTAGACTTGCTGTCATAGCAACAGGTGCGCAAGCTTGAACCTGCTCGCGAGCAGGCTTATTTCATGTAAACAGGATTAGATCGCGGCTTTATAAGCGGAGGTGATACGAGAAGTCTTTTAACGCAGCGCGATAGTGTAGCCTACTTTTTGAGAGATATAATTTTTCTCGTGAGGGTCGTTTACATCAATTATTTTTTGGAAACGCACATTAAATGTTCGACTCGTCGGAGTCGGCCTTTAATAACAGCACAAACTGTGTGCATTTGTAATACCACTGAAGAGAAGTATAAAGCAGATAAAAGAATTAACACCAGCGCAGCAGTGATGGCTTCGTCGTATTTACTCTGAATGAATTAATAAAAGCATACATGTATAACAAACACTCAGTACATTATAATCGGTGCATCACTTTTCTTTCACAGAAATGACAAGATAGGTGCGTCATATACAATTGACACTCAAATCTCATACTCTTACAAAATAACACATTTTCACGAAATGACAGTATGAAATTGATGACAACAATGCAGCTGAGATATTAATCACGTGTTCATTCATTGTCTCTGATATATTTTCTACCATAAAGTCATATACAAGACTGATAAAGACTAATGCAATGCATAACTCAATTCACAGACATGGAGTTAATTTCCCAAATTTGCAAGTTTAAAGTAACTCAAAAACTGAAATAACATCATGAACTTTTTAAGACTCAAATATTACTGACATAAATGGTCCTCTCTCGTGTATAGCGGGCTGACGCGCTAATCGCGAAACACCCATGCTAACCATGTGCTCGGGCATACCAAACTCATGACACACTATTCATTTAGTAAAAACAAAGTGCTATGAACACACACAACTCATCAGCATTGTATTAAACTGCTTATACTCAAAACCGAAGTATTTGTAGTTACCTGAAAAGAAGTATAAAGCAGATAAAAGAATTAACACGAGCGCAGCAGTGATGGCTTCGTCGTATTTACTCTGAATGAAGAAGCACATCAATCTATTCTAATCTAATCTAACAATCTATTAAATTACATAGAGGTATGGATAAATTACACGCTTGAGAGCGAGTAAGAGAGAGAGAGAGAGAGAGAGAGAGAGAGGGTTACGTTACGCGCGGGATACTAGGGCGTGCGATGACATTTTCCTTGCACAACATTTCTTCTTCTTCTTTTTTTTTTCAGTGTTTCTGCAACAACCAATCATTTTACCATAAAAGAGTCCGTAATACTTAATAGGCAAGAGGCACTAGTTCATAATAGTCCCCTGGGTTAGTGTCAAACAAGAAAGTCATCTTTAAAGTCATCTTTGAGTCTCTTTGTAGGAAAAAAACAGTCCATTAATTTGTACTGGCAAAAATGGCAAAAAGTCCTTTAAGTAAGAAAAGGATTCAAAAAGTGTCAACAAGAAAGTCTGAAAGTGATTCACAGTGTCCACAGTTTCAAGACCGCACAACTGTCCATTTTCTTAATATTTGGTAACAGTCCATTGTTTGTCTGTTTTCTCTTTTTTTTCAATAGTTTCTCACGGAAACAGATTCCGGGTAATGTGGTGTATAGTGGCATTTCAGAATTAATAGCACACATATGAGGGCTGTGGGTAACAAATTGGCATTGATAACCAGGGTGTCGCAGCGGTCACTCCACTAGATGCAAAGTGTGGGTAGTGGTTTTTTCCCACCATCTGCATATTGTAGCATGATGGGGTCCCAAAGTTGTCATATGTAAACTTTTTTGGTGGCCGTCGCTTCCTCCTGGTGAATTGGTGCTCATTTTCCTCCTCTGAGGTCCTGTACCTGGACCCAAGCGCTTCAGTGGTTTCGTCAACAGGTAAGTCTCGTTCCATTGTGTAAAGACTCAGGGGCGGATCTAATCCGTGGGGAATTTGCATATCATAATTAATAATTGGTAATTAATAATTATTCATACAGGTTTGGATTAGATCAGTCTTACATGTTAATAAATCTCCCGATAAGGGAGGATCTGTCATTTTACCTGCATGCATGCATGTGAATCCTTGAAATTAACCACAAGTTGATTGCAATTAATTACACGGACCACGTTTCACAAAACAGGTAAAATGAATTAGCTCAATTGTCAGAATGATATTTGTGGTTGATCCCCAATATCATCCTACTTTATAGGATTTCAGGAAACGCAATTCTGTGGCCACAAGAATGGGGTTTCCTGCCCTATTAGCAAATACTCTTTAAGGTATATTTAATTTTAGTAAGCTTGTAGCATAAAATCTGCACTTAAGAGACTTGAAACTGAGCAAAGACAGTGAATCAATCAAAATTAATATAATGGATTTAATAAAGGCATGTCTACTTATATATTTACTACGGTACAGTAATATATATATATATTTACAAACAAAAACGACATAAACAACACAATAAGACATCAATGAACGAGAAAGTGTGTGAGATAGAGGTATGGATAAATTACACGCTTGAGAGCGAGTAAGAGAGAGAGAGAGAGAGAGAGAGAGAGAGGGTTACGTTCACCTAGACAGTCAACTTTCCTGAAACAACACGAAAACACATTCTTAATGCTCTGAAAACAGGGTAACCCAAATTTACTTGCATGTGGAAGGGTTTTCTCATGTGTTGTTGCGTTCCTTGAGCGGCCTGCATGGTCTAGCCGCGTTTTGGACGGCAGATCTTTTGTTCTCCGTGCGAGTGCGGCCCGCATGCGTTTTTGCACGGCCCGTCCCGGCGCGTGCATGGTTGGCCGCTTGCGCGTGGCCCCTTTGTTCCATGGGGGATCACGTGGCGTTCGTTGGCATTCGGCGCGAGTGTTTGAAAGGCTTAAAGTCTTTGAGGTGACGTTACCCGAGGAAATAGTTCGGCAAAGTCCATTCCCTTTCCTGGGAGACGAACTCGGGAGTAAGTTAAAGAAGAGACGAACTCTAGACGAACAAAAGAAAAGATCCATGGTGGGATCAGATCTCCATGAGGAGATCGCTCGCATCACATGTTTCTCTGAGGAGGTCAGACTGCAAGAGAGAAAAGGAGACTGCGTCTGTGTCCTTTTCAAGGGACGCAGACCACGCCCCTTCCGGAGCAACCTTAACCAATGAGATTCGACAAAACTCTGGCGCGAAGGCTTTCCTTTGTCTTGTCGATATCTTATTTATGACAGGGTGAGTCTTTAGTTTGCTTGTTTCTTTTCACTCCAAAGGTGGAAAACATGGTAAACTGTATTTTACTGAATAGTTCTTTACATATTTGGGTAGTCCATACCACAAGCGTTCTGGAGATATCAAGGAACATTATGTTACATTAAAGGAATATACACTTATGTTTAAAATGCATAATGAAGGTATTTCTAATTCACTTTATGCTACAATAAATACTTCACGGTGACAATGGGGAAACACACATACATAGAAACACATTGAAGATATTTTGTTAAATGTCTTTAAACAAAAGAAATGTCCCCGGGTTCTGAGGACATTCCGATGTAACCCGATGCCATGGGTTATATGCTTGGTGTGTGTGTGTGTGTGGGAGTGGGTGTGTAAATTTTACAGTCCAGGCTTTTTTGGTCTTTAGCAGGATGTATTTAGTTATTCAGATTCACCCTTTTAGCAGTCCTTACAGTCCCCCTTTTTGTCTGATGAAGTCCCTGTGTGGACTTAATCGGACAACAATCATCACAATGGACGGATGGCAGGTGAATCATGACTCATGCAGCAGGTGGTTATTAGGGCTGAGGATTCAGCTCTATGAGGTTCGAAGCTGCCTCTGGCCTGGTCTCTGACTTGGCACCCCCTTTTTGCGGGTTTCGTCCGAAACCTTTCGTGAGCTTGGCTGAAGATGTTGGTATCTCGTTGAGTCTCCTGTATAGGATGAAGGTCAAGCCCAGTGTCAGGGTGTGTCTGATAGAGTTACCCAGCGTAGGATCGGCCGCAGTCCAGGATTGGACAGCAGGTGAGGCATTTTAAGGCGGGCAGTTGAGACAACGCTTGGAGGGCTGTGTCGATAGGATAGCTGTCAATTCGCTGGGACCACCCCCCCCTTTCGCAAACCACAACTCCCGTTCTGGAGTTAGGGTGAAAGTGTGGTTCCTGGAGAAGGATGGGATTTCCAGTTTAATTTGTACTCTTTGCATGGAAGATGGTACCATGCCAGGTCGTCAAGGTGAAGGATGGCACTTTTCGGTGCTTGGATTCACAGGCTCTAGTGGAGCGAGGTGACACAGGTGTCAGTGTCATTCTGGTCGTAAGTGAGTGCAGCTGTGCGCACAGGAGTGTTAGCGAGCCGCCTGTCACTTACACTCTCTGCTTGGGTCTTGATGCCTTGAGTGCGTGGCTTGGCTTCGGCAGGGCAGCGGGTGTCGCTGATCTGCAGCCCGCAGATTCCGTCAGTGTTGTCTCTGAGGAAAGGCTTGTTAGGGCAGAGATAGTGACTTTCTTTGGTCAATGTGCACACGTACGGGTTCGGAGCTTAGGACGGCTTTGTGTTGCTGTCGTTGCAGTCAACCCCGTCCGGCGTGTGGATCTTGATGTGAATGTTACTTTTCAAAATCTGACCTTGACAATGTTCTTGGGCCGGTAGATTCGGCTTGACTCTATGATGGGCAAGTTCAAGAGAAAGCCCCCCCCCTTCTCTGCTTGTAGTCGACGCAGAGAGGGATGGCACTACCCAGAGAGTAGGAAAGGTGTATTTGTAAAGAGTCAGTTGGCGTGGTGATGGCGGACGCCAGCACGGTTTTCACGAGGCTGAAGGGTATCAGGTGCAGTGGAATTCTACCCATGGCGAGGCTGTCGATGGAGGAGTTCACCCCCTCAGCAGGTTTGTCATCAGGGCTGTTACCAGCTGAGTTTGAGCAAAGTCATTCTGGAAGACAGTAAACAGCTGTTTCATGGAGTGAGTGTTGGAGTGCATGGGGTTCAACGCTGTGAGTGTTGAAAGTTACCACAGTTCCCTTCAGTGTCTTGTCGATGGTCTGCAGGGATGCAGTCTGTTGTGAGTGCTCTTTTATCTGTGGAATCTCAGTCTGAATTTCGGCTACATGCCGTCCCACGTTGGCGAGGTTTGCTGCATTCATGCTGGCCATACAAGTGTTAAACAGAGTTCTGACGGCAGTGCGGCGGTGGTTGTGGCCACCTGGCTCCGCTAGCGTGACAGTCATTTTCTCAAGTTGCTTGAGCATGTGTTCAACCTCGGTCTCAGCGTGAGTGCGGGAGTCCTTTGTCCATCGCCACCTACCCAGCTGTATTGTGTTGTTACGCTGGGGTAGTGTGTTCTGTAGGCGTTGTGAGGATCAGGTGGCACATTCACTTTCTGAGTGCGGGTCCGGCAGAGAAGGAGTCCTGGTGCCAGACCTGGTGAGATGTCCGATTGCGGTTGCCCTCTGGTTGGCTGGAGGCGCCGCAGCAACCTGGTAAAAGTGAAAGGGAGAGAGAAAGAGAAAGGGGGAAAGATTTCAGCGAGTGTCGTCCTTGGCTGGCTAGGACAGTCTTGTTGCTTTGAGGACGCCGGTATGTCACTTGCTTCGGTGTCTTGCAAGTGTCTCTGGTGCTGCGGTGTGCAGCAAATGGTGCGTCATGGGCATACATTGGCATGACCCCCCTTTTTGCCCTGTGGAACACAGGCGGTGATTAAGGGTTCAAGTAAATGATGCTAGCTGCTAACTGTGGAAGTTATTTAGCTTAGCCTATGCTGTACGGGAGCTAGGTTAGGTTAGCTTAGCCTAAGTTAGCTTGATGCTAAGCTAGGTTAGCTTAGCCTAAGTTAGCTGGATGCTAGGCTAGATTTAGCTTAGCCACCCAGGCTGGTTTGTTTACAAAAGTGACATTACGAGTTAACACTTCCTGTGGCAAGTTGTTGTCATGGGAACCAGAGCATGTCAGAACAATTCAACAGTACTTGAAGAATGTCTGTACATTTTACATGAATCACACACGTTTTAACGGGTTAAAAGGAGGCGCCTATACTTCGTTTTTCAAGAACTTGATGTTACATTTAGTAAACTGCAGATGTGTTTTGGCATTTGCTAATTGTACTAATGGAACTTTGCTCTTTACTTTACATGACTTATTCTATTTGTTTACAAAGTAAGGAAATAGAATTGCTGCAAGTCAACGCTTGTCTAAGCGTATGTAGTTACGTCCCTTCTCGTGCATAAATGCTGATTTTTCAGCACGTGACTTGGTTTGATCAGATTACAAGCTGCTGAGATGATACCTTTTTCACACAGACTTACGCTTTAATGCTGAAGTTACTGATACCAGTTGAGAATCTAAGGCTCTTTTACTTGAAGTAGAGATGTCAATTCCAGCTATTGTTTTATCGGCATTTAGACAAGCCAGCGATCGAAACACGTATTGCACGTTTTGTTTTAGTTGGATCGCGATGATCAAGTGCACGCCCGTGGGTTAACGGTAGTTTAGAACTCAGGTGATTTTACTACACTCTGGCGTCAAGGTAACGTATACCCTATTTGGAGCTGGTGTTCTAAGTAACTCTTCACTGTCACGGAACCTAATGTTTAGCGGTGCCGATTTACTCAACATCTAGAAACCGTTTGTTTCAAAAGAGTCGTGCATAGTCTGTCGGCCGTTGAGGCTTACATGTCCGTCTAAGATTCCTTTAAATCAGTAAAATTCTAATTTTACAGACGCAGAGTCTTGCAACTCTTTGAGCACACTTTCATCTACTTTTAAAAGTTTTATGTCCGATGTTGATCAAGGACCTTTTAGCTGAGTCTTGCACGGTGTTCGTGCAGTGGGTCTTCTGGTTTTGCAGTTCAGGAATTTGGGGTTTTAGGAATTCTTACTGAGGGGATCTTCACGCATCGTTGAGTGGGCATTGCGTGGGGGCAGAAGAACTATGGTGGCTGATGGGTTTTGGAGGGAAAGTTTCTTGAAACTTGTGTCCTCAGTCACAGGTTCGTTGTGAGTTCCACAGCAAACTCGTTCGGAGCCGGTGGTGGTAGCACAGGTTCTTCCAGAACTGCTGGGTGTCTGTGACGTGTGTTCTCCGGTTGGAGACTGCAGGTGAAAAATCAATGTCCTGTAGATTGTCAGAGATGTGCGGAAGGCGGGCTTTTTCACCCCCCTTTTCAGTTCTTGTGCGTTGGCTGAAATGTGCGGACCGGTCAGGGGAAACTTGTGGTGTGTGTTTCCCCTTTTCAGGTCATGCTGCAGTCTATAAGAGTGTGGCAACTCTGTGTGATCGGTGCCAAGTTCGTGTTCGAGATCTTGTCTCTGTTGAACGGGCTTGTGGATGGTCGCATGGGCCTCTTTTGAGTTTTTCGCAGGCCGTGCGCTTTCGAGTCTCTTTCAGTTCGGTCTCTGCTCTTTGCAAGAGGCTTCACTTTGTCGGAGTTTCTCGTCGAGTTCCTCTCTGGTTCTTTTCTCTGACTACTCACTTCGGTCTGTGTCGATGAAGGTTAGCCAGGGCAGTTTGACGTCTTTCCACTTCCTTTTGTAGCTCGGGGTCGTTGTCATCCTCGGCGTTGCAACCTTGTGCTCCAGGGCGATGCGGCTCCTTTGTGGAGGCGTGCTTGCGCGGTGAGCTGGAAAGCGAGGTTTTGACGTGTTTGGCCCAGTCTTTGTCGTGGGAGCTTTGGCTGGGTTGGTGCGACATTAGCGTGTCCACGTCTGCGGCCAGCTGCTCTTGGCTCGGGCTCTGTCACTGGCGACCTTGGGCAGGAATGGAGGTGTCATGAATCTCAGCCATGTCTCCATGTTGTCCCAGCGGGTTGTGGGACTGTAGGACCGGAACATACTGGCTTCACTGTGGGCGAGAGGAACACAACACACACAGAGAGACCAATGCAAGTTCGTCTATGTCTAACGAGCTATAATACCGGCTAGGCCGTGTATGAAAATTCTGGTTAACTGATGCAGACAGTTAAACCGTTCGGTGGGACAATTTGGGTAGGTCATCATGTGTCTGAATGAAGATTTTTTGACAGGGCGCTAGCTTAGGGGTCACCTGTTTATGCTAACGACTTGGTTGTCAAACTATTCTTCAGCTTTCCTTGGTGTCTCAGAGAGGTTCTGTCTCTAGGTGAACTGAAAGGAACAGAGCACAACAGAACAGAGCAATGGCAAGATAGCAAAGTTTGAAGTAACATGCAACCATCAAAAATGGAAAGGTCTGTAATGAAATGGCATTAATAGTACACGAGAAGTGTTAAAAGGGGAAAAGGAGGCCTAAGCCTGCAGTTTGTGGCTTTGAGAGGGAGCCAAACACTCCCATGACCGGGGAATCTCTAGATTCTGTGGCCAATATTAAGTGGATGGGTTTAATACCTTTTTCTAGTTTGCCTGGGGTGAAATGAGGTCATTCCGCTCGAAGTCAGCATCGTGGTTGGTCCTTCTGTCGCCCCAAACACTTGACAGCAGTGTCCCGGGCCTTTCGGTGCATCTGTACCTAGGTGCGCCCTCTCAAGCAACTTGACCTGGAACACAACCGGCGGTGCCGAATTGGTAATGTCGTGTTGCGGGCCGCACGAAGGGAAAGATACAGGAAAGTCCGAGACCCGTGCTCAGTCAGTGCCGGTGACGCAGATCAGACGAACCAGCCCGCCGGACCTCGAGCAGAGCTGACTGTCAAATCGCCACAGCCCGAGAGAGATTTCTACCTACAAACACAAAACGGGATGAAGAACAATTGAACCTCAACGTGAATTAAAGCTCTTTTATCTAAATCAAATTGAGTGTCTCTTTTTTTTTTTTTTAGAAAAATTAAAGGCAATGGCTTTACTAAAATTATGGTAAAAACAAAGGGAATTATGACAATGTTAATTATCAGAATAACCTAGTCTCCCTTCGGAGGAGAGTTTTAGAGCCGCAGGAAGAGCACAGGAGGAAGCAGGCTGTAGTGGCGCGTTTGGGCCACAAAGGGGTTTGGGCCACTTCCTCTTAGTGGTCAAGCTGGCTGACAGAGAACTTGATTTAAATTGCATTCAAACTGGTTTAAATACGATTCAAATCAAGCGTATTCATAGATGTTAAGTAACTTCTAGAACAGCAAGGAGACAGTTGTAATAAAATCAAAATTATTAAAAATAATTTGAAAAGGGAAATATAGAAAAAGCCATAAAACAATTCCCAACGGGCAATGAGACTTAATTTAAATTAACCTTGAAATCTGTTTGTTTCAAACCAAATTTGAATAAGTGTAGGAAATTAAGGGTTGGCCTTATATTTGATGATCACGACCACAGTGAGGTGTCAGTGGTAGTAACCAACATAAGATCAACTGGGAGAAAGCCATTTCAAAACAGAGCGGTCATCAGAAACTGCTAAGACATAATTTTGAATTTTTAAATTCAAATGTGGTTTGAACCAAAATCCAAAACAAGTGCACACAGTCAAGGCAGGGAAAATCATGTTAGTAAACGAGGCTGTAAATTGCCATGCATTGAAAGTTAGAAACACGAGTTCAAAATCTCACTGGTAAACTTTGAAGTTGTGGGAAGAGAAAATTGAAGAAAAGACACTTTACCGCCAGTGTCCACACGATGGCGCTATTTCGCTCATGGAGGGCGTGGAGGCAATCTGATACTGGAAAACACTCAAGGGCGCACCCTAGCGTTTGGCAGTAGTATTGCAACCAGCCCGCTTTCGAGTGTCTCGGGGGACATGCACTGTCTAATTTAAATCTCGACGGATTTCTTTCCGGTGCTATACTTAAACACATTGGCAGGTTTTCTTCGCTGGGTTGTGCAAGGAAACAGGAATTATTCATCTGTTTTTCAACTCCAAATAACGTTTATCAAATGGCATTGATTAAAAATGTTTTCAGTTTTGGATTTTTATCGGTGCTATATTTATTTAACACGTTAGCAGGTTTTCTTCGCTGCGTCGTGCAAAAGGAAACAGGAATTATTCATCTGTTTTTCAACTCCAAATAACATTTATCAAATGGCATTGATTAAAAATGTTTTCAGTTTTGGATTTTTATCGGTGCTATATTTATTTAACACGTTAGCAGGTTTTCTTCGCTGCGTCGTGCAAAAGGAAACAGGAATTATTCATCTGTTTTTCAACTCCAAATAACATTTATCAAATGGCATTGATGAAAAATGTTTTCAGTTTTGGATTTCTATCGGTGCTATATTTATTTAACACGTTAGCAGGTTTTCTTCGCTGCGTCGTGCAAAAGGAAACAGGAATTATTCATCTGTTTTCAACTCCAAATAACATTTATCATTTAGCACTTTAATGATTGAAGTGTTCTGGTTTAACATTTGGTTAGCTACATCAAAGTTGAAACCAGGAGTTTGTGTTAGTCTAATGACTATAATATCAGGCCTTTTAGGTTGAATACAGGAGCATCGCTGTATTCAGATCCTCTCTCGCTCTGCTCAAAAGATTCTCGTTTTGAAAACAGGCTGATCAAAAGAAAATATATTAACATGTAAACGTCTTTACAGAGGTAATATCTCTTTTGTTACGAACTACAGTTTACATTCAATACTTTAACCGTGAATATCAGTATTACGAACTGCAATTCATTTTAGCAATTACAACGACTAAAACGTTTAGGCGAATTTAGCAGTTTGTAATGTGCTCCGCTGACATGGACTGGCTTTGTGCCTCTCCAGTCAGCCGGTGAGTTCGCATTGCGTTCACTCACCCGAGGCGCGCGTACAATATTAAATCACAATATAGCCATAGATTGAAAACTGATTTTTGCTCAAAAACAAGTTTAAAGTGTGCCCGCATTCTCCACCAATATTGTAAAGACTCAAGGGCGGATCTAATCCGTGGGGAATTTGCATATCATAATTAATAATTGGTAATTAATAATTATTCATACAGGTTTGGATTAGATCAGTCTTACATGTTAAAAAATCTCCCGATAAGGGAGGATCTGTCATTTTACCTGCATGCATGCATGTGAATCCTTGAAATTAACCACAAGTTGATTGCAATTAATTACACGGACCACGTTTCACAAAACAGGTAAAATGAATTAGCTCAATTGTCAGAATGATATTTGTGGTTGATCCCCAATATCATCCTACTTTATAGGATTTAAGGAAACGCAATTCTGTGGCCACAAGAATGGGGTTTCCTGCCCTATTAGCAAATACTCTTTAAAGTATATTTAATTTTAGTAAGCTTGTAGCATAAAATCTGCACTTAAGAGACTTGAAACTGCGCAAAGACAGTGAATCAATCAAAATGAATATAATGGATTTAATAAAGGCATGTCTACTTATATATTTACTACGGTACAGTAATATATATATATATTTACAAACAAAAACGACATAAACAACACAATAAGACATCAATGAACGAGAAAGTGTGTGAGATAGAGGTATGGATAAATTACACGCTTGAGAGCGAGTAAGAGAGAGAGAGAGAGAGAGAGAGAGAGAGAGAGAGAGAGAGAGAGAGAGAGAGAGGGTTACGTTCACCTAGACAGTCAACTTTCCTGAAACAACACGAAAACACATTCTTAATGCTCTGAAAACAGGGTAACCCAAATTTACTTGCATGTGGAAGGGTTTTCTCATGTGTTGTTGCGTTCCTTGAGCGGCCTGCATGGTCTAGCCGCGTTTTGGACGGCAGATCTTTTGTTCTCCGTGCGAGTGCGGCCCGCATGCGTTTTTGCACGGCCCGCATGGTTGGCCGCTTGCGCGTGGCCCCTTTGTTCCATGGGGGATCACGTGGCGTTCGTTGGCCTTCGGCGCGAGTGTTTGAAAGGCTTAAAGTCTTTGAGGTGATGTTACCCGAGGAAATAGTTCGGCAAAGTCCATTCCCTTTCCTGGGAGACGAACTCGGGAGTAAGTTAAAGAAGAGACGAACTCTAGACGAACAAAAGAAAAGATCCATGGTGGGATCAGATCTCCATGAGGAGATCGCTCGCATCACATGTTTCTCTGAGGAGGTCAGACTGCAAGAGAGAAAAGGAGACTGCGTCTGTGTCCTTTTCAAGGGATGCAGACCACGCCCCTTCCGGAGCAACCTTAACCAATGAGATTCGACAAAACTCTGGCGCGAAGGCTTTCCTTTGTCTTGTCGAATATCTTATTTATGACAGGGTGAGTCTTTAGTTTGCTTGTTTCTTTTCACTCCAAAGGTGGAAAACACGGTAAACTGTATTTTACTGAATAGTTCTTTACATATTTGGGTAGTCCATACCACAAGCGTTCTGGAGATATCAAGGAACATTATGTTACATTAAAGGAATATACACTTATGTTTAAAATGCATAATGAAGGTATTTCTAATTCACTTTATGCTACAATAAATACTTCACAGTGACAATGGGGAAACACACATACATAGAAACACATTGAAGATATTTTGTTAAATGTCTTTAAACAAAAGAAATGTCCCCGGGTTCTGAGGACATTCCGATGTAACCCGATGCCATGGGTTATATGCTTGGTGTGTGTGTGTGTGTGGGAGTGGGTGTGTAAATTTTACAGTCCAGGCTTTTTTGGTCTTTAGCAGGATGTATTTAGTTATTCAGATTCACCCTTTTAGCAGTCCTTACAATTGGGTCAACAGATGGTTCGTTTTCATGACACTCTTGTCTTATTGCAGGTGCTGGCTCTGGAAGATTTATCTCTGACTCGGCTGAAGGTGACTGTGGGCTTGGTTCCGACACTGGAGGGCTAGATAGCGGCTCACAAGGTACTGACTGTGGTGATAACAGATCCCTGTTTCCTAGATCACTGCTTTCTTGTGGTCTCATCTCCACTCTGAAGTAATACTCATCCTCTGCACTTTCATTATCGTACTCTGGCTCACATTCTCTTTCCATGGTGGGCTGAGTTCTACTGTTTCTCGGCTGATGTCCTCGCTTTGGTTCGATACTTTGAGTTGGTGTGATGTCAAGAGGTAGATGGTCACATGGAAGAAGAAGATTGCGATGTAAAACTCTTGATCTACCTTTAGTCTGCTCAGGTTTTACTTCGTAGATTGGTGCATCATCTGCCACCTGGCGTGTGACAACGTGAACTTCATCCTCCCAGTAATTCCGCAGTTTCCCGGTCCCACCTCTTGGAGTCAGGTTTTTCACGAGGACCCTGCTTCCTGGGAACAGGTCAGTGCACCTCACTTTTTGGTCGTAATTCCTTTTGTTCCTTTCAGCACACTTGTTTGCCTGTTCTCTTGCTATCTCACAAGCTTCTTGCATCCCTTTCGTCCATCGTTCCATGTACTCACTGTAGCTCTGAGGGTTGTTGTCGGAGTTGAGTCCGAAAAGAGCGTCGATGGGCAGCCTTGGGGAACAGCCGAACAGCAAATGGAAAGGTGAAAATCCAGTCACGTCACATCTCGTGCAGTTGTAGGAAAAGATTAATTTGTTGAGTGCATCCTTCCAATTAGATTTTTGTCTTTCAGTCAGGGTTTTCAACATCTGCAGTAATGTCCGGTTAAATCTTTCCACCTGCCCATTCCCTTGGGGGCGGTAGGGGGTGGTCCTTGAGCCGGCGACACCACTATACTTTTTGAGTTGGGTGATCAGCTGATTTTCAAATTCCCCTCCTTGGTCATGGTGAATTCTGGATGGAAAACCAAACTTGAGGGCGGAATCATTGAATAGACGATCAGCCACTGTTTTTGCTGATTTTGAGGTTGTGGCATAGGCCTGTGCAAACCGGGTGAAGTGGTCAACGATAACTAAAATGTACTCATAACCCCCCTTACATTTATCCAATTGAAGAAAGTCAATAGACACTAATTCGAATGGGTGGGTCGTTTTGATAGTTTTAAGGGGTGCTCTTGTCTCACGGCATGTTTTTTTTTTGTTTGATGCAGGAGCAGGTTCTCAGGACATAGTTCTCAATGTCTTTCTGCATGTAGGGCCAGAAGAACCGATCCCTAACAAGGCTTGTGGTGCGGTCAAGACCCTGATGACCCATCTCATTGTGCAGTTCCCTTAGAACAGTTGTTTTGACCTGAGTGGGTAATACCAGCTGTTTCCTGTGAGATGTTTGGCGGAACAGAATGCCATGTTCATCCAGCTTCAGCTTATCCCATTCTCTCAGAAGAACTTTTGATAGCGAGTTGACCGACCGCCACTGCTGAGGAGGCCTAGATCCTGTTTGTAAGTGTTCAATGATTACGCTTATGTCCTTGTCATCCTTTTGTGCTTGTCTAATTTCTTCTTTTGACAGGGGTTTGAGGAGTCCGTCATCTTTCTCCACACATACTGGTACACTCTGAAAGGCCACAGCAAGGGACACATCTGGATTACATTGGATTTCCACTGCTTGTACTACAGCTCCTACACAGTCAGAGGAGAATTCCTCAGTGCATTCTCTCATTGTCGTTTCCAGGTCGACTGGCATCCTGGAGAGTGAATCTGCATCTACGTTTTCCTTACCGGGACGGTAGCGGATGGTAAAGTGGAAGTCTGCGAGCTCTGATACCCATCTACACCCGGTGGCGTTCAACTTTGCCGAGGTCAGGACATAGGTCAATGGGTTGTTGTCGCTGAACACCGTAAAGGTTGGTGCGTAATACAGATAGTCTCTGAATTTTTCTGTTACAGCCCATTTCAGAGCTAAAAATTTCAATTTTCCACTGTGCAGGTGGTAATTTTTCTCTGCTGCTGTCAACGTTCGGGAACCGTAGGCAATTACTCTCAGCTTGCCCTTCTGATTCTGATATAAAATTGCTCCCAACCCTTGGTTGGATGCGTCTGTATGGAGTATGAATGGTTTGGAGAAATCTGGAAACCCTAAAACCGGCGGCTGAACCAGGCAATCAATTAACTTCTCAAGTATCTCCTGATGGTGTTCTGTCCACTCAATCGATTTACTTGAGGGCACCACATGATTCCGTTTGTTGTTTCTAACGTTGTGCTTTCCTCTCCTCTGTGGTTGACCATCAGTGTTATTTTTTAACAGGTCGTAGAGGGGACTGGCGATCCGGGAGAAGTCTTTGAGATATTGCCGATAATAGTTGAGCAGGCCAAGAATCTTGAGCAGCTCTCCCACGGTGCTCGGTTTCTGTTCCTTAAGCGCCGTTACAGCGACTGTGTCAGCGGGATCCATACTACTGCCTTCAGCTGAGACAATTCTTCCCAGGTAACGTACCTCCTTCTTGAAGAGCTCACATTTTTTTGGTTTTAACTTGACTCCATGGGATTGCAACCTTTTCAGCACTCTCCGTACCGCTTCCACCTGTTCGTCGAAGGACTCAGTGAAGACCAGGATGTCATCTAAATAGGGTATGCAAATTTTATCTCTCAATCCTTCCAGGCATTCCTCCATAAACCGTTGGAATGCTGCGGGCGCATTCATAAGGCCGAAAGGGATACGAATCCATTCGTAGAGGCCCCATGGTGTCGTAAATACAGTTAGATACCTGCTCGCTGGGGACATGAACCCTTGGTGGTATGCTTTTCCCTGGTCCAGCAGAGAGAACCACGCATTGCCCCCCAAGCCATCTAGGATATCCTGCACCCTGGGTATCGGCTGCCGATCAGGGATTGTTTTGCTGTTCAGGCCCCAATAGTCAATACACAGCCTGAGACTGCCATCTTTTTTCCGGACGCAGCCAATGGGCGACGAGTAAGGGGAATGAGACTTGGTCACCCATCCTTGAGCAATCAGGTCATGTAAGTAGTCCTTCATTTCTTGGTATAATGGTTTAGGAACTGATGTGTATGTGCGGGCAACCGGGGTGCTATCATTTAAAGAAATGCTCAGTTGTAAACCTGGAACACAGCCAATATCATTATCTGACTTTGAGAAGGCATGACATTCCTCCCGCAACATCTGCTTCACTTGTTGTTGTTGGAGCAGAGTTAAATGGCTCACATCAACTGGAGGGTCCCATGAATCCTTGTTGCCATCTCTACCACTTGTTTCTGGTGGACCCTGAACGACAGAGGCTGTGACTGCACACGGTGGGTTTGCCGTTGGTAAGACAGACTTAACCGGCTGCAATGTTCCTAGCTCTGTCCTGCCGCTGAGTATGATGTCATGGTCTGTTCCATTCTGCACACTGATAGTAACCACTGGGCGACCTCCCCTTTTCAGAGTGAGGAGGGTATCAAAAAGTTCAAGTCCATCAGGATATGGTGGGTTGACATGTGGTTCAAACAGCACCACACTATCTTGTTTTACGTGAGGCACTTTTACCTGACACTGAATCTGCATAACAGTGTGCTTCCGTATGTTCACAGGCTCCTTCATTGTTCTTACTGCGTACTCGCTGAGGCCCTCTGCAGTCACCAAATTGATGAAGGTATGTACTCTATTTTTCTTTATGCTAGGGAAAGCATTCCTGACAGTTCTGTACAAATACGCATCAGTTGTATCATGAGATCTGTTCGTTTCACTCCGTTTCATTATTTGTTCTTTCACGTTATACCCGATGATAGGTCTGGACAATTTTTGGTCCTTCAAGACAAGCATAGGAATGATTAACTGTTTCACATTCATTACAGGGGATGCTAGTGTTGTGAATTTATTTCTTCTAAAGTGTAGAAAACTCAGAAGAGCAGACCAGGAGACGATGGAGATATCTTTAAGCAGATTCTTTATTAGGAACTTGCTGTGGTTGCTGTAGTCATTCCATTCTCGTCTAAATTAAAGTAACTTTACATGGTATATTATAGGCATTTTAAGAGGAGGGACTTCTGGAGGTGGAAACAAATTCAAACAAAGCATGCAAAATGTAGTACGAACACACCCTACTCTGAGGGCATTACCAATCCATTGGAATCAGCATAACTATTCAAATGCTGATAGTGGCCAGGAACTCTGGTTGAAGACCCTTCAGGCGGCCACGGTGGTGAAGACCCTTCAGGCGGCCACGGTGCTGAAGACCCTTCAGGCGGCCACGGTGGTGAAGACCCTTCAGGCGGCCACGGTGGTGAAGACCCTTCAGGCGGCCACGGTGGTGAAGACCCTTCAGGCGGCCACGGTGGTGAAGACCCTTCAGGCGGCCAGGGCGGTGAAGACCCTTCGGGCGCCCCCCCAAAATTTTTATGGGAAAATTGACAGGAAAGGGGGAATCCGGCAGCAAAGAGGGTCTTGGGCTGGGCAGGACCAGCAGTGAAGAAGACTTTGAACTAAGCAGGATCAGCGGCAAAGGAAACTCTGGGCTGGACAGGACTGGCGCAGGATCAGTGGGCTCTGGCGCAGGATCAGCGGGCTCTGGCGCAGGATCAGCGGGCTCTGGCGCAGGATCAGCGGGCTCTGGCGCAGGATCAGCGGGCTCTGGCGCAGGATCAGCGGGCTCTGGCGCAGGATCAGCGGGCTCTGGCGCAGGATCAGCGGGCTCTGGCGGGCAGGCGACGGGCTCAGGCTCTGGCGGGCAGGCGACGGGCTCAGGCTCTGGCGGGCAGGCGACGGGCTCAGGCTCTGGCGGGCAGGCGACGGGCTCAGGCTCTGGCGGGCAGGCGACGGGCTCAGGCTCTGGCGGGCAGGCGACGGGCTCAGGCTCTGGCGGGCAGGCGACGGGCTCGGATTGGCTGGACGGAACCAGCGGTGCAGGCTTGGCTGGGCTGGACGGAACCAGCGGTGCGGGCTTGGCTGGGCTGGACGGAACCAGCGGTGAGGGCTTGGCTGGGCTGGACGGAACCAGCGGTGAGGGCTTGGCTGGGCTGGACGGAACCAGCGGCGAAGGAAACTCTGGGCTGGAGGTGGAAGTAAGACCTGGGACTGAAGACCGGAGAGGGAAAACTGATTTTAATAACGCTGATCGCACGTATTGGAGCGCCGGATCCGCCAGTTTTGCCCCCAAGTCCCTACTGTTAGACACCAGCTTGCGGGCTCAGGGCCACACGAGAGTCTCAGGCTGAACAGTAGGGAAGCGAGGAACCCCTGGGGCTGGTTCTGTGCTGGAACGAAACTCTGGCTGGATGGTTGTCGCGACGGGACGTGCAGACTTGGGAAGACTGATGTGGAATGCAGGCTCGGTGGGGTTGGCGTGGATTTCAGGCTGAATGTCTCCCACGGTAAAAGTTGAGCCGCTCAACCAAAGGGCATGGTCTATGTATCGAGCCAGGGAAAAATGAATCTTCCCACCTGGCAAACAAGACCGGATAGGTTCATTTAAACCTATCCTAAATAAGTCCGTAAGAGCCACATCATTGAAGTCCAACAGATGAGAGCGTTCACAAAACTCTACTACATAATCCTCTATGGTGAGGTCTCCTTGACGCAGGTTCAGGAGAAACAGAACTGCTGGATCCATACCGTCGAATATCTGTTTCCTTAGGTCAAGCCTTCTGTCAGGATACAGGCTCGGAGACAGAGGTAAGTGAATAAACACAAAGCTTTATTTAAGTGCATCAATTTCAATGGTGAGTTCTTTCAAAGTTCAGAGGTGAATACGATGAGGATTACTATGCAGGAAGGATTCCAGGTGAGTAGATCCTCTTCAGTTTTTCCAATGTCAAAATAACACAGTTCAGTGATACTTGTCTTTTCTCTTTCAGATACATCCACCAGCAAGCGTGACTCAGGAGGAACACAAGGAACCAGGAAACTTGGATTCAGAAGCAGATACTGGGAACATCAGAACATGGACACAGAGGTTAGTACATTTCAGGTGAGTATACGTTACTTGACTGGTACAGGATGAGTAAGAGACTTGAGACAATGGTAAGCGTCTGTTCCTGTTGGAGGCTTGACCATGACTGAGGCTGTGGTGAGTGTTTATATGCAGAGGTTGATGGGGCTGTTGATTGTGAACAGGTGCAGGTGATTGGTAATCCGGGGAGAGTGATTGCAGGTGCGCCAAAGAGGATTCTGGGAAATGTAGTGCAAAGATAGACGGTGACCCGTGACAATATGAATGATAAATCATAACGAATTATAATTCCTTATTCATACATCAATGGTCTCATTACAGATCGATTATATGAGATAACTTTAAGGGAATTAATTTAGTTCTCAAACAATCGGTTTGTCCAGCAAACAGCTGTAAGATTAACTTACCAACTTCTCAACAAAGTTATCCCTTTTTATAAACTCCAAGAAATCTCAATGTTCCGGCCGTGAACATTAATTTTCTTGTGTTTATAAAATTTACGTTACTGAAATAGTAACAACTTGTAAAGCTTTGTAGCTAGACCAATCATTTCATTGACTTGTAATATAAGCTCTTAGACAGAAAGCAATCAAGAATATGGTTTTAATAATTGAAACTACGGATACAGAATTCTACATTTAAATCCGGGATACATATATGTACATTAACAGCAAAACTAACGAAACAAACAAATAACAACGAGAGAGAGAGAGAGAGATTGAGAGAGAGAGAGAGATTGAGAGAGAGAGAGAGAGAGTGGTCTGATCGAAAGATCATGTGAGATAGACAGAGAGAGATTGAGAGTAAGGAGATCTGGAGAGATCTCCTTGGGGCACAATTCATCACAGACACAGAACCTTTGAGACAATAAGAATCAACAGATCTTAAAACTTTGAAAGTAAACTGGATACTTGCACCGGTAAAGCTCTTTTGAGTGGGTGATGTGAAGCAGGCGTGTGTCTCTCTCGGTCATGTGGATGCCGAGCGTTCGGGTTCGTCCAGCGCGCGTGAGCGCGGCATGTTTGAATGTCCTTGGAGGTGAAGCTTGCCAGCTGAGGTCGGGCTGGGTTCATTTTCCTCACGAGAAGAAATGAACAGGGACCAATGCAGGGATAGGAGAGTGAGAGTTGCACAATGGTTCTCTTTGTGTTCCTGAGGAGAACCGCGTCTTGCGTGTGTGTCCTTAAGAGCGGGTGCGTGCTTTGTCAGCTCTTCCAGGCGAGCGTGGTCGCTGAAGGTTCAAAGAGTCTCTTTAAAGTTGAAGTTGCCGATTACGTTCATTTCACTGAAACTAAACGTAAGAAAAGGTCCGAAGACGAAAATAAAGAAAGATTAAAGAAAACGGAGAAAGCTCCCTAAGGAGCCATGGAACCGGAAACCTCTCACAGGGAAAAAGCCCTCTAGCCACGTAAGCGCTCTGTGTCAGTCTTTTATGGAGAGGAGGGGTTCACTCTGCTTCACATACGTGAACCAATTATCTTAGAGTGTCTCGAGCGGGAAAAGTTCTTCTTTGTCTTGTGGGGGAATGCTCGCTTGAGTCATGAGGAGATGGTATTTGAGCCGTTCGGCTCCTGAAATATGAAATGTGTAAAATAATGTACCTTACTTCATTATGCTATCGGAATTCGGCTCCGTTAGATTGAGGGAATTACAGACATATCAAACACGTCACACGAAGATTATCGGAATACAGAGATATGCATATTATAAGCATTTAGTTCCTTCAAAGCAAGTTCATTCCTTCAAACACACGTCATACACAAAGTGACTATAAACTGGGAAACACACATGAAATATGACATGCTTATATGCTAAGTTTTAATATTCAAAGTTCGTGTATGAGTGCACGTTAAAGCATGTGTGTGTGTGTATGTGATTGTTCTTCAGAGTTCAGGCTGCTTTGTGTAATGAGTGAGCCGGAGCTCCCCACTACACAATGTTCTGTTTGTGAGGTGATCCAATCAGGGGAGACACTAGGGGCCTGTTCTCTTTCGTCGTCTCGAGTCACATGTCCTTTTGGGTCACATGTCCTAACAAAGCATTTCTTTATTCATTAGAGAAAAACGCTGCATGTGCGAATCAGAGTCAATGATTTAATCAATTCAAAATACTATTCTCTTTCTTTCACCGAATGGAAGAAAGGGAGGGGAACTTTAGTAAATTAAATCTAGTTAATTTACTCCACATACCAGAACTGGCTCGACTACCTATCTGATTATCACTACATACCATTGGAGTGGAAACCTAAATTAAACATTTGACAAATTTGTATTCCTTCACTAGCTTAAAGGTAATCTCCACCCATCCGCTGTATGGCATGTTTGTCCCATTCGCTGCCACCAGACGCAGACTGTCCGGTGCTTCTGTTGCCTCTGAAATGTTTCTCAGAGTCACTTCAGGCGCGTATTTGGCTTTCCACTGTTCATCTATAATGCATACTTGAGAGCCTGTGTCCCATAATGCTTCTGTCTTTTGCCCCTGTAAATAACAGGTCACAAGACATTGTCTGCCCACTAAAGACGTGACTGCAGAATGCTGGTTAACTTGACAAGGGGCTGTAAAAATACTATCAAGGGACTGGAACTCAAGCTGTCTCTGATGGCTCATGCTACGTCTCTCATGTTTTTGGGACTTCTCTAACGCTCGGATCACACCCTGTCCCTTGGGGGCAACCCGCTCCAGTTTAACGGAGCTCCTGGCTGCGGCCTGGTGCCTTTACTCCTACAGCCAGCTGAGAAGTGCTCACTGCTGCCACAGTGGTAACAATGGGTGCAAGGTTCCTCTGCTTGACAATGCTGGCAATGGAAACATTGTCTGGCTCGTGAAGGACGGGGCTTGGGAAACTGATAAGGGCGTGGTTGTGGTGGCACCATGTACTGCTGGGGATAAAACTGTGATGCTGCAAAACTTGAAAGATGATTTGTGTAATTGATGGACATGGGCTGCTGCTGAGGACAAGGATACACATGTGGCTGTCCATGGTGAGTCTCTGATACTGTATAATGCTGATTCGACTGGAGATAATGTTCTTGTGGAACAGAGGAACACTGAGCTGAATTAGCAGGTGTACGCGGCATGTTCTGTTCCCTCACCTGGTTTTGAATTTGTGAGAACTGATGTGGAGGCATGTATGAACCTGCCTGCTGTGAACATGTAGCTGTATCTGGTTTCCAGGTCGGATGCTCTTGGACTGGGGTCCATTCTGATGTCTGTCGGGAACCCTGAGATGAGATCTGATGCTGTGGGGACACTGCTGCTGTTGGTTCTTTGTTATAGACTGCAAAACACTGCTGAGGAACAGATAAGGGTTGTTGCATTGTCTCTTTAATCTGCATGATATCATCACTCAGGCTTTTCAGTTGTGACATTAAATCGAACTTAGACGGTTTGGGCTGGAATTTTTGTTCAGGGACAGGCTCTTTTAGCTGTACAGTGTGAACCGTACCACTCTTTTCATATTTTCGCTTGTTTTGTCTTTCAGATTCATTGGAACAAGCAATGTTGAGTTTTTCCAGCAACACTTCATCTGGAACAGTGGGATCTGACAGGCATGGTTGAAGGTCACTTTGAACGCGATCATTTTGCAATCCGGTCAAGACTGTGTGCAAAAACATATTCTGGACCAAGGCAGGATCATATTTTAAGCCCGAGTCATCCTCCTAAGAAGCAAACAGAAAATTTCTGTCTGAGATCAAGGGCTCGTATTAAGAAGCTTTGTGGTGTTTCTCTAGTTCTCTGAGCTTCGGTGGTGAGCTGCTTATATAGTTCAGTAGCGTTTTTTTTCCTGATAATGAGACCGAAGTATCCGTCTCAGCATTGGGAGTGTCAGCCCTGCCTTTCCCTCTAGATAGCTCCGCAGCTGAAGCCCTGGTGTGATAGCTCTGATGACAGAATCTATTATTTCCTGTTCTGGATAGCCCTTGTTTAAACCACTTTCTATCTGCCGGGCCAGACTGGAGAATGAGAGACGATCCTTCTGTCCTGGGTCTCCTATTAGACCAGAAATTTTGAAGTCTTTCTGCCATGCTGAGTTCACTTGTCTATGTACTGGGTGTGGAGAATAAACCGGGCCATGGTCTACATATGTCTGCCTGTTTCCTGCATTCTGTAGTCCGGCAGGACTAATGTGCATGGGAGAAAACAATTCAGCTGCACTTTTTCCACTTTCTGGCATTTCTCTCTGTACTGTGTTAACCTCTCCAGGTTTATTTTCCTCTCTCTCTGCCCCTGGTTCAGAAGCATTAACTGTGATTCCCATGAGCTGGCTCAGATTGTCATTAATTGTCAAAAGTTCAGCCATGCCGCCATCTTCTAACTCATCTAGCTCAGTTCTCAGAAGATAGTTACTAAGGCGGTTCAAAAGTGACAAACGAGTCACATTTCTCTCATCCTCTCGTGTTAGGTGAAGAGAGACACTGAGTTTTGCCAGCTTTTCGCATGATAGTGTGCATAATTTCTCACCAATTTCATCCTGAAGACGTTTAAGCTCATCCATGTTTGGCTGCCGTGTAGACAGGCTGTTGAGGGTGGTGTTTACCTGACTGACTTGACCTTGTAGCAACTCCAAGTGCACACACTGCTCAATCAGTCTCTTCCACCGCTCATCCTGAATGTCTCACACTGCTGCTTATCTGGGTCACTAAGAAGGGGACGATGTTGCTAAATGGGCTCTACCGGTCAGGGAGTCACTCCACCGAACAATCCCAGCGGTGCCTCCAAAATTGTAATACCCCTGAAGAGAAGTATAAAGCAGATAAAAGAATTATCACGAGCGCAGCAGTGATGGCTTCGTCGTATTTACTCTGAATGAATTAATAAAAGCATACATGTATAACAAACACTCAGTACATTATAATCGGCGCATCACTTTTCTTTCACAGAAATGACAAGATACGTGTGTCACATACAATTGACACTCAAATCTCATACTCTTACAAAATAACACATTTTCACTAAATGACAGTATGAAATTGATGACAACAATGCAGCTGAGATATTAATCACGTGTTCATTCATTGTCTCTGATATATTGTCTACCATAAAGTCATATACAAGACTGATAAAGACTAATGCAATGCATAACTCAGACATGGAGTTAATTTCCCAAATTTGCAAGTTTAAAGTAACTCAAAAACTGAAATAACATCATGAACTTTTTAAGACTCAAATATTACTGACATACCGTAAATGGTCCTCTCTCGTGTATAGCGGGCTGACGCGCTAATCGCGAAACACCCATGCTAACCATGTGCTCGGCGTACCAAACTCATGACACACTATTCATTTAGTAAAAACAAAGTGCTATGAACACACACAACTCATCAGCATTGTATTAAACTGCTTATAATCAAAACCGAAGTATTTGTAGTTACCTGAAAAGAAGTATAAAGCAGATAAAAGAATTAACACGAGCGCAGCAGTGATGGCTTCGTCGTATTTACTCTGAATGAAGAAGCACATCACGGGCGCGCGCGGGATACTAGGGCGTGCGATGACATCATCACTCTGGTATGCTGAGCGAAAATAATTAATTTAATAAATGAACATAACACTCTTCTTTTTTTAACAAAGGACAAATAAGCATTTAAACAATATTATAATGCATTTGAAAAGAGACACTATATACATAAAATCCACTATATCACACATTGTCCTGATATTATTTGCGAGTGGCTCTTTCCTTTAAACTATTGGGGATGCGGAGAACTTGATAAGTGCTGTCATTCACAAAGTTTAGCCTGGCGCTCAAGCAGTTTTTAGGGTGTTTTTTGTGGCATTTCCAAGCCAGTTTAGACCCAAGGTTGTAGGATATAGCAGGGGTTTTTTTTTTTTACCAACGCAGGTATATTATAAATTTTAATGAAGATCATGCAATCATGAACATGCCGATTAATATGACACAGATATGTCCCTCATGCTTCACTAATGTGATTGGTCAATAGACTGCACACATGTACCCATCAAGGCCTCTATGAAGGGGATTTTGTGAACAGAAAGGGGGATCACAATGTAAATGTGCAGCCAAGTTACTATTACAATTCTTAATGTTCCAGATTAGTAATATTAGGCCTATATCAAATTTTTAAAAAGGCAGTTGACAGACTAAAATCTCTAGATGGTGTGTGACTGTTCCATATCACAAATGTGGAAGCACAGAGATTCACATTTATGCACATTACTTGAAAATGGTAAGGAAACATATAAATATCAAGCTCACTGTATTACATACACAGTTACAATGCAGCTCTAGCTAGGACAAGGTCACACAATGAAATGAACTTTGGCCAACTAAAGGGACGATTTCAGTGTCTGAAAAGCCTGAGGGTTGCACTTGACAGGGCCTGTGACATTACATGTGCCATATTACACAACATTTCCACCATCAGCAAAAACATGAAACATTTCATTAAATGTTTAATAAAAGACAAGACAAATATGCTTAGTTCTTTGATTTTTTATGTAAATTGTTCTTTGTAAAGAAAAGCCAGTGATCAAGTCATATTTTACCTGCAATAAGAGATACTATGCAAGGTCAGCAATAGTACTCTGTGTGAAATAATATATTAGCACTTACTCTGAAGTTCCTTTGTAGCAACTCTATCTCTAACTCTATAGTGCCAGTTTTTTTTCTTTAAGTTGTCAAGTTTTCCCCCCCAAAATACTCTATTTTCTAGGGGCAGGGGGGCTTGGGTTAAACCTGTCAACACAAGCCTTATGCAACAAAAAATAAAAGGAAAATTTTACACTGCCCACCTCTGTATAACTGCTTTGTGCAGACTCTTCTGTAGGTCTTTCTGTAGATGTGGACTCCTGCAACACATATTGCATTCAGAAATAATAGGTACTCAAGTGTAAATTAAGTAAAGTTATTTAAAGATGCTTTTTTCAAAAGACAGTCATCTGAGAGAGTTTCTTCACTGTCCTGTGCATTGGGGGGGAGGGGGGGATGGGCATTAGAAAGTGTTGTACTTTCTTCCCTTTTGATGTAAAGTTTGGAAAAGTCCATACTGCACATGCTTCAGCCACTTGCTTGGGAACAGATAAAAGTGTTGGTGTTTAAAACTGCACAAAAGAGGAAAACACAATTTCATTACAATGAAGTACACTGGGGGGAAATGTGATCAATAACTCATGGCAACAGATTGTTTTTACATTAACTAGGGTACATGTAGTTTCACGCATGCACACTTTCACAAGTAAGCAATTCATCACTAGGCCTACTCAAGACTGGACCAGCCATTGGGATTATAGGCCTATAGTGCAGCAAAAAAATATTTTACAGTAAGATCATTTAAAGTTCATTTACCAGTAATGAAGGAGTTGCTGCTACTGGTCCCTGCTGTGTGTCTGAGGAAGAGCTGAACCCAGGACGGGTCGGTTCACATTTAACCCAAGGGCCAGCTCTTCTGCCTGGGTATAATGTGGGGGTGCAGGACCACCACCTGTTTGTTTTTCTTTTCTTTTTTTTTCTCAGCCTTTTTCTTGGTTGCTTTTATAAACAACCAAACATTTATTAACAGTGCCTTTTTAAAAGAGATTAAAGTAGCCTATAGTACAAATTGCCATTATGTAGAATATTCTAGTACTTCACTTTTACTTGTTCCCATGTTCTAGTATAGTGGGTGGTGACTGACATTACAATGAACAAAGTTATTAATTATTTAGAAATGATTAAAATAAAAAATATATACTGTAATAAGTGATAAAAACATCTAAATGGTCACTACAAACTTAATTAGCTACTTTTTGCCAGCCCTCTCTCCTGGCTTTTGCACATTTTAGGTGAAAACTTGTAATTAAGTTTTCAAATTCAGCATGTCCTTCAAGCAATAACTCTTGCTCTGCTGCAGAGTAAAACTGAGCGCGCTCTTTGGACACGGTGAGCAGCCAATAGCAGCGTTGCTGATCAATGTTTCTACTATCGATACATATCCCCTTTTAACCCAGCGCATGCACGCGCAATTATCTCAGATAACTCAATCCAGCTATACTAATCATAAACAACAGGAGTGTTCGAAGAACCTAATTAGCCGGATCATGATTAGCACGATGATATCATCTTGGATGTCTCATTTGATCTCGGATGTTTTAAGCAACGTACGAAGACCGAGCCCATGGTCTGTGTTCTCATTAAACCACACAAGTGGTTTGGAGACTTATGTGGCACTCTTTCACATCGCTCCAAGTCTTTGTGACAGATGTTTTGGAACTTTAGAAATTAAAGGAACTGATTCTGATGTGTAAGCTTTTGCTCTTTGAGCTAAATTTAAACAGTGACTGATTTTGTGCATGATATTACAAGAGCCATGGGCCACAAAGAGCTTATGAAGGATCAACGGGATCTCATAGTTAAAATGTATTGCTCAGGAGAGGACTATAATGCAATTTCCAAGGCATTAGATATTGTATGGATCACAGTGAAGACAGTCATCAACAAGTCAAGTCAAGTCAAGTCAAGTCTCCTTTATTTATATAGCGCTTTTTACAATAGGCCTACAGATTGTATCAAAGCAGCTTCACAGTGATAACATGAAAATAATACAACAAAGTTTGTTTCTAGAAGAAAATTGCGTCAACGTCCACCTTAAGTAAGGCAGATCAATAATATTGTTGAATATTAAATGTCTCAACTAAGCAAGCCAAAAGCCAAGGCAACAGTGGCAAGGAACCAAAACTCCATCAGGTGACAGAATGGAGGAAAAAACCTTGGGAGAACCCAGACTCAGTCGGGGGCCAGTTCTCCTCTGGCCAACGGAGGAACAGTGTATGATTCGGGCAGCATTACAAGTCAGATTGGATCGGAACATTTAGAGTATTTCCATCTGTTTGGAAGTTGAAGAAATCACGCCGGTATGGAGACGAGTTGTTGAGGATCAGTGCCGATGGCTGTCGTGTCGATGAGGCCTTCACAGGGCTGATGAGGCTGGCACTTAATGATAAGTTGGGATGGGTCCAGGCGCAGGTCCACCATAGAGGGTCCCTCGGGATAAACAGAGAGACTAATATTAGCGTAGACACCATCCTTCTTATGATGTACCAAGTACATTAGGATTTACGGGACGTGTTCCCGGTTCCGGCTGATCTAAACTATGCAGCCTAATTTTGAATTAAGGAAGTCTATAGTGTGTTATGCTAGGCCAAAGAGATGTGTTTTTAGTCAAGAGTTTAGTTTAGTGAAGAAAGTAGGCCTATATGGCACAATAGCCAAGTACTGGTTGCTTCCTACATGTGATAACTATCTCTCGTATTCATCTGTCTGGGCTATGGGCCTTTCCTGACAGATTCGGAACCCAGCTAAACTTTGAAAAAAACACAACAAAAAATAATTTAATCAGTTAAGGTGTGGAGCCAATCATAAATAGCTCAAAGTACCAATTTATTGAACCTTCTGGCGTCTGCTAGAAAGCTAACAATTACTATTAAAGATAACAATTAAAAGATAACTTGCAATTTTCAGCAAGACAATGATCCAAAACTCACAAACTAAACAAACTAAAGAATGGCTTCAGGAAAGATCTAGAAAGATCCAGAAAATCTATGGGTGTCGTACCGGGCCACGGAAATGCCCTCACAATTTAACAGATCTGGAAATCATCATTCCCCTCATATAACTCCAAACCTGTATGGCTTTCTATATTCTGTGGAACACAAAATATATTTAGAAAAATGTGTGTGAGTGTGTTTTGACCATACAATGGAATTCAGTGGGGTCCAATGTTGCTCTTAGTTAGATGGCCAACAAACTGTTGACAATTTTCAAAACATCCTCTTTTGTGTTCCACAGTAGAACGTAAGTCATAAAGGTTTGGAACAACATGAGGTTGAGTAAATGATGACAGAATTTTAATTTGTTGTAAACTGTCCCTTTAATAAGAAAGAGAATTGTAGGTATTTAGGTATGGCTTTTGAAGCCCATACTGATAGAGATGCAGGCAGTGGTCAGTGAATCTCTCCTCTGACCAGGGCCGTGTAACAGGGGGGTGTCCCGGTGGCTAGAGCCACTGCCCCTCTGCCCTCATAACCTGCTCCTTTTGCTCCTGATCTTCTAGTGCTAACAACTTGTGGAAAATATCCACTTTCTAGGAAGATAAGAATTCTTGTCTTATCAAATTACAGTACCTGATCTGATATAAATAACACCAAATTTGCTGTTGTCAGCACACTTTGTAAACAAAAAACGTTCCCTTCACAAAAAATAAGACCATGAGAAAAAGCAAAGAGTAAAGTATATTAAAGTAAAGTAACTACTGTAAAGTATATTTCACATTCAATTGTCCTAGTTTATACTAATATCTATAACATACATCATATTTATAATATATTATTAAGAAAATATTAACAACATGCAGTAATTAAAAAGGTAATGTACTATAAATGTACTAACGTGGTTAAATGCATACCCTAAGAAATATTTGCTACTCCCATAGTGTATGATTGCAGAACAAATATATATGCTTGTATTCAACATTGCTGGGGCAACAGATTTTATGTAAAAATAAATCCTAAAAATCGGTTTGTTTATAAAAATCGTATAAAATGTACGAGGTGGCAATGTGGAACTTTTACCCCGCTGAGTAAAACCAGCACAAAAGGCACACAGTATTGATAAAGATACTTTAGCTGAACTAATATGTTTTTAATAATATCTTGATACTTGTTCAAAACAATCACTTTAGCAAAACTATTTTTTTTTCTTTTTTTTTTGGATAAATTAAAGAATTCATGTTTGTTCAATAAATATACTGTCATTAAAATATTCATTTTAAAAACACAGGAATACACTTATTTAAAAAATGTAGATTCTGAAAGCATATATATATATATATATATATCATTTTCTTTTTCTTTTTTGTTACTTTTTTCGACTTTTTTTTTTTTAAATGGTAAAAGGACTGCATTTATATAGCGCTTTCACAGACCCAACGGCCACCAAAGCGCTTTACAATTTGCCTCACATTCACCCATTCACTCACTCATTCATACACCGACGGCAGTATCAGCCATGCAAGGCGCCATCCAGCTCGTCGGAAGCAGCTGGGGTTAGGCGTCTTGCTCAGGGACACCTCGACACTTGGTCAGGTGGAACCGGGGATAGAACCACCAACCTTCCGGTTTATAGACAACCTACATGAACCACTGAGCCACTGCTGCCCTGGTTTCGTGGTTACTGGTTTCGTGGTCCAGGGTCCCATTTGTGCAGGGGGTGTAATGGAGGTTACAGCTCTCAGAAAGAAGCTGTTTCTTCATCTGTTTGTGTGTGTTTTCATATTTCTGTATCTCCGCCCTGAGGGAAGTGCAACTAACATTATGATCTGGATGGATGGGATCTACAGCAAGGTTTCTGGCCTTTTCTAGATCTAAAAATGGATTCCCCACAATCCTCTGCGCTGTTAACCAGGTCATTCCCGTCCTGTTCTGTGCAGCTGGCATACCACACAGTCATACAGTCATACAGTATATTCTCTATGGCACTCCTGTAGAAATTTATCAGCAGCCGAGAGTAAAGTCAGACCTGCTTCAACTTCCTGAGGAAGTGTTTCGAGTTTGTTTCACCATGGTGGGAGATGTCTAGAGCCCAAGTGAGTTCTGCTGTAATGTGGATCCCCAGAAACTTGTTGTTATCCACTCTACTTCCACCCCCTGTATGAGCAGTGGAGCATTTGCTGTCCTTCTAGACCTTCTGAAAACCATAATCTCTTTGGTTTTAGTGGCGTTCAAAACCAGAGTGATTTCTGGACACCACATGGCCACATGATGGATCTCCTCTCTGTAGTGGATCTTGTCAGTGGTGATTATCTCTAAGGTGGACACCCAAATTAATACATGATATTAATATATCATGTATTAAAATTACCATCATGTGTCATTGGAACATGAATAGACAGTGTCCAATTTGAAATAATTTGAATGAATACAATGCAATTAATATAAACTTTCTGACATCCGACTTTCCAAGAAGGGGTTCAACTGATTTACAAATATCGCGATAAATATGTACAGGAATTGAGACAGTAGCCAATGACAGCAGTGGGAGTAAAAGCTGCAGGATTATGTACGAGTATACAAAGTTTGAAAATTTGTTAAATCTTGTGAATTATTAAGACTTTGAGACTATGTTCGCACTGATTGGGCTATGGGTTTTGTAAGAAAAGGTTTAAGAAATAACAAATGCTTGATAAAATGTTTGATTAAGGGTTAAAACCAACACATACATGCGGATATTTGCCTTTGTAGCTTTCCATCTCCTCCATTTACTTCTCCTCAAACAATAATGGGCTGACTGAGTCCAAAAGGCCCTTTTGGTCTTTTCAGCTGAAAAAAGAGAAAATAAAATATAATTATGTATAAAATAGGCCCCTATAGGACTATTTAAAGGAAAAAAGTACTGATTTACTATAACAAATATTGGATTTTACATTATTAGGCATTAAAAGCATGGTACGTGTTATGGTTACTAAATTTACAACAAATTTCACTTTTAAAATACCAATACTGAGGTAAAAGCATGGTAAAAAACATTAAGTTTTGTGGTTACTGTCCTTTTACTTGATATGAATATGATTAACTGACTGAAGGTCTAAAGCACGTCACGTGACAGGCATTGTTTAATCATCGTACACTGTAAAAAAAATCCCGTTGTTTTTACGGAAAAAAACTGCCAGCTGTGGTTACCAGAACATTACCGTCAAAAATACGGTATCAACGTTTTTGGTTTTACTGACTTAACTTAAAATTTACAATAATAAACCATAATATAATAATAATTTACCAATCCTATTGAAGTATTAATATCTGTTTTGTACCATTGTAATACACTGACAACCAACAACCATCACAGCAGTGATGAGAGTCACATGATAAATCAAATCTCATGACAAGTAATCTTCCACAAGAAAATTAATACTATTATATTGAAGCTGCACAGTGTTATTGTCAGGGATCAATCAGGTTCAGTCACACCCACTGCACAAAGATCACTATCACCTGAGTATTAACCACCTGCACCTGTCATCTAATCCAGCACCACTGAGCACTACAAAAGAGCACACTTCTCATCCAGTCTCCGTCGAACCTTGAACTAGGAACCGACCTGCTAACTTTCTCTCTGTGATTCCCAGATTCGCATACTTAGCTGTTCCAGTGTGTCACCACAGAAATCCAGCAAAAGGACTTATCTACTGCTTCTCTCCCAAGACCCCACGCTTCCTCCTGGATGCTCCCCGATTCTCCTGTGATCCTTCCATGTGTTTTTCGGTTGGCACATCCTTTCTACATTTAAGCATATCTCTGCAAGATATCATCACACTATCATTCCTCTGCTATTTATATCCCGCATCTGTTCCGTTTCATCTGAGGCTCACCTGCCATTCTACTATTAAAGCTTTCTGAATCCAATTTACCTTGTTGTCCTCGTGTATATCCTGACAGAAGGTTCGACCAAAACCGCCATGGATTCAGAAAATCCCGCTCCAGTGAGAAATCCAGCCGAAATTCCTCTGCCTGGGTTTGACGAGCGCGGAGCGACAGCCAATCCCGCTTCCGCATCTGCTGCTTCGTTTCCGTGGTGTGTGACAAGCCCCATGGTAAAACCAACGCCCTTCTCAGGCAAGGAGGAGGATTGCAACGGGTTTCTCCTTCGATGTTCCCTAGCGCTAGAGGTACAGCCATATCATTTTCCTACTGAACGCTCAAAAATCTCCTTTGTTATTTCATTACTCACTGGCAGAGCACTGCAATGGGCCGAAACCATCTGGAATCAGGCTGGTCCAGCCACCACTACCCTCCAGACTTTCATAAACCATTTCAATAAGGTTTTTGGCCGTTCTCTAGGCGATTCATCCATCTGTGAACAGCTCTATCATCTACGACAAGGTACAAGTTCAATCACTGAATATTCTTTGAAATTTAGAACCTTGGCTGCGGCAAGTGGATGGAATGAGAAAGCGCTCATCACTAACTACCGGCAAGGGTTAAATCCCGCTCTTCGATTGCAACTTGCAGTATATGATGATAGTGTTGGTTTAGAGAAATTCATCCAGTTCTCCATCCGAGTGGCTCGACGTGCTCAGAACTGTTATCCTGAGAATCGACAACCAGTTCATCCTGTTTCTTTTCAATCATTGGAGAGTCCCGTGGCAAACGATACAGAACCCATGCAGATTGACAACACCCGTTTGACTGTTTCTGAGAGAACCCGACGGATGTCAAATCATCTTTGCCTGTATTGTGGAGACAACACCCATTATATCAGCGTCTGCCCTGTCCGACCACCACGTCTCCTGGTGAGTTTGTTATCCACAAGTACCCTTAGTGTTGCTCCATTATCCGCTACAGTGTCATTGATTACTGCTGACGCTAGTATTTCAGTTACAGCCCTCATCGACTCTGGGTCAGCGGGTAATTTCATCTCGAGCGACCTCTGCAGGCAACTTCAACTCCCGAAGACCCACTCTCCAACCCCGTTCACCGCAAAATCAGTGACTGGAAAAGCCCTGAATCCCGGGTATGTGAAATACCAAATCAAGCCCATCACATTACAAGTAGGGTGTTTACACAAAGAATCATTCTCTCCTCTGATACTTAAAAACTCCACGGCAGCAATAATTCTGGGTAGACCCTGGCTCATACAACACAATCCCGTAGTTTGTTGGAGAAAGGGAGAAATTCTGCAATGGGGGTCAACATGTTTCTCTACTTGTTTTCCTGAACTTCCCGAGCCGGTTTCCCCCTCTCCAGTGAATATTCCCATCGCTGTGACATCCATTGAAAGCCCTCAGGAAAAACAGTCTACAGACATTCCTTCCTGTTACTCCACGTTCGCCGATGTCTTCAGTCCCGAAAAAGCCTCCCATCTTCCACCACATCGACCCTGGGATTGTGCGATTGACTTAGAGCCAGGTGAATCGGTACCCCGAGGTCATATTTACTCTCTTTCCATCCCTGAACAACGAGCCATGGAGGAGTACATACAGGAAGCCTTGAAACTGGGATACATTCGCCCATCCACCTCTTCAGCAGCCTCCAGTTTCTTCTTTGTCGCCAAGAAAGACGGAGGATTGAGGCCCTGTATCGATTACCGCGCACTGAACAAAATAACCATCAAGTTCCAATACCCCCTTCCTCTGGTTCCCACCTCTCTTGAACAACTGAGAGGCGCACGCATCTTTACCAAGTTAGATCTCAGAAGTGCGTATAACCTTATTCGAATCCGCGAAGGGGACGAATGGAAAACTGCATTCATTACCCCATCTGGCCACTATGAGTACCTCGTTATGCCATATGGATTGGTCAACGCCCCTTCTGTGTTTCAAGATTTCATGAATGAGATACTCCGTGACTTCCTGAACAAATTTGTGATTGTCTACATTGACGACATACTCATCTTTTCTCCCAAAGAAACTGTCCATCGACACCATGTCTTTAAAGTACTCCAACGTTTACAAGATCATTCCCTTTTTCTCAAGGCAGAAAAGTGTACATTCCACCAAGAGACTGTCCCGTTCCTCGGTTATGTCGCCAGCAAACATGGAGTGAAGATGGATGACGGGAAAGTCACAGCAGTCACCTCATGGCCAACACCTCAATCCATAAAAGAACTCCAACGATTCCTGGGCTTCGCGAATTTTTATCGACGTTTCATCAACAACTACAGTACCATAACCTCTTCACTCACCTCTCTCTTAAAGGGAAAACCCAAGTCCTTAATCTGGACTCCCGAGGCAGACACAGCATTCAACATCTTGAAACAGGAATTCACCTCTGCACCCCTTCTACGTCATCCTGATCCAAACCTCGCCTTCATTGTGGAGGTCGATGCCTCCACGACCGGAGTCGGTGCCATCCTGTCTCAACAGCAGCAAGATGCCATCAAACCTCTCCCTTGTGCATTTTTCTCCAAGAAGTTATCTCCAGCAGAACAAAACTATGATGTGGGAAACCGTGAGCTTCTCGCCATCAAGCTGGCGTTGGAGGAGTGGAGACATTGGCTCGAGGGTGCTCAACATCCATTCACAGTCCTTACTGACCATAAAAATCTGCAGTACCTCAAAGAAGCCAAGAGGCTGAACCCGAGACAAGCCCGTTGGGCCCTTTTCTTCACCCGTTTTCATTTCCACCTAACCTACTGCCCAGGATCCAAGAACATCCGCGCCGACGCTCTCTCCAGACTTCATGCTCCCCCAGATCTCATTGAAGAACCTGAATCGATCTTACCAACATCGGTATTCATCAGCCCGATCCTTTGGGATATTGACGACCAGATCCAAAGAGGTACACGGCGAGATCCACCTCCACCTGAGTGCCCAGCCAACCTTACCTATGTCCCACATGAATTTTGTCTACCTCTTATTGAGTCTGCGCATTGCTCTGTGGGTACAGGACATCCCGGAGCCACGCAAACGTTTAATCTCCTTCAACCACGGTACTGGTGGCAAAAGATGAGGGGAGATGTAAAACGCTTCATCCAAGGATGCCAAATCTGTGCTAAATCCGAGGTTCCACGCCATTTACCAACCGGGAAACTCTTACCACTCCCTGTCCCTCAGCGACCCTGGTCACATCTGGGGGTAGATTTCATCACCGATCTACCATCATCTGGAGGTAACACGTGCATCATTATCATCGTGGATAGATTCTCTAAGGCTTGTAAATTGATTCCATTACCAGGACTCCCCACGGCCCTCGAAACCGCAAAGAATCTTTTCAACCAGGTGTTCCGTCATTTTGGCATCCCTGAGGATATTGTATCCGATCGTGGTCCCCAGTTTATATCTCGGGTCTGGAAGGCTTTCTTCTCTCTCCTTGGGGTCACGATCAGTCTAACATCTGGGTACCATCCTCAGGCGAATGGGCAAACGGAAAGAAAAGTGCAAGAAATAAACCGTTTCCTCCGCACTTTTTGCCAGAACCACCACGAGACATGGAGCCAGTTCCTCGCATGGGCCGAATACGCCCAGAATTCCTTACGTCAAGGCACTACTGGACTAACACCTTTTCAATGTTTCCTGGGTTTCCAGACACCTTTGTTTCCTTGGTCCGGTGAACCGTCTGAGGTTCTCTCAGTTAATTACTGGTTCCGAGAAAGTGAAAGGGTTTGGAACGAAGCACATTGTCATCTCCAACAGGCGGTCAACAGACATAAGATGTTCGCAGACGCCCGAAGAGGTGAAACACCTACATATGAACCTGGTCAACTTGTCTGGCTTTCCACACGGGACATTCGTCTACGCCAACCATGTCGAAAGTTTAGCCCACGATACATCGGACCTTTCGAAATTCTCCACCAAGTCAACCCGGTCACATACAAGCTTCAACTCCCTCCTCACTTCAGGATTCACCCTGTGTTCCATGTATCACTGTTAAAACCTCACTATCCTGCTGTTCTCCCTCCTTCCACAGAACCTGATCCTGACATGCCCCCCATTGAAGAAGATCCCATCTACACTGTTCGTGACATCTTGGACTCCCGACGTCGTGGTGGTCGCCTAGAATACCTGGTCGACTGGGAAGGGTATGGACCAGAGGAAAGATCTTGGATTCCACGAGACGATATCCTTGACCCAACACTTCTCACTATGTTCCACCAGCAGCATCCACAGCGACCAGCTCCACGACCTCGAGGCAGACCACCACGACGTCAGGGTCCTCGGTCCGCTGGCGCGGACCCTGGAGGAGGGGGTAATGTCAGGGATCAATCAGGTTCAGTCACACCCACTGCACAAAGATCACTATCACCTGAGTATTAACCACCTGCACCTGTCATCTAATCCAGCACCACTGAGCACTACAAAAGAGCACACTTCTCATCCAGTCTCCGTCGAACCTTGAACTAGGAACCGACCTGCTAACTTTCTCTCTGTGATTCCCAGATTCGCATACTCAGCTGTTCCAGTGTGTCACCACAGAAATCCAGCAAAAGGACTTATCTACTGCTTCTCTCCCAAGACCCCACGCTTCCTCCTGGATGCTCCCCGATTCTACTGTGATCCTTCCATGTGTTTTTCGGTTGGCAGATCCTTTCTACATTCAAGCATATCTCTGCAAGATATCATCACACTATCATTCCTCTGCTATTTATATCCCGCATCTGTTCCGTTTCATCTGAGGCTCACCTGCCATTCTACTATTAAAGCTTTCTGAATCCAATTTACCTTGTTGTCCTCGTGTATATCCTGACAGTTATTCGCACAAACATTAAACACCATCATGGTAAAACACATGAAATTTAAAAAATGCAATAAACATTAAATTAACAACATTAAATGTAACATAAAACCCTAATGTACATAACAGATTAGAAAAGAACTAAGAAAACTAAAAAGAAACATAGTTATTTCAACAAAAATAAATCAAATGTGAAGTGTCATGCAGGGAATTGTGGGAATGTCAGTTTACGGGGTTTCACTGTAAATTATACAATGAGTTGTTCTTTTCACTTTCAAAAACTGTAAATTTAACGGTATTTTACAGTAAAATTACATTAAATGTACCGTTAGATCTATCACAGTTATAGTTATTTACCATATTTAGTAAGGAAACTTTCTGTTAACCAATTAACAGTTTTGCACTGTAGCATTTTTACAGTCTTTTACCGTTAGAATCACGATCATTTTTTACAGTGTAGTTTAGTAAAGTGTTGAACGAAACCAATGAAACGCAAAGCCTCAGTGGAATGGCAGATGTAATGTAGTGACTGAACATGAGGGAGCTAATCTGATTAATATCCACAAACAGAAAAGACATTATAACAAACATTAACAGGACAGCGTATTTGCAACACATTCTCATCCCAAGGCGTCATCTAGCTGACGCTAACTGGCGCTTTTGACCATGCGTCAACATGCCGACGCACATGGTACCCTTTAAGCGTCAATATGAGACGCTCATCCTCGGGCGTCATCTAACTGACGCTTTTGACCATGCGTCTAAATCCGACGCACATGGCACCATTTAGCGTCAGTTAGATGACGCTTCTGTTATGGGTAGGTTTAGGTCTGGGGTAGGGTTAGGATTAGACCACTGAAGGCGCGTCTCATATTGACGCTTAAAGGGTACCATGTGCGTCGGCATGCTGACGCATGGTCAAAAGCGTCAGTTAGATGACGCCTGAGGATGAGCGTCTCATATTGACGCTTAAAGGGTACCATGTGCGTCGGCATGTTGACGCATGGTCAAAAGCGTCAGTTAGCGTCAGTTAGATGACACCTTGGGATGAGAACGGGCTGGTATTTACGACTAGGCCTAGGCTACTTACCAACATCTGGCACACGTGAACTGATGCCAAATATGGCAATGTGTTCAGAATGAGACTTCTTCAGCGCGATTTCCTACTGATACATTTAAGAAGCATCCACACCTGTGATCACATAAATTATTTTCCAAAGACACAAATAATAATATTTTTATATTTTTACTTTAAAAGCAGTCATAAATCATTAGCAATAAAAAATAATTAAAATACTTTATTATGCATCATTTTGTCATGGATTGAGAATCTGATTGTGAGAAACTACCTAATATTAAAATGACAAAAAAGTCTTGTGACAAATAATGTATTATTATTATTTTTGTTTATAGATTTTAATGGTAAACTTTTATCAATGAATGAATTTATGCTTTCAAACACATTGGATATTCTTACTTTATAAACTGGTTTTATTAATACAAAATGAAATCGGAATAGTCTGAATAAATAAACAGTAATTCTCTATTGATTTCCCAAATGCCCTTCCAGTGACATTCCAATACCATTACCATTCCAAATGAAGTTTTTTGCTGTTTTTGTTTTTTATCCTGAGTAAAAGTTGTTATTCTTTAATAAGGTATTGTGATGTGTAAGTAACATGATTTCTCTAAAATCACAATCTCTAAAAAAAACTAATTTATCTTGCAGAGGCTCTTAAGAAGACTGCACAGATCATCTGGCAAGAAACTGAGAGGGAACTCTTAAAATAGTCTGGGACAAGAGATGGAGGAGGGCAGTGTCTAGAATGCACAAATGACTTTACTAATAAATGTATAGTTGCTGCTTCTTCTAACTGTCCCCAATTTCCTGTTAAAATGTTCAAAGCATTCAGTAGAGACTGGGTCAAATACAGGTTCAAAATATTTTAACTATTTTAACAATCAGGTATATAACTTTAAAGAGATACTCTTTAATCTGACATCAATCTGCTGCTTTAATATTGTCTCTGGACAACTGGAGACTAAATCCGCCTCGCCCGCTCTCTATACCCTCTTGGGATTTGTCTCTGGTCCTTTTGTCTCTGGTCCTTTCGGCACCTCAGAGACAACCCTTTGAGCCTTTGCAATCAGCTGAGTTAAAAATTATGTTCTGTAAGGCCCGATTCACATATCGCGTCTTTTGTGCGCTCAAGTTCATTATTTCAAATGTAGGCGCGCGGTATGCGCGCTCATAATGGAAGCGACGCGGTCGCGGTGCGACGCGCTCGTTTTTTCCAAGCACGTCCGCGCCGCATCGAGATAAAAACATCTCAACTTTTCAGAATGCCGCAAGCGCACCATAAGCGCACAGTGGGTCACGTGACAAGAACCAACCGGAGCGCAACCACCCTGGCGCTTTGGAAAAAGGAGAATGCGGCGCGCCCAGGGTTTTCTACGCGTTTTTAGGCGCTATATGTGAATCCGGCCTAAGACAGTACTCCTGGTTGCATTGGACTCTATCAAGAGGATAGGGGACCTGCATGCATTTCCGGTTGACGAATCGTGCCTAGAATTTGGCCCAGACACGTGCCCAAGGTTCCCACCACTCCCTTCCAGGACCAGGTGGTGAACCTGCAAGCGCTGCCTTCGGAGGAGGCAGACCCAGCCCTGGGTTTTCTCTGACCCATTCACATTTTGCGCCTATACATGGACAGAATGCAAAGCCTCAGGAGCTCAGATCAGCTCTTTGTCTGTTACTGAGGCCAGCAGAAGGGAAAGGCTGTCTCCAAGAAGAGGATGGCCCACTGGATAGTGGATGCCATCGCCTTGGCTTACGAAGCCCAAGACGTGCCCTGCACACCCGGGGTTGAGAGCTCACTACACTAGGAGTGTCGCTTCTTCTTGGCCGCTGGCACACGGCGCCTCGCTGACAGACATCTGTAGAGCTACGGGCTGGCGACACCTAACACGTTCGCTAGGTTTTATATCCTACGTGTTGATCCAGTTTCTTCCTGTGTGCTCTCTCCAACCAGCTGGTAACACAGAAGTTCCGGTGTCCTTGCTGCGCCACCCCCCTCCACATGGAGCGGATACGTGTGCTTTTCTGCTCCAGTCGAGTCCCTACTTAAGCGAACCCTGTTGAGTACCTCCCCCACTTAACCAGCTCCCTGCGGTGAGCCCTTGTCTTTCCCTTCGCAGAGTCCGCTCTGCCGTCACTGTCCGGTGTAGCCTCCTCCTTCTCAGGCTGGAGCCACCCCAGTGGCATTCCATATGTTGCACTGCCCCTAACCGGCCAGTCCATATGTCTATTCTCCACATGTTCGGGGTAGAATGTGGCTTCCGCAGCGTCCCTCTCCCCTGGAAAGGCACGCTTTCCCAAGTGTTATCCAAGAGTTCCACTGTGTGGGTTATAACGGAACAGCAGTTCGAACTCCCTCTACACAGGTCTTCCGCCCCAGCCAGTTGGGGGTCTGAGAGTCTTGCGTTAGGGCGCTGGATGTGGTAGCAACCGTGGCGTTTTCCATAGGGATCCCAATTTCGTTGTCACGTCGACGTATTGTTGAACTTGAGCGACTGATAGGGAACCTCTCGGTTACTAATGTAACCCTCGTTCCCTGAAGGAGGTAATGGGAGACGTAATGTCCCGTCGCCACGGTTGCTGACCATCACTGTACGGTCAAACACGTCTCGTCTCTTCAGTGTAAAACAATATGCGACACACCTGCTGCTCGTTATATGCTCATACTGCAAGCAGAGCAGCTGATGCAATTATCGCATGCCAATGTGCATTGGCTCGTTTTAATACTCTCGAAGTAGATTGGTCTCTCAAGGCGATCCCATTTTAGTGCGGGCCATTGTAAAGACTAAGTCTATCCCTCACAGCCTCATTTTCATTCACAAGAAAATCCATATGACATCTATTACTTTGCAGCTTTGATTGTCATGGTATGAGCAATCTTGTGTGATTGAAGTCTTGTGACTGAAAAATGATTGGGATTCTGTTTTTAATGAATTCCATGAGCTATATAGGATCGATTGCTCCTGTCTGCCTCGCTGTTTGTTTGCTTCGAGGCTGTAAGCTCCGCCTGAGCCTCGTATTTCTTTATGTTTTGAGCCATCATTTACTATCTAGTTGTTTATACTACTAAATACAGCTTACCCAACATCTCAGATTAACCTTACATCTCTAGCTTCTGTTATTGTTAACACAGCACGCTAGTAACTCGCTAACATTAGCATGCTAACGCGCCACCCGTGCGCTCATTTATTTATTTATTTTCTCTCACGCGCCCGCGCCTTTGAGTTCATAAAGTCCAGGTAAGTAAGAATCAGTCAACAAACACGGTGAGTAATGTCTTCTTGTCCTGTTATTGTCACCTGTGTCACATGTCATATGTTTAGTATAGCCTTCTCCGATGGCAATATAGGACTTATATGTGATAAATGCAAGGAGACAGTCAGGCTGACGGAGAAGATTTCAGAACTAGAGACACGCATCCAAACTTTAATTGAGGATGGTAAGAATGCTAGATCTTTAGATACTGTTTTGGATGCGCCTAGCATAGTGAACTCTTTACATGATTCGGTTCCGGCTGAAGTAGCGCCCGTGCAGCAGGGCAGATGGGTGACAGTGAGAGATCGTTCTAGTCGTGGATCAAAGAACCACTCTTCCGTTCCGATTCCCATAACAAACCGATTTGCCCCACTCAGTGAAACACCCACTGAGAATTCTGTTGATTGTGCCCTGGTAATTGGCGATTCGATCACACGGAACGTGAAAATAGAGACACCAGCCACCATAGTCACATGTTTGCCGGGAGCCAGAGCGCCTGACATCAAAGCAAATTTAAAAGTACTGGCTAATGCTAATCGTAAATTCTCTAAGATCATTATTCATGTCGGCACTAATGATGCTCGACTCCGCCAGTCGGAGATCACCAAAATTAATATTAAAGAGGTGTGTGAACTCGCAAGTACGATGTCAGGCACTTTAATTTGCTCTGGCCCCCTTCCTGTACGCAGGAGTGATGAGATAGTTAGCAGATTGGCCTCACTGAATCGCTGGCTGTCTGAGTGGTGTCTGCATAATAATGTAGAATTCATAGACAATTGGAAAAGTTTTTGGGGCAAGCCTGACCTGTTGAAAAGAGATGGTATCCATCCCTCCTGGGCTGGTGCTGCTCTTCTCTCTAGTAATTTGGCTCATAGTCTTAGAGATAAAACATGACAATCTGGGGCTCAGGTCAGGAAGCAGACAGACTGGCTAAACCGACCGTCTGCTAGCGGCCTCACGTCACCAAGGTCAGATAAATCCCATCACATAGAGCCTCTTTCACCTAGATGTCATCATATAGAGACTGTGTCTGTTCCCCGAATTTGGAAATCTAAAAAACGTCAGGTTAAAAATTTAATTGATGTTCAACAAATAAAAAACAAATATAATACAGATGAGCAAATGATAAAGCTTGGGTTGCTGAATATTCGATCCCTTACTTCAAAATCTCTCATAGTTAATGATATGATTTCAGATTATAATCTTGATATGCTGTGTTTGACAGAAACCTGGCTAAAACCAAACGATTACATTATTTTAAATGAGTCAACCCCACAAGATTACAGTTATAAACATGAACCTCGTCTGAAAGGCAAAGGGGGAGGTGTTGCTGTAATTTATAGTAATATTTTCAAAACCACTTAGAAATCTAGTTTTAAATATACTTCTTTTGAAGTATTGGTGCTTAATGTAAAAATATATAGTGTAAACGATAAATCACATTTGAGAATTATGCTGGCTACTGTATACAGGCCACCAGGGCACCATAAAGATTTTATCAAAGAATTTGCGGACTTTCTATCAGAATTAGTGTTGGCTGCAGATAAAGTACTAATTGTTGGTGATTTTAATATACATGTAGATAATGAAAAAGATGCATTGGGATTGGCATTTAAAGACATTGTAAACTCAATTGGAGTTAGACAACACGTGTCAGGACCTACTCATTGTCGTAATCATACTCTAGATCTAATATTATCACATGGAATAGATGTTGATGCCGTTGAAATTCTGCAGCAGAGCGATGACATCTCAGATCATTATCTAGTCTCATGTAAATTACATTTAGCCAAGGCTGCAAAGCTGACTCCGTGTTATAAATACGTTTGACCTATCACTTCTGCCACTAAAGATTGCTTTATCAATAATCTTCCTAATCAGTCATCATCTCAGCATCCCGGATAACTTAGAAGACCTTGATATTGCAACAGAAACTTTTAACTCTCTCTTTTCCAGCACTTTAGACGCAGTTGCTCCGTTGCGCTTAAAGAAGATTAAAGAAAATAGTCCAACGCCGTGGTACAATGAGCACACCCGGGCCCTTAAGAGAGCAGCCAGAAAAATGGAGCGCAACTGGAAGAAAACTAAACTAGAGGTATTTCGGATTTCATGGAAAGAGAGCTCGATTGCTTACAGAGAGGCTTTAAAAGCTGCTAGATCTGCTTATTTTTCAACCCTATTAGAAGAAAATAAACATAATCCAAGGTATTTATTTGAAACAGTAGCTAAACTAACGAAAAAGAAAGCTTCAAGCTCAGAAGTTTCCAAGCAACACAGCAGTGATGACTTTATGAACTTCTTCACTTATAAGATTGATAATATCAGGGACAAAATTATAACTATGCAACCGTCTACTACAGTATCGCATCAGGGAGTGCATTGTAGTCTCCCTGAGGAAAAATTTGATTAATTTGTTGCTATAGGAGAGGAAGAATTCTGCAAACTCGTACAACTTGTATGTTATATCCTATACCGACTAAGCTACTGAAAGAGATGTTTCCAGAGGTCATATATCCTCTTCTTAATATCATTAATTCATCTTTGTCTCTAGGATACGTACCAAAAACCTTTAAACTGGCTATGATAAAACCGCTTGTTAAAAAACCACAACTTGATCCTACAGATTTATTAAATTACAGGCCGATCTCGAATCTGCCTTTTCTGTCAAAGATATTAGAAAACGCAGTATCTTCACAACTATGTTCCTTTCTAGAAAGAAATGATATCTGCGAGGATTTTCAGTCCGGATTTAGACCGTACCATAGTACTGAGACCGCTCTCATTAGAGTCAGAAATGATTTGCTCTTATCATCCGATCGTGGTTGTATCTCTTTATTAGTGTTACTCGATCTTAGTGCTGCATTTGACACCATTGACTACAATATTCTTTTAAATAGACTAGAAAACTATGTTGGCATTAGTGGAATTGCACTAGCATGGTTTAAATCATACTTAACTTAACCATTATTAGTTTGTAGCAGTAAATGAAGAGATGTCTTATCGATCACAAGTTCAGTATGGCGTACCACAAGGCTCAGTACTAGGACCTTTGCTGTTCACTCTATACTTGCTACCATTAGGAGATATCATTAGGAAACATGAAGTTAGCTTTCACTGTTATGCCGATGATACTCAGCTGTATATTTCTTCAAAACCCAACGAAACTTACCAATTCACAAAATTAACGGAATGCATAGCTGATATAAAAAATTGGATGACTAGTAATTTCCTACTACTAAATTCTGAAAAAACAGAGATTCTAATTATTGAACAAAAAACTTCCACACGTAATAACCTAGAATACTGTCTAACACTTGATGGCTGCTCTGTTAAGTCTTCGTCGTCGGTTAGGAACCTGGGTGTGCTCTTTGATACCAACCTTTCTTTTGAAAGCCACGTGTCTAGTATCTGTAAAACTGCATTTTTTCCATCTTAAAAATATATCTAAAATACACCATATGCTCTCATTGGGAAATGCGGAACAATTAGTTCAGGCGTTCATGACCTCAAGGCTAGACTATTGTAATGCTCTACTGGGTGGTTGCCCTGCACGCTTAATAAATAAACTACAGCTAGTTCAAAACGCTGCAGCTCGAGTTCTTACCAGAACCAGGAGGTATGACCATATTAGCCCGGTTCTGTCAACACTGCATTGGCTCCCTATTAAACATCGTATAAATTTTAAAATATTGTTGATTACTTACAAAGCACTAAATGGTTTAGCTCCGCAGTACTTGAGCGAGCTCTTAACGCATTATAGTCCTTCACGTCTATTGCGATCTCAAAATTCCGGCCAGTTGATAATACCTAGAATATCTAAATCGACTGCAGGCGGTAGTTCCTTTTGCTATTTAGCACCAAAACTTTGGAACAGTCTTCCTTCCATTGTCCGGGAAGCAGACACACTCTGTCAGTTCAAAGCTAGACTAAAAACACATCTCTTTGACCTAGCATACACATAATACATAATAGACTTCTATAATTCAATGTTAGGCTGCATAGATTAGGTCAGCCGGAACTGGGAACACTTCCCTGAAATCTTGATGTATTCGTTACATCATAAGAAGAATGGCATTTACGCTAATATTAGTGTCTTTGTTTATCCCGAGGTTTTCCCGCAGCCTACCGGATCCAGGCCGTATCCAGATCTGACGAAGGAAATCCGCCTGGACCCGATGACAATGCAGTGCTGAAGTGTCAACTATCCTCTCCCTATGGAGGATCCCTTTCCCACTCTACAGATAAAGCGTTGTGAATTTCGGTTCGCGTACCCCGAAGTGATAAAATAAAACGCGCTACGCGGTTTGAAGCACAATCTCTGTCTCGCGTGCGCGCTCGCTCTAGATTCCAGGATATTTTAACTATTTTGCGGCATAACTAGTCGATCACGAGTGGCTCAACAGGTAGATATATAGATACACTCATCTTCCAGGCATTTGACCAACCAGGTTGACACTTCATGCGTGAGAAATCGGGGGTGTGGCGTGAGAGCGTGTGAAACCAATCAAATGCGTGTGTCTCACGGCCAATGCATGAAAGTTGGCAGCTCTGGATTATGTCATGCCAACTTTGCTTGCCTAAGCCAGTTAAAATCTCGGCATTCAAGAGTTCTACATCCAATTTGAAAAAACACATTGAGGTAAGTTTTGAATATCTGTTAAGTATAATTTTGTATAAAATTCATCATATAATGCGCATGTTTGTTCATGTATGGGTTTATTATGAGTGTGAATGTTTGACAACCAAAGTTATTCTTCCAAAAATAGCACTGTTATCGACACAGATCGAATAAATTTTACCGGACAATGCATGGTGTTTTTGATGACGCGATCATAGCAACCATGATAGCAACCAGCCTAGAGTAAAGGCACGCACGCTTTATAATTGTTGTTGGTTACTGTATGATGACAGAAATCATGAACTTGCCTAAACAATTACTAAAAATAAACTGCAGAATGTTACATTTTCTAATACACGCACAAATGGTATGTATTCTGTTAGCACTGCACGAGCTTGCGATGCCATCTGCTCGAAAAACTTAATTTAGTTTGTTTACCGGGCTTCAGAGTGCATTAGGCATTAACCTATCATCATCACTGCTAGATTTTTGTCCCTTACATCAATTTCGTTTAGCATAAACGCATTAACCTCATTTCTGTTGCCTTATTGAAGTGGATATTATTTTAATGTAACATGTTCTCAAATGGCGATTTACTCACTTTCATAAAACATCAGATTTATGTTTAAATCAAGTTTATTTTTTTAATTGCACGCAAAAATGATCAGTGGTGAAAATTGTGAGTTACTCAATTCTGTATTCTTTTTACAGAGAAAACATCCAATGAAATTAAAGCAGTACAATGAATGCATCTTGAAAAGAAAGAACTCAGAAGAACAGAGGTGTGATTCAGCTGTGAAACAGATGAAGATTAAAGACTTCTCTGTGTCCTGCAGGCAGGTTACTCAGTCCACAGTTGACAGGCTTGTAGTTGATTTTGTCTGTGAAAGCCTTCAGCCCTTTACCATAGTTGAACTTCCTACATTCAAAAATCTAATCTGTACAATGCAACCTAGCTGTACAGTTATGTCCAGACCAACTGTGAAGCTGAGAATTGAGGAAGCAGCCGCAAAGATAAAGAAAAACATCATTGCTGAGATGGCAAAAGTCAACTATATAGGTACCACTACTGACTGTTGGACAGCACGACAACGCAGTTAAATTGGTGTAACAGCACACTGGATTGATGAACCTACTCTGGAAAGAAGGTCTGCTTCCATTGCCTTTAGATGCTTGAAAGATTCACATTCATTTGATTTGCTCGCAGGGACCTTGGTTGACATCCACTCGGAATATGGCATCTCAGAAAAAATTGTCAGATCGATAACTGATAGTGGGTCAAATTTTATCAAAGCCTTTAGAGTAAATGGTGAACAGAGTCAGCAAGAGTTAATTGATGCTGAGGCTGACTCTGCTGAGGCAGTGACACTGGATGATGAGAATGATGCAGAAGGATTTGAAGTTCAGGACACCTGTTCCATTTTCAACACTAACAGTGGGTTGGAGTATCATCTACCCAAGCATCAGCGTTGCGCGTGTCATCTCCTTAATTTGGTGGCTACTGTGGATGCTTCCAAAGCAGAGGACAGCAGTGAGGTATTTAAGAAGCTTTCCCGTTCAACATTTGCGAAATGCCAGGCATTATACAATAAAACCAGCCGGTCTGCCATCAGTGCTGAGATTGTGCAAGAAGAATGTAAACTGCAGTTCATTCAGCCCAACCACACACGATGGAATTCAATGTACAATGCTGCAGAGAGGGTAATGCGGATCCTAAAGGAGCAGGGAGAAGCATCCCTTCGGAATGTATGTGCAGCATTCAAAATTAAAATGTAAGTCTGTTTGCTCAATCTCACTTTGTTCTAATTGGAATATTAAAGGAATTGGTCACTTAACTGAAAACTGTCACTTACACTCCCTCAAGTTGTTTCAAACCTGTATGAATGTCTGTCTTCTGTTGAACATAAAATAAGATATTTTGAAGAATGTCGGTATTCGGTAACCAAAAAGTTGATGGACCCTATTGACTTCCATTGGTAGGAAAAATAATAATAATACTGTCAATGGGGTCCATCAACTGTGTGGTTACCAAAATTCTTCAAAATATCTTCCTTTGTGTTCAGCAGAAGAAAAAACTTCATACAGGTTTGAAACAACTTGAGAGTGTGTAAATGACCATTTTAATTCTTAAGTGAACTATTCTTTTAAGATGTTTGTTTTGATTTTGACTTTTATTTATTTATTAAATAGGCTAAATCCTGCTGAAGTTTCTTACCTCTCCGAATACTGCATTGTGATGAAGCCTGTATCCATGGCCTTGAACATCCTTCAGTCCGAAACAAACACTCAGATGGGGTGGCTGCTTCCCACAATCTACCTTCTTGATTCAAAGCTCAAAAAGATGGAGGCTTCAGTCAAGGTATGTCTTTCCCTTATTCATGCTCTGCAGCGGGGTCTACAAAAGCGCTTTGGGGAGTTCATGGAAGATCCGGAACTCATCAGTGCTGCAATTCTTCTTCCCAAATTCAAAACGTCATGGACGGACAAGGCCCACATCATAAAAGCAGGTAAGATATTTTGTATAGGAGTACAGATTACTTGATGAAATTTATATTATGCCAATATCTGTTAAAGCGTGAAAACATGCAGCTTTTTGTTTTTTAATATCAGGCCGGACTCATGGGTACATTTCGCTTAAAATCCCACTTGTTACTGTTCCTCTACTGCGTGTGGAAAAAGTTTGTATGGAGTTAAACTTTCGGTTCAATGTTTATTTACTTGCCTAATCTAGCACAGTCAGACTGTGAAACGATGTTAGAAAAGGCAAGGGTATAGGGTTAAATGCAGCAGTGCTTATGTAGCAAGTGAACGGCTTTATTTAATTTCTAAATTATCCATGACAACCCCAATACTTGGTCCATACCACATAGTTTCTATAGTGTCTATCAGCATTCTTCACAATTATCACTAATTTCTGTATTATGTGTATTTCATAGGTATGGATTACATCCTGCGTCGTCTTGATGCCATGAAGGACACCCAGGAAAACGAATCACAGCATGTCTCTGACGAGGATGACTTCTTTTCCTCCATTAAGACTGTTCCATCCACAAGAGCATCTGAATTGGATGGATACTTGGCTTGTGCCCCAGAAGAGATGGAACTGCTTCACTCATTTCCTTTGGTGAAAAAGCTAAGCCTTATACTGAACACACCCTTGCCTGCCTCTGCAGCATGTGAGCGCCTTTTTAGTTATGCTGGGCAGCTGTTTACACCTAGACGAGCAAGGCTGGACAGTTCAAATTTTGAGAATCAGCTCATTGTAAAACTGAACAACAAATTCAAAATGTAAGCTCGTTGTTGACCCCTACATTAAAATCGCTGCAAGTCTGCGTTCATGTTTAGAGACTTTGTCAGTTATTGCATGTTATATTCACTTTATTAATCCAATTTGTGCTACCGGCTCACCTTTTATGTAAAATTGTTGTACAAAGCTTTGCAACCTTTTTCAATTAACCTGCAAGAAAACCTCTACAGAATGGTTGTCATAAATGTTACCAGATTATTGGTTGCTTTCTCAAATATTACATGGCTGTATAGTGCTAGCAGTCAAAAATAAAACTGTTGGAGAAATATTGAAATACTGTTTCTTTTTTTCTTTTTCTATGAATCTGTGATAAAAGAGTAAGCTACATTTTCAATTTGCAGGGTAAGGTGGATTAACATTCATAGCATAATACTCACTACTCACTACTCTTGAGTACTTTTAAAAGGGCTACTTTTTACTCCTACTTTGAGTAGTATTTAGGACAGGTACTTTTACTCTACTCTCACTACATTTTTTGACAAGTAACAGTACTTTTACTTGAGCATGCTTTTTCAGTACTCTTTCCACAAAGCTGCTTTGAAACAATCCATTGTTAAAAGCGCTATATAAATGAAGATGACTTGACTTGACTATATGACCAGTTTTATTTTTCAATAAATTAAAAATGAACATCACACTTTCACTTTAGAATTATTTTACTCATACTGTGACTCTTTATAAAAACATATTAGCTTTTGAATTGAGCATCTGAATCATTAAATATGGTTTAAAATGTATTAAAATATCCCAGAATATTTGTGTCACTGTTAGGGACTTTTATATTCTATTTTGTTTATCTTAGTTCCTGTTTCTTTGCTCCATTCGGTTACTGATTATCTCCTCGTTTGTTTCTAATGTTACGTATAATTATTACCTGTCAGTCATTATGTTCGTCTTGTATTTAAACTCCCTGTTATGTCTAGTCCCTTGTCGGTTCACGTATGTGCTCAGTGGTTTGTGATTTTCTCCTATGTTCCTCTGAGTGTTAGGTTTAAATAAAGACTATTCTGAGTTCATATTAGCCCTCGTAGTGCGTGAAGACCAGACCATTACATTTTGATGCACAGGCCTTATAAAAGTATTTCTAGCAGAAAGAATCGGGAGAATAATATTGTAACAATTAACCATTTATTAACAGACCAGCAATCAATAAAGTTCTTTGGCATAGGCCCCGTCCAATCCGAGGGTCCGGACGCTGCATTTCCTGCCTGAAGACGAAGGCAGGGGCGCAGCCGACCCCCTGTGAGGTATGGGAAGGGACCATCCTGGTGGTGGCGGGGGAGGTTGAAGGGGAAGAACCATCATGGTGGTGGTGGGGAGGATGGAGGTGAATGGAAGCGTCAGCATCTGCGAACTCTGACATGAGTAAGTACCTCTTTTATACCACAAGTATTTGAACAAGATTAGATAGATGAGAAGGTAATAAGTGACGTAACAATTGAGTCTTTCCGGCAGAACTTATGCTAAAGCTTTCATTGACAGTTGTGGGAAACAATGAATGTTTTTCTTAGTGTGCTTAAGGTGTGATCCTTGAGGAAACAATTTAACTTGTTTTATTTTAGTTAGAAATGTAATTTAATCTGATTATATTTACCTGACAAATTAGTTTACATAAATGGAGTAATTGTAATGGCTTAGGTCAAGTAACAACAGATCCTTGAAATAACACCTAATGCTGGTTATCATTTTGACTCTAGCCGAACAGTGACTGTATTAACTGGATATGCTTTAAAACGTAAGGTTCACAATTCATATTAACAATCTGACATGCAAAAATAACCCAATATCTTGACACTGAGTGAGTTACTCACCAACACTAAAAAAATGACAATATTTTGAAGGGTCAGTCCAAAGCTCATTACTCTATTTAGCAGTAAAAAACTAAACAAAAGAGAGTTTTCTATTTACAGACTAAAGGAAAGTTTAGCAAGCTGCCTGACAGGTGAAAGAGGAAAAGCTTTTATTCCTCCTAGATACAGTCATGTCACTCTGTGGGTCAAACTCTGAGTGGATGATGCAAAAGCCTTTACAGAGGAAATACCTGATTTTTCACCTCTGTTAAATATTTCTCTGACGTTTGCTTGACTTTCTTTTATCAAAATGGAGCTGTACATTACCATTCTCACCCTTGCTGTTGTTCTTCCAACCGATGCTGAATGTAAGTTAAAGTTTTATAATCAGGATGTGGTAAAATGACAAAACTGATAATGTGTAACACATTAGTTCATTCATTCAAAACCTGCTTGTGTTTTTCTTAAGGGTTTTAAGTGTTTCCTTTCATACAACCATTGTTTGAAACAATACGATTGTGTAAATTTGATTTTTATTCACTTTGGTACTATTTTACACAAGTGAGTATTAGTAATTAGTAATGTTCAAAACTCTAGGTACAAAAAACTTTTTCATGAGCATGATACATGTTTTAAATCACCCTGGTGCTAAGAAATGTTATAGTACTCCATAGTGTCATTATAAAGCACACTGAACACTTAAAAATCAGCAATGACGAGAATGTGTGCAATGTGTTATCAGATGTTGTAGTCAATGAAGACATGGCAAGACAAGTTTCTGTCTGATCTGAGAGTTGAATAGACTACACAGTTGCAGGTAATGCTCTCTGAACAATTAATAGCCTAGAGTTATCTGAACACATAATTGTAGAATGTTCTTGTTTTTTGTTTTTTTTTGTGTTCTTGTATTCAATAAATTCCATACATATTTAGGATATATATTTTACAGACAACTCATGACCCATATTCTGAAATGTACATGTAAGGATACATGTCACAGGTCGGGGCGGCTAATCGGGCTACACCACCCCTCAGAACCAGTACCACCCTTGGGGAGTCGGACAGAGGCCAGGCAAGGAGGACAGACAACAAGACTTTAAGTGAATAATTTATTTAATATAAAATGAGATAAAAGATTTAGAGGTAGAGTCTTCTGCGCAGGATCGTTCCATCCAAGGACAATCCAGATGTGCGTTTCGGGTATGTCCACCTCTTCTTCCCAGATGGCAGACAGAAAACTCACGACTGAGAAGCTTTGCTGCCAAGCAGACAGGTGAGTGTTCAGGTAACGTAATCCTCCTCTTCACAGGTGACAGACAGAACTTACGGCTGGGGAGCTTCACTGCAAAGCAGACAGGTAAGTCAGCAGCCACATCACCCTGTAGCCCAAGACTGGTTGCCCACTGAAGCTAAGCAGGGTTGAGCCTGGTTAGTACCTGGATGGGAGACCTTCTGAGAACACCAGGTTGCTGCTGGAAGAGGTGTTAGTGAGGCCAGCAGGGGGTGCTCACCCTGTGGTCTGTGTGGGTCCTAACGCCCCAGTATAGTGACGGGGACACTATACTGTCAAAGAGCACCGTCCTTCGGATGAGACGTTAAACCGAGGCCCTGACTCTCTGTGGTCAAATCCCATGGCACTTCTTGTAAAGAGTAGGGGTGTAACACACTAGATGCTGCACACTGGTGGTGGTTGAGGAGAGAACCCCTGTTATGATTGTAAAGCGCTTTGGGTGTACAGTAGTACATATGAAAGCGCTATATAAATGCCTCATTCATTCATTCATTCATTCAAGTATACAGCACATAGTCCTCTCCTTCAGAGACGACAGACAGAGAACTTACGGCTGGGGAGCTTCGCTGCAAAGCAGACAGGTGAGTGTCCAGGCACGTACTCTTCTCCTTCAGAGACGACAGAGAACTTACGGCTGGGGAGCTTCACTGCGAAGCAGACAGGCAAGTATACAGCACGTAGTCCTCTCCTTCAGAGACGACAGAGAACTTACGGCTGGGGAGCTTCGCTGCAAAGCAGACAGGTAAGTGTGCGGCACGTAATCCTCTTCTTCATAGATGACAGACAGAGAACTTACGGCTGGGGAGCTTCGCTGCAAAGCAGACAGGCGAGTGTTCACTACACGTGAACCTCTTCTCAATAAGCTGTCAGAAAATACACTCAACACCTGTACCTGTAAGTACAACAGTGTTAGCCTCCTCTTATGTATTTAGGACGTGACAGAAAGCTCAGGTAAGCAATGGACATCCAGCGGGTTTAAGTTCACACTTCCAAACAGTGCATCACATCACTTCATCTCAGCACTCAGTGGGAAATATACACAGAGGGCCGTCGCACATTTTCTGACCTGGCATTCGCCTCAAGGAGTCCCATAGATAACTTACAAGAGAATAGAGATTGTTTTGAACTACTCACAGTCTCATAAACGATCTTATTGTCCAGTGATTCCCTCGTTCCAGTTGCGTCGTTGTGCTCTTTCTCCCGAACTCACGGTGCCACGCCTGTTTGCTGGCCCCCACTTCCTCTGCTCCAATGTTCACGCTTCCTCCGAGCTCACGGTCCCCAAAAACAACCCCCTCTCCAGTCTGTACTCTCTCCTCTTATCCTCCCCTAAGGGCAACGTGTCCCAATCGCGGGGCTTCAATCCTTTTTCGCGCAGCTGTCGGCGATCCCGATTAATCACCCCATTCGCGGGATTTTTCCGCTAACCCGGAACTAACCCGGTGTTCCATTGTTATGAGTCCGGCGGGAGGCAATCGCGGCGAACATTAGTTCCGCCTTGCACGGAGACAAAAGATGAAATTGTCACCGCGTGACATGTACATGATTCCAGTCAGGATCGGCTAATGATATATTGAATTTATACTTTGAATAGTTTCAGTTAGTGTTTACAATCAAACACTACATCTGCGTAGGTTTTGCTTCCAACACATTAAATCTATGACCCGCCAACGGTTTTGGAAAATGGATGGATAGACCTTATAAGTTATAACTATGATAGCACTGGAAGACCATTCTGATAGGTAGCATATATTATTAGGTCACACTCCATGAAAACACGAGCAGTTGATTTTAAATTTTAATGCAAACACCAGTGACATAAGAAAAAAATAGCATGTATGTACTGAGGTTTTTGAGTGGATAATTTGACAAAAGACCTTGCAGTACTGAACTCAATAAAAAAGTTAATTGATACAAACAATAAAGTTGGCTTGAGAAAGCCTGATCAGAAACTGTGAAAAGTTTGAAGGTTTTTAGTTTAAAGAAGTTCTCATTTTATAGTAGTTTTAAAGCTTAAAGTTATAATGTGTTGAAGACAACTTTTAGATGCTATGCTATGCAGTTGGTAAGGTATTCTGGATGGTTGCTAGGGTACTCAGGCTGGTTGCTAGGGTGTTGCTATATGGTTGTTAGGGTATTCTGGGTGGTTGCTAAGGTGTCACTATGTAGTTGCTAGGATATTCTGGGTGGTTACTTGGGTGTTGCATTGCGGTAAAACCACCCAGAATATATTCTGTGTGGTTTTAGGGTATTGGGGTGGTTTTATTAAAATATTCCTAGTTCATGCGTGTTGCTTGCTATGCCAGAATCACTGAAACAGCATTTTCCTGAACAATATATTCCTGTACACCTCTTTTCAGCCTTTGTTAAGTTGTTAACTATGGAAGTCATTATCATCACTTGATAAAAATGATCAAGTTATAAATAATTAAAGTGAATGATTGTTTGTTTGTAAGTTTGTTTGTTTATTTTTTTGTCGTTATTCCATTAATCACATTGACTTCAAGTCCTCACATTAACTATTGGTTTGTATACAGCTACAATAGATTATTCATTTGCCAGTTATGCAGCTAAAATGTTTTTGTTTTTTTTACAATGATTGTAGGTGATTGAGATTAATTTAATGTCATGTATACTCAGGTTATAGGAGGCACACGCAATGAGTTAGTCTACATAAAGCAGTTGGTTAATGCTTAATTTCACAGATATGAAAGGGACCCTTGTCCTTAAATTTCCAGAAGCACAATTCAGGTGTGTAACAGTTTATATCAAGGAATAGTTATTGATGGCTTCACACAAAAGTACATCACAGGTACAGAATGAGTATTTAAACCATAAAAATACATAATAAATTACACTCAAATGACCCAATTCCACTTAAAACATCATGGGATGGCATCCTCATTACAGGGGTACTATAATGTGAGGGAACAAACAATGTACAATCATAAAAAAGGAGAAAGAAAAACTAGTCCGAACAAAAGTCTTTCCCAAGTCTTTTGGCCCAATTACTGGCTCAAGCACTAGGACGGACAAAAATAAAACAAAAGAAGAAGGAAAAAAAACTCAAAATAACAAGAGCAGTAAATGAGCTCTGTAGAACTCATATAAATACATACAAATACATATAAATACATACAAATACATACAACCTTTGGTTTAAATTAAATATCAGCATATGTTAAAAACAATTTGAATCAAATTCATACCTTTCATAACGATCCAAAAATAATGCAAATGCGAACCCCTCGCACATGCACAAACAAAGTGATGTTTTGGAATTAGGAGACTTTGGATGAGATGTGTTAAAAAACATCAACAATCATGTCTTGAGGTGTGGTAGCAGTAAAGTGAAATAACTGACTCAGAGTTATAGCTATTTCATGTGTATAACTAAATTGACTTTATTTTGCTCATTCTATTTCAGTATTACATGAATATTTTGGAATTCATGGATGCTCTGAGACCGATGGAGAGGATATGCATGGAATTGATGGAGAGGAAATGTGGCATGCCGACTATAATCAGAAGAGAGGAGTAGTAACAACACCTGATTTTGGAAATCCTCTTGTATTTCCTGATTTTTATGAAACAAGTGTTGTTGAAATGAAAGGGTGCAAAACTGAAGTAGCCTTTTTGACTAACATTTTCAAGAGCCCACCACCAGAAATGGGTAAGGCATGGAAATGTGCTATTAAATCTTACATTTTTGAATGAACATCAATATTGTATACAGTATGTACAGGGATATGGTAACTCTTTATAAAGGGGATCATTACTATTAATATCCCATCTACAAATGCATTAAAAGTCAGTGGTAGGCAGTTATAACAACATAACAATTTAACTCTCGTTATAAATTCTTAATAATAATGCTTTTTTTAACCTTATTTTATTAAAAACAAAATTCATAATTTACACTATGATGCATGAAGTGAACTTTTAATCTATCTGTTAACAGAAATTAAATTATAGTTACACATATATATCCAGTGTAATCAAGTTTTGTCTCAAAAGTTTACAGTGTTATCTATATTTGTTTAAATTAATTAAAATATATATATATATTGCTTCTAGATGCACCACAAACATCCATCTATCCAAGGGATGATGTACAACTAGGTGTTCAGAATACCCTCATCTGTCATGTGACCGACTTCTATCCTCCATCTATCAGCATCTCATGGACTAAGAATAATGTTAATGTGACAGAGGGCATGAATTTAAGTCAGTACCGTCCAAGGGCAGATGGTACCTTCAGCGTCTTCTCTACTTTTAGGATTACACCTATTGAAGGAGACATTTACACCTGCACTGTGAACCACATAGCCCTTCAGGGTCAACTTCAGATCAAGACATGGGGTGAGTGTTATTTTCAAATCGAAGGAATTGATATTAATTTCAGTGCAGCTTAATAAAAAAAAATAAAAAAACATGTATTCTTTCTGTTAATATTTCACGCAGCCTCCAATATCCTATTCATGTTTGTTTGTTTTTTCAGATGTTGATGTTGCCCTCCCAAGTGTTGGTCCAGCTGTGTTCTGTGGAGTGGGTCTGACTCTTGGACTATTGGGAGTCGCTACTGGAACTTTCTTCCTCATTAAAGGGAACAACTGCAACTGACTTGGAAGCAAAGACAACATCTCTTATTGGAACTGGCCAATTATACAACTATGCTATTGAAATGGTGGATTACAGAATCATTTCAATATATATATATATATATATCCTTTGAGTGGTTGTTAATCAATTTATTAATCAATAATTATCCTTTTAAATATAAATTATTTGAATGACGTCTTCAGGCTTATGATATTTAAGTAGTTATATAATCACTGGAACATGTTCTCTATCTTTGTTTTTGAGAGAAGCACCCAACACATGTTAAATCATATATTTGCTCTTCTAGCTGACATGGGTATCATGGGTAGCCTAGGTCACTGGCGTAACTCAGGTCTGTCTTTTCTTTTCATCTTCAATCACTAGAGAATAATGACAAATTTGTCGGAACCACTTACTGAGAGAAACATACAGCATGTTTTGGTAAAGTTTCCTGATCAGAGCTAGAGCTCGACCAACTCCAACCTTGAAGAAGCTGTGTATCTGTGTATGTGTTTTAGTACCCTTTGTTACAGGACCTGATGTTTGTGAGCTGATCAAATGGCACCCAGGATGGCTAACACTGGACACTAGACACTTACAGAGATTTGTAACCTCCGAGATCCTGGATGTCATCAAGATAATCAATGGAGATATGCTTCTGACTAAAAACCCATATGCAGGGTTGCCAACTCTCACGCATCTGGCGTGACACTCACGCTTTCAGCATCAATCTCACGCTCTCACGCACACGCAAGAAATGTGACGCCAAAATCCATTTTTCTCCCCTCTCAATCCGTTAATTTTCTGTTGATGACTAGACCACAGCGTATTAATGACAGGAGAGGAGTTTAAGGCCCACAGCTGTAACATCTGCCTACAACCTTCTCACGGCAGTATTCTCTGATCGTTGATTCGCTGAAAACCTTGCACCTGACACATCAGTTGCGTGTGAAAAGTTCAGAGAGACTTCAGAGCATAGGTTCAGGTTCGGAGTCGGAGCCGACTGATGCACGTTTAAAAGTTTGGATGACAATCAAGGTAAGCAGATAATAAAATGTTGTGCCTTGTCACTAGTGTCGTAGCCTTGCCTTATCAGTCTGTGTGGCGAGAGTGCAGACGTCAACTATAGTTGCAAACGTTGTCTGACGTGCGTTATGTGGGCTAGCTAATTGCTCAATGAAAATAGGCTCATGGTACAAATTACGTTTTGGCAAATCAGGCAAGTGGCATTTTAAAATTCCCCAAATTATCAAAGGTTGTCCAGATTGTGTTGAGCCTGCCACACTCAAATGCGGATGCTGAGCGAACCTTTTCAGTTATTGGCCTAAACAAGACTGACCACAGACTGTCACTTGATGGCACACCGTGATGGGAAGTTCGGATCATTTTAATGACTCGCTTGTTCGATCTCGTTCATTAAAATGAACGAATCTTTTTTTCGAGTCATTTCGTTCATGTAGATTTAAAAATCTTGCTTCCCCTTATTATTGTTTAATTTCATGGAAACAGACACCAGTTATTCTGCCAAGATATTTATTTATTTTACCAATTTATATAAGGCATAAGGGAGAGAGTGACAATGGACCGGACAAAGATCTTCCTTCCAGCATCTCGCTCATTTCTCTCTCTCTGCCCTAGACAAAGAGCTTCAGTTCTTATATGTTGAATAAAAAAACTGCATTACCAGAGAAACATGTGGTTCCCCTTAACAGAGAGGTCCCCCTTAACATAGGAATGCATATTTTACTTGGTGGAAAAACACTATACATTCAGTCTCTCAACACGCACCCAAAGTCTCTCTCCCCACATATGTTCAGAACAGTATGTGAACAGTAGATTTCACAAAATACAATGATTACATATGATTATGAATGCATATAAAAAGTACAAAACAGATACATAATACTACTGTTATGAATATCAATAAAAAGTAATAATAAAACTAAAAACAATATTAAATGATGAGATTTAAGTCTTCAGTCCCTCCACTGGAACTACGGCCGTCAGTTCCACACCATCATTCCCAGGTTGCGACCCTATTGAAGTGATAGTGAGGAGGAGAAATAGACCAAGTCATAGACATAAAGGACAGAAGAATGGAAACAGAAAAGAAAACAAATAACAAAAAAAAAAACCCAACCCATGTTATGTCCCCGCATACTATGTGTCATTTAATGTCTATGTGTATGCATTTAAAATGAACCCCAATCATCTAAGGAAAGAAAAAACTAATAAATCTTCTGCCAGTGCCTCGACTCGTTATGAAATTAACTCCTCAAGTTCCTGGCTCCAAAATAACAAACTAAAATAAACGTTGATGTTAAAGGATCCTATCCCTTGGGGTTGGGAATCAGTAAACGGGTGTTCATTGTTTGTGAAGTTGTGTTTTGTAAGTATTGTAGTGTATAAAATCTCCTATCTCACACCGTATTTCCCATTCTCGGTTCTATCCATATGGTTAGTAATAACCAATTTTACAGGTTTGGTACTTGTCTTCCTAGTAACACATAAGATGAGTTTTATTACTAACAGAAACACAAAAACTCCTACCATAATCAAAACTATCCATTCCGACCATGATAAATTCCCTGGAATTCGTGCTAATTTCCTCTCAGACATCAATTTAGCTAATCCATTCGCTACTATAACATGACCCATTGCTTGAAGTCCCTCCTCTTGAGCTGCCTTAACACTCCCTTTAACTCTCTTAACCATTTCAAAGAGTTCATAATTCCTCTCCTCCACCAAATCATTATTCCACCACTGTGGATCTAACTGCAACAATTGCACATGTGGAACATGAATTCCACCCAATTGAAGAGGATAGAGAATCTCTACACAAAATGGATCAGACGGAATTGGACACAACTTTCCTCCGTATATCATATTTTCACTCATTCCATCATGTAATATACACCACTGTGCTTCTGACACCTGCCATGCACCTGTGGCTTGATCTAAAGGAACTACTTCCCAAACTGCAGATCCATTAAGAGATAGACTAAACATTGTAGAGCATGAGCAAATTACTCACTCATGTTCCTCAACACAACAGTCTGTGGTAGAAATCATTGGTGTTTCGCCTTCAGCCCAATATCCATTCCTTCCTAATCTAATTACTGAATTTCCTTGTCTAACACCCATTGATTGGAATCGTCTAACTGTCATAATATTGCGCTTCCCATATTGAGGCCATGCCATAATCAAAGGTAATGTTCCAGAACCTGACAACGAATCTTCATTAATTGCGATTTTAACTAATGGAACATGTTTAGCAGAAGTCAAATTAAGTTGATTACCGAAAACCACTAACAAAGATTCTGCTATTCGCTCAGGAACTTGACCCATTCGAATAACTTGAATGTCCTCTACCATTTGATCCTTTAAATTCTGTGCCAAAAATAAACACGCCGCACGATGTGTCTCAAAATTAGACGATTTCACTAATGCATCTGCCAATTCCTTCGCTGCGTTATTAAGATGCTGACCCGCTGCTAAAATATGTAGAGAACCTTGAAGAGCCTCAGTGAGTCCTTTCCCAGTCATTGTTCCCACCCATTGAGTGTATTCGCTTAGTTGGTTCATCTGAGCAGTATTGCTAATTGAATTGACAGATCCAAATACCCCCGCTATATCTCCCCATATACTCCGAGGTGTACGATTTCGACTTTTCAGAGGATCTTTAGAGGTATAATATTTAACTTCTTTCTCCAACCAACTCCTTATTTGTGTGAAATTTCCACAGTAGGACTGATCAAAAACAGTAAGAAGAGATATCAAGTTATAATTAATGCGTTGTCGCACCATGTGAGCTTCATTTATCAAGGTTTTGGTTTCTTTTGCTAACAAGATACCATGAACAGGTGCAATAGTTGTACTTGGGCATGTTTTAGCTTTGTTTGTCTTTTCCGCAGAAAGATAAAAACACTGTCCAATTTCTCCAGTTTCTAGTTCAGTCTCACAATATTCATTTTCATCTTCCGAATGCCAAATTCGTACGTAATTTCCCTTGAATCTTGTTGTTCCCGAGGTTGTATCCCTTAGAAACCCCTCACATGGCAACACTATGGGATATATACAGCCTTGAGCTAATGAATCCCATATTGTAAGCATGTGAGTACGATTCAAAATGAAGTTAATTTCCACACTAGTAGACGTTATGAGGTTTAACCCCACAATTTCACATTGTTCTTTTGAACAAATTTCTCGCCTTTGAGCACTACCAGAATACCCCCCATCTTTCATCGGCCAAATTACTCTGCTTTTGTAACATTGATGGTGAAAGTCACATCCACCGTAGATGCCCTCACGATATTTAGCAAGCTCTTTATCATTACGTGGCACCCAATCCCATAATCCCCATTTGGAAATAAAGGGTAGAGTAAAATGTTGGCCAGATTTCAGAGTTGCATTCCGAGTGATTCCTTGAACTCGAGGAGTCCATAAAGCTTGGCTTCCTTGGTAAATGCCAAGTAAAATTAAAAACAAGCATACCATTGTCGTGGTGTATCGAGAATAACTTGCGACCATCTCTAATCAATGTCAATGGAATTGATTCCTGAAATGGAAGCAGAAAAATAATTAATCATCACTCCTTTTCCTAGTCTTTAAAGTTAATGGATGAACAGTGCTCAATCTCAGGCCATAAGCCGTCATCACTTTGTTCATTCACTAAGCAAGGTTTAACTTGTGACCAATGATACCATCTATCTGTTCCTACACCCTTTCCTTTGAGGCAAACACTTGTATCAGTTGTTAAGAGTATCTCATATGGTCCCTCCCACCTAGGTTCTAAACCTCTCCTAACAATACGTTTGACCATAACAAAACTGCCTAACTCAGGAATGTGTGGAATGTCAGTAGTGGTGTGTTTTTCATCCCATTGCTGTTGAGCTTCTCGCACTTTCTTATTATTGTCTTTGGTAGCTTTGTCCAGCATTGTGAGATAGCGTCGTAACTTCTCTTGGAACAAAGTAGAATCTCCTCCTGTTCCTGCAGGTGGCGGAGCATCAGGAGGTGGAACCATTGCTCTTCCAGTCATCAGTTCAAAAGGAGTTAGTCCTGTTACTCTGTTTGGAGTTGCTCTCAGGTTCCACAGAATAGCAGGTAATAACTTATGCCAACCTTGACCAGTCTGTAGAATGGCTTTGGTTAAAGATGTTTTCAACGATCTGTTCATCCTCTCTACCATCCCTGAACTTTCCGGATGGTACGGAATGTGGAATTTCTGTTTGATCCCCATCAATTTCATTGCTTCCTTCATCAGTTTTCCAGTGAAGTGAGTTCCATTGTCAGAATCAATTTCATATGGAAGACCCCAGCGAGGAAAAACTTCTTCAACCATTACTCGTGCCGCCGCTTCAGCATTGCAAGTTTTCGTAGGGAATGCTTCCATCCACCTAGTAAATCTGTCCATGATTACTAGAATGTATTGGTACCCTCCACTGGGTGATAAAGGTCCTGTGAAATCAATTTGGAGGTGTGTCCATGGACCTGGGTGCATGTGACATTCGCACCTTTACAGATTTTCCCACATTTGCTTTCAGGCAGATCAAACATCTCCTAGAATAATCATCAATGTCTCTCATCATCCGTGGCCACCACCAAGTCTCGCTGATTTGAGCTTTCATTGCTTTTGCTCCAGCATGCACTTTTCCATGATACAGCTGCATTAGTTCTCTTCTTGTTCCGATAGGCATCACCACTTGTCCTGTTGGGATTCTCCAGATACCTTGATCATCCTCTTTCGCTCCCGCTTTTATCCATTGTTCTTTCTCTTCATCTGTCTCAGTTTGATATGAAAGAAGATGGAGCTCAGGATTGTCTTTGCTGTTTTCCTCTACCACGGTAACAGGAGTAAGAGGAAGTAGAGCTGCTTCTCTAGCTGCTGCATCCGCTGCCGTGTTTCCTTGACTTTCTTTGGACTTTGTCAGATTGATGTGATTTTACTTTAATCACGGCTGCTTCTCTGGGTAAGTGACATGCTGCAATCAAGCGACGAATTATGGAAGCATGTTGTATTTCGCTCCCACTGCTAGTGATAAGTCCACGTTTTTTCCACAGGGCAAGGTAGTCATGGACCACGCCAAAAGCATAACGACTATCTGTGTAGATGTTGACTCGATCTCCTTCCGATAGTTCAAAAGCTTCCGTAAGTGCCATGAGCTCAGCTACTTGTGCTGAATATTGCCCAGAAAGAGCTCCTTTCTTCACAACAGTTCCATCAGCTTCAACCACAGCCCATCCGGTATGTCGTTTTCCATCAACATAGTAACTGGATCCATCAACCCATAACTCCTTGTCTGGATTTTCAAGAGGTATTGGATTAACGGGACCAAGACTTTCTTCTTCTACTTGTTTTTCACACTCGTGTGGTGTTCCCTCATGTGGTTCTAGCATCATTGTTGCAGGGTTAAGGGATGTGTCTCTGATGATTTCCACTCTCAAATCCTTGTTCAACAAAGTTGCTTCCCACTTTGCTCTCCTTGCGTCGGTTATGGTCTTGATGTTTGTGTTGTTCAACAGCGTCACTATACTGTGTGGAGTGTGCAATATGATCGTTTGTGCTCCTATCAGATTTTCCACAGCATCCACTGCCCATGTGGCACCATCGAGAGCTTGTATACATCGTGGTTGACCAATCATTGTGACAGGAATCTTTGTGGAAAAGTATCCAACTGGTCTGTATCGATCACCTGGTTTTTGACACAGTACTGCTGAGTAGGTCTCATCTCCCACCCTGGTCCACAAATGAAATGGCAATCGTCCATCAGGAAGCCCCAAGGCTGGGGCTGAAGTCAGTTTTTCTTTCATAGAAGTAAACGCTTCCTCAGCTTCCGATGTCCAGTTTATCTGTTCCACTCCAGGCTTTCCTCCCTTGTACAGGTCGATGAGAGGGCTAGTGATGCTCGCAAAGTCAGGTACATACTGACGACAATAGTTAAAAAGTCCCATCACCTTCCGCATTCCTGTAACTGTTAGAGGTTTTGGAAGTTGCCGTAATGCCTCTACACGCTCTGTTGTCATTCTCCTTCCCTCAACAGATATTTCTTGGCCCAAGTAGATAACCTTAGTTTTGGCCAGCTGTGCTTTGTCGGGGTTGACTTTGAATCCTCCTTTCCCAAGGGCTTGTAGGACAACATTCAGAGCAAATATATGGCTCTTTTCGTCTGGGCTTGCAATTAACAAGTCATCCACGTATTGGAGGCACACACTTCCTGAACCCTCAATTTCAGCTTTTCGCTCAGTTAAGAACTGATCCAAAGTTCTGTGAAATACCACAGGAGAAAGATTAAGACCTTGTGGGAGTCTGTTCCAAACATACTGTTTTGCGCCCACTGTGAAGGCCAATTTCTCTTGGGATCTTTCATCAATAGGTATAGACCAGAAAGCCGACAGTACATCCAGTACCGTGAAAATTCTTGAATTACCTGGAATATCATTCAGAATGGTGGCAGGATTGGCCACAATAGGATGCGGTTTTGGTGTTACACTGTTAAGTCTTGTGTAATCAATGGTTAATCTCCATGAATTATCAGATTTCTTGACAGGCCAGACAGGACTATTAGTGGTAGATGAAGTTTGTCTGATGATCCCTTCAGCTTCCAAATCTGCCACTATCTCTTCCACGGCTTGTCTTGCTTCAGGTCGGATAGGGTATTGTTTATGAGGGGCATGTATCGGCCCCTCAATAACAACGGGGTCAATGTTGGCTTTGCCACAATCCAATTTGTGTTTAGCCCAAACATCTGGATATAAACTGCACACAAGACCCCACACACCATCTGTTCCCCAATCTCTGATGATTGGTTTTGCTGCACTAACAGAACTTAAATTACATGTGCGATCTTCGTGTGGTATTATCCCAGCTGTTGTAGCGATTTGACGACTGTCAGTGAAGATGATCGTGTTCAACAATGGAAGAATGTCCATGCCAATAAGGCTTCCTTGTGAATTCGGTCCCACCCAGAAAGATGTCCATAAGACTTCATCTTCATGTATTTGCAGTGGAACTTGTATACTTTTGCGAAATGTTGTGATACCTCCTCCAACTCCTTCAACTTCCATAGTTTCATCTGTTGTAGGTAGGTTCAGATCTGTTATTGAAATGGCTGCTCCAGTGTCGACCAGAATGTCGCATGGGTGGCCCCCTATTAATGCATTGATGAAAAGGCGATTGTCTCTTTTCTTGCTAATACAGGGGGCCGCTGATTCCTATTGCGGACGGATAATTCCCTCAATCAGCTGACGGACTTGTGCTTCAGTCCACGTCTTTCCTTGAGAGGTTTCATCATGATTTTTCGCACTGACTTGTTTAAATGATGGACCTTGACCTTCTGCTCCACCTCCTTTAGCCCAACAATCTTTTCTTGAGTGGCCACGCTTGCCACAGTTGCTGCAAACAATCATCCTATTCTTTGTGTCCATGTTGTATTGAGCTGTCGCCACTCCTCTTCGATTTGACTTGTTTCCCTCTTCCTTGTTTGATCTCATAGCCATCTCTAGACGGCCAGCCCATTGCATAATTTGGTCAAATGTTTCGCCTGGGTTAACTCCAAGTGATAAGGCTTGTTGGTATTTAGAGCTAAAGCCATCCACAAGTGTGTCAGTGAACTGTACATCATCTCTGTCGGGTTGTTTCTTAGCACAGAGGGCCCATCTCTCATAAGCATTCCACTTACGCAGAGCATATTCATCTGGAGATTCATCATCCTTTTGCTTAATTAATGTCACTGATGTGAATGGAATTTTACCGCTTCCCAAGATTTCTTGGATTTCTTTTCGGAATACATCTAATGCTTGCCAAAGACCCAGGGGTCGTCCCTGGGCATCAACCCACAAGTCTACCCATTGGGCTGTTGTTATCGACGATGGCAAGCGTTCCCATCGGTCTCTTGGGCTTTTAGCTTTCACAATGGTGTGTATATCTCTTAATGACATTTGATGTGCTTCAACCAGAGAGTCTAATTCTCGCCAAAACTCTGTGTTTGGATCTTGCCTCTTCAGAGGAGGCAAAGCTGTGAGAATGGCTTGCCGTTCACCTGGTGTGAATGGTCTCTCTTCTGTCATCATTTCTGATTGTAATTCTTCCCTTTTAATCACAGGTGAAGAAAATTCAGGACCGATCTTGTCAACTGTGATCATGTCGTCATCTCTTGTCTCATCATCCCAGTCAGATCCATAATTACGAGCTGGTGTACATCGCAGCATGTCTCTGGTTGGCTGGGCTGATTTAGATCTCGTTATTATGGGAGCTGCTTGTGCAGATGCAACATACATTTTGTCAACTGGACCTCCATTTGATCTTGAAGCTTGAAGCTGTGTCAGAGGTTCAGATGAACTTGTATATTGTTCAGGCAAAGTTGGATAGATTGGTTTGTAAGGAGGAGGCGTTACAGTTGTCACGGGTTTCACTGGTGCTTGTGAATATTTCCTTTCAGCTTCAGTTATTATATTTGTCCAATCTGGATCAAATGAATCATCACTGGTTGTATTTTCTTTCTCTGAACATGTGATAGACATGATTTTGTTCAGCTTATTATATGCTTCAATTTGAGGCTTCATTGCTTCAACAAGTGGAACTGGACCACCATTTATATCACAACAAATTCCACCTTGTTTCACAATCCAATGAGCTGCCAGTATTGGGAATGCTTTTGACTTGATCTTGTCTTTTTGGGACTCGAACCAGCTTAACTGTGCATCCATAGATGCATTGATATCCAGTCCTTTTCTCAAAAGTTTAGTTTGTTTCTTGTCCTTTCTGTCCAGATACCAAGCAGATATTGTTCTGCTGTTACAGACACTTTCTGCCATCTTGTAAAGTATTCAAAGTCTGTGCACTCAGAACAGCTGGATTATGGGTATGTATGTGTGTGTATGTATGTGTGTGAATTCTAGGGGGGGGCTATGTATTATGTGTGCGTCTATGTTCAGAAACTGCAGCCTATGTGATGCGTCTGTGTGTGTGCTCAGAGCTGCAGGCTGTGTGTGTGAATTCTAGGGGGGCTACCCTGCTTCTCTCTCCCCCTCTTTCCCTTCTCCAACTGTATATGTGTGTGTGTGTGTGTGTGAAGGTATAGAGAAATTCTGAAGGAAGGGGCTGCTTCTCTCTCTTTCCCTCACTCAAACAAAAGAAAAATTTAAAGAGAAGTTAACTCCAATGTTTTTCAGTATTTTGTTTTGTTTTTCAGTTAACTCAGAACTATTTTCTTTCTTTTTTTAATATTTTAATTTGATCTCAGATTAATTTCTTTGTTTCTTCTTTTTTCTTTATTTTTTTTTTTCTTGAAGTCTTCTCAGATCAGTATCCTCAAATATTTGAACAGCTTTACGGTCAGATTCAGAATGCCCGCGATCCTAGCTAGTTACAAAGGGCGCCTTTTATACTTGTATTACTTCAGCGTGTTACAATGTTTTAGATATTACCCTGCCATCGTTTTTACAGTATCGCCACATTTAACCGCTTTAATAAATCAAGTATCGCTTGTGTTACTCTTTCCTCATCTCCTTCTGAGAACGAATCTTCAGTGTGTTGGATGTTTTAGGGATTAATCTGCCATCGTTTTAAAACAGTCCCGCCACAATCCAACCACGTCGCAGATGCAACCAAGCAAATTTTCTAACTTAACCGTCTTATAGCTAATTCTCCCAAATTTCTGACTAGATGGCCTTCTTTCTAAAAAAAGATCCATCTCCATCCCAGCATATCAAATATTGTTAGAGATGTACTGATCAGATAACAACTTAAATAAGTCAATTAGTTCGAATTAATTTTTATTTATTTTTATATATATATATTTTTTTTCCTTATGTCTTATATTCATTGGCAAAACAACTGGTACTTCAAATAACAGTTCTTTTCAGCAGTTTCAGTCACTGTCTCTAATCATCAGGCAGACTCAGAACTTTTTAGAAAGGAAAAAGTCTTACCTGCTATGATTGAGACAAATGCCTGGGTATGCGATCCTGTTCGTGACGCCAAATTGTAGATTTAAAAATCTTGCTTCCCCTTATTATTGTTTAATTTCATGGAAACAGACACCAGTTATTCTGCCAAGATATTTATTTATTTTACCAATTTATATAAGGCATAAGGGAGAGAGTGACAATGGACCGGACAAAGATCTTCCTTCCAGCATCTCGCTCATTTCTCTCTCTCTGCCCTAGACAAAGAGCTTCAGTTCTTATATGTTGAATAAAAAAACTGCATTACCAGAGAAACATGTGGTTCCCCTTAACAGAGAGGTCCCCCTTAACATAGGAATGCATATTTTACTTGGTGGAAAAACACTATACATTCAGTCTCTCAACACGCACCCAAAGTCTCTCTCCCCACATATGTTCAGAACAGTATGTGAACAGTAGAATTCACAAAATACAATGATTACATATGATTATGAATGCATATAAAAAGTACAAAACAGATACATAATACTACTGTTATGAATATCAATAAAAAGTAATAATAAAACTAAAAACAATATTAAATGATGAGATTTAAGTCTTCAGTTCATTTAAAGGGCTGAATGTTATACTTACTTTTAACAGCCAAATTCCCCGAACACATGCACCTATGTAGTCTTTATCATATTCTGAATTAAGAAATCATTATAATGCAGTCAAAAATAATTTACAGGGAGCAAATAATTACTTTACCTTCAGAGTCTTTCGTTCATTTGTCACGTGACAGACGCAATGAACGGATTGTTCATGAACGGATCGAACCCTGCTTCAGATACAGAGCTCTTGCAGAGGCAGTGATCAGGCCAAACTGCCACTGTGGCGTATATAACAGGCCTAATTTGTGAAACTTGTGTCTTGTGGTTTTCTGGGGAGGTGGAGTAACTATTATGTGTCCCTTTTGTTTTGAGATTTCTTATTGTTTAGATGTTGTTGTTTTACATGTTTGTTATTTAATCACCTCTATCTTTTTTATAGTCCAATAAATTAATTGTATATTTTGACAAAAAAACAAAAACGTTTCCATTCTATTTTTGTTGTTGTTGCATAAATCAGGGTTTATAGTTAAACAAGGACTGACATTTTTAAAATTAGGGTTACCAAAAAATTTCTCTGCATGCGCACTGAAATTTTACAGTCTCACTCCAGCCAAAGTCCCAAAGTTGGCAACCCTGCCATATGTAGAATTTTTCTAAGTTTATCAATGCCTTAACCAATCAGAATCATTTAACCTGAAATAATGGTGTATATAGTGACCTGTGTTCGAGTATAATTGCTGCTGTATTAAATGTGTATGCAGAGCACTTCTTACTGAGTGCTGAAGCTGACTTCTGCTGATGAAACAGCAAAATATTCTTCAGTAAAAATCTTCAACAATTAATTGCATCTCTGACTCCTGGTTTTTATTGATGATATGTTGTCCTCGGTTCTTATCTGCAAATTCCCCTACACTATATTGTACACGTGTGTGTCATTCCCATGACAGATATCATTGTTTATGTTGAAGGTATAAATTAATGCATAAATCTGGATTCAATATGTTCTAGTAATCTATTGACTCAAATACTTAAAAGCATGATAAACTTTTCTTGCTATGTAATACCAGACATACTTATATTAAAAGTCTACAAGCCTTTTATTGGAAAAAAAAGAAATATCTTTTCTTAAACATAATATGTGTAGTTCATATGCTAATTATGAAGATAGCTGGTGGTGGTTGGTTGAGGAGGACCCTGATGTGATTGTAAAGCGCTTTGGGTGTACAGTAGTACATATGAAAGAGCTATATAAATGCCTCATTCTATTCTATTCTAATAATTATGCAAAACCTCATTAAATAACTTTTTTAACACCACTTTTTTGAGGGGACACGCAATAAATAGAACCAGGACCTCAGTGTTGGGGAAAGTTACTTTGAAAAGTAATGCGTTACAATATTGCGTTACTCCCTTAAAAAGTAACGTATTGCGTTACTTAGTTACTTTTTTAGAAAAGTAATGTGTTACGTTACTTTTGCGTTATTTTTTTTCGACCTGGGCTGGGCTTGTTTTTTTTATACCAAAAAAGATATATTTTTGGGCAAAGGTAAAGACCCTTTCACACCAAAAGTGAAATAATAAGCCTCAGACTGAAGGAAATGCAGATTTACTCCTGTACAGTAGTAGAGTACAGTAGTGTTCAGTAGAGGGCGCCGCTCAAACAAACCTTTCAGCTGCTGCTGTTCTGGGTAACAGAAGAAGAGGATGCAAGATAAACAAATTTAACACTTACTTTACCAATAAAAACATATAAAAAAATCTATAGTCATTTTTGCTTATGGTTTAACTGAAAAATCGGAGGTCAGAAGCAAGTACTTTGGTCAATAAAGATTAAATGCATAAAAAATGTTTTGTTTTATTTAACATATTTAGGTAGGCCTATTGGAGGTTTGCATAGTGTTCTGATTCTGCATTTCACTGATTTTATTCATTTTGAGGAATATTGAATCTTTTTTGTGCAAGTGAGATGAGTAATCCACGCTTACATTTAATCTAGAACTATAATAACCATCATGTTTACACACAACGCCTCTGCACTTCGATTTGTCTCAACATTAGGACAGAAGAGCTGTCAGTCAATAAAGGGGAAAACAAAGTAACTTGCGTTACTTATTAGAAAAAGTAACTCAGATATTTTGTTTTAAATTTTAAAAGTAATGCGTTACTTTACTAGTTACTTGAAAAAGTAATCTGAGTACGTAACTCAAGTTACTTGTAATGAGTTACCCCCAACACTGGTAACGGGCCTATGCATTGGGGCTGGATTCAATTCCTGATACAATATATATTTAGAACGAACTGAGCAATATTGCAACTGAACTCAACTGCCAGTGATTATTTTCGTGTATGGAAAAGAGCAGGGGCCTCATGTATAAAACCTTCTGCAGATTTCAGAGTGCATACGCACAAAGCTATATCCCGAATAGATATGGTAAATGGTAATTGCCGGTCACTGAGAATGCATGCAAATCTCCAATGCGCTTAGCTGAAGCAAGGGCAAGAAACGGAGCAGTCTTGAGAGAGAGCTCCCTTATTGCAATGGATGCCAAGGGCTGGAACGGGGGTAGAGAGAGAGCCTTCTGTACCAGTGCTAGGTCCCATGGCAGTACCGAGGGTGGGCAATGGGGATGTAGTCTCCTCAGCCTCCTTAGAAATATGCACCAGCGCGTGCCTCCTGATCGATTGCCCGTCAACCGGGGAATGAAATGGGGCAATAGCTCCCATTATCCAACCTGTGCTGCAGGAAACCTAAAACGTCAGACACGGGACAGCTCGCTGGGTCGATATCGTTCTTATGGCACCAGTTCACAAACACTCTCCATTTAAGAGCGTATAGACGCCTAGTATAAGGTGCACGAGACTCAGTGAGCGGGAAGGCCCAGCTTTAAGACCCCTGAAGCAGCCACACATGAAGGCTCCACAACTCCAGGCTGGTGTGCCATATCGTGCCGTTTGCTTGAGACATGCAGCGAAGAAAATGAAGATAACCGACGCTCTCTCCTCCTTGATTTTGCATAACACCAGATGCAAAATCTTTACTGGAGGGAATGTGTGAAGTCTGGCTCTTGGACAGAGCGATGTCAGAGCGCAGAGAGTGAGAGAGAAAAGAACAGCGGGCAGTGCGTGTTCTCGCTCGTCGTGAACAGACCCACCTACACCTCCAAGATTTATCTTAGGGGCCTTTTTATTTTTAGAATTTATTTCACTATATTATGTTGCATCCTAACCATATTCTTGTAGTTTAACAACAAAATTCCGCCATCAAGTGACAGTGACACTAATATTTGATTGTGTTCAGTACTTGCTCTGATGAAAATCGCTGAGCCAGATGGGTGTGTAGTGGTAAGGTGCACGATTGGGACCATCCTGTCAATTTTGGGAAATATGGTCTCTGACACCCTTTGGTGCTTGGACTTTTGACACCCATACACTTCGGTGCTTGGACACCTGATTATATTTAAATTGGTCACTGAATAATATAATTCATCGCATTAATATCTTGACATTGTTTTTGTTGTAAAATGAAAGCAGGATGCTGCCTAGCAACACTTGACACTTATACTAACAGTTATCTTAGACATCCATCTCATGAACATGAACAAAGCACTGGCAGCATTCAGCTGGGAATTAGTGCGAGTGAAAATGTCACTGCAAAAGCTCTTGTGTTATCATCTCATATGGACACTGGCTGCATTCCTTGTAGCAGAAAGTGGTAAGTAACAGCGGTATTGAAGTAATGTAATTATATCAACAATAATTGCATTATTATTATTGTTGTAAATCTTATTAGTAGTTGTAGTATTAGTAGTGCAACGTTATCGTAAGAAGGGTGACTCGTTCTAATGGTGATGAACCTTCTAAGGGAAATATTACTTGACAAGTAGGCCTATTTTTTATAAAGACAACTCTGTACTGCAACTGACTGATGCATCCAAGTTCTTCTGTTTCTTTTTTCTTGACATTCATCTGACAGTTTGTTCTCTGTGTTCATTCTTTTTCAGCTAATGTATATTACCGATACCGTATGTCAAGATGCATCTACAGCTCCTCTAATATCAGTGACATGGTGTATTTTAACAACTATTATTTCAATAAATATCTATTCATACAGTTTGACAGCACTCTGGGGAGATTTGTGGGGTTTAATGAGTATGGAATGAAACTTGCGGAGTCCTGGAACCGTGGTCCTTTAGTGCATAAAGAAAGAGCTATTGTGGACTGGTTCTGCAAAGGTAATGCTCAATTGTTTGACTCCGCTATCTGCGAGAAATCAGGTAAGTGGCACAAGACTCTTCTCTCATTTTTCTCTCATGAAGAGCATATATATATATATATATATATATATATACTGTACATACCTATTAAGGACGCTGCTCTTCTTAATACAGTGAAACCAAAGGTTAAGCTCAGTTCAGTGACGCGGGCTGGTGGCAATCATCCAGCTGTACTGATGTGCAGCGCATATGAATTTTATCCTGCACACATCAAAGTGTCCTGGCTGAGAGATGGTAAACTGATGACCTCTGAAGTGACCTCAACAATAGAGATGGCTGATGGTGACTGGTACTACCAGATTCACTCTGAGCTGGAATACACTCCTAAATCTGGAGAGAAGATCTCCTGTATGGTGGAGCACGCCAGCTTCCATAAACCCATGATTTATGACTGGGGTAAGAGGAGATACTTACATACTGTCATTTTAGTAATATGTTTGTGGGCAGCATCATTTAACACACAAGTGTACCCGACAGATCCGTCTCTCCCAGAGTCTGAGAGGATTAAAATCGCTATTGGATCTTCTGGTCTGGTGCTGGGAATCATCATTGCAGCTGCTGGACTCATTTACTACAAGAAGAAATCAACAGGTTAGTTAAAACAATTTAGAATAAATCAGTTTGATATTAGTCTTTGTACGTCATCCCTGTATACATGCATTGTAATGTTTTTTGGGGGGTTTTGTTTTTTTGACAGGAAGGGTCCTAGTACCTCATTGATGATGGAAGATTTCTCTGCTATAGTGCTAAAGTGTAAAACATGATTAATAAATATATGTCAAGTCCTCATTCTGACTGCAAGGTCATATAATGAAGCTTTTATCCTTCATGACACAATTATAATACACAATCTTATTTCCACAATCCTTTAGTTGATGATCCTTTAGTTTCTAAAATTTAAAACAAGGAAAACAACAATGATATAAATAAAGCATAAAATCTATAGAGACATATAAAATATAGAGATAATAGAGATAATTGTTTGTGCTGAGTTTGTCTCTATTTGTACACAATAATGTACTAGCAACGAGTTTGTGAAACTAAAATATAAGTCTGTGCTGAATACATTTTTTTTAACTCGTCTTTCTTTGCTTTAAGAAAACTGATTAGAAGTGAATGTGTACATTTGCATCTAATTTGTCTTAGGAAACTGATTATTAGGAAACTGGCCCTATATATGTCCTTAATGAGGCTGACTTTAAAAATGTTGAGAGAAACATTTTCTTGACTTTGATGTTCTAAATGTACATTTTTTTTCTTTACAGATGATTTTAAGCAAACACAATTTTCTTTACAAATGATTTTAAGCAAACTAATATTGATTTAGACTTGTAATAATTATAAAAAACTTGTTCTGAACAGAAAAAAATAGCTATAAGGAACAGAAGTTAAAGGATAGATGACAGGATTTGTTGGCCGGTTAGAGGTTAACTGCAAAAAAAAAAAAAAAAAATCCACTAAAAAGAGTCTTCATCTCATTAGCTCATACATAATTTAAAAAAAAAAAATGTGTCAAAAGCGCTATTCAGTGAAAATGTTGAAACGTGTGAAACTTTTTTAATACTGTTAAATGTTCCATGTGTACCAGTTCCCAGGTGGATGAGTCCCATGGCGATGGTGTCCTGTGGACAGAAAAACAGTGTCCTGTACACTGTTACCAGTTTATCCATCTAGCATAAACTGGTGCTTATTACGAAATAATGAAATATTTCCCCATATTATGAAAAGTTGAACATTAGGAAGGTATATATCCTCATCAAGATGACATAAACTTTCACACGATTAAAGGACCTTCCATGAGCCTGAGCCTCCATGACCTCCGTGAGGTTTTGTGAGGAAGCATCACAAACCTAAACTTCCAGTGCAGGTTTGGTCGTGTTTGTGGTATTTTATCTCTGACATTTTAAAACTGGTTTACCATGATTGTTGTAAACATACAATCAAGTTCTTTTACAGGTGCACTGGTGCTTGTAGTCATGGGGAAGTTTTGGGGGAACTATGGGGAAGTTTTAATCATATTTGAACAATCTGTCTTATTGTTTCAATAATACAGTAACAAATATAGGCCCCTTTCACAGACTGGACATCACTCTCTTTCCATACAAATTACATAAACAGAGAATATTTGTTTTGAATGAGATCATTTAAATGTAGACGCTGAAATGTTATAGATATATTGCTCATGTCTGCGTGACAAGTATTCACTGAGGTTTGTTTCATTTTTGTGATGCACTTCACAAAAAAGTTCACAGAGACTGAGATGTCAGAAAGCACACCCTGTTTCTTTTCTTTATTCTACAAAAGCACAATGTTTTGTTTTGATTGTAAGTTGACACAAGTAAAAGTGTACCAATAGAATGATTAGTTTTATCTATATGACCATAAATGACTTATATAAATGACTTAGTATTTTAAATCGATTTTTGCTGCTATATGAGAAAAAATACAACACAATCCGCTAATGTGTTTGTTGACCCCAGAGGATTAAACAAAGTTTTACATGCTTGTTCAATGAACCTTACAGTAACTTTACCTTGCAGGGGCAAACCATGTGTCACCAAATTTGCTTAGTCTCAGTTGCTAAACTTTTTATATTAAAACATATAAAAATAGTTTAATTTTTATTCTGATTTCACCTTTTTTTGTTTTTTAAAGTTTTTAAAAGTTTTTTTAACAAACAATCTCTATACTCTATATTAATGTCTAGACGATTTTAAAAGGGGACAGTCGGGTAAGATGAGCCATAAACAATCTTAACACAACATCAGTGACAGCAATTCATACCAGCGGCAAAATAAAAAAAAAATTAAAAAAAATATTGCATGAGGTTGTGCAAAAACATTCAACTCAAAGCTACTGCCGTGATTCACAACCATGTTTTTACCACACACTTTGCAGTAGCAGTCACAAACTTTAGGGCCAAACTTTAGGACTTCAGGCCAACCTCCTCATAAGCTACAGAACAGGAAACCTCTTGACACAGAGAACAAGGAACAGCCCATAGAAAGGGATCAGTCAGTACCACCTCTCTTATGTTTGCAAGGCACTTGTTCTGATGGAAATGGAGCTGTATGTTCTTTCTCACCCTCACAGTTTAATCCACTGAGAGAAAAAGTTTATTTTAGACTACAAAACATTAGAGCGACTATTACAGCCCATTCTCATCCCTAGGCGTCATGAAACTGACGCCTTGGGAATCATTTTGACCATGCTTCAATATTCGACGCTTTAGGCACCCTTTAGCGTCAGTTACAGGACGCGATCCTAGGGCGTCATCTCACTGACGCTTTACCTTTAACGTCAGTTAGATGACGCTATCTAATCCTAACCCTACCCCAGACCTAAACCTACCCGCGTCATCTAACTGACGCTTAAGGTAAAGCCCTAGGATCGCGTCATGTAACTGACGCTAAAGGGTGCCTAAAGCGTCGAATATTGAAGCATGGTCAAAATTGTCATTTTAGTGACGCCTTGGGATGAGAATGCGTTGACTATTAATAACTGTGGCACTACTACACTTTTTTTATCTTTGAATCTTATTCTTATTTTTGAATTATACAATAATGATGGTAAAACAGCTAGGCTAAAAACACATACCTCCATAGTACGCTGACACGAAAGGAAGGGGTGGGCAAGAGGCATAAACAACAGGCTTATACTGTAGCGGAGCGATAGCTCATTGGCCACTCATTTACTGATTGTGACGTTTTACATGTGTTACAAAACATTAAGCAGCATAATTGTTTTCAACATTGATAAAAAAGATATGTTTCTTGAGCAGCAAATCAGCATAGACTGAAGGATTGCGTGACATTGAAGACTGGAGTAATGCTTTCTGAATATTTACAGGTATAAATGACATTTTAAAATATATTTAAATAGAATATTTAAATATATTTCATACAATTTGTGTAATATTTCACAAAATTACTGTCCAACCAATAAATGCAGCTTTGGTGTATGTAGTGTTTGATAGTTTTTAATGACTGTAAATTCTGTATATCTAATCTCACTGTTGGGTTTATTAACACTTAGTAAAAAATCAGTCAATGATCAAGGCTGAATTGTTATGTTATTTGCAAAATTTGAATTTGATATCCAATAAATTTAGATTGACATAGTTCTAAATGATCAGTATTTTTTCCTTTCCTTCATATTTCCTTAAGTCTTAAAACACAACACAATGCTATATACAATTAAAAATATGGCTCAAACACCTGTGAAAAATCAGAAAATCTTTTTAAATATAGGCATTTTATGCTGCTGAGCTGGCATCTGCAAGCCCTTTCACACCAGATCCAGATTCCTGTTTATACAGTTTCAGAGATATTTTAGCTGAAGTTGTTTTGAAAAGAAAAGAAAAGGAAAGAAAAACTAAATAATTTATTTAAATGATAATTAAGCTCCACTGTTAGATATGAATGGCATACTGTTAGTATATCACCAAATGCACTGGATACAGTGACAATAATGACAGTCGGCCTAGATGTAAAAAATAGTTTGTTAGATCTCAAAGTAAGAATAATCCTGTTAACACATGACACTGCAATGCTTGATTGACCCTTTTAATTTAAACGCAAGGAACAATTGGACAACAACATAGCGTAACCTCAATCTGCTTCGGTGTGGAAACTCAGAGTAGGGTTTTTAGCTAAGCTTTTCGTTTATTTTATCATACTGATCACTGGGACAGGTAACAACAAATGTAGCCAACTATTTTGATTTGATTATTTATTGTCAATGCAGCTGTTGTTATTGTTATTTGCTGTTAAAGCAATTTTGTGAAAGATAAGGATGTTAGGCTACTGTGTTTTTTTTTGTTTGTTTTTTTTACCAGACGGTTATTATGTTTCTGTACTGTACCTGCACATTTCCCAGTAATGTGGAACTCATTTATTCAATTTCCTTTAATAAAGTTGTAAAGATGGAATTCAACATCACTCTTGAAAAGTTTCTGGGTTTTACAGGGATTGGAGTGGATTATACACAATTCTTGAACAACAATACCTTGTTGGGTTTTAGAAATGTGGTAAACACATTCTGCAAAAATATTGGAAATTAGCCAGTCATTGTTGATAAAATTGGGTAAGTTGGAAAAACCGCTTGTCTTAGGTTCTAAATTTAACAGAAACTGCACTGGTAAAATCATTACAAAAGGTTTATTATTATCTTGAGGTCTTCTGTGATATGTATTGTCATGCATTGTGAGTAGTTGTCACGGTGTGGGTTTTGTGTCTTGTTCCTTGTTCTTGTCTGTCCTGTGATTCACTGTTTGCCATGTGTCTTGTTAATTGTCTGATCATTGTTCACAGGTGTTTCGGATTTACCACGCCCCCTTATTATCTTGTCTAGCTCGGTTGTCCCTTGTATTTAAGCCATGTGTTTTCACCTTGTCTTTGTGAGTTCTTGTTTGATTGTTTATGTGTATGTTGGTTGTGCTATTCTTGAATCCTGTTTCTGAGTCTGGTTTCATGTCTAAGTTTGTAGTCTATTGAATAAAGTGTGCTGCAGTTGGATCCTGCTTCAACCACGCAAAACGTAACAGAAGAACTCACCTAAACTATGGATCCAGTAGTCACAAACAACCAGGCCCTAAGGAGATACCTGTTGTCAATGTCACAAGATGGCCAGCCCATAGTAAGGTATGTGAAGGACTTCTGGGCTTGCTGCCATTTAAGCCGCGTTTCCACCGCAATTACCAGGAACTATTTGTCCCAGGAACTTTTTTCATAGGAACTTTTTTTGCCCCAGAACGGTTGCTCACTGCGTTTACACCGTGGACTAAAGTACCGGGAAGATCAACGTGCGACTGCTCCTCCCAGCGTACTTGTTTTGAGTTTTAAGTATTGAGGAGATTCAAGCTGTGCTGTTTTTGTGTGCGATCTATTGGTTTACTAACGAGGTAATTAACAAAACGGCAGAAAAGAGACGAACACTAATACCAAAGCGTATTCATTTCAGAAAGCTCGTAATGCTAGATAGACAACGTTTGTTATCAGCTATAGCGGACATGACCGTGAGATGGATGGGACGAACGCGCGCCATCCGGCAGAGAGAACAAGGTAAAAGAACCAATCAGCATGTTCAGCGCACAAGTCCCACCCCGAAAGTTCCTGAACTCTGAAAAAGTACTACCTCGCCAGCAGGGACTTTCTGGGGGGGAAATTTTTACCCGGAACTTCATTTAGACCCTGGTTCCTGCGGTGTAAACACACGGAGTACCACCCCAAAGTTCCTAGTTCCTGGGGAAAGTTCCTGCGGTGGAAACGCGGCTTTAGTGTCCCTAGACGACGCCCAGTCTATAGAGCTGTTCCCGAGCGGACTAGACGAGGGCATCGCTCTTATGATGCCAGATGACTGGACGCTAGAACGCTATATCGACCTGGCCCTTTTCCTGAGTGGTTCGTCGTTTGCTGTGGACATGGAGAAGAAACTCCGTCAACCTGTAGTATCCCTTCAGTCTGGTCTTTACGTCACTCCCATTATCAAGCCACCCACCAGATCAATCTATAGCCGTCCGGGTCTGGTGTCCAGCGTGGCCGATCCCCCGCTGAGGTCAGCACGGGTTGCCAAGAAGGCTATCCTTCTTGGGACTCGTTTCGTCCACACTGTCCCGCCTGCCAAGCCTGAGCATTACATCAGCTCTGTCGAACCTGTGTTCCAAGTCAGCCCTGACGAACCTGCACTTCACGCCGGTCCTGCAGAGCCCTCATGTCTAAGTTTGTAGTCTGTTGAATAAAGTGTGCTGCAGTTGGATCCTGCTTCATCCCTTGCTTCAACCACGCAAAACGTAACAGTAGTAGAAACATTGGTTTTTTTCCTGGATGACCAAGGATAATGCTTTTTAACGTTTGTTTATCTGTCTTGAGAAGTGTTTATCTTGGATAATCAAAAGACTGCGATGGGATGACACTAACCTATGACTACTTACCACAGTGTTGAATTCTGTTCATTGCCAGAAAGTCAAGAATACCAACCGGTAAATAGGCCTATTTATCTGTCCTGAGTTCTGCTCATCACTGTAAAGACTGTGACTTATATTTACCTGTGAACTTACTATTCTGTATTTTACATGTGATATTTACCAGAAGTGTTATCTCAAGCATTCCCTGTTTAATCGTGTTTTCTTGAATAAACTCCTGCAACTGGCATCTCCTTTCTCGTCTCAGAGTAACATTACATTAAAGTGATAGTTGTGAAAATAAAAATAATTTCTTCACTTTGTGACATTCCAAACCTGTCTGAATGACCCAAAAGCAGATCTGCATACAAGGCAATATGCCCAATCACCATTCACTTTTATTGCATGAATCTCAAGCAGAAAGAAAATCTGTGTAAATAATTTATGTATCCATTCTTTCCATAAACTTATTCAATGCAACAATTTACATTAAAATAAATGTTTCATTAATCAGGCCTTATGAAAGTGAATAGATTTATTCTGTTGTGCTCCAAAAATGTCTAAAAAGTATTATATGGGTCCACATAACTCGTGTCATGTGTTATATTTTTGTGTTAAGAGTCTTCTGAAGCCATATTATAGCTTTTTTTAACAAATCATACACTCACCTAAAGGATTATTAGGAACACCATACTAATACTGTGTTTGACCCCCTTTCGCCTTCAGAACTGCCTTAATTCTACGTGGCATTGATTCAACAAGGTGCTGAAAGCATTCTTTAGAAATGTTGGCCCATATTGATAGGATAGCATCTTGTAGTTGATGGAGATTTGTGGGATGCACATCCAGAGCACGAAGCTCCCGTTCCACCACATCCCAAAGATGCTCTATTGGGTTGAGATCTGGTGACTGTGGGGGCCATTTTAGTACAGTGAACTCATTGTCATGTTCAAGAAACCAATTTGAAATGATTCAAGCTTTGTGACATGGTGCATTATCCTGCTGGAAGTAGCCATCAAAGGATGTGTACATGGTGGCCATAAAGATTAGGACATGGTCAGAAACAATGCTCAGGTAGGCCGTGGCATTTAAACGATGCCCAATTTGCACTAAGGGGCCTAAAGTGTGCCAAGAAAACATCCCCCACACCATTACACCACCACCAGCCCGCACAGTGGTAACAATGCATGATGGATCCATGTTCTCATTCTGTTTACGCCAAATTCTGACTCTACCATCTGAATGTCTCAACAGAAATCGACTCATCAGACCAGACAACATTTTTCCAGTCTTCAACTGTCCAATTTTGTTGAGCTCTTGCAAATTGTAGCCTCTTTTTCCTATATGTAGTGGAGATGAGTGGTACCTGGTGGGGTCTTCTGCTGTTGTAGCCCATCCGCCTCAAGGTTGTGTGTAACTTGTGGCTTCACAAATGCTTTGCTGCATACCTCGGTTGTAACGAGTGGTTATTTCAGTCAAAGTTGCTCTTCTATCAGCTTGAATCAGTCGGCCCATTCTCCTCTGACCTCTAGCATCAATAAGGCATTTTCGCCCACAGGACTGCCGCATACTGGCTGTTTTTCCCTTTTCACACCATTCTTTGTAAACCCTAGAAATGGTTGTGCGTGAAAATCCCAGTAACTGAGCAGATTGTGAAATATTCAGACCGGCCCGTCTGGCACCAACAACCATGCCCCGCTCAAAATTGCTTAAATCACCTTTCTTTCCCATTCTGACATTCAGTTTGGAGTTCAGGAGATTGTCTTGACCAGGACCACACCCCTAAATGCATTGAAGCAACTGCCATGTGATTGGTTGATTAGATAATTGCATTAATGAGAAATTGAACAGGTGTTCCTAATAATCCTTTAGGTGAGTGTATTATAGCGTTTTGCATCATTAATCTTCTCCTTTGCAAAGAATAAACATCTTATACTCAAACAGGTCATAAATGATTGCAAATGATTAAGCATCATTGACGTCAAATCTGTAATTGTTATTTAATTATTTGAGAATACCATAACATAAATGAGATTTAAGAACTGCAGCGGGAGGAAGATTTGCATGAAATAACTCTCTGTTCTTCGCAGTATTGGTTCTAAAAACTAGAAATATAGTGTATAGACACTGTTAAGTGAATTTTGAAGTTATATTGCTTCCATTCACATTCACTCTTGATGAGTGGACAAGAGCCACTTAAAGCTCATTTAGATCTCAACCCTTATTTCTAAAACTCACCACATTATATCACCGTGTCTAACATTATCAATGAATATCTCATAAACTGCCAATAAAAATAAGATATAGGCCTACTGAAGGTAGGCTATAAGCTAGGTAAAGAGGACAAAATTATAAATAACAAGTCCAAGATACAATTTCACACAGAAAAGGGTGAATACTGGTAAAGTGGGACACTTTCTGATAATTTACATCCTGCCTACTTTTTTATTATGATCCAAATGTCGTAGCCGCTCATATGATACTATTCTAAATAGCTTAAGAGCTCTACTATACTATGCACAATAAAACAGAAATAAACATTAAACACAGGATGAATGACTCTTCCTCAAACACACAATGACCCCAAACCACATTTTTCAAAGTGCTACTGTGACACCTTTATTGGCAAACTGGGACACTTAAAACACATTAAATTGTTATTCAAGTGTAGGCCTTATAAATGAAATACACAATAAAAATATAAACAACAATATAAACAATAACAACAACAATAATATAAACATCGCTTTTTTTAAGATGGGGTGCAGGTATACAGCAGATTCAACCCACCCCCTCCATCGCCTGCCCACAAAATGCTATATTGTGTTTAATTTATTTCATACAAATTTAATTACATGATTATTATCATCATTAATATTATTCTGTTAATCTGAAGTTGGCAAATTATGATAACTATCATAATTATTTAATAAATCTACTGGTTGTTTTGGGGAAACAAAAGATCAAAGCGTATAATAGCCATGCACAACATATATATTATTGGCCAGCGAAGGGGTGTAAAAAAAAAGTCTTTGTAAACCTTATAGGCGGTTCTGATAAAAAAAAAAAAAATTAACAAAAAAAATTAACAAAATGTAGTCTCAAGCATGACCACGAGATGTCACTGTCATTCCACGACCAAAGCACAGGCTGACTTAATGACAGGTTTAATTCACTGTTAGCGGTAAATCCCGTCGCTCGTGCTCTGGACCCACGCGCGGACAGATGATTGTGGTGTTTCGAGCTGTCAGGACACTTTCTACACGGACGAGACCACAATAGGACGAGTTAGGCTATCAAACAAGATAAAACTGAAATGTTACCTTTCATTCATTGGATTATAATGGAAAGCTGTGCATTAATTTAGAAAAGATCAACAAAATGGGTTCCAAAGTAATGCATCTCGCTAAAGATTGCCAGTCAAGTTTTGCCTCACGTGCCGCTGTTCCAGTTGGAATGAATTATTCAGAAGTGTGCAGCTCTTCATAGTGGATCTGTGGAGCGCGTGCACAGGTGAAGATTCCACAGGTTAAACAGCATCATGATGCCGACGGACCAAATGCGCTCCTCGGTCTCTCCTGTTTAGGATTCATAAATGTCAGAAACGTTAATGGGACATATCATAGATAACCCCTGTGGCCAAAATGAGCGTCTATTCTCACCTATGGCGGATTCTGCAGATATTATTGCCAACGATAATCACGGCTGTCACTCAAGGTATGTTGATTTAAAGACTAAAAGTTGGAAGAGCCGAATCAAAATGCTTGGGTCATTGTGTAAATAGTATTATAGTGTATTTAGGACCAGTGTAAGGGGTTTACCTGAAAAATAATTCAGAAGCATTCGGAATATAGCCTATCTTTAATGCGTGTAGTCCACATTAAAGACAGTAGTCTATACTTTAAGGTTGACTGTGTTCCATTCCATTCCATTTTTTTTCAGAGACACAAATCCCATAGGTTATTTTTATCTTTCATCAAATTAAATTAAATGTCTCAGGGAACACTTCAAAACCTTACAGTAGGCCTACCTACATTATACAGATTTAAACAGTAGCTTATAGGCTACAGTACTATACAGTTTGTATAATTAAAATCACACAATAGTGTCATGATTTTGACATAATTGGTTGGAATTATACTAAATTAATTTAAATAAAACTATTAACCATGCATTTTTCTTAATTTTATAGAAAATATGCATCATACACCTTATCTTTTTTTGAGAGGGGTCACTCTTGGTGCCGATGGAAAGATAACTCGTAACTAAAGGAAAGGCTCTACAGTACTTTTTCTTAAGATGTTACCCATATATTCTGATATGTTCCATGGATTGGGGGAAAAAAATATGGTGGGCAGAGGCTGGAAAAAATTCGTATTAGAGAAAATGATCCGCAGAAAGTGACTCAGTTGGTGGAACTGGCCAAATTTAGACATGAGAATGTGATTTCTTCCATGGCATTGGCACGTGCCATCTTATGAATGGGCACGATCCCTCTGACAAACATGAATCTATATTTAATCTGTATTTGTATACTTATCTGCAGAAGCTACTTTACATTCAAGACCTTAAACATTCTGGATAAAAGTATGAAAAAGATTACATTTTTCAAAGAAGTTTTAAGGGAATTATTGGATACAGGATAATTCCCAATCATCCCTCAAAGATCTTTGCTCACTTCCCACTCTTTAGTTTCTCATTTCTCTTATCTGTCTCAGTCCTTTCTGTACTTTTTTTTTTTTTTTTTTGCAGTGAGTGCTTGTTTCTCAAGGCATGGTCTGGATAGGATTAGTGCTCATCCTGTCCCAGAAACAGTTTCTACAGCTTCACTCATTCACAGTTGCTGAGACATCTGTGCTGTGTGTTTCCTCTCTCTTTAATGTTTTTAAAGACATTTTAAGATCACTTCTGTGTTGTTGCACACGAGAAATTGCGCTATTGTTTTTGTACTGCTTAAATATACATGATATATGCTTTTATACAAAAACCCTAACAAAGTTAATATTGAGTAACTTTGCAGACAAAATTTGTCCAGTTAGTTTATTTATTTTACGTCTCTACCAACAAAACTATTTCCAAAAGAATCAAGCCCTTTCGGAAATCCACTTGGCCAATCAATATTTCGATGTTACAGTACCGTTTGTTCAACTCAGTATCGTGGTGTAGTGCAACAGCTTCACTCACTGAAATTCATTCCAAATTGTATTGGTTTGTTATAAAAGTTCAAGAAATTAAACCATACAAGATAAATATATTGATGATGGAAAAGAGAGAAAGGAGGAAAAAGATATCAAAAGGCTTGCTTGCATTCAATAGACCCAGTATGATGACTTGCTAAATGTTCATATAGTTGCATAAGCGTTAATAAATGACTTACTTTTTGAGGATGTAACAGGTTAGACTGATATCAGATGACTCTATATGCCATAGTTATATGCAGGCATATGTTTTACATTCATTTCAATATTGTCTATTGATACTGTTGCAGCAATGTTTACCGTCTGTGTAAGACTTCATTAGTCCCCATCAGTTTTCCACTTCAAGCCTTTAGCACTAGGATGCCCTTAAATCTCCTTTCTTGGAGTTTAATGTGGTAATATTTGGAATTAAGGATGTATTTTAAAGGTTTGTGCTGACTTAAAAGGTAGCATGCAAGCTTGCTTGTTGACAATATGATAATGTAGTATAATCACGTAAGTATCTGCTTTAAACTAACAGCTGTCATAACATTATATGTCATGATCAGTACCAAAGTCATCCAGCATAAAGGCCCCAATTGGTCAGTGTAAATGGACTCTGCTCTGCCATCTGTCCTTGCACATCCTGGAGCGTAAATGGTGCTATAACTGCAGCATTGAATTATTTGTAATTAATTGCATTTGCTTAATCTCCCTGCTTTACCTGAATAAAATGTTTGATAAACACACATAGAGAAACAAAACATTACAGAACTCTAAACAGTTTGGAAAATGTAAATATGAATTAAGGCACGTTCACACCAAGGACGATAACTATAACGATAACAATATGGGTCAGTTCTAAAAATCTTTCTAAATATAAAGGAATAGCAGAGTCCACCCCACGACTATAAAGACAAGACCGCAGAAAAACAATATCGTTGGAATCACTGTCAGAACGATTTTTTCCAGCGTATGCATGCTTGAGCATTTAAGTGACAGGCGACATAAACTGGCACGCTTAAAATAAACAGAATGCTATCCTATGGTGTGGACGCTAATATAGTTATCGTTATCTTTAAACAAAAACTAACTGAATGTGTCGAACAGTTAACTAAAAAAATTGATACGTTGAATTGTTTTTAATATTTTTTTTTTAGACATAAAGTGATGATTGGGAGTTTTAAAGGGATTGTTCACCCAAAAAATTAACCAAGACTCTTTCTTGCTATGACACCTTAAAGGGATAGTTCGCCTAAAAAATTTAATTCTGTCATCATTTAATCACCCTCAAGTTGTTCTGCTGAACACAAAAGAAGATATTTTGAAGAATATTGGTAACTTGTTTTGTTTTTTCTGTAGAAGTCAGTGGGGTCCATCAACAGTTAGGTTACCCATATTCTTCAAAATGTCTTCTTTTGTGTTTAGCAGAAGACTTGCAGGTGATTAAATGAAGACAGAATTTAAATTTTTGGGCGAACTATACCTTTAAGGTGTCATAGCAAGAAAGAGTGTCATGTTCAGTTTTATTTAAAGAAGTTTGAGGTATTTGGAAGAAGAGAAACAACTGTTGATGTTTCTCAAAGGGAAATACATCTGTGCTGTCAGCTTCTGTTTGTAGTCCTTTGAGTTTTTTACTGTATTCTCACAGCATGGTGGTGAAACCACTGCTTTTTTCAAAGTTTCCAAATCTACTCAAAAAAATGTCTATGAAACCTACAGTAAACCTTGAGTAGTACAGTAAAACTAAATGCAAATAATAAAATCCAACTAGCCATATTATCTTGCATAATTAATTGTTTAATTATTGGCTTAATAAATATAATATCATAATAATATATTTCAAGGCCATTTTTGTTGCAATTTTAGTATTGTGTTGGGTCACCAATTACTTTCAGATGTACGGTCTGGGTCTTAAAGCAAAACCAATTGAAAAGCCCTGATCTAGAACATCATTCACTCCACTGTTGCTGTTAAAGCCATTTTGCTGAGCACATGCAGTCAGCAGAATGCTTTCTTAGGGTGGAATGAACAGATAATGCATGGATGGATAGAATCTGAGTGATTTTACTATATATTTTCAAGAGTATTTATGGAGGGTGATATTAAAATAGTATTATTTATTTCTGCTCTCAAACCTGCTAACGTTGTTTCAGTTGCACTACAATAATGTCCTATTAGTTAACGTTTATTTAGTTTATTTAGTTTATTGGGGCCGCCGTGGCCTAATGGTTAGACAGTCAGACTGGTAACCCGAAGGTTGCGGGTTTGATTCTCAATACTGACAGGTAATGGCTGAGGTGCCCTTGAGCAAGACACCCCCGGTCACTCCCCGGGTGCAGCAGAAACAATGGCTGCCCACTGATCCGGGTGTGTGTGTGTCCATGGTTGGCTGTGTGTGTACTCACTACTAATGTGTGTGCACTAACTTGGATAGGTTAAATGCAGAGGAAAATTCATTGGGTTACCATGCTTAGCCTTCACATGTCACTTTCACTTTATGTTAGCCCATGTCCTTTAAATACTTTTAAAGTACCCCTATAATGCTAATTTAAAGGTTCCTAATTTTGGTTCGGAGGTCCACTATAATACGTTTACATGCATCCAAGGTTAAATGTCTCTTTAATTTTCTTATAAATAATACATTGTGCATTAGCTAATTTCTCAAAGAGTCAGAGTTCATTCGTTCAGTCTCTTTTAACAACCCCTTTCCAAAAGCCTACTCTACTCTGATTGGTCAGACGGTCCAGTCTGTTGTGATTAGTCTACCGCGCTTACAGTGCGTGTCGGAAACGAAATGCCCGTTATGCCCGTTTTTTCTAGTCCTCATCTTTTGGATTGCATTTAAAGTGGATTTGCAGTGCTGAAAACAGCGTCTTCTGAACACGTCGACAACACAAACCAAACTCTTCCAGGCCTCAGCTACAACTACAGTGTTTGAGGGCATATCAAAGTAGATGTCATTCACAGGCACCCAAGGAAGATTATAGGCTGGCATTATGCAAATTTGTTACATTGTTATGTTGGCATGTAACGACTCGTTAAATCAGTTCAGAATCCATTCTTTCTTTTAGGAGACAATAGCTTTATTTGCCATGCATTTTGAACTTTAAAACTTTGCAGATCTTTTAGATTCACAAACGTTGGTTTTTCATTGAAATTAATATTAACTAAGAATAATAAATGCTTTTGGGTAATTTTTCATTGTTAGATCATGTTAACTAATGTATTTAACTAAACAAATGATACCTTATCATGATGTGTTACCAGTGTTTCTCATGGCAATGCCAACCTTTTTACCTGCCAAAGTCATGCATCTAATTGCTAAAATGCTATTTATGACTTCATAGTCATACCTAGTTTATTTTAAAATACTCTAATGTAACTCCCCATTTATACAATTAATATGCACATTAAATGTACTAAGAATTTATATCAGTGTTTAAAGAAGCACATCAAATTTACTGAGCATGTATCTCGCGCTGCAACGTGTTTAGCACACATCCTACACACTATTTTCCCCATAGTGTGGCTAGCAGGCTTATTACACCATCATACCAATGGATTTAGAGCTGAATCCAGACAGATGTTATCTATGTCATCTGCTGAAATGGAGGGTAAATAGAATGGATTTTGACCTGTTGACCTGCACAACTGCTAATGGTAATGCATCCAGTCCTGCTGATGGCTAGCAGAGAGACCTCTATGTGAACTCAAAGCCAAATGATCAAAACTACAGAATCTCAATTTTAAACATCTGAAACGAACAACTCACCAGACATAAATTCTCAAATACACAAATATAATAAACAAATATACAGATTATCTCCTCAGATATGTTGACATGAAAGAAGCATTTCAACTTTAAACACTAAAGAAGCATCATTTAAATTGTGTGTTAAAAAATGTATAGACGTTTTTAAGTTGTAGTAGCATGACGAGAGTGAAGTTCCTTCTAAAGAGATTAGGAGAAAGTGTATTGTTTAAAAGTGGGGAAAAATAGATAAAACAATAAAGAAAATGTGTGCGTTTTCAGAGTCTCGATTCCAAAAATGGTATTTTGAGGGATATTCTTTTTTCTTTCTTTCTTTGAAGCAGTTGATGGTCTCAATCCAAATTTTGTGGGTTGTGGCTTTAACTGATCATGAAATATGATCTGATTGTCAGCCAAAGGCATGGTTTACACAAGTTAAAATTCTGTCATCATTTACGCACTTTTTTTTTTTTGAGGTTCAATGAAGTTCAGTAGAGTTTTGCACCCTATTAAAGGTACAATATGTAGGAATTTTGTAATAAAATATCAAAAAACCACTTGCACAGTGTGATATATTTCCTGCAGTTATGTATTTACAATATCCCAAAAGTCTCCAAAGATTTTTTATTTCAGAGAAATTCTAATTTTAAATAAGTGGTCGTCCCGAAAAAAAAATGTCGCCTGTCAATGACGCAATATCCACACTTTCCTCAGTTTCCGCTCGTACTGCCATAGCCATGAAGTAACCATGGCGACAGACGTGGACAACTGCGTAGTGCGTAACGTTTAGCTGCACGCTGTTGTTGTTTCGTTCAATCATTATGGACCATGGCAAGCAGACTTTGGGACAAAAAAGGAGAACTAAAATGAGGATCAATATCGGCCTGCCGTTTTCGAGATGCCGAGAGCTCCACGTCCGCGACTAACTTGGAGCAACACCGCTCTTGCACATACTTTATTAGACAGGTGAGCAAATGTACATAAAACAAAAGGATGTATCTGTGTTTCCTTGCAACGCATGCAACTGTCAATAATATCACTTATAAACAATGCGAGATACATAGGCCTATATGACGTGACAGATAAATCATTATGCATATGTTGATTCACCTCAAAAACTATCAAGTGATTGTTATGCTGATGAAAATTCACAGTTATTGCTCTTTGTACTTTGGTAATGCTTTTTATCACTTGTGCTTTGACCGAGATTGTGGCAGTGCAATTAAATACAATCGGATATGTGTTGTTAAACAATATTTAGTCATTACTTGCAAATGTTCATTCAAATTTAGTTTGAACGAACATTTGGTTTCAAACATTCAAACTTTGGTTTGAACACGTAAAACAACACGGCATTAACGATAAACACGTAAAACTGCGCAGCATTAACCCAACAAATCATTTGACAAATAGCTGTAACAGGATGATATAGCATAACATTTCGCGTTCCTTGCAGTTAATTCATTATGGTGACATAAACTATTGCGATCAGACGTACAGGTAATACAAAAACGAATACCTCATCCGTGATCATGATTCATTAATTCCATGACATCTCTGGATGGTGAAAATGACATCTCCAATCATTCAACTCTCCCTCATAGCGTCATTAAGCTTCGCCATTGTTATTGTTGGTAACTGCGCCCTCTTGTGGCGAAAAAATTCCTACATATTGTACCTTTAACTTTCTTTCTGTGGACAAAAAAAAGTAGAAACGTGTGCGTGTTCTGTGAAAAAAAAGTGTTCATATACTTTTTCTTGCACTGTGAATGTCTGGTTTGTCTGTTTGGAACTATGTTTGTACTGTGTTTGGTCATTCACAATTTCACAGTTTGTGTAGGAATCCAGTTAGGTCCAAATGGTTCACTTACTTTTCCCCCAACAACTGTGCAAAGCACAGACACATAATAATAATTAAAATGACAATGTCAGCCAGGCCGAATGTTATCCAGTTCAGATTAATCTCTCTCCTTTGCATGTTCTGTGACTGCTTCAGCTGTAAATGTGAGTGTAGGAGTTGTCATGTGCCATGAGTTCAGTTTGAGATTAGTTTGAGTCAACTGGCCTTTCACTGCATGACCCTACCACTCAATCTGCTCTTTAAAAAAATATTTCCAGGAATTTTGGACTGTCTCTTTTGAGCTCATCCTTGTTATTGAAGTTTATTTTTTATTTTACTGGCATATAATACACAATGTTGGATCTTAGACTTCTCTGAGTTTACCAATCCGCAGGAGTTTTTCATGGATCTACTAGAATATTAAATTGATATTGTGCCTATAAAATGAAAGTGGGTGAAGCTTGGGGAGATTAAAATAGATTGCATTGGGTGCAATATTGCAGATTTACATCTGGTATTTAGTTTCCATCTTAGTAAAATTTAAAATTCATATTTCCATATGTGGTTGCAGACCAGGGCATAAATACAGCTCTCTTTATTTTATACTTGATAAATATATAGTACATGCCTCTCATGCTCAAGCCCAGTCAAGTTAAGTGTGTTAATGAATCAGAAATATTAAAGACAGTATTGTCTTTGAAAATCATCATTCATACAGCACATTTTATTTTATTTTAACCATATCTCTATTGCACGTTTTTATTTTATTTAGCTCTTCTATGTTTGCAGCCTAATCTTGCAGTGGAAATGTCAATATACCAATAGTTTTCTTATGCACATATGATAAGATGTTTTTAATGACAGCACTTTATGATTTACTGAGGCAAGCTAGCATTAAAGGTGCTCTAAGCGATGTCACGTGTTTTTTAGGCCAAAACATTTTTTGTCACATACAGCAAACATCTCCTCACTAACCGCTGGCTGCCTGTCCCCTGAACACACTGTAAAGAAACGCGATCTCTGTAGACAGCCCAGGCTCCACTGACGGCAACAAACACAAACTGGGCTAACCCGCTCCACAAAACATGACAAACAGTTCCAGCCAATCACCGACAAGAAGGACTTGGGGGCGGGGTTTGGGGGGTTAGTGCGTGGATGAGGAGGAGGGAGGATCTAGCTAGCCTCCGTTTTGTTTGACAATACTTTAACCCTCTGGGGTCTAAGGTGTTTTTGGGGTCCTTGAGATGTTTTGACATGCCCTGACATTTGTGCTTTTTTCAGTTGCTTATAAACATATTAATGGCACAGGTGTAATTACACTCTATTTAGCACAAACAGGGCTACCATAATATGTGAGCAACATGTATGTACATATTTGTATTTTTGAGAGAATATTGTTTATGCATGGTTATTGAAAAAACTAAAAATTAAAGTTTCTGAAATAAGACCACAAAACACATCTTGATTATTTTTTCACAAGACTTGAAAATTGTATCACATAGCCTAGAATATTTGCTCCAAAACTATGTGAGAATCATCCTGACTACTCATTCAGATAAGACAATAAAGTATTTTTACATTTTTAATGACGTGTTTTGTGTCAGAAAGCTTTATGTGAGGAGGCTTGATCTCTCATTAATATGTATGCATTTCACACCTGAGAAAGACAAAGACCCTCCCATAATGGCCCTATTAGGTGCTATCAGGCCATATCATTATAAGGAGCCTTGCACAAAGAATGAGGAGATTTAAAGAAGAATGGCTTTTAGATTGTTTGGATTTATTTACAACACAACATAATCAAAAGATAGGCCTACACAACAAAGGACAAACAAGCAGATTAGTAAACACACTGATCTAAAGACAGAGGCTTGAACAGTCACACAACTTTGTGCCATTGAAACATAGTACATACCTGTCATTTCCAAGGTGTTTGATTTTTCATTTTACCATGTTTATGTACAGAGACTGTTGAATGTTGAAGTCAGCAGGACTCATCAGTGACTACGTTTACATGCAGCCAATAACCCGTTCAAAACCGGGATATTAGCAATAACCCGGTCGCGAACGGCCATGTAAACACCGGCAAAAACCCGAATATGCTCATATCCCGGATTTTAAAAACCGGGATATTATACCTGGGGTATCCCTTTTCTAACCCGAATTGTTGGTCATGTAAACGCGCATCGGCATATCCCCATAGTGATGTGTGTTCTGCGCATGTTCTATTCGCAAGGAATCTTGGTCTTTTGAGTAGAGAAACTTCTCGGCGCATACAAAACCCCGCGTGCAGTATACCGGAAGTAAACATGGCGAGACGCAGCACAGCATACTTTTGGAGCGAGGTCAGTAACGTTACCAGCACCAAAGCGCAAACAAAGGCGATCGCTATCTGCCCCGAACTATTCATTATCCGCGTGCTGCTGTTGTTGTTGTCTTTGGATACAGGAAGAAGAATCGGAAATGACGCATATTGCGTCTTAAGGTTGTCCGTACGTCCAGACGCTAACCGCGCGTAGCGTTTACATCGGGATATTCCAATTCCATGTATACAGGAGTAACTCTCTCTGCTCACGCATGTAAACGGGTTATCCCTAATGTTTCAGAAACCCGAATAGTGACCTTAACCCGACCATAACCCGAAATTTGGCTGCATGTAAACGTAGTCTATATGGCTGCACGACTTTGGGCATGCATTGTAGATTTTTCTGGTTAAAATTGCGATTTAGTTTTATATATATATATATATATATATATATATATATATATATATATTTATATATTTATATATTTATATATATATATATATATCAGAGCATGTGAGCGGAGTGGAGCGGGAGCGCGAGCGGGCGAATCTTGGACGGAGCGCAGAGCGGCATTTTTAAAAGGACGGAGCGTCGCCCTATTTCCCGCTCCAATTTCGCTCCGTTCCGCTCACACCACGAGTCTGACTCCACGTCTTTTCCCCGCCTGGCTAAAGAAGCTCGCATTGTGTTCAGCATCCCAAGCCGGTCTGCGAGCGCAGAGAGGGTTTTCTCCCCAACCACCGTATGAGTCTGAAGCCTAGACATTGTCCAAACTTGTGTTCTTGAAGGTGAACTCAAAAGAACTGTAGATAAGGAAAGCAATTCATTTTCTTTTTTTCTTTTTTTTTTAAGTTTGACAACATAAGCCAATTTAAATTGCAATCCACGTGCACTCTGCGCAAACATTTAGTTATACGAATTTTGGCCTAACAGTTAATTTAGCCTACTTTTAAAACTTCGATGTAGGCTAGCCTACAGTAGGCCTACAGCCTGTATATTTTATTTGTATAATTAGGCCCATTGATTCATTTAATTTTGCAGCAATTTGTTTGTACAATTTATATAAGCCAATTTAAATTTTATTCGTGCGTTCTGTGCAAAAGTTTAGTTATCAAAATATTGGCCTAATAGTTCATTTACTTTTAAAACGTTTATGTAGGCCTATATTTTTTTTTTATATTTTTGTTTATATAATTTTTATTTATATTATTAGGCCCATTTATTCGTTTAATTTTACAGCAGTTTGTGTGTACAATGGATAGGCTATAATTAAAATGTTAATCGTGCGCGTTGCCCAAAAACTCAGTTATCAAAATTCTGGCCTAATAGTTAATTTACTTTTAAAACGTTTATGTACATTTTTGTTTATATCATTTTTATTCATATTATTAGGTCAATTTATTCGTTTAATTTTACAGGACTTTTTGTATAGGCTATATTTCTTACATAGGCTACGCCTAATTTACAATTTAAAATAAAACATTTCTATTTGGAAAATGTTGTTGTTGGTCTTTAGTTCTTTGGGAGGTAGGTAAGCCGTGTGGTCTAAGCTAAAAGTTAAGTAGCCTACGTGCAGATTTTTTTCCTTTTTTGGAGCGAGCGGGGGGCGATTTGAGTGGAGCGCGAAGCAAACTGCGTTGAGCGCTGAGCGATAATGAGCGGAGCGGGCTGATGTGGCTTTGAGCGGCGGAGTGGAGGGGTGAACAGTCCCGTGAGCGAGGAGCTGAGATTTTCACCGCTCCACTCCGCTCATATGCTCTGATATATATATATATATATATATATATATACACACACACACACACACACACACACACACACACACACACACACAGTGCTTAGAATAAGTGAACACACCCATGCTAAAGTTGACTACCCTTCACAATATAGACATGGTTTTATTTCAGTTAGCCTAACTGAACATTTATACATAAATAATATATTGTATTTAGACAGTATCACATATTTTACCGGAGGCTGAAATATATTTCACTAAATCATTATATAACCTAAGCAGTTATTCGCAAACAAAATAAATTGCGCATAAGGCAGTATTTTAGCATAATACTCAGTGTCATAAACTAATCTCAAAACTGAGTGAAATATATGTAGTAGGCTAATATCACGTTTAAAACGTTTACATGAGCGTATAGGCCTACATATAGGGATATTGTGACTGTGAGGTAATCTCGAAATTTGGCACAATAACGGCCGCAAAGAAGTTCGACAATTAAGGCTCGAACAGGACGTTTCTGAATGGTTGGTTAACGTAATGTCACTTTGATCTATTTTTGTATGTACTGGCAGGGTAGAGTAGTGAGATACGAACGCTATGTGTTTACTGATGTATAGGTTAGTTCGTTGACAGATTGATGTTACAGTTAATGGTCATGAACAACTTTTTTTCGCGATTTGCAAAGATTAATAAAAAGGTTAATACAACTTTACCCTCACTTCTTCTGGAGGTTCAGCAGGAACACGTATAGTTGGTACCGATTCTTTTTTTCAGGAGCAGCTTCTTAGCAAAACCATTTTGATACTGACCCTCGTTTATAAAGCAGTCTGGTGAGAAATGATTCGCGCAAACATGCAAGCATTGACGTTGATCGTGGGGAATATTCCCTTCAAAAACAAACTCAGCCACTGCGTCTTCAGCGGTTCAGATTTAGGAACATCAAAATGATTGCTGTGTTCGTTATTACACCCAAGAACAGAACACCACAATCGCTTAGACGCCATTCTGCTCCAGTGTATCAACAATAGCAGACTATGATGACAACTCGCTCAGGGCGGGTCTGTGTTGAAACGCTGCTGTCAATCAACAATCATGGGAGGGGCGTCCGATTTAGTGACGTCACAAAATCGAACGGCTCAATTTGAGGCAGGGGAAAACATAAGGAGATTAAAACAAAAACACTGGATGAATTTTTAGCATTATATGATGGTTGTGTACAGGCACTGCCAACACACATTTCAGTACAATCAACTTGTAAAATATGACCCCTTTAACATCATTATTTTCTGTAAAGCTGCTTTGTGCAATGTGTATTGTGAAAAGCGCTATACAAATAAAATTAAAAACTTGACTTGACTAACCAAGACACATCTTGCTTAGCTTCCGAGATCAGTATGGTCGTAAGCAACATCCAAAGCAATTAAACCCCCAAAAAATTATCAAATAAAAAAATCAAATATAGCTACTAAGAGACATTTTGGTGGTGCACACACACAGGACTATGTATACACACTGTATGGCATGAAGACAACATTACACATCTCTCTTAAAATAATTTCTTTCCTTATTCAATTGTCTCTTTGTTCTCCTGCAGAGCTGGACAGTCAGGAGATCTCCGATGCCACCAAATCCTCCACCCCATATCCATTGTTCCTTCCCATAACTTATCAGGTATGGGATGCTGAATACTTCCTACTAAAAGAAGCAGGACAGGACATCATGCGCAATTCCAGCATGGAGAGCCACACGCAGCCATTTGTCATGCTCCGAGCGGGACGTCTCCCAGTTATCAATGCCAGCTACGGCCCACTCTCAACCAAACAGGAGATCCCCCTGGACTTAGTGCAGTCAGTGCAGTTATTCCGGTCCTCACCACCAGTTTTCACCGTCAACTGGAGAGTCCAATCCTTCGTCCTGACCCGGTGGGTCTATTCGTCTTCTCCCAAAGTGCGAGTCCTGTTCTACGTGGCTGGGAGAGACTGGGACAGAGGAGAGAAGGAGAAAGGAACAAAAGATGAGCTGCCGTGCGTGACTGTGTATGCCTTCTGGCAGACTCAGGAGGTCCGTGGTTCCTGTGTCATCCGAAATGAGCATGGAACCTGTATGGCAGAGGTTGTCCCTCCTGCAAGCTGGTTCAGCCCGGTTGAGGGCAGCTCCAGTCGGGAAAGACAAGGGCCAACCCAGGGGAACCCAGTGGAGCTTTATTACCAGGCCCGTCCCAGTGCTTACGGCCCGTGCACAGCGAGTGGGGAGGAGGGCAAGAGGTGGGATTTGGGCAGTGGAAATGCCGGGCAGCCTCAGGCTGAGTACATGCCTGTGACCCCCATGCAGAGAATCGGGAGTGTTCGGCTCCTGCAAGTCAAACAAGGGGCCATGCCAGTGTCTGTGCTCAGACTGAGAGAGTCTGTGGTCATCCAGACCTCCTCTAAACCCCTTAAGAAGACTGATATCGCTTCCTTTTATGTCTACGTGAAGAGCTCAGCCAACCTGGACACTTTCTCTCTCAGGTAAGTCCTGAAAAAAGACATTTATGCATTTTGTAACTTTTTTTATGGGTGGGTTTCATGACCCTTTAAGCTACTAAGCAGAAATGCCTTACCGCAGTCCTAATGCATTATGAAAAATATACCAATGAATTGGGATCACGGTTTTTAATGGATTATGCCTTTTTCCTGAAAATTCCAGTAATTTTAGCATCCTTTCAGGAAGCAGTGCAGATTATCAGTGCTAAGTTGAGAAATACACTCAATAATATTCTGAGCGGTTATTTTGACTGCAGAACCCCGGGATCATAAAGTCTGGGAACATAGTCTGAGAAGCTCATTGTACAGATTTGAGCATCTAGTTATATGGCTGAACCCAGACATGCAAGTTTAATCTCTCAGATTATTGTTGCTTCTCTCGCTCTCTGAATGCTTTGGCTGCTCATTCATTGTTGTGCTGTTCTTTAAAAAGCATGTCTAAATATAGAGCTTCTGCTTGGTTAGACAAGGTAAGCATCATTTAGGAGTCAGAAAGGGTTTAGCCAGAACCTTTACTCAAGGTTACTCAATTTATATGCTGGGTATTAGAAAAAAATATTTTATACTGTTTTATAGTATGTTTTATCATATTTTCAACAAATGTTTGGATTTAATGGTGCTAAAGCCATGCTAGCCATGTCTTGCTGTGCCTATGTTAACTTTTTCTAAAATTTTCTTAGGGTGTGAAAGTAAAATTATTTAGAAGAAGGTGGTTGATTTTGAAGTATTAAAATGTTTGTTTGTTTTTTCGCCATGGTTGCACCATTTGACAACCTGAACTATCCTTGCCATCTAGTAAAAAAAAAAAAAACATAGAATAATGTGATATTTTCTAGAAACGTATTGATCTGATTACCTTGATATGATCGCTCTTAAATATTAGTGTTGTAAAACTGTTGTATAATAGTATTTTTAGGACTTTTAAGACCTTTTAAAGGTCTTTTTAATGACCTTTAAAAAAAAAACTTACAATTATTATCCAAGCAGTGTTGTAACAAGCAATATCAAACTCTTTGATATTCTGACTCCATGCCTTTATTTTAAAGTTTAATTTTAATTCAGAATTTCAAAAAGATCATCATACAATAGAACACAAAAATGAATGTCACTAATCACTGATGCCTAAACATTAATTCCTTCTCTTCGAAGAAATACATTTGAGACCTGGAAGAGCTTGTGATCCAGTGGATTTCAGCACTGTGGAAATTTGCTAAATCTCAGAAAATTAAATTAAGAAGCTTAGGAAGACTGAGGAGATTTGAGATGCCAGTTTATAGACTTTCAGTTGTGTGTTCATCATGATGGAGAACACACCTATTTCCTGTGCCTTCTGAAAGCATTGGTCTATCTGTAAAGGTGCTCTACTTCTGTGATTTATGATCACATATGTGCACTTTTTTCATGTGTGTACCATTTTATATTTACATGCCAGGTTGTGTTATTAGGATAGATGGACCTGTTGTCCTTGCCTACTCCTCCCCCAAATCCCCTTCATTCTTAACATCCATCTCGGTTGTCTCAGGCTTTCCTGGTGAAGTTTGTTCCTCTCTGAAGCACATTTCATCATCTACCCTTGTGTGCGAGCTTTTTCTGCTGATATCCAATCTCTCTCTTTCTCTAAGCCCTGTTGCTCTTGCCACTTAATCACTGTCGCCTTAAATCTCAGTCTGTCCACGGCCAGCTTTCTTCCATACAGCTCACATCAGTCACTGCAAACCCAGTGAGGACAACTGTCCCAAGAGACTCGACTCGACTCTTCTCTTCTCTTCTCTTCTCTTCTCTTCTCTTCTCTTCTCTTCTCTTCTCTTCTCTTCTCTTCTCTTCTCTTCTCTTCTCTTCTCTTTAATATGTAGCCTAATCCCAAAACATTTAAAATCCACACAAACATGATTATAGTTGTTTAAAATCCATTAATCAATCTGAAAATGGTTCTAGATGGTCAATTGATACTTTTCATTAACTGACACTATTATCAAATTATAAACAATTGCTCAGATGTGTGGTTTGATATGTCATGCTGTGATATCACACTGGTTGCTTTAAATGGTGATGAAAATGTAGCAGAAATGGAAAATATGCCATTAGAATTGGGTTTAATGGATTTGTTTTAATGTTGTTGTTGTTGTTGTTGTCATAGACATGACTACTTAATAATTACGGTTGCTGACTGGTGCAATAGAAGTAGAGCATTGTTAGAGCATTATAGAGCATTCTTATTGAGTGGACACGTAAAACATAAACGTATGCACGCATACAGATTGTGTTATCTAGTCTTGTATAGTGTGGGTTATTACTGTTATTAGTGGTGTATTTATTTTAAAGTATATATGTGTATGCTTTGTTGCCATTTGCTCATCATGGCTCTAATTGACCCAATGTTTGTGGGAGATTACCTTTGCAAAATGGAAGTGTGCTTAATTGTATTGAATGCACTCTTGTAGTGAAAAAAAAAACCCAATTGCAGATCAAATTAATATATATAATATTAATGAAGTAAAACTTGAGTTTATTAAAAGAGAATACATTTCCTTAAAGGGACACTCCACCCATTTGCATCTTTCCATTGTTAGAAACCCAGTCATACTAATGAATGGTCGTGCAATTCTCTCATTTTCCCCTGAGACGAGAGAAAAACGCTATTTACCTTTTTCACTTCCTCCCACAATGACGCAAAAATCATCATTTTACGTCATTATCGGAGGAAGTGTAAGAGAGGGGGATTTCTGTAAAGACTACAAGCACTAGTTCCATCCCTTTCAAACCCGCCCATAGGGGGTTGGACCTAATGCACTAACAGACCTATCACAGATCAGTGCCAGTGCGTTTGATTTCACCGGCAGAAACTTTTTGAAAATATGGACGAAGGTACTGAATACGCAGACGGATGCATTATGGAGGATTGGGATTTTGAAGAAGTTATGGTAGAAACGGATGTTCGTGGCTACCCTTGAGCCACAATAATAGCGACAAGCAGAAAGAATCTTACCTCCAGGCAAATGCGTTAATTTAGCGCTACTAGCACTGCTAGTTCCAGACGTTCCTGGCTGTTCGTCGTCATCATCTGGCAAGGTAAATATCGACGGAATTGCGGTTTTCACAAGCGCGGGTCTCTTCAATCCTAAGGGGTTGGGTTTGAAATCTTCTGTATTGAAATGTAGACTGCACACCGTCAGATGTTTTAGTGCTTCAATGGCTGTGTCCTCTCCGAACTTCGGGTTATTGATAGCCCGTAGCCACTTTTTGCACAAGTCCAAATCTTTGGGTAATCTATGAAAACTTACTCCGTGTATTTTCCTTGTGCTGACTGAACATGCTGGTACTATGCAAGTGCACACCATTTCGAAACAAAAACGAGGAGTAATTCAATAATTAGTTCGCAAAGTAACTCTTCACTAGAAATTGTGTGAAATGATTTCCAGGCGGTAGCGTAGAGTGGAGCTCAACTCTAGTCTAGATTGATGGGCGGAGTAGTGTGAGTGGCCTGCAGAGCTGAGCATTGCAATGCACTATGGGGATTGTTGTCTACAATCCACAAGCACTAAAAAGTAGGGGTGGTTAATCTGTCTGATTTCCCGATTCGATTCGATTGCGATTATTGAAGTCCCGATTCGATTACAGTCAATTTTCGATTATTAACGATTCTCGATTAGCGATTATTGATTTTGCATTTCACAACAGTAAACGAAAATACACTAGACCAACATATGATTATATTAGCAGCAACATTTTGGTATTAATTGCACTTTTTATTTGTTTGATATTCAATGAAAATGTAATGATGGTTAGTGAGGACATGCAAACATGCTTGTTGTCTACTTCTTAGACAACCCATTATAAATTAATTATTTTTTTTAAAGCAATTGTGTTGCATTATAATGCAAAGGCACCTGGTTCTATTAATTGACAGCATTAAAAGGCATTTTGTGATTTCCTTCAATTGAAAATCTTTGAAGCAAGTTTGGGGGACTTGAAGGGCACCCAATTCAGAGAATCACCCAGAAATTCAAAAGAACAACATTTATCTGAAATAGAAAGCTTTTGTCAAGTCAAGACAAGTCATCTTCATTTATATAGCGCTTTTAACAATGGATTGTTTCAAAGCAGCTTTACAGAGATAAACATATAATTTAAGCTAACAGAGATTGTTTTGGCTTTATAGTGGTTCTTGAATAATGTTATTTCCAGCTAAAGTTAATTTTGATCACATGGTCATTCAGAATTGGTTCTATAGTTATGTGCTTTTGAAAATATGTGCGCAGTTTTGTAATTCAATACAATACAATACAACCCATGCCTAAACAAACTACTTGTCTTGCCTATACATTTTGATACAGAATTTTGTTTTATTTTATCACTTCGGGGTACGCGAACCTAAATTCACAACGCTTTATCTGTAGAGTGGGAAAGGGATCCTCCATAGGGAGAGGATAGTTGACACTTCAGCACTGCATTGTCATCGGGTCCAGGCGGATCTCCTTCGTCAGATCTGGATACGGCCTAGATCCGGCAGGCTGCGGGAAAACCTCGGGATAAACAAAGACACTAATATTAGCGTAGATGCCATTCTTCTTGTGATGTAACGAGTACATCAAGATTTAAGGGGAGTGTTCCCAATTCCGGCTGACCTAATCTATGCAGCCTAACATTGAATTATAGAAGTCTATAATGTATTATGTGTACATGCTAGGTCAAAGAGATGTGTTTTTAGTCTAGCTTTGAACTGACAGAGTGTGTCTGCTTCCCGGACAATGCTAGGAAGACTGTTCCAAAGATTTGGTGCTAAATAGGAAAAGGATCTACCGCCAGCAGTCGATTTAGATATTCTAGGTATTATCAACTGGCCGGAAGTTTTAGATCGCAATAGACGTGAAGGACTATAATGCGTTAAGAGCTCGCTCAAGTACTGCGGAGCTAAACCATTTAGTGCTTTGTAATTAAAATGTATACGATGTTTAATAGGGAGCCAATGCAGTGTTGACAGAACCGGGCTAATATGGTCATATTTCCTGGTTCTGGTAAGAACTCGAGCTGCGGCGTTTTGAACTAGCTGTAGTTTATTTATTAAGCGTGCAGGGCAACCACCCAGTAGAGCATTACAATAATCTAGCCTTGAGGTCATGAACGCATGAACTAATTGTTCCGCATTTCCCAATGAGAGCATATGGCGTATTTTAGATATATTTTGAAGATGGAAAAATGCAGTTTTACAGATACTAGACACGTGGCTCTCAAAAGAAAGGTTGGTATCAAAGAGCACACCCAGGTTCCTAACCGACGACGAAGACTTGACAGAGCAGCCATCAAGTGTTAGACAGTATTCTAGGTTATTACGTGTGGAAGTTTTTTGTCCAATAATTAGAATCTCTGTCTTTTCAGAATTTAGTAGTAGGAAATTACTAGTCATCCAATTTTTTATATCAGCTATGAATTCCGTTAATTTTGTGAATTGGTAAGTTTCGTTGGGTTTTGAAGAAATATACAGCTGAGTATCATCGGCATAACAGTGAAAGCTAACTCCATGTTTCCTAATGATATCTCCTAATGGTAGCATGTACAGAGTGAACAGCAGCGGTCCTAGTACTGAGCCTTGTGGTACGCCATACTGAACTTGTGATCGATAAGACATCTCTTCATTTACTGCTACAAAGTGATAACGGTCAGTTAAGTATGATTTAAACCATGCTAGTGCAATTCCACTAATGCCAACATAGTTTTCTAGTATATTTAAAAGAATGTTGTGGTCAATGGTGTCAAATGCAGCACTAAGATCGAGTAACACTAATAAAGAGATACAACCACGATCGGATGATAAGAGCAAATCATTTGTGACTCTAATGAGAGCAGTCTAAATCCGGACTGAAAATCCTCGCAGATATCATTTCTTTCTAGAAAGGAACATAGCTGTGAAGATACTGCTTTTTCTAATATCTTTGACAGAAAAGGCAGATTCGAGATCGGCCTGTAATTGACTAATTCTGTAGGATCAAGTTGTGGTTTTTTAACAAGCGGTTTTATCATAGCCAGTTTAAAGGTTTTTGGTACGTATCCTAGAGACAAATATGAATTAATGATATTAAGAAGAGGATATGACCTCTGGAAACATCTCTTTCAGTAGCTTAGTCGGTATAGGATCTAACATACAAGTTGTCGATTTAGATGAATTAACGAGTTTGCAGAATTCTTCCTCTCCTATAGCAACAAATGAATCAAAAGTTTCCTCAGGGAGACTACAATGCACTCCCTCATGCGATACTGTGGTAGACAGTTGCATAGTTATAATTTTGTCCCTGATATTATCAATCTTATAAGTGGAGAAGTTCATAAAGTCATCACAGCTGTCTTGCGTGGACACTTCTGAGCTTGAAGCTTTGTTTTTCGTTAGTTTAGCCACTGTTTCAAATAAATACCTTGGATTATGTTTATTTTAGTGCTGTCAAACGATTAAAATATTTAATCGCGATTAATTGCATTAATGTCATAGTTAACTCGCGATTAATCACCTTAATGTCATAGTTAACTCGCGATTAATCGCAATTAATCGCACATTTTTATCTATTCTAAATGTCTCTTGATTTCTTTTTGTCCCATTATTTTTTCTCATTTTAATGCTCTTATCAACATGGAAAAGTGGATCGGCTTGCTTTGTGCAAATGTTTTTTATTGAAAACAACATACTGTGTTCAATTTCACACTAACATTCTCAGTTGGAGCAAATAATCTCTCACACAATGTAACACTGTCCATCAATAAAAGGGTGAAATAAATACTGACGAGGTCCTGATATTGACGAGGGGGCGGAGAATTCGTATCAGCTGTGTGTGTGTGTGTGTGTGTGTGTGTGTGTGTGTGTGCTTGGCCATCATCAAGTGGTATTTCAGACTGGACGTGCTGCGATGATGATAGCTCAGTTCACAACGACAAAACACACAGATGTCTTTGGTCTTGTCAATGGGACCATTTGGCAACTTTTTAAAAGTGAACTTTTCATTCAGAATCTTATTGGCATCCATTTCGGCGTCTCGCGCTTGTCATCCACTCAAAGCGTAACGTTAACCATCTATTTGGCCGGCTCGCAGACCCTAACAAGACGTGTGCGGCGTGCCTGTTGTTTTGTTTCCGGTCTAGCTAGATCCGCTTGCGCTTTGGTCGACGAAGCAACAAAACGTCCTCGCGCGGCGCAAGCCATTGAAATGAATGGGTTTCATAGTGCAGCGCCGCGCATGCCGCGTCCTGTTGCAAAAGCATGTGAAAAAAAAAATACAAAGTTTGCTAGGCCAAAAAGACCGTTAATCGCGCGATAAAAAAATTAACGCCGTTAAAATGGGTTTGCGTTAACGCCGTTAATAACGCGTTTAACTGACAGCCCTAGTTTATTTTCTTCTAATAGTGTTGAAAAATAAGCAGATCTAGCAGCTTTTAAAGCCTCTCTGTAAGCAATCGAGCTCTCTTTCCATGAAATCCGAAATACCTCTAGTTTAGTTTTCTTCCAGTTGCGCTCCATTTTTCTGGCTGCTCTCTTAAGGGCCCGGGTGTGCTCGTTGTACCACGGTGTTGGACTATTTTGTAACATTAAACAATACCGTTCAAAAGTTTGGAGTCGGTAAGAATTTTTATTTAATTTTTTGGGCGAAAGAAAAAAGAAATCATTACTTTTATTCATCAAGGACAAATTAAATTTATCAAAAGTTACAGTGAAGACATGTATAATGTTACAAATCGATTATCTGAATCTTTTGTGTGTGTGTGTGACTATAAATACTTTGCTTTAAAAGTACAAAGTAATAAACCATAAAGAATTAACGTACAATATATTTTATTAACATTGCAAAGAACCAACAGGAAAATAAATGTGTGCCTGAACTGGGAGCATACTTGTAGTAAATTAATATTATAACGACTGGTACAGCCGAGTGTTTTTCCTCTGGCTGGAAACGTGTCAAATGGCTTCTCATATTTGTCGTATTTCCGTCGTTAGTTGTACTCTACAAAGCTTACAACTAGGGTGGCTCTTGTCCAGCTCCTTTCCCCCTTCAACTTCAGAAGCCAAAATATTTCCACGTCAGCTTTTAACCTAACAAGGAGGGTGTTTGGATTTAGCGCGCTCAGCCATCGCATCTCTGTTATGTGCACGCCACAGACCGGCCACTGCACTTCCGCGCTTCAGAGTTCCGTCTTTCGTGTTCCGTCAATATTACGTTATTACAAATATATATAACACATTTTTTGGGGGGGGGAAATCTATTTTTTGACATTTGTGAATCGATTCAGAATCGTCCACGTCCGCATCGCGATGCATCTAAGAATCGATTTTTCCCCCACCCCTACTAAAAAGTAATTTTCTTCCTTTTATCGGCCAAGAAGGACCCAAATTTGAAATTTATGCTACTATTCTACTACATATATGACCCACTTTCAATACATGTCTCCACCGGTGGAATTACCCTTTAAAGCAGCACTCAGTAGGAATTCTGTTTTTGTCAAACGGCGACCCCTAGAGTCGCTGTGGAGTACTTGTACTGTCGTGAATAGCACTCACGCAGAGATGGCTCGCACTAACGGCCGGATCCCCTCCCCCTGTACACCGGTACCTGTTCAGTAGGATGGACGCTGTAACGAGTGGAAATAAGGTATGGCCCCTTTAAGAGCTGCGCGCGCCCAACACCACATGTATACGGCGTCGGGTTATTTCTGTTTGATGCTCATTTTATCAGAATTTTATCAGATCTGTTTTTTTGCCGTAAAGCAATTCGTTACCTCGCGAGACCTGATATCACACGATACTTCCTAACACTAAGGCCGGCGGCTCGCCGGCCCAAAGTTGCAAGGGTGGTTTTGCGGCTCACAGGCACCAGGGGGGTGCGAGACGACCACCATTCAACACGAAATCAGTAATATAAACATTACAATGACTCCAAAGCTGTTCGGTTAAGGTAAAAAAGTTACTTAGTTCATCTTTAACTGTTTGTACAAAGAGCACTTTGTAATGTTTTGTTGTGCTCCAAAGTACACTTGTGTTGACTATCATACTAAGCCCATAAAGTACTTGATTATAACTGCAGTATATATTTTAACTGCAGTGTTATTCAATATTCAATATTACAGTAAATACAGTAGTATAAATTGCAACTTCATCATTCCAAATGTGTAGTTACAAATATATTTAAATACATGACATACAAGTTTGAATATAAATGGCATTAAAGTATAATTTAGTTTCCATAAATGCTTGTACATTCAGTAGTTAATTTGAACCATATTTCAAGGACAAATAAAATGATGAAATTACATATAAAGATGTAGTCCTACTTAAGTCCAGTTCTTCTTTTTCGCAATGGTACACTTATTAAGTTGATGCATACAGTGATGTGAACAGCCATCAATTTAATATTTCCACGGACGATGTATTCGATATGTTACTGAAATCAGTAGCCGGACTTCTCATTCTCAAGCCTGTATTTTTGTTTCTAAATCACACAGGGATCAATCATTGTGAACTCTTCGCCCAATCAAGCCTTGTAAAAAATAGCTCCTCCTGCTCATCTGAATTTCGTCACACATAAATCTGTCAGGAGGCCCGTTAGGAATCACCATGATAAATTTCACCTGTAGTCAAGCTCATATTTTATTAGTCAGAAAGTGACACGTGTCACAGTTTGATTTCAGCTGGTCATAAATTAGGAGGTTGTGAGGCAGGAAAGATAAACCGCTGCTCAGTGATTGTTTTGATTAAATTAGTGAATTTTCATAATTCAAATGCTTTGAGAATCTTCATTCGAGTTTCTCATCTGACATTGTCTCAGTAAATGCTGTGGTAGGGCTTTTGAAGTATTCAGGAAGAGTTTGTTGATAGATAATGCAGAAAAATAATCTAGGTTGGGCTGAAACCTGGATCCCTGTGAACTTCTGAGCATGTGCACAATAAAACGAGAACGTCTTCAGAAAACCTTTTTTTTTTTTGTAGACCTTTTGAATCTTTGATAGTGTGACTATCATTCCCACATTAAGCAGTCAATAGTCAATATTACAACCCTAAAGCATATTTTAACTCTGTCATAGAAATCCACTCAATTATGATGCCAAAAGATCAAACCCTTATTTCCAAAGGAAGAGGTAAGCAAAATCAGCATTTTCTCAGAAATGCAAGTACAAATGGACCATAAATTCTGAGAATAAGCCAGTTGCATTTTGTTTATCCCAATGTTCCTTACATTTGGCACTTGGTGCGTGCTAATTTTGGGCCCTGTGTGTTTCCTCCACTACTTGGTCATTTAAAATTCTCAATATGGTGCTTTGGCATTTTCTGTTCGTGTTTGAGTATGTGCATGACATTTCAAAGCCTACATTCATTATGTGAAATGTCAGCGATGTTTGACGGATAATTGAAAAAAGGGCTCACAATTAGACTTGTGATATCAGCTCGCTCTGATATACCCTCTACCGTAATGCTGTGAGGTTCTCATCAGTGACAGACAGAAGATGTTTTGGCATGGATGTTTCACAAGTTGTTTGGTCTCCATAGGTCAAATAGATTGATTTGGTTAGGAATGTTAAATGTCGGTCTTGGACAGGTGTTAAGTGTGGACTTAACACCTGTCATGGAAAAAACCTGGAAAAACATGTCGGGTCCAGCTGTGTCAGGTGTAGCTGCAGCGCTCTTCACCTATGTGCTGCTTACAAGTATCTTCTGCTATACCGACACCGATCAAATCTTCAATGACTATTATTTTAATAATAGGCCTAATACAAAACTACCCTCTGCGACCGATCTATTGACAAAACAAACAAAAAAACATCTTGGATTCGGAAGACACGTCCTGGCCACCACCTTCATTCAATCACACCTTTTCAACCGAATAACAAAACGCTATAAAAGCACAATAAAGCGACAACAAAGGTATGCGTTTCTAATAACCATCTCCCTCCTGCTGTCCGGAGACATCCACCAGTGCCCCGGTCAACAATCAAGAACAAGATAGACCTCACACCACGTCCGCGCATAGCGCGAGCATCACCAGTAACAGTCAGGTACGCTCTTTATGTAATTTAAACTACATGAATGGACAACAGTCTCACCTGGGTGGTTTTTTCTCTCCGACGAGCAACGCTACCTGACGGGGACGTGACGGCTAGCTGGATGGAGGTCGGTACCAGGCATAGCCTCTCAACCTGTGCGGAGCCGCGTGCGCCACCTTTGCCGGGAGAGTCGTCGGTGTCGACTTGGAGTCGGGATGGCAGCGTGTTAAGCGCTCGGGAGGCATCGGATCATCGGAAACGACCACTTTTGTCAAGTACTGCAGGTGGAAGGTCACCAACTCTCACTCCAAACGAACATAATGCTACTCAAATCAATAGCGAAATAATATCCGGAAGTCAAACTTGTCAACACAGGAAATGGTTTACAAATCCAGCTGTCGTAAAAAACAGGAAGTGGAATGTTTTTCAGACTGTTAACCACTCAAAAATAATATGGGATTCCAAATTAAAACCAAATGGATTATTTGGTGGGCACCTCAACATACGAAGCCTCGTACCTAAATTTGATCAAATTCAGTATATTTTAACAGAATCAAATTTAGACTATATTTGCTTGTCAGAAACCTGGCTAAAGGCTAATTCACCATCAGCTGCAATCACGGTACCAGGCTATGTGAAATCTAAAGGAGGGGGAGTTATGGTGTATATAAAGAATAGTATTCAGTGTGAGGAGATAAACTTGGCAAATTGTGACCTAGAATGTATTGGGCTGAAAATTATTTTATCATCACAAATGTATTTTAGCCTCGTTGTAATTTACCGTCCACCCAGCTCAAATATTGATTTTTATGACAAATTGCAAAACATGCTGGCAAATTGCAATTTTGACAAAGAGATAATAATAATGGGGGATTTCAATGTAAATTGGGATGATAGATCAGTCAGGAAAAAACTTAAACAAATAACAGATCGCTTTGATCTCACACAGGTAATTAAGGGCCCAACAAGAGTAACTCAGTTAACCAAAACCCAGATTGACCTGGTATTCAGCAATAGACCAGAAAGAATCACAAAATCCCTCAACATGATTATAGGACTATCGGACCACAATTTAGTACTAGTGGCGAGAAAATTAACAAAAAAGAGATTTGGTGTTTCTACTGGTAAAGACCAGGAATCATTTATAATACTAAATAAAGACCAAGAACATTTCAAAAACACGGTGAATAATTTTAATTGTGATTCTTTGTTAACTGGAAAAGATGTCCATGAAGGAAGCAGGTCACTTTCAAGTAAACTACAGTGTATTATTAAAAATTTCACTTGTAGGTATATACATAGGAAAAGAGAAAGTAGTCTTCCTTGGATTAATGCAGATATCATGAAGAAAATTGAAGAGCGTGACCTTGCACTGAAAAGGGCTATTAAAACAAATCTGTCACATGATAAACATCATTTTGCTATGCTAAGGAATGCTGTAACATCCATGTTGAGAAAGTCTAGGGCTAACTTTTTTTTTACCATAATTAGCGAGGCAAGGGGTAACACAAAGTTAATATGGGACCAGCTAAAAAAACTGATGGGCCAAGAACATAAAACAAGAAAACCTGTGGAACTAACGGTGGGTGAAAAGCATATTAGGAACCCAGCTGAAGTAGCTACGACATTTAATCATTATTTTGTTGACTCTGTTACAGCCATTGCCCAGAGCTTTCAACCGGTAAATGTTGCGGTCAAGTCAAGTCAAGTCATCTTCATTTATATAGCGCTTTTAACAATGGATTGTTTCAAAGCAGCTTTACAGAGATAAACATATAATTTAAGGTAAGAGATTGTTTTGGCATTATAGCGGTTCTTGAATAATGTTATTTCCAGCTAAAGTGAACTTTGAATTGATTCACCTCCGTCGAAATGATCAGACTTTTAAACTGTGATTAACGCTGACGGCGTTCACATGCTCATTCAGAATTGATTCTATAGTTATGTGCTTTTAAAATATGTGCGCAGGTTTATAATTCATACAACCCAGCCTAAACAAACTACTTTTCTTGCCTATAAATTTTGATACAGAATTTTGTTTTATTTTATCACTTCGGGGTACGCGAGCCAGAATTCACAACGCTTTATCTGTAGAGTGGGAAAGGGATCCTCCATAGGGAGAGGATAGTGGATACTTCAGCACTGCATTGTCATCGGGTCCAGGCGGATCTCCTTCGTCAGATCTGGACACGGCCTAGATCCGGCAGGCTGCGGGAAAACCTCGGGATAAAACAAAGACACTAATATTAGCGTAGATGCCATTCTTCTTATGATGTAGCGAGTACATCAAGATTTAATGGAAGTGTTCCCAGTTCCGGCTGACCTAATCTATGCAGCCTAACATTGAATTTATAGAAGTCTATAGTGTGTTATGTGTATGCTTGGTCAAAGAGATGTGTTTTTAGTCTAGCTTTGAACTGACAGAGTGTGTCTGCTTCCCGGACAATGGTAGGAAGACTGTTCCAAAGTTTTGGTGCTAAATAGGAAAAGGACCTACCGCCTGCAGTCGATTTAGATATTCTAGGTATTATCAACTGGCCGGAATTTTGAGATCGCAATAGACGTGAAGGACTATAATACGTTAAGAGCTCGCTCAAGTACTGCGGGGCTAAACCATTTAGTGCTTTGTAGGTAATCAACAATATTTTAAAATGTATACGATGTTTAATAGGGAGCCAATGCAGTGTTGACAGAACCGGGCTAATATGGTCATATTTCCTGGTTCTGGTAAGAACTCGAGCTGCGGCGTTTTGAACTAGCTGTAGTTTATTTATTAAGCGTGCAGGGCAACCACCCAGTAGAGCATTACAATGATCTAGCCTTGAGGTCATGAACGCATGGACTACTGCGGTGTGTAAAACTCCAACAACAGAACCTAGCCTAGTTTTTACATGTGCCACAGAATAAATACTGAAGCAATCATTAAAAAACTGAAATCGTCCAAAGCGAAAGATGTGCAGGGAATGGACACAGCAATGCTCAAAAATCTTAGTTTATCACTAGCCAGTCCTATCACAAAAATTATGAATCACTCCATATGTCAAGCAGAATTCCCAAACACATGGAAAACAGCCATTGTATCACCCATTTTTAAATCAGGAAACCCACAATCCGTTTCTAACTATTGACCAATAAGTATTTTACCTGTAATGTCTAAGATCCTTGAGAAACGGACATCTGATCATATAAAAGACCAGTTAAATAACAGCTCTTTTCATCTTCACCCACTACAGTTTGGTTTCTACGGAGTCCCCCTAGTCCCACTTTGTCAAAAAAAATTATTATAACTATCTCGTGGCCTCAAGATAAGTATCTCGTGGCCTCAAGATAGAGATACTATCTTGAGGCCACGAGATACTATCTTGAGACCACGAGATACTATCTTGAGGCCACGAGATAGTATCTTGAGGCCACGAGATAGTATCTTGAGGCCACGAGATAGTATCTTGAGGCCACGAGATACTATCTTGAGGCCACGAGATACTATCTTGAGGCCACGAGATACTATCTTGAGGCCACGAGATAGAGATACTATCATGAGGCCACGAGATACTATCTTGAGGCCACGAGATAGAGACACTATCTTGAGGCCACAAGATACTATCTTGAGGCCACGAGATAGTATCTTGAGGCCACAAGATAGTATCTTGAGGCCACGAGTTACTATCTTGAGGCCACGAGATAGTTATAATAATTTTTTTTGGCAAAGTGGGACTAGGGGGGCTCCGTAGGTTTCCGACCGAACCACTCAACTGAGTCAGCGAATTGCTATTTTATTGATAAAATCAAGTTATCACTTGACAGCAATAGCATTGTAGGAGCAGTCTTTCTTGACCTTAGAAAAGCATTCAATACAGTAAACCATAGTATCCTATTGGCTAAATTATCCTCTTTTAATCTCTCAGATCAGGTATTAAAATGGATAAATTCATATCTCAGTCAACGATTACAAACTGTTCGTATTGATAACAGTCAGTCTGAGCCCCTACCTCTGTCGACCGGCCTGCCACAAGGCTCCATATTAGCCCCTGTCTTATTCTGTGTGTACATTAATGATCTGCCACTGTTGTGTCCGGAGATTAACATTCAAATGTACGCGGATGACACAGTTTTGTATGTACACGGATCTTCAAAAGCCGAGGAAGCGGAAAAGCTTACAAATGCGATGGTTAAAGTAACAACATGGTTGAATGAATCGTGTTTACAACTCAATGTGTTAAAAACGGTGGGTATGTTCTTCACAAAATCACATAAGGAAACCAAAGATGCAGATATCCCTAGTGTCAGGTGAAAAAATAAAAATTGTCCAAGAATACAAATATCTTGGCATTTATTTAGACACCAAACTAAATTTTAGATCACATGTAAAGCAAACCTGTAAAAAAGTCAAATTTAATCTAGCAAATTTCCGATTTATTAGAAATTCAATGTCCATTCAAGCGGCCAAAACTTTTATGCACTCAATGATTCTATCTCATTTTACCTACTGTGTAACAAGCTGGTCCCAGGTTAACTCTACTACTCTGAAACCAATACAGTCTTTATACAAACAGACACTCAAAGTACTTGATAAGAGACCAAAGCATTTTCACCACTGCGCCATTTTATTAAAATACAATATTTTAAGTTGGGAAAATTTAACTAGTAAGTTCACAAATTGCTGTCAGGTCTACACAATCTTACATGGGATGGCCCCACCACCCCTTTGTGATTTTGTCAATCTTAGAGCAACCACACACAGAATCACCAGAGGAGTGTCAAGAGGTGACTGTATTATTCCACTTAGAAAAAGTGCTTTCGGCCAGTCCGCCTTCTCTGTTGGGGCTTCTCTGCAGTGGAACACCATCCCGTCATCAATCAGAGACATCGACACATATAGCCTTTTTCGATCACATCTGAAACGTTGGCTTATTAGTAATCAGACATGTCAACACTGAAGTTTTACTGTTGCCCGTTTGTACTTCTGTATGACCTTGCTAATGATGTTAAAACTTGTCATCTTTATATGCATCTAACAAATTTTTAAACCTGTTGCACTGACAGTGCATGCTAGTTGCTGCTACTGCCGGTGCATATAAATATGTTGTTTTTCAAAACAAATTTTAAGTGAGATTTTACATTTTAATGATTCTCGTCTATTGCATCTATGCTGTAGCAGACAAACACAGCTGTATTTACATGCAAATTTTTAAATGTGTACTTTCCCTAGGGTGCCCTTGTACAACTGGCAAACAGGACTACAGATGAAAATTAGCCTTTGGCTAACTCTGGCATGTTACAGGTGTACTGTTGTTAATATGCATTGTCCTGGTAAATAAATAAATAAAAAAATAAATAAAAAAAATAAATAAAAAATGATTTGATGATAACATAGGTTTCACTTTTAAGGCTGGGGTCACAGAATCTGCATCATACATGGCATAAATAACACAAAAATATGTGTTTACAAAGGCATTTTAATGCACAAACACGCAAATATAATGTAAGCATATGTTTTAAGATAGGAATTAGAGTATAATTTATAACTACACCATTCCAATTGAATCTGAAATACATTGCATTCGAAAATTGCTTGCCTCCCTTGATGTCTCTGGTACTGGTAAATGCACAGTCAGAAACTTTGCAGGGGGAAAATGACAAAAGAAAAAGAGATATTGTGATTGATTTAAACATTTAGGTCAAGATAGGGAGGGCTGATTGTGGTCTCATGTCTGAACAGTCCTAAGATCATCTCTGTCAATGCCAAGATTAGTGCTCCCATGAGCCCTCACTCGAGACAGTGATTACATCTTACAAGAACAGAGAGCACAGATGGTCTCACACACACACACACACACACACACACACACACACACACACACATACCTACTTAACCACAATGTGAGGACGTATGACTGGGAACCCTACCTTTAGGGACACCCCTTTCTGAAGGGTCTAGAGACAAAAGAAAGACATGACTGCACTTCTGGAGAAGCTGTCATCACACTTATCACTTGATTTTATTAATAAAAGTCTTCCTTAAAGACCTGACATTTTGCCTTCACTTTAGGGACAGTATTTTTTATGTCCATTTTGGGGACATTAAACACAAACTCTGATCAAGTCATACTTTGAGGACCATGGTGATACACAGACTCTGGTTAAGTCATACTTTGAGGACCATGGTGATACACAGATTCTGGTAAAGGTATAATATCAGGACTTTGTTGAGATGGTATATATTTAGTGAGTAAACAGTTTTTTATTTTTTATTTTTTCGTCAAGATCACAGAAAATGGGTAGCCAACATTTTTGTCTGATTTGTAGCTTGAGATGAAGTGTCCTTCACTGCTCAGTTGGGGAATGACAATTAACATTCAGAAATATTATTCATTTGACTGTATTTGATTGATTGACTATCAGAGAGAACCAAAGATGGAACTGAAGACAATAGTGTCATTCTTCAGCTCAATTCTATTTCAACTGTAAAACAGCTCTACAGAAGTAATTTAATAATTGCTGAAATTTTACAAGTTATGTGCCTGAAGTAGAGGTCAGCACAGGCTTTAAACTTAAGCCCAAACCCGGCCCGTACCCGAAATCATTTAACCTGACCCGAACATTACGGTTATATTTTAAGCCTGAGCCCGACCCAAACCCGAGGTCCGTTTCTCAGTAAATTGCTTTTTTTTTTTGTGCAATATGCTGTATTTTATGATTGCTTGCCACGATAATTAAAAAAATAAGCTGCATGTACAAACACCGTTTCACCAAGGCACATTGGCCCCTCATCAGTCAGCACACAAGAAAAAAAAAGAGAAAAAGCACAGAACTTACTAATTACGAAACCTTGATGAGGTTGAAAAGGTGAAACAATCATAAATTCCCCTGGAACCCAAACATTAAACTTCATAAAGTTTGCGCAGTTGCACAACTATTTACACAAATATAGCCTATCCTTCTCAGTCCGAGTTATGAATGAAGGGAACAGCATCGAGAGCTGATGTTTCAGCGCATCCTCTGACTGCGTGTTGTGACTGAAATTGTGTGTGCGGGAGCACATGCAGAAAAAAGTTTTGTAAAATGATATATGATAAAATAAAAATGATTCATATATCATTTTACAAAACTGTTTTGTTTGTTATTTCGATCACATCACAATCAGAGGAGGACGGCTGAAACTGCACACATCTACTTTCTCTCTCGCGTGATCGTATAATTACGATCACAACACAGCAAGCAGCCGAGCACACGGCACGCAAACTAATATATATATATATATATAGCCTAAATAGTTTTTCTAAGACCACGGCCTGCATCCCTCTAGTTAATTTAGCATCGACTGCAAAATAATCATTATCACAAAAACATCTTGAGTCTTTGGCTACTCACTGGGGCTTTAACACATTAGTCATGTTCTTCTGTAAAGTGTAGTAATTGTCCAAAAAACAAACAAAAAAACACACACTTCGATTAAATGACTCTTTGGGGACTTGAGAGACACACACACTCCGATTAAATGACTCTTTGGGGACTTGAGAGACACACACACTCCGATTAAATGACTCTTTGGGGACTTGAGAGACACACACTCCGATTAAATGACTCTTTGGGGACTTGAGAGACACACACACTCCGATTAAATGACTCTTTGGGGACTTGAGAGACACACACTCCGATTAAATGACTCTTTGGGGACTTGAGAGACACACACACTCCGATTAAATGACTCTTTGGGGACTTGAGAGACACACACTCCGATTAAATGACTCTTTGGGGACTTGAGAGACACACACTCCGATTAAATGACTCTTTGGGGACTTGAGAGACACACACACACACACTCCGATTAAATGACTCTTTGGGGACTTGAGAGACACACACTCCGATTAAATGACTCTTTGGGGACTTGAGAGACACACACTTCGATGAAATGACTCTTTGGGGACTTGAGAGACACACACTCCGATGAAATGACTCTTTGGGGACTTGAGAGACACACACACTCCGATTAAATGACTCTTTGGGGACTTGAGAGACACACACACTCCGATTAAATGACTCTTTGGGGACTTGAGAGACACACACTCCGATTAAATGACTCTTTGGGGACTTGAGAGACACACACACTCCGATTAAATGACTCTTTGGGGACTTGAGAGACACACACTCCAATTAAATGACTCTTTGGGGACTTGAGAGACACACACACTCCGATTAAATGACTCTTTGGGGACTTGAGAGACACACACACTCCGATTAAATGACTCTTTGGGGACTTGAGAGACACACACACTCCGATTAAATGACTCTTTGGGGACTTGAGAGACACACACTCCGATTAAATGACTCGTTGGGGACTCGAGTGACACACACTCCAATTAAATGACTCTTTAATATTAACAGTCTTGAACACATTGTGTTGAAAGTACACATTGCAGTTAATGACAGAAATTCAAAAACATAAAAAAATAAAAAAAAGAACAATGAAAAATCAATTAACTTGGAGGTGGGAATGATTCTCAGTGCACAACCATCCTCGATATTTCCTCCATCCACCCATCAAAATCTCTACCTCCTCCTTTACCTTCACTCCTCCCTCTTTACCTTCACTCCTCCCTCTTTTCAACCTCTTTACCTTCACTCCTCCCTCTTTTCCATCCTCTTTACCTTCACTCCTCCCCATTTTCTCCCTCTTTACCTTCAATCCTCCCTCTTTTCCATCCTCTTTACCTTTACTCCTCCCTCTTTTCAACCTGTTTACCTTCACTCCTCCCTCTTTTCCATCCTCTTTACCTTCACTCCTCCCCATTTTCTCCCTCTTTACCTTCACTCCTCCCTCTTTCATCCTTTACATTAGCTGTGTTGGACATGGGCTGTGGCTGGATGTAACCGATCGGTGAGAGTTGCCGTGTGGAGGCGGGAGGAGCTGAAAACTGAGACGTGAGTTTGACACTTTCTGCTTCCCGTAGTGACGCTTGCGCTGTGTTTGCATACTTTACCACAGCTGAAGTGGAATAAATGCATTATTTGCCAAATACACCGATATTTCAGAGACATTTTGATTCAATACATGTACTGCTTAATACAGCGTCTGTTTGTACAAGAATATAGTTCAACATAAGCCTAAATCCCAATGAAGTGGGGTCTACATTGTATCAGTTTTATTTTGATAACCATGACAATATAACATTGCGACTACATGAAAAGAGCTTTCAATGTTTTAAAAAAACAGATTTGTGCGGTGGATTCGGCAAATCGTGGATCAGTTGTGTCGTCATCAGAGCTCGTGAGTCGCTCTGGAGAAACTGCTCTGGCTGAGTCCTGCTCTCGAATCGCTCTCGCCGTACTCTGATACCATACGTCACAGTCACGGGGCGTCGCTGTCTGAAGCCGGACACAAGCTCTAACCGTCATGCACTGCTCAAGTCAGCCGTCTGTGCAGCGCTGTCCAACAAGTTCAACAAGCATAAAGCTCTCCTCCCTCTTTACATCATCTTTATATTCTCCTCCCTCTTTACATCTTTTACATTCTCTCCTCCCTCTTTACATCTTTTACATTCTCATCCCTCTTTACATCTGTAAAGTAAAGGGGATGTTAAGAGGAGAGAATGTAAAGAGGATGTAAAGAGGGAGGAGAGAATGTAAAGAGAATGTAAAGAGGATGTAAAGAGGGAGGAGAGAATGTAAAGAGGATGTAAAGAGGGAGGAGAGAATGTAAAGAGGATGTAAAGAGGGAGGAGAGAATGTAAAGAGGATGTAAAGAGGGAGGAGAGAATGTAAAGAGGATGTAAAGAGGGAGGAGAGAATGTAAAGGGGATGTAAAGAGGGAGGAGAGAATGTAAAGGGGATGTAAAGAGGGAGGAGAGAATGTAAAGAGGATGTAAAGAGGGAGGAGAGAATGTAAAGGGGATGTAAAGAGGGAGGAGAGAATGTAAAGGAGGTGTAAAGAGGGAGGAGAGAATGTAAAGAGGGAGGAGAGAATGTAAAGGGAATGTAAAGAGGGAGGAGAGAATGTAAAGTGGATGTAAAGAGGGAGGAGAGAATGTAAAGGAGGTGTAAAGAGGGAGGAGAGAATGTAAAGAGGGAGGAGAGAATGTAAAGAGGGAGGAGAGAATGTAAAGGGAATGTAAAGAGGGAGGAGAGAATGTAAAGAGGATGTAAAGAGGGAGGAGAGAATGTAAAGGGGATGTAAAGAGGGAGGAGAGAATGTAAAGGGGATGGGGAAAGGGGAAAGGACGAGTGAGGGCCGCGGGAGAACGGCGCGAGTCATGTTTACTGTGGCGAGCAGGACGAGTGAGAGCCGCGGGAGAACGGGCGAGTCATGTTTACTGTGGCGAGCAGGACGAGTGAGGGCCGCGGGAGAACGACACGAGTCATGTTTACTGTGGCGAGCAGGACGAGTGAGGGCCGCGGGAGAACGACACGAGTCATGTTTACTGTGGCGAGCAGGACGAGTGAGGGCCGCGGGAGAACGACACGAGTCATGTTTACTGTGGCGAGCAGGACGAGTGAGAGCCGCGGGAGAACGGCACGAGTCATGTTTACTGTGGCGAGCAGGACGAGTGAGGGCCGCGGGAGAACGGCGCGAGTCATGTTTACTGTGGCGAGCAGGACGAGTGAGGGCCGCGGGAGAACGGCGCGAGTCATGTTTACTGTGGCGAGCAGGACGAGTGAGGGCCGCGGGAGAACGACACGAGTCATGTTTACTGTGGCGAGCAGGACGAGTGAGGGCCGCGGGAGAACGACACGAGTCATGTTTACTGTGGCGAGCAGGACGAGTGAGAGCCGCGGGAGAACGGCACGAGTCATGTTTACTGTGGCGAGCAGGACGAGTGAGAGCCGCGGGAGAACGGCACGAGTCATGTTTACTGTGGCGAGCAGGACGAGTGAGAGCCGCGGGAGAACGGCACGAGTCATGTTTACTGTGGCGAGCAGGACGAGTGAGGGCCGCGGGAGAACGGCACGAGTCATGTTTACTGTGGCGAGCAGGACGAGTGAGGGCCGCGGGAGAACGACACGAGTCATGTTTACTGTGGCGAGCAGGACGAGTGAGGGCCGCGGGAGAACGACACGAGTCATGTTTACTGTGGCGAGCAGGATGAGTGAGGGCCGCGGGAGAACGGCGCGAGTCATGTTTACTGTGGCGAGCAGGACGAGTGAGGGCCGTGTGGAGAACGACACGAGTCATGTTTACTGTGGCGAGCAGGACGAGTGAGGGCCGCGGGAGAACGGGCGAGTCATGTTTACTGTGGCGAGCAGGACGAGTGAGAGCCGCGGGAGAACGACACGATTCATGTTTACTGTGGCGAGCAGGACGAGTGAGGGCCGTGTGGAGAACGACACGAGTCATGTTTACTGTGGCGAGCAGGACGAGTGAGAGCCGCGGGAGAACGGCGCGAGTCATGTTTACTGTGGCGAGCAGGACGAGTGAGGGCCGCGGGAGAACGGCACGAGTCATGTTTACTGTGGCGAGCAGGACGAGTGAGGGCCGCGGGAGAACGGCACGAGTCATGTTTACTGTGGCGAGCAGGACGAGTGAGGGCCGCGGGAGAACGACACGAGTCATGTTTACTGTGGCGAGCAGGACGAGTGAGGGCCGCGGGAGAACGACACGAGTCATGTTTACTGTGGCGAGCAGGATGAGTGAGGGCCGCGGGAGAACGGCGCGAGTCATGTTTACTGTGGCGAGCAGGACGAGTGAGGGCCGTGTGGAGAACGACACGAGTCATGTTTACTGTGGCGAGCAGGACGAGTGAGGGCCGCGGGAGAACGGGCGAGTCATGTTTACTGTGGCGAGCAGGACGAGTGAGAGCCGCGGGAGAACGACACGATTCATGTTTACTGTGGCGAGCAGGACGAGTGAGGGCCGTGTGGAGAACGACACGAGTCATGTTTACTGTGGCGAGCAGGACGAGTGAGAGCCGCGGGAGAACGGCGCGAGTCATGTTTACTGTGGCGAGCAGGACGAGTGAGGGCCGCGGGAGAACGGCACGAGTCATGTTTACTGTGGCGAGCAGGACGAGTGAGAGCCGCGGGAGAACGACACGAGTCATGTTTACTGTGGCGAGCAGGACGAGTGAGAGCCGCGGGAGAACGGCACGAGTCATGTTTACTGTGGCGAGCAGGACGAGTGAGAGCCGCGGGAGAACGGCACGAGTCATGTTTACTGTGGCGAGCAGGACGAGTGAGGGCCGCGGGAGAACGGCACGAGTCATGTTTACTGTGGCGAGCAGGACGAGTGAGGGCCGCGGGAGAACGACACGAGTCATGTTTACTGTGGCGAGCAGGACGAGTGAGGGCCGCGGGAGAACGACACGAGTCATGTTTACTGTGGCGAGCAGGATGAGTGAGGGCCGCGGGAGAACGGCGCGAGTCATGTTTACTGTGGCGAGCAGGACGAGTGAGGGCCGTGTGGAGAACGACACGAGTCATGTTTACTGTGGCGAGCAGGACGAGTGAGGGCCGCGGGAGAACGGGCGAGTCATGTTTACTGTGGCGAGCAGGACGAGTGAGAGCCGCGGGAGAACGACACGAGTCATGTTTACTGTGGCGAGCAGGACGAGTGAGGGCCGTGTGGAGAACGACACGAGTCATGTTTACTGTGGCGAGCAGGACGAGTGAGAGCCGCGGGAGAACGGCGCGAGTCATGTTTACTGTGGCGAGCAGGACGAGTGAGGGCCGCGGGAGAACGACACGAGTCATGTTTACTGTGGCGAGCAGGACGAGTGAGAGCCGCGGGAGAACGACACGAGTCATGTTTACTGTGGCGAGCAGGACGAGTGAGGGCCGCGGGAGAACGACACGAGTCATGTTTACTGTGGCGAGCAGGACGAGTGAGGGCCGCGGGAGAACGACACGAGTCATGTTTACTGTGGCGAGCAGGACGAGTGAGAGCCGCGGGAGAACGACACGAGTCATGTTTACTGTGGCGAGCAGGACGAGTGAGGGCCGCGGGAGAACGGCTCGAGTCATGTTTACTGTGGCGAGCAGGACGAGTGAGGGCCGCGGGAGAACAGCGCAAGTCATGTTTACTGTGGCGAGCAGGACGAGTGAGGGCCGCGGGAGAACGGCTCGAGTCATGTTTACTGTGGCGAGCAGGACGAGTGAGAGCCGCGGGAGAACGGCTCGAGTCATGTTTACTGTGGCGAGCAGGACGAGTGAGGGCCGCGGGAGAACGGCTCGAGTCATGTTTACTGTGGCGAGCAGGACGAGTGAGAGCCGCGGGAGAACGGCACGAGTCATGTTTACTGTGGCGAGCAGGACGAGTGAGGGCCGCGGGAGAACGGCGCGAGTCATGTTTACTGTGGCGAGCAGGACGAGTGAGGGCCACGGGAGAACGACACGAGTCATGTTTACTGTGGCGAGCAGGACGAGTGAGGGCCGCGGGAGAACGGCGCGAGTCATGTTTACTGTGGCGAGCAGGACGAGTGAGGGCCGCGGGAGAACGGCGCGAGTCATGTTTACTGTGGAGAGCAGGACGAGTGAGAGCCGCGGGAGAACGGCTCGAGTCATGTTTACTGTGGCGAGCAGGACGAGTGAGGGCCGCGGGAGAACGGCTCGAGTCATGTTTACTGTGGCGAGCAGGACGAGTGAGGGCCGCGGGAGAACGGCTCGAGTCATGTTTACTGTGGCGAGCAGGACGAGTGAGGGCCGCGGGAGAACGGCTCGAGTCATGTTTACTGTGGCGAGCAGGACGAGTGAGGGCCGCGGGAGAACAGCGCGAGTCATGTTTACTGTGGCGAGCAGGACGAGTGAGGGCCGCGGGAGAACGGCTCGAGTCATGTTTACTGTGGCGAGCAGGACGAGTGAGGGCCGCGGGAGAACGGCGCGAGTCATGTTTACTGTGGCGAGCAGGACGAGTGAGGGCCGCGGGAGAACGACACGAGTCATGTTTACTGTGGCGAGCAGGACGAGTGAGGGCCGCGGGAGAACGACACGAGTCATGTTTACTGTGGCGAGCAGGACGAGTGAGAGCCGCGGGAGAACGACACGAGTCATGTTTACTGTGGCGAGCAGGACGAGTGAGGGCCGTGGGAGAACGACACGAAGCCGGTGGCGTGATTACTGATGAACGACACCTGTGAGACGAAATTTTCTTAGCAATGTTAAAATGCACATCAACCGATCACTTGTTTAGCTTTCATGTAAACACTACATTCAGATTCACCAATCGGAATGAATTCAGTTAGATTGAAACAAAAGGTGTGCATGTAAACAATGAATGGCGACTGCAGAAAGCAAAAGCTGAATCCCGGACATCGACGCCCGGACATGTCCGGGAAAAAGAGGATGGTAACCCCTACTACTCAGTTTTCGCCACAGAACAAGAACCTGCTAGCTTAGCTTCCAGAAAAAGATGTCTGACACTATGTGTACATTCTGTGAGTGAGATCCCACCCTCTATGGGCGGGTTGAGAACATGCGGGACAGCCCCTACTACTGGCTGTAGTCTTTAGCCTCTGGCCAAAAAATCCTCCGATGACGCAAAATGACGAATTTTGCTTCATCGGAGGATTTTTTCCAGACAAAAAATACATAAATCTCTCGTCTCAGGGGGATATGAGGGTGGAAAGCATGGTAATTCGAAAATACTACAGGTTTTCTACTAATACAAAGCTTAATCCTAAATCCTGAACTATCCCTTTAACCATTTTGTTCTCTTTAGGGAATACAGAGAAAAACTCTGGTGCGGTTTGAATGAAATATGAGCATAACATGGACCAGAGACATATAAACGAACCAAAAACAGGAAGATGTGACCCTAAAAAGGACAAACTGGTCAAGCATAACAGGTTTGACGATAGAAATGCCAATCTGAACACTAAGCAGACCCGGACCAAACGAACCAAGCGAACAGAACTACAGGCATGAACACACCCTGAGTATTTTACAGTTCCAGATATTTTATTATTAGGGATGTCCCGATACCACTTTTTCACTTCCGATACCGATACCGATGCCGTAGCTTTGGCTTTTGCCGATACCGATATTAATCCGATATTTTTATTTTATTCTTAAACTAATAAAAAATATAGCAATTTTCTCAATTAGCCACCTAAAATATACCTCCTATATAGTCCACAACAACAGTTGATTATGAAAGATTGCCACCCTTTATTCAAACACTACAAAAAAAAAAAAAAAAATATATATAAATGAAAGAAAATACAGGTACTTCAGTACTTAAAGCTAGCTAGCTACCAACAGGTTTAAAGTTAAAACAATTTAAACAGCAGCATTCTACATTGTAAATACCAGTACAGTTTTTGTTTTTTAAATCAAGTAGAATTTCTATAACTGTGTGTTAAACTGATTATCACTCTTGTGTGTGTTAAACACAATCTACTTAATAGAGACAGCTTCATTATAAAGATAAACAACAAATCCCCAAAATATGTGACAAAAATGCTATTATAAACTAGATTAGTGGATAATACACATTGTTCTTTTTATTGTTGTAAAATACATTCATGAAAAACAAGATAACAAAAATGAAAAAGATAATTATTTTAGATATAGCTAAATCTGCTATAAAATTGAGACATGTTTTAAGTGTATTGCACAGCTATTTAATGAGGCAGCAACATTAATAATTATTAATGTTAATAAGCTTTAATTGCGTCACTGCATTATGATATGAAAGGCTCCAATACAGTGCGGCACAAAGCGCTTATGCGCATCCCGAGCGGAGAATGATGCGCTTGAAGCCACGTGGAGTTACAGCACGCAGCGCGTCGAGTCCGCTTTGAAAAGTTCAAAGCACAACGGAGATACATATTGATGGACAGTGTATTATACAGTATCTATCTATGCAATCGTTTATTGAGCCTTTTCTTTTAACAGTTTTAAATTTCAGTTACTGTGCGCATGAAGAACAATTATAGTGCTCTGACTCTAGTTTTGTTATCAAACCGACAGCGTCCGACACCCGGTAGAGTAACACGATTGAGTTACAGCAATAAAGTCCAGCAAGATAAAGTTGTTTTATGCGAAAACATAGACCTTTATCTTACAGATCAAGTATAATAGTATTAACATTGAATCATCTTGAAGATAGTTTCATCATTGACTGTAACCGAACGCGACGCGCTGTTTGAATGCTGAATGGAGAATGACTGATTTGGAAAAGTTTACGTGATCTTGAATTTAATGACTTAAATATTAATTTATATCTCACATAATGGCTTCAGAACACTTATAATAGAGTGCACGAAAACGTTATGGTACTTTAGAATGTTTTTGTGCCTTTTGTGGGGCTTAACAATAACACATAATAGTATACCCACAATATCGGATTTGGATCGGCCTCGTCTGATCAATGTCTGATCGATACCCGATCCCGCAAAAATGGCAGTATCGGAGCCGATACCGATCCTGAGTATCGGATCGGGACATCCCTATTTATTATCACTACTACATCAATCCAACAGTTCTTTACTCACCACCAATTTCTGCCATGCCACTGAAAATCAAACAGGAACGTGTTCTCAGCTTCAGTGTAGTGTTCAGTTCGAGCAAGACTCTCCTCTGAACTCAGAAGTTCACCTCTGTATTCAAGAACAAAATCCCCTCTGAAGAAAGCTCCAGTGGTGAAAACTCCACGCCCTGAAGAGGAGAAATTCATTAGCAGCAGTTTCTTTAATGTCAACTATTATTTTGATTATTACTAAAAGTTCTCAACCATATGATGTACATTATATGATGTAAAAGGGAAATTACTGTAGGAAAATAGTCAATAGCCAGGCTAATCTCAAAGTATGCTTTGCTTTTTATACTTTACATTATACTTTTAAAGGGGTCATGACATGAGACCAAATTTGCCTTGATCTTTTGGTATATAAGAGATCTATGTACTATTAAAACTTCCAGCAAGTTTAATAGCTTAAGATGTCCCGTGCCGCCCCCCCCCAACCCCCATTATAAACGTACCAGTCGTTTGCATATGACCGCCTCCAGCGCAAGACAACTATGCCTCATTTCGCATCATCGCATGCGTTGTCATGCAGCGAGTGGGTCTGTTTACAAGAAGATTGCGATGCCACGCAGACGTGCTATTCCTCGCTGTGGACAAACAACATGTTTGAATACGCCACCGAACGATCCAGGCGTCAGGGAAAGCAGTTGGATGCAGTTTATTTGCCCCGCCAAACAGGGGTGATTCTAGGATTTTATAAATGGGGGGGCCACAGGGTGGACCAAGGACCAGTCAGGGGGGCCCATGGGAAATCAGCTAGAAAATTCAACTAGAAATAAATACTTGTTTAGAAAATATTAAACGCGATTTAAAAAATCTTTGCAATGCCCAGTGCCCTAATATAGATGGTATTAAATGTGGCACTGAACAAGAGCCTGAAAATCATTTTGTATTTTACATGGATTGGACCACACAGTTTTGTTCTTATAAATAAAAAAAAACATCACCTAGGCATTAATTAGTCATCTAACATGCATTATTCTCAACACAAACATTGAATGTGTGTGTGAGTGTCGGTGAACGTTCTGCATAAAATCGGTCTCTAAAATGATTTCTTAAAGAAATCTTGGATGTCCTGTTGCGGTGTAAAAATAAACAAAAACCCATTAAGTATCTAAATTACACAGAGTTGCATGTAGCTATGGTGTTAGTTAACATTCCCACATTTTAATGTTCACCACGGCACGACTTTTTTGGAAAAAGATTGTGCCTTTAGTCTTTAAAACAACAGATAAAGTAATCTATTAAAAATCTATAAAAATTATCTATTTTATATTTATGTGGTTGTGCGCTGCCGCGGAATCTCTATTCAGTCTGCCGAAGTTACGTTAGCTGATCTAACGGTACTGGCTTGATCAGTCACACATGAAAGTAATCAGACTAACATACGGTGCAATATTTCAAAATATATACTGTAATTGAGTGTGTATATACCATAAACAATGACGTGTCGAGGTATCTCTCTCTCTCTCTCCTACTGTTTTAAAAACGCGGACCTGTGATTTCGCTTTGCGAATCGCAAATCAAGCAGTGATTGACAGCGCTCTGATCCAATGGCGTTGGGCATTGTCAGGTTGACAGTAAATCTAGCCCAATGATGTTGGGGGGGCACCGGGGGGGGCCAATCATATTCCAGGGGGGCCCCCCTTCTAGACACGCCCCTGCCCCCAAAGCCTTATTTGATCGGTGAGTGATGTAGATGAGTGTGATAGGGCGCATGTTACTGAAAGAACGAGCAGAGCCCCGGCCGCGCGCGCACCTTCAAACTGTCTTGCTCTCTCTCTCCCTCCCTCGCGCATATGCAGGGATGCAAACACATGTATGGTCCAAAACGAGAGAGGTAATCGAAGCCCTCGCCCCGCAAATTTTCTTATGGAAAATATCCAGAAACTTACATTGCCACCAACCCCTGCCATCCCAGGCCCACCCCTATAGGCACATATAGTAAAATTAAATTCGAATAAAGTTGACAAAAAAGGTTTTATAAAAGATAAACCTCATTCTTTTTATAAAAATGATTTAAAGGCTGAAATATACGAGTAAAAAAAGACAAATTACTTGACATGTTCATTAACACTAGAACTCCCAAGGCAGTCATTTTGACTGTTTTAAAATTTTGCAATGTAATAACTTTGTTGAAATAAAACCCATGTAACTAATAGGACCCTGACTTTTCCTAAATGTGTCTATATTTTATTCTATCATTGTTATTTTATTAAAATTACAAGACACAAAAGACTGAGTTTTGAGTATTTCTACCTTGAATGGTCCTAACAGTCATACTGACCGTATGCATTACAGACCGTGTGTCGGTTGCTCCTTTTTCCTGCTCTTGAAGATGCATCACCGTTGACTAGCAACAATTTCTCTTGTTGTTTGTTTAGTCTATTGCAAAGCTGAAATCTAGCTTTAGCTTCGAGCTAAAACCAAATTGAAATATTGAAAAGAGAATATCAGAACAATGTCAGCAAGAAGAATGACTGCCACAGAGGCTTTAGCCATGCTTCAGAGCCTTGATGAGGCTGAGTGGTTGTTGGTTAACTAATACAATTTTACATACATCATAATTAAAATGTAGTGTTCTGATGTTTATTATTACCTATCCTAACATAACAGATCCATTTATTCTTAGATTTGATATAGCTTATTGAAATGATATGCAAATAATGTATGAGCAGTCAGAATGACTGCTATGGCCATTATAGTAGTTATAGAATTCTGGGAGTCCTAGTGTTAATGCATATTAGCTTATATTTTATTATTAATAGTAAAATAACAGTCTGATTTTCCCGTGGCGTCTGTTGTTGCTATGCAACCATGCACTGCACTCTCCACAATGACAAAGAAGTTTTAGTAGGATTTTGACTGTACCACTTCTGCATGAGATGAGAACACTTTTTGAGAACACTTTTTAAGATGTTATTGGGTCAAGAAAACGCTCGCTCTGTCTGGATGTGCTTAAATCCACAATAAGGACACTTTCCAGTCACACATGCTCACTTCAATAAGCCACAGAACGCAGGTTAATGTGTTTACATGCTGGGCAAATCTGGAATAAGGGGCAAAAATCTAGCGGTGTCGATTGGTTTATGCTTATGCCGTTTATGATGACCTTAGTCTGCGTTTACATGACCACACGCACTATGGGCTTATTGTGCATAATTGGGTTAAGAATGCGCAAATAAACACTGACTTTGGGTTGATGGAACCAGAAATGCAAAAATGCAACTGTTTTTGTTTTCGGGCTAATGACTGCAGAACTCTATTCAGAAATCTTGACTGCACAATAAAAATAAATTATATGAAGTACTGTGTTACTTGTATAACATGGATATAATTTGGCCAAACAACCATATGACTCACCTCACATTAAATTATCAGTTTTGTAGAGTAACGTTATTACTCCTTATTCATAAATACTTGCCTTTATATTTGCTGATGAACTGCTCTTGAAGCTCAGGCTTGTCGGTTTCACAGGTAATGTGATGCTCAGCGTCCTGCAGAGGTTTCTTACGTCTTTTATTTCCCAGCATGGCGACTTACTTTCTTGAAATGACTGGGAAAAAAAAAAAAATATATATATATATATATATATATATATATATATATATATATATATATAATGTGAATGAAATGAAATAAACAAGCATATTTAAAAAATCTTGTTGATCTTACTGGAATTGTTCACCCAAAAACATACGTAATTAACATACAATTATGTTAAGTGTTCCAATTGAACCTCATGTTGTTCCAAACACGTGTTGTGTTTTTTCTGTTCAACACTTAAGTATATATTTATATTATATCACAGAGCTCTATTCAATGACAGCACGTGTGACCAGTCTACAACAGGAATTTAGATTAAAAAAAGGCAATGTCAATGATGCCAAAAAACATAGGTTCTTGTGTGTCTTGTGACCACAATTGACATCAATCTACTATATTGATTAGCTACAGCATACAGGATATTTTCAGTCAATAACCAGCTAGATTTATATGGACTATTTCTAATGTGCTTTTTGTCTGCTTTGGACATTGAAACACACAATAAAAATACTATAAAGTGTCTATGTACCATCATTGGGCAAAAAAAGATAAAAAAGATAAATAATAAATCTAGAAAAAAAAACATTCCACTGAAAAAAAGATTTTTGGGCAAATATTGTATTACATAAAATTAAAAATATATCAAATAATAATGATATAAAAAAAATATAATTAATATTTTAAATCACAGTTGCAATTTGACAACACTTTTGAGAAAAACAATGATATAGTAGGCTATCACTGACTCGTTTTTTTTTTAATTTGTAGAATCTAAAGTACTAACAAAATTATATTTACTGGTCAATGCCTACAAGTAGGCAATATACTTTTTTCCTTATTGCAACAAATCATCAAATGAGAAACAAATAAAATACAATCGAGAAGTAAATAAAACCCTAAGCAAAAAATAATTAAACCACTAAAATAAACATACATCTTACTAACTTTCATATTTCACAATGTATTTAGTTATCATGCATTTTCAGGACAAGACTTCATCTCACCTTTCCTGCGTGGTGGAGGGTGGAGGGCTGTCGTCTGACTGTTTCGCGTCCCATTGTCACGTGTCTGCATTTCCCGGGAAAATACATCCACTGTCGCAGACGTGCGTAAATGACGTGGTTACGTATTTGGATTTCACGTTGCAATTGTGACTATTTATTTGACCGAATAGAAAACTCTCTGATGACAAGAATCTTTTTTTTTTTTAATCGCAGTAGTGTTTCTTCTTCTTCAAAAAAAAAAAAAAAAAAAAAACTGTGGTGGATCAAGTCTTTCTAGTCTAGTGGACAGAGCACATGATCACTTGTAAACGAACTCACCCGACTCGAACTAGGAACCAGTGCGCATGTCCGAACAAGCACAGGTTTAAAAGAGCAAAAAATGCAAAATGAGCAACCTATGAACAGACATCTTATTTTCTACTAATAGCATTTATTAAGCAAAATAGTAAACTGATGTAGGCAAATACACAGCAGGGCTGATATTCAAGCTGGTATAATATGTCTCTACTTTTGGAGTCTGTGTTGTTGTCAATTTATTCGAGTTAAGATGGGGGATGGGTGTGGATTATTTCGAGGCTCTAAATTAAACTTTAACAAGTACTTTAACAGCATTATCTTCTTTGTATTTCTTTCATAAATTAATGGTATTTTACATTACAGGGCGGAGAAGCTAATAGACCTTGTAAAAGTGCTTTAAAAACGCATAGCCACGACAGTTTGTGATCTTTTGAGAAGCACTTCTGCTTAGCTATCTACCTGTAACTGTCAGTCTGTTAGTTCAGCCAGAGACAAGTTCAGCTCTCTGTCACTCCAGTCAGTCTCAGTGCTGTGGGGGAAGGGCGCGCGCGCGATCAGTCTCTCTCAGTGCTGTGGGGGAAGGGCGCGCGCGCGATCAGTCTCTCTCAGTGCTGTGGGGGAAGGGCGGCTGATCACAGTGTGAGCAGATCTCAGTCAGACTGACAGTCACAGGCAGAGCTAGGGTTAGGGTTAGGGTTAGGGTTAGTGCAGATCCAATGGCTTTTAAAATCAAATTAAGTACAAAATAATTATGTAAACAAACATTTAAACGTGTCAGCTTGATTCATGATTCTTTTAAACACTTTTTTTCTTTTGTATGACTATATGTAACTGCTCTGTCCCCCCCCCCCCCTCTCTCTCTCTCTCTCTCTCTCTCTCTCTCTCTATCTATCTATCTATCTATCTATCGATTTATATATATATATATATATATATATATATATATATATATATATATATATATATATATATATATATATAGGCTATATATATAGGCTATATATATATATATATATTGAGAGATAGATAGAGAGAGATAGAGAGAGAGAGAGAGAGAGAGAGAGAGAGAGAGAGAGAGAGAGAGTGAATGTATGCTGTAACTGCTCTCCTCTATAAACAGTTCTTATCAGTCGCTTTGGTACATTTCTTGAATCATCCTTAAGATTTGCAAACAAGGAAAGTGCATTTCGTACAAACAGCAGAACACAATAGGATTACATGACAGCATTTTGACATTCTTGTTTGTGACACAAGGCACTGATATGTTCATTGATATATATTGTACTAAGGATTTTTAACAAGTTACAGGCTTTTGATGGTTGTCAATATAACTGTATCAGTATTTTCAGAAGTAAACACTGGCTACGATTTTGATGACAATGAAAAGACTGCACATTATCTGTATGACACATAAACACGTACCCATTATGAGACTGGACTCACAGATACACTGTTGGTCTGTTAAAAAATGACAATGCCATTGCGATGAACAGACTATTCAAACACATACTGTATATGTGTGTGTGTTACATTATGTCTCTATCAAGTATATTTATATAGCGCTTTTCACAATATAGATTGCATCAAAGCAGCTTCACAGTATCAATCAAAACATAATAACAATGTTCGTTTCTTAGTGGAAAAACATCCACGTTTGGTAGAGCTGATCAATGGTATTAATGATTGGTTAATTAATTTGAATATCCCCAACTGAGCAAGCCAAAGGCAACAGTGGCAAGGAACCGAAAAACTCCATCAAGTGACCCGATGGAGAAGAAAAAAACCTTGGGAGAACCCAGGCTCAGTGGGGGCCAGTTCTCCTCTGGCGTTTATGAACTAGAGGCCGGATTTACAGTAACTGCAAGGTAAAAATTTATATGAATGTCTCTAAACAGACTTTAAACGTGAACCTGTGATTAACGCTGATGGCGTTCACATGCGCATTAAGAATTGATTCTATAGTTATGTGCGTTTGAATATATGTGCGTAGGTTTGTATTTCCCTAGAAAACCATGCCTGAACAAATTACTTGTCTATAAATTTGATACATAATTTTGTTTTATTTTATCACTTCGGGGTAGGTACGCGAAACTAGATTCACAACGCTTTATATCTGTAGAGTGGGAAAGGGATCTCTATCACGTATTTTTACTGTCTCATGTAAAATGCAAGTAGACTCCGCTGTAATACAGTAAGTCTACAGCTTATGGTGAACACTACAGTATAGTGAACACTGTCTGATTACACGCATGTTCTGTCTATAAAGACTTGAATGTTTTAGGACACACACGGTTGTTCTCCCAACATTCAGCTCAGCTTTCAACCCGCCTCGGCCATGAGGTCATGAACATGATCTACAATATTGGCCCCTATTTCTTCAGAAACCTACAATCTCTCTGTTTTACCTCTGTATCCTTCCACCACACATCCTTACTCCTCCTCTTCTTCTTCTCGGCTGTTCCCCCTGTTGTTCTTCCATTCTCAGAGTGTGTATGTGTTGTGCTCTGTCTATATGGCTTCCAGAGGAAGCTTCATGAGATGCACTCTGAGCGATTATAGAGAACTGGTGATCATTGATTGATCTAATGCTTTACATTCCCCTTCATTAGTGAAATTCAAAATTCACATCTGCAATTCAGGACAAAAAAAGTATAATAGAATTGTATAGAAAATATGTTTGACAGTTTATGACAACTAGTAATTTAATGCCTATATGTTTTGAGGGGTAAGACTATTCAACAGAGAACCAGTATAATACATTTTGATCAACATGACATAAGCAATTGATAATGTAAGAAACAGCAGACACTTACATTTATTGCATGAATGTACCAAAGCATTTGCAATTTGTTCAAAAGAATGATAAACTGCTTTCATGATGTGCACAAGTGACTAGATGATGTGGAGGTTGAACAAGAATTTTAGTTGTGATTTGAGAAATGCACCAAAGCGCCTTAAAAAAACGTATGTAATTAGTGTAAACATTTAATTAATATAATAATATAATATGAGAATGTTGCATGCAGCTGCTCTCCTCTATATAATATAAAATAATATAATATATACTATAAAGAGAATGTTTGCTGTAACTGCTCTCCTCTTTATATAATATAAAATAATACAATGCAATATAATATAATAAGAATAATGTTTGCTGTAACTGCTCTCCTCAATATAATATAATATAATATAATATAATATAATATAATATAATATAATATAATATAATATAATATAATATAATATAATATAATATATAAAGAAAAAAGTTAGCTTGTTTGCTGTAGTGAATGTGTTGCTGTGGTAACTGGTAACGGAGTCCTGCTCGTGCGGGGGGTGGGGGAGGGGCGGTGGCCGCTCAGGGAAATCACTGATATTATGAGAGGAAACGGCAGAACGCAAAGTAGGAGAAAACACTTCAAACAAATAAAATCACTCATAAAAGCAAGCGATTTAGCATGTTTTCACATCTTTTGGTGGCTTGTGTGTTTTTATTAAACAAACTTGGATGAATCAATCATCACGTCCATATTGACAGATTTAAACAGCTGTTCCTCCGCTTTTGGAAGGAAATATGTACTTTGTAAATTCACATGACGTAATGTCTCTGTCTCTTCCCCGCTTCAAACTCGTTCCTACATGATTAATAAACTCCTATGTAAGTTACTGTACAGCTGTTCGGTGACGCGCAGCAGCGCGATCTTCACACACACATAACGTTACACAGAGCAGACTCCGATGCGAGAGCAAAACTGCGAGGATTAAAGTTTAATAACATGCCCATATACATCGTGAGAGCTCCTGCTGCTCAGGGTAAATTAGTCTATTTTTATTTAAATAATAATTATTGCGAATTTATCTATTATTGAATGTGGATTATCTGTCAATTCATTCATAATAATGATATCGCCTCTGCTCCGCCATTTTTGTTGATGACGTGATGGCCTCAGATTGGTCAGATCATTAAGTCCCGCTCTCATAGTGGCTTCCTGCGCTCTGATTGGTCAGAATCCCCGAAGTGTGTATCTTTTCCGGAAGTGCAGTACTCCTAGAGGGCGCTGTGTTATACACACTTTAGTGGGGGGGCATACACACTTCACATACACAAATCACTTAAAACTGATTTTTTGGGACAAGTGAGATTTTAAGTCTGGACACCATTTTAGAGTATGCTGAATGCCATTATATAGTCAAACAAATGAGGACATACAAAATGTCCTCAATTTTTGAGGTGGTCCTCAGTTTACTGGTGTGTATCCTGGTGAATGTACCCAAAAGGGACATAAACAAACACACACACACACACACACGCACACACACACACACACACACACACACACACACAATTTTAAACACAAAAATATCACATCTTCTGAAACATAACCTTAACCCTGTATTAAAAGCACGAAACACAAATTTTACTGTTTTCCTTAATAAAATCAACATAATGCAATCTTCCCTGTGCTTGTATGTCTGCAAACATGATAATGAACGTTCAACTGCCCTGTAACAAATCTGGCCAGATTACCAAGCAGGCAGGCATCTAGGGTTTTACAATACAGCCCCTGTGAGACTAATATTGTGCCCTATGGCGTTTTATAACCCCAATATATATGACAATATACAGTATATGACACTCGTGGAGAGAAAAAAGACCCTTCAGCAACACAAATATGGCTTCGACATTACAAAAGATTTAGAGGGTGCTGGAATCTGGAAGGTGCATTTTTTTTAACAATCTTTTATAATTATGCTCATATTGATATCCTCTATGCCACTTTGTTTGGCTGTATTGGTTCTCGGGAAGCTTTTAGATTCCGTTCCAAGAGCTCTAATGGTCCCTTGGGCTGAACAGGATTTTGACCCTATTGAGCTGCTGAACTTCCTCTCCCCTGTGGGTACATAATGTTGCAGTTGAATGTTCAATTATATTGATACATTATTCTGATAATAGTGTGATATGGGGTCAGTGTGACAGTTTGTAAAGGTTTGGGAGGAACAGGAACTCTATCTGTAGTCATTTGACCTCGCAGGAAGCTCACAGGATAAGACCTCACAGGAACTTCTAAGAACAGCTAAAGTTGACCAGTGGGGCATCTGTATCGTGCAATACATGTCCAAAGTGTCAAATTTCAATTGTTTGTTTCTTTGCCAGAGCTTCTAAACAATGAATGTTGCTTGAAATTAAGGTTGTTTGGGTTTTGTGTGCTTGTGTGTGATTGTGTGACTGTGTGTAGGTCGGGGTTGTTGTGACTGTTTAGGCTTGGCTAACTGGGTCTGATGTGGATGTCATTGATTTCCTGTCCCCTGTAAGGGAACAGAGACTAACATCCTCGTCTTCGCCCCTATATAGGAAACCACACTGTCAGCCTCAGCTTTATACTCCTTGAACAAACCATCCTTGGCCTTATCTCCCCCTGCCATACACGTGCACCCACACATGCAAACCTGCTATGAATAGAAACACGAGCATTGCTTCCAATGAGGATGGAACCAGTAATAAATGAATTTAAAAAAATAGCGTTATCTACATAAAACATTTTTTAAACCATCCATCCTAGGGATATACATTTTCAAAAAACTTAAACAGCAAACTGTCTGACCGGTGTTCCTGTAGCTCAAACAACAGATCATGGTGCTTGCAACACTAAGGTTGTGGGTTTGATTTCCTGGGAATGTACACTGACCCAAAACAGCAAGTATCGTTGATCATCTCATAACAAGGCACATATTAAGGTCTGGGTAGATTAGATGGTAAGCAGACAATTAGTTCTCGTAATCAACATGTTAGATGCAGGAGAAATGGGCAGGAGTAAAAATCTGAGCAACTTAACCCAAATTGCTATGGCAAGGCAAGTGGGTCATTGTAAATCTGAAACCAAAAGGCCAAAATCCGCATACATACGTTCTCTATGCAGAAGAGGATAGGCAAATCATTTGTAAATTGATTTGTGGGCATATAGTCTAAGTGAGAAAAAGGACATTGATTAATTACACCAGTGGTAACCTATGCAAGTTAAACAAACAAAGGGCCCAGAATCAGGCCTTGGGGGACACCACATTATCACAGTGTACCAGTATATTGTTTGAATTTTTCTTTTTTTACTCAACTTTATTTCTCATAACAGTTTATGAGATGACCTTAATGACCTGTTGTGTTACTAGTTTAACCACTATTTTTCTTACTAATAAAGACTCTGCAATCTATTCACAATTCATGCATTTTCTTAAAGCTATACTACGGCAAATCTAATCAAGAATTGTACACTTTACGCTTAACAGAGCCATGGTAAAAAAAGGCGTGTCCTTCCGTAGTGCCACACCGACCAACACACTACTATGGGACATTACCCTGGACACAGGCCCAGATGGAAGTGTTGGAGTAATTTGTCAGAGAAAGCCAACTACAAATGTGAAAAGGTAAGTGTATCTGTTAAGGAAAATTTAATTAATTACTTTTAATCAGATGATTAGACGGTGATTAACTAAGTCTTACTGGTGCCAGGCAGGAACTATTGTCCATGGAAACAGTGAGTTTACATGCTAAAGCAGATTGTTCAAAGTGGATTCCTGTAATTATTCTTGTAATTGGTGCATTAGTCCTTATCTGTTTAATAAAAGATATTTCTCTGAATTTATGCTTTCAATTCAAAGTGAATTACCACAAAAACACCTAAGAATGGCTAACACGTGTACACATGCATGTTTACCACTGAGGACTGCGTGTATGGTTTACTATGCATGTATTAGATGGGAGCACAAAGGTCAGGGTTGTACAGAGGTGTGTGTCAGAATCCTATTAGTGAAAGCCTGACCTGAAGTCTCCTCACTATTTATGGTTGATAGAAGGAACAATTCTAGGCTTTCAGCCTTTGATTTGAGCATTAGATGACTTCATGTTTGCCAGAGAAGAAAGCTGGCAATTTGATTTATAAAAGTTATACAAAGTTATATTTTCTGATAAATAGTTCTTTTTTTTTTTTTATACATTTTTTTGTACTATGTACAAAACATACAGCTCAGATAGTCATGTGTCATATGTTATTTGAAAGGTCTCACAGAGTATAATACAAGCATAAATGTTGTGGGCTTTGACTAAACTTGTCGTGGGCTTTTGACTAAACCCCAGACCCATATGTAAATAATATACGGATGCGGCATTTATTTCCCGTTTTTGCTTGTAACTTCATAAAGTTGATTGTGAGAAATGGCACATCATTATTTACAGCAGATTCTTATGTTTAAAATAGAGTTAAGATACATTACATACGCACATGTAGCTAAGCAAAAAAAACAAAGATAGCTTTCATGTTGCGTTTTCACTTGTAACTCCATGAAACATGGATAGATCGTTGAAAAGACTAACTTGCAGAGCAAATCTAAATTTGCCAGAAGTTGTCTGGGTTTTCCCAGGCTAGTCATTTACAAAAACCGCTAAGCAAATATAAGTTATACAGTTCCAGTACACACCACATAGAGACGTCCTGCTGTAGTTGTTGCTGCTGCTGCTCGTCTTCAATTTCAGCCTCGGGATCTGATTCGGGATCAAAAATGTATGGCTGAATCTGATTGTTAGTCATGGTTTGTTTTGGGATGTCACAGCTTCCAGACGCTCTCAATGCAAAAGCTTCGCGCGCTCGTGATTATTTAGCTCCGCTCACACGGCACGCCTCCACTCGCTTATTTTTTTCCGGAAAGACTCGGTACAGCCTATCTTTCTTTTATAAATATAATTAAACTAAAGACTTTTTGGAGATATGAAGGATGCAATACTAGGTACTCAAGATTAACTGAGTGTTTCACCCCCCCTTTAACTTAGATCTAAAGATTTTCCTCCTGGAAACTGAAAACACTTGTTTAAAGAGGTTTTTGGACGCTCTGCTAAACAAAAAGGCTACCTTAGTTCCAAAAACTGTAACTTTGATTACTTTATGCTATCACCACAAAATTTGATCCAGATGCAGCTCACATATAGGGGAACTTTATTTTCTTATTTCCTTCCTGAGTTATTGCATGTCAAATAAGAAATATGTGTAATATTTATTTGAGTGCACCCTTTGTTTTTCTAAAAATTGTGTTTTCTATCAAACAATGCCTACCTTTTGACTCCCCTTGCTATAATTTTGGAGTTATGAGTCTTTACTTTTGTGTGTGTCACTAAAAATGCATTCAGGGCTTAAAGGGTTAAAGGAGGTGAAAATGATTTCTGAATAAAGAATTGGATCTCTCTCCAATATTGCTCCAAAGTGGCAAAGTGGTGTATCCTTCATTCTTTTTAATTTTGGATTCAGTACTTGGTGCATAATGAAAACCCTATGTTAAACCCTAACACTTTATTTTGATGATCCCCCTTTAGACATTCTACTGACTATAAGAAACTGTTCAAGTGCATGCCAACTTATTCTAAACTTAAACACATATTATATTAACCCTACCTCTACTCCTAACAGTCTAATACTCAATTAATACTCTGAGAGTTAGTTGACATGTAGGTGCAATGTTACTTATAGTAAACAATGTCTAAAGGGGACCACCAAATGTAACCAATAATTCTATGTCTATGAATAAATGGAATTTAAATAGTTTGTGGAATGATATTGGCTGTAATTCACTAATTGACACCCATTGTGTCTGTTGTTGGTTTTACTCTGTTTTATACTTGATAAATCATGATCCTGTGAAACACATGGAGGTCCCACTAGCCACTGGATCACTGGATTATTTTATCAGGGATTTCTTCAAAAGTCATTTCTGTGTCAATCCCAGTTTTTGAAACAATTGCCTTTTTTGGCTGTACAAGAGATCCATTGAAGAGATGCATTAAAACAAATAAGCTGTTTACACAAAAAAGCCATCTGAACTCTTTGGTTCATTCCTAGAGCTTGAAAGCAGTGTATTTTAAAGCTAAGATTTGAAACAGATGCATCAGATTAGGGGTGATCCCATGTCCTATTGAAAGCATTATGCAGGGCATTGATGGGATTGCACTACTAAGAGGTTAAACAGATATGGCTTGCTGATTGCTTGAAAGGTTGATACCACAAGCCATGTATCTTTAAAAGTCAACATGAAATCAAATTGACCCTATTTACTTTTTACCACCCAGTCAATTCTCTATGAACAAATTCACATCTTATCCTATTTTTTCTTTAATGTTGAATATCCTGTTTTAAATGTCACATTGTTCAAGTGGGTTGTGAATGGAAACGACAGTATGATCAATATACAGTTATTGACTTAGTCAATAGTTGCACTCAGTTATTAGAATCAAACAGAGCAATGTGCAAATGCAGTTTGTTTGACAATTTGATCACAAAAGATTAAGAGGGTTTACGGTATATGGCATGGGGTGTTTAATGGCACGCTCTCTTTCAGATTAAGCAAACTCCTAGCAGTTCTTCAGATGGATTTTGAAGTGGAGGATGTCAGCAGCCAGTCAGAGATTCAGGTGATTAAGTGGGAGTTGACTCTTCCTGATGAAGTCAAAATGATGGGGGCGTCTGAAGGCACCATGAGGATCTACACCACTCAGAGGGACTTTGTAGGCCTGGCTCCTCTAGTTATGGTAGGTAATTCATTAAAGATAGTACAAAAGTCTTCACTAATATGTCCCTTGTAAACAGAGTGCGAATTACCCCACCATAATTGGGGGTACTGCTCCTTTCCTTACATTCAATTAAAATAATAAGACAGCCTAGCGGCCAATCAAATTAAATAATTTACATTGAAAAATTATAACCGTATTAAATGAGATTATGAGATTGTTTTAAATATTTTTTGAATAATATAAGGAATGTTGAAAAGAATGATACTTTGAAACTAAACCGCCAGTAGGAGGCGGCAGGCGGCCGTCTTAGTGAGCGAGTCATTGAGTCATTCATTTAAACGATTCCTTCAAACGGCTGATTTATTCAGAATGAGGCGGTTTAATAATGGGTAATTGAATCTTTGACTCGAGCGATTAGTTCAAAACGCTGAATTATTCAGTAATGAATCATGGGTGAGTGTTGCTCTGAGATGCGCTGGCTGTGGTTCTGTTGTTTGGAACTATTTTCGCTGCTGAAACAGAACAAAAACAGTCATTGCGTCAATATCTCGGTTTCAATCGTGATAGCATTCAGGAAAACAGCACTCTGGTCGTGTGTAGCCTATATATTGTTTCTTAACTATAAATTAATGTTATAAATAACTGCGCGAGCCGCAACAGCGCAACTTTGTCCGTACATTAGCAGGAGCACAACAACTCACTCGGCTAGCTGCCCTTTTCTATCTCCACGGTGGTTAAAAATGGTACGGTCCACAATAGGGGTGTTTGCTGAAATCGCTTTACATTAAAATGTTCCTACAGTGAAAATAGGAGTTGACTTGTATTGTAACTGTAATTATATTTTTTCACAATATCAGAAAAATTATCTGATCCCCCCCCAAAACTGATATTTCTCTCCCCTGTAATTCGCACTATGCTCGTAAAGAAAGCAAGCAAGCAAGAAAGAAAGTACACTTTATCTCCACTTTTTCACTTACATTTTTTCTTCATTTGTCACCCGATAGAGTTTGGGTTTCTTGCCACTTGCCTTTGGATTGCTTAATTGGGGGCACGTATTATCCAGCAACTGAACTGATCAGTTATTAAACTGAAGTTATTAAACTGAACTGACTCGAGCTGAATAACTACATAACTGTCTTCAGTAGAGCTGCTTATAGCTGAATTGAACTTATTTATAATGGATAAACAGTTATTGAACAGAACTGAACCAACACTGAACTGAACTAAATAATAACACTATTATCTTACTACTTCTGTAATATTTGATGACATTTTCATCATTATTTCTGTTGAAAATGAAAGTGTATTTTAGATTAAACTTATATACAATGCTTTAGATTTAGAGAACTTTAGTGTTTTTTACCCACTAAAAAGATAGACTTAAGTACATATGTATGTCATTTTATAATTAGGCTTATGTTTATGTTCTGCCGAATGTACAGACAAGCATCTATGGTAAACTAAAATATACTTTAATGTAATTTCTATTGAAACTTGTATGTAATTTATTCATATGTATTTGTAATTGTCTTCTTGTTTAAAACAGTGATTTGAAATTTAATACAAAATGCCCTTTTTATAAGTGAAGAGGTCTTTTCCAAAACGCGATAAACGCCATTTTTAAAAAAAATGAGTTTGTCATGTCATGTTGCTGTGCACTGAACCTATTCACTGCTCCATCAACATTTCATGCCAAATCGCTACATTTCCTTGTTTAAAATGTACTACAAGATGCAGTTTCTTTCCAAAACGCGATAAGCGCCAAACCTATTTTTAGCCTAAACGCGATAAATCCTCTCGACTAATCAGAATTCGGTGAACGTTCTACGCAATCCAACAGGGTGGCGCTCTGAACAGAGGTTTGTTTATGTTCATTTATTCCTCAAAATGAGTGAGTTTAGTAGTTCATTTAAGTTTAATCACATATTTCTATTGATTTAATTATTTAAATATGGGAGAGAAACCATAATGACCATTTTTTTAATTGCCTATTCCGCATCTCACGCATAAAGCTTGCCACAAAGAACCGACAAAAGTAATGATTAGGCCTATGCATGAAACTTTTGAATTGTTTATTTTTTAATTAGTGTTTTCTGTCAGATATAGCTGAAAAGATAAAGTTGATATGCTGACTCGCCATCTTCGCAGTAGTGAACGCGCCTATAGAGAGAAATGCACACTTTGAATTAGCCTACATACGCAGAGAGTAGCCAATTTCTTTTCGTTTTTTATTGTTTTGTTTAAATGTAGACATTTCAAGCTTTTTATAGATATACTTCTCAGGATTATGAGGCAAGTATCGCTGTGTTTCGGTTCATTTATGTGATGCTCTCCAGATCACGCGCGGGCGCTTCCGTGTCCTGATTATATGTCTGCTATATATTTGCTTATTTATTTATTATTAATCCAGTCAATTTGTTGATGAAACATTGATTAAAATGAAGATACAATTTATACAAAACGAAATTCACTTTAAAGCAAGGCTTTCTACTAAACAAAACTTAATAAGTGGTCAAAATCATGTCTGACCCATTCCAAATGTTTTCCGATATATTGGTCATCTTATGATCCTATCATACTCATCTCATGCGGTTCCCTTTTCATATAATCAACATAGATTAAATAAAAAAAATAACATTAGCCTATATTATTAAACATAAATATGAAACGTATGTTTAAGTTTTTTTTTTTAAACTTAGCCTATAAGCGTCACGCCGCTCCGCTTTGTTCACATGCTGTGTAGCCTATACACGCATGTGTGTGTGTGTGTGTGTGTGTGTGGTGGAGGGGTGCCCATCACTACTTTTGAATATCGTTATCATTATTAAATATTTTTAATAATTTGTTTTTTTTTACGCATATGTAGTGGACAAATTGGTCCTACTTGTTACAGGTTTGACACTTTACTAAAAATGACTCTGAATGTATTACTAAATAACTTATTGAATAGCTATTGATATCATTACTATTTTCAGGTTCTGCACCAAATGACTTTTAGCCTAAATGTGTTACTAAATTTAATTTATAGTATGAGCCCCTGATTATATGTTACATGCTCTCGTTTTTTTTTTTTTTAAAGACAAACCATACAGTTTTGGAAAAAATTGATGGATTTATAGCGTTTTGGAAAAAAAATAAATTAACTTTTAATTTATCATAAACAATATTGTTGTTTGATTTAATAATCATTGTTCAACATGTTCAGACTGAGCCAATAAAACATTTTAACAGGATAAATTGAATATTCACAAAATGTGTGGGTCTAGGTAAAAAATGTAATTTTCCTGAAAACTATTGAAATGGATTTATAGCGTTTTGGAAAAGACCTCTTCAAGTCTACCTAAGTCTTTAAGTTCACTTAATAGGCCTTAAGATTTGTACACTACAAGTGCATATTCCACATTTCTTTTTCACTTTTTGAAATCTGATTGGCCTGTTAATAATACGTGGCAAGAAAACACAACACCATTTCAAGATGTAGAGCATCCAGTTTACCTGTTTACTTACCAAATGATTAAACATTCGAATATCTGGGGTGGTGTTAGATTTAATTACCACTTTGTGTTTTAAAAGACATGGCAGACAACTTTTTAACAAAACCGATGTTCCTATCTGAGACAGTAAAGCATCTTCATGACTTGTTCACTGGCATTTGAAAGACAGAATTGATCCAGCAGGGTACCAGGGGCTCGGCACTGTGACAGAGCTTGTAAATGCGACAAGCTTCATCTGCGAGACAGATCATGTTGACCTTTGGATTGTGTCCAAACATGAGCAGATTTAGGCATAATCAATCAGATTTTCTGTAGCAGCTCTAATATACAGCTGGACACCGTCCCAGAAATCTGAAAACAGCACAGGACAGATAATGGGCAAAAACTTCTAATATGTTCGCAAGATCTCTTACGAAAAAAAATGTGCTTTTAGTATACTTTAAAAAATATACATTATACAGAAAAGTCTATTTGCCCTATATTTGTACTTCATCTATGTTCAAGTGGTAAATGTAACATGTTCATGTTTATAGTAACAAGTCAGCTTTGAGGTGGAATAACAGCATAAATAGTAAATGATTGGAATTTGGCTGATTTAAAACTGAAGAACAGAAACAGACTTGATTCAAATGGGATTTTATTATAAGCAATTACCAGAAGATATATGCCCAGTTACAGACCAGGCCTATGCCTAGTCCCAGACTAAAATACATGATTGAACAGTCTTAACTGAAAGCAACTTGTACTGACATATAAGAAATATGCCAGTGCCATTGTTTTCTCTCAAGATGCACACCAGTACACGCACTAGCGTCTGACACTATAGGTGGCGGTTTTAGCGCGCCCACCTCCCATCCCGGCTGTCGCCAGTTTATGCAGCAATCGGAACAGGTTGCACAAGTAAACAGTGATATTATATAAGTTTATAAAAAATAATTGGAAAAAATCCATGTACAGACACTCAGTAGGATGCAAAAGTTAAAAAGACTTTATTGTTAAAGGGCTAAAACATTAAAACACCAATGTGTATTGGCCCACTGGCGTTCATCAGGGTGTTAGTAACAAACAGACAGAATCAAGTCATACAATTTCATTGATTATAAGTATGAATGTTATAAATGCTATAAAATGCTATGTTATAAAATAAATATAAGTTCCCTTTCGTTAGGGAACTCCGTCTCGTCGGAGGAGTTTCCAACGAATTGGGATCACGCTAGGGAGACCAATTGCCTTCGAGTGAATTAAAACGAGCCAATGAATATTGGCATGCAGGACTTGCATTCCGCGTCCCGCCTATCCTTGCGGGTATAAAGCGGAAGCGATTGCATACACATTTGCTTTTACCTTCGGAGCCGACCGGTAGTGTCCTCTGAGTGATGAGCTTTAAGATTGTGTTTGTCTTCACGCTCAACGAGTCTGCTGTTTCTCTGAAGACCTCTCTGTGTTGGTGTGACGGCGCTTCAGTGATCTTCGCAATCTCCCGGGTACCAGCTGCTGCTTCAAGCGATCTGCCTTTTTTTCAAAGAGCTGTTGTCACAGCTGGTATTCGGTTGAGTGCGCACAGCGGGCTTGCAGTTTCCCCGCTGTGTTGCCGCGGTTATCCTTGTGTGCTTCAGCACAATTAGGAGAGTGTTTTCTGTGAAAGAGCAACACGGGTGAAGATCGCGTCCTTTTCAGGATGACGTTTCATCCGTGTGTTTCTGGGTGCGGTCAACTTCTGCCTCTGGTTGATGGTCATGATCGCTGTCTCTCGTGCTTGGGTCTCGCGCACGCTTCGGCAGCGTTCGTGAATGAGTCATGTTCTCACTGCGGGAACATGACCATCGCGGTGTTAAGACTGAGACTGAGGACCCTCCAACGAGGTGAAGTCCCTTTGGAGATTCCCCGATCTAGTTCGTCTTCTGGTTCACTCCAGAAGACGGCTACTTCGGCTAATCCCATTGGTAGTCTGAGGGTGACAGTGAGGAATAACCCGCCGGGTGAAAGACCCCCACGGGCTTCCCGCTCCTCTGCATCGCTGCCATTGGAGCCTCAGGGGGAGCGCGCCGGGCCATCTCGTGTGGTCCCGGTCGTTTCCTTCGGGGCTCCGCCGGAGGACCAGATGTCTGTCGCTGCATCGGAGGGAGATCGGTCATTTTCTGGGGATGACGACCCGGCTGCACTGCCCCCTTCGGGTGTGGTAGTGTTGTCCGAGCCGGACCCGGAGATGACCCTTATGCTCTCCCGGGCGGCCGAGAAGGTCGGGCTCGTGTGGAACCCTCCACCGCGTCCCGAACCTTCTCGGCTCGACGATTGGTTTCTCGGAGCGGCCCGTGTTCCACTGTCCCGTGTTCCGGTCCCTGTCTTCCACCTCGCTGCCCCTCCGGGGGTACGCCGGTGGTCCGGGTGGGCTCGTTGGTACGGTCTCTCGAAGCCTGGCTAGCGCTTCCGAGGCCGTCCCGCTGGCTCATCCGTACCATCCGGCTCGGCTATGCAATTCAGTTTGCCCGCCGGCCTCCCAAGTACAGGGGCCCTGTCTTGAGGAAAGAGATCGACGCCCTGCTGGCGAAGGACGCGATCGAGCCGGTCCCTCCAGCCGAGATGAGGTCTGGGTTCTACAGCCCTTACTTCATCGTACCCAAGAAATCCGGGGGGTTACGGCCGATCCTGGACCTGCGAGCTTTGAATCGGGCCCTGCACAAGCTCCCGTTCAAGATGCTCTCGCAGAAGCGCATCTTCGAATGCATCCGTCCCCGGGATTGGTTTGCAGCGATCGACCTGAAGGACGCGTACTTTCATGTCTCGATTCTTCCTCGACACAGACCTTTTCTTCGGTTTGCGTTCGAGGGTCGAGCATATCAGTACAAGGTCCTACCCTTCGTCCTGGCCCTGTCGCCCCGTGTCTTCACGAAAGTCGTGGAGGCGGCCATTGTTCCCATGAGAGAACATGGCGTTCGCATCCTCAACTATCTCGACGACTGGCTTATAATAGCTCACTCGCGAGATGTGTTTTGCGAACACAGGGACATGGTGCTCCGGCACCTCAGCCGTTTGGGACTTCAGGTCAACCGGGACAAGAGCAAGCTCTGCCCCACGCAGAGGATCTCTTATCTCGGCATGGAGTTGGACTCGGTCGGCCAGACTGCGCGCCTCACAGAGGAGCGCGTCCAGTCAGTGCTCAACTGCCTCAAGTCTTTTCAGGGCAGGTCAGCGGTTCCACTGAAACAATTTCAGAGGCTCCTGGGGCATATGGCAGCCGCGGTAACGCCGCTCGGTCTGCTGCATATGAGACCGCTTCAGCGCTGGCTTCACGATCGAGTCCCGAGATGGGCGTGGCAGAGTGGCACGTTCCGGGTCAACATTACCCCGCACTGTCGCCAAACCTTCGGCCCTTGGTCGGACCCTGTGTTTCTACGGGCCGGAGTGCCCTTAGTCCAGGTGTCCAGGCACGCTGTGGTTTTCACAGATGCCTCTGCCAACGGATGGGGGGCCACGTACAACGGGCATGCAGTTTCAGGTCTGTGGACGGGGCCTCAACTGCATTGGCATATCAACTGCCTAGAGTTGCAAGCAGTACGCTTGGCCTTGTGCCGCCTCAAGGGGCTCCTTCTGCACAAGCATGTACTGGTCCGTACGGACAGCACTGCGACCGTTGCGTACATCAACCATCAAGGTGGTCTACGCTCCCGTCGTATGTCGCGACTTGCCCGCCATCTCCTCCTATGGAGTCAGAAGCATCTGAGGTCGCTTCGGGCCATTCACATCCCGGGTGTGCTCAACCGTGCAGCCGACGAGCTCTCACGGCAGCCGCCTCTTCCGGGAGAATGGCGACTCCATCCCCAGGCGGTCCAGCTGATTTGGGGAATCTTCGGAGCCGCTCAGATAGATCTGTTTGCCTCTCTGGACACGACCCATTGCCAGTGGTTTTATTCTCTGACCGAAGGGTCTCTCGGTACAGATGCACTGGCGCACAGCTGGCCCCGGGGCCTTCGCAAATATGCATTTCCCCCAGTGAGCCTTCTCGCACAGACACTGTGCAAAGTCAGGGAGGACGAGGAGCAGGTCTTGCTAGTTGCGCCGTACTGGCCCAACCGGACCTGGTTCCCAGAACTTATGCTCCTCGCGACAGCACCTCCTTGGCCCATTCCTCTGAGGAAGGACCTGCTTTCTCAGAGACGGGGCACTCTATGGCACCCGCGTCCAGACCTCTGGAGACTCCATGTCTGGTCCCTGGACGGGACGCGGAGGTTCTAGGTGGCCTACCACAGGCAGTGGTAGACACCATCACTTCCGCTAGAGCCCCCTCTACGAGGCGCCTCTATGCGTTGAAGTGGAACCTGTTCGTCGAATGGTGCTCCTCCCGTCAGGAGGACCCCCCAACTTGCTCGGTCAGAGTCGTGCTTTCCTTCCTGCAAGATGGGTTGGAGCGAAGGCTGTCTCCCTCCACCCTCAAAGTGTATGTCGCCACAGTAGCCGCACATCACGATGCAGTAGAAGCTAAGTCTTTGGGAAAGCACGACCTGATCATCAGATTCCTTAAGGGTGCTAGGAGGTTGAATCCACCTCGTGTTTTGCACTCTGTACCCTCTTGGGACCTAGCTCTGGTACTTAGAGCTCTTCAGAGTCCTCCCTTTGAGCCCCTGTCGACAGTAGAGCTGAATATCCTGTCCATTAAGACAGCGCTCCTGTTAGCATTGGCTTCTTTCAAGAGGGTCGGGGATCTACAAGCTTTTTCGGTCGACGAATCGTGCTTGGAGTTCGGGCCGGCTTTTTCTCACGTTGTATTGAGACCCCGGCTTGGATATGTGCCCAAGGTTCCTACCACTCCCTTCGCGGACCAGGTAGTGAACCTGCAAGCGCTGCCCCTGGAGGAGGCAGACCCAGCCCTAGCTTTTCTCTGTCCCGTCCGCGCTCTGCAGGTTTATATCGACAGAACGCAAAGCTTCAGAACCTCAGATCAGCTCTTTGTCTGTTACGGAGGCCAGCAGAAGGGGAAGGCCGTCTCCAAGCAGAGGTTAGCCCACTGGCTAGTGGATGCTATCACTAGAGCGTATGAGTCTCTAGGTGAGCCTTGTCCTCCCAGGTTGCGCGCTCACTCTACTAGAGGTGTTGCCGCTTCCTGGGCTTTGGCTCAAGGCGCCTCGCTGACAGACATCTGTCGAGCTGCGGGCTGGGCGACACCTAACACGTTCGCTAGATTTTATAGCCTCCGTGTTGTACCGGTTTCCTCCCGTGTACTCGCTACGGCCAGTAGCGCGAGGAATTAGGTATGTCGGCTTGCTACGCCATTCCTGCCCCAGGGGCCGGATACGTGCGTCTTTTTCGCTCCGTTGGTTCCCCAACAAACGGTTGACCTCGTGAGTTCCTCCATCACCCCTCCGGCGCCAGGCGAGGCGGATCGCCCGGCACCAGGTCTACTACCTCTCGTGTAAGTTGTTATTAGACTGGGTGACCTTTACAGTGGTCCCTTCGGTGACCCATTTTTTCCACGTTCCAGCTACCCTCCGGGCTAGCTCCGTGTCTTCCCCTCGACAGACCCGTTCTGTCGTCCTTGCTGAGTACGTTCCCACCCCTCGGGCTGGGACTACCTCTAGGACTGCCGTATGTTTCACTACCCTACGGGCTAGTACATACGTGTATTCCAGTGCCTCCCTTCGGGCGGGCAGGGGCTCCGCAGCGTCCCCTCCTACGGGGCACGCTTCCCCAGTGTTATCCAAAGTCCACTGAGCGGGTCTTGCGGAACAGCAGTGTGACTCTTCCTAGCTAGCTCCCGCCGTAAAGAAACTAAGAAACTGCTTAGGTGGGTAGCTAGGCTGGGCGCTGGAAGGGGCCAGCACCATGGCGTTTTATTAGGGATCCCAATTCGTTGGAAACTCCTCCGACGAGACGTAGGAGTTCCCTAACGAAAGGGAACTTCTCGGTTACGTATGGTAACCCTCGTTCCCTGAGTAGGGAACGGAGACGTCTCGTCCCGTCGGCATGCTTGCTGTACCCTCGCGGAGGACTGGACTCCGTTCGGCTCCTCAGCGTAAAGCAAATGTGTATGCAATCGCTTCCGCTTTATACCCGCAAGGATAGGCGGGACGCGGAATGCAAGTCCTGCATGCCAATATTCATTGGCTCGTTTTAATTCACTCGAAGGCAATTGGTCTCCCTAGCGTGATCCCAATTCATTGGAAACTCCTCCGACGAGACGTCTCCGTTCCCTACTCAGGGAACGAGGGTTACCATACGTAACCGAGACGTTATAAATGCAACTATAAGTATGACTTGATTCTGTCTGTTTGTTACCAACACCCTGATGAAGGCCAGTGGGCCAATACACGTTGGTGTTTTAATGTTTTAGCCCTTAATAAAGGCTTTTTAACTTTTGCATCCTACTGAGTGCCTGGACTTGAATTTTTTCCAATTCTTTGTTATGAACATTTAACCCTTCCATGAGCACCAGAGGATACAAGGGATACCAGCAGCGCTCCAGCTCCCCTTTGTCTAGTATTATATGTTTACTTGCAGGACAGAAGAAGAACTTACTACTTTTACCCTTAAAGGACACTAAAAGTCCCCCTGTAATCAATCATTTTATCCCTTAAAACTCATCTTTGATCACACAAATTAAGATTTAAACATTTTTTTCCTGTGGAAAAAAAAATATTCATGCCTTAAAATAGCTTGAATGTAACTCTACAGCCTTGCTTCATTTAGTATATGTGGATCCATGGATATGCAAATGAGCCCCGCCTCCACTCACTCACACAAGCTCGTCTACAAGTCGATGTATCAGAATGGTAATGCATTTTATGTATCGCTCTCTACAACGTCGGACACATAACGTAATTAATATGATTAGCCTTTGGCTTGACTACATTATCAAACAGACACAGCAATAATGTGTTGCTAATGTTATACAAACCATGTTCCCGTTCGCCATCTCAGAGTCAGACAGCCGGAATCAAAAACGCTTTGAACAACTTAGTGGAGAAAGGCATATAATTCACTATAACATCGTAATGTACATAATTCACCCGCTATATTGCTAAATGTACCTGATTTTTCATATCAACAGAAAAATATACCAGGATAGCCTTTATGATATGCTAAAGCCTGCCCACATGTTGACCTGATTGGTTACAAGGTAGTTTGTGACCACCAGTGATTTCAAACTGCGTTTTTGAGACTGTCTTTTTTTCACTGCAGTTTTAAGGTAAAAATACTCAGCAATGGTGTTGACATGAATTTGCACATGGTTTGTTTTAAAGCACATTAAAAACACCACATAGACATCAAAAACTTGATTTTCACCACAGAGGGTCTTTATATTTATATTTTTATAAACTATGTCGGCCAATTTAGTCCCAAGAAGTACTGAAATGGTAAACCTACAAGTATACTACTACTACAGTGATATTAGTATACTACATAAATTATAATTGGAAAATATTCTTGAACTTTACTTAAGCTTGCTTAGTAAGAACTTTGAAGTATTATGTACTTTCTTTTTGTACGGGATCTTGTTTTTGGACATTTGAGCAATAGCACATGGATCTGCTAAACGGACGTTCTCACTAAGGCTCTTGCAACTAAAGAACTCATGAAATGCTTATTCAAATAGAATGTATATTTATTGGCCTCTTTTTTTTTTTTTTTTTTACAAATCCAATAGATATAAGTTGTCACAGCCTGGGAAATCCATGATTTGCACCTTGCTATTTCTAGTCGGCTTTATGTGTTTTTTAGAGGGTGAGGATTTTTTAGAGCGTATTATATTGGATAAGAAATTAATCTAACTATTTTAGTTCATGAAAAAACAATGCTGTTTGATCAAACTAAGTGTGATGGCAAATCCTTTTTGTTTTTCATTTTTAGTAAAACCACATTGATATGCTTATTTTTAATGCTTTGCATAAAGTTAAATTAAGTGACCTTTGTTTCCTGAAAACCTGTTTCATTTATGTGAGCAGGCATTTTGCATCTGTCAGGATCTTTAAAGTTCAGAGGTTTGCCTCACTAAGCTGGTGCTTCCCATTCACCCTAGACAATATTGGCAAATGGGGCGGTGACCCATAAAATAATCCGTTTTTGCTTTTCACTTCTCATCAAAAAATTACTTTGATTACATAAAGTTGCACCAGTCCAGGTAGTGCATCTCTGGCCCAGATTATCTAAATAGATTGACACATGCCATCCCAACCTAAAATCCGGCCTTTGTGTCCCTGAACATATTATTTAACCAGTAAAATGTTTTGAAAAAGGCACTGATATATAATGCCATTATATTCATCACTAGATTGCATGGTGTAAACGTAACTTGTTAAATCTCTGACCTTCATTTGTAGTTGTTCAATCTCTGACCTCCACTGCTAAAGTTGAAGCTTAGCTCAGTATCACGATCCAACATTTAACTTTGACCTCTGTCCCCTGTGCAGGACACAGAGCTGTTGAACACTGCCGTGCTGACTGGTAAGAGGGTTACGGTGGCTGTGCGAACCATTGCCGTTGAACAGGATGGTTCTGTAACGGATGTCTCTGACTTTGCTGACTGCAGCTCCACAGATGAAAATGTTCTAAAGGTACAGTACATTAAACTGTATTTACCCTTTTATTTTTTCTTTATCTCAGCTTAGATACAGCAGTCGTAAAATCTACTGAAAGTCACATCAAGCTAATATCAAACTCTCATTCTCTTACTTTGTGTATGCGAGATAGCAAGAGGTCAATAACGTGATGCAAATTTTTTGACCAGATATAATAATTTATTCAAAATGACATTAAAAATGTAATTCATACAATGACGAATGCACCTCTCCTATAATGAGCATGTTTTAATTGAAATTCTTCTTAGGGCATAAAGTCAAAAAATGATAAATTACAATATCATAATGTAGAAAAAGGCCTCATTAAAATGATGAAATTATTGAAAAGAAAAAACATATTAAAGAGTTTGCCATAATCTGTATTATTATTTCAGATTCATACTGTGCATTATTGTTGCTCCACTGAAATTTGAAAAAACAAATAAAAATCATGTGGTGCAACCAAAACACACACACACACGGTAAGTGTATTTAATAATAAAGCAACAGCGTTTTGTCTTTTTACCAATAAAATACCATTCACACTTCAGCGCATACATGTTGGTAAACTCTGTAATGTCAATAGTTGGCATTTATCTTTGAATGCTGTTTTCTATTTCCACCTGGATGAGAAGCGTTTTAGTTTCACTGTTTGTCCAGGTGTGACAAATGACAGGCGTAAGGGGATAATCACACAGAACATATTTTTGTTTTCCCTGCCATTGACAGAATGTTTCATCATTTATGACAGAACACTTTGCGTGTGCCCGCCATTGGCGTGTTTTTCCGGCAATCCGCGTATTCACTGTTATACGGTAGGGGGTGTGCTATTACGTATGAAGGATATTTTTGTTTGTTTTAAAATCAAACGCTCTGTTCTTTCTTTTGATATATTGACTGTTAAAATATAAAGACAACAAAATATTCTGGGGACCATAAAAGCTTTGAGAATATGATAAAAAAAACGCTGGCGCTGGCATGCATTTTAGTAAACACTATTGGGAAAAGAAAGCGTTAATGGTTGCTATAATGCTGAAGTTACTATAGTACGCAGTAGTAACCGCAGAGTTGATGAATAAAATATAAGGCATGGTCTCGATATGGTCTCAACGGTACGAGTCCGTCTAATGCATGTTTACATAGAAAAACAATTAAAAGCACCAGAACTTACTGTAAACCCCTCTGACAGAGCTTTATGATTGGCCCAAAGAAAATTTCTCACGTCGGTGCATTCCGAACGCATACATGCTCATAACGCTTTGATCACACATAGCATCATAGTGGTAAGTTACTGGTAAATCACAACCTCTCATACCATAAAATTGCCATAACTGATTTATCGGTAGGTCCTGTTCACACACAACTTGTAATGTGTGAAAGGGGCTACTGTCAGACATGCAGTGATAGAAGGTCTCAAAAGAACATCTCAAAGTCTTCTCTTGTGTATGCAACCTCTGTCACTCTGAGTGTTCTTGTGACTGTCCTTGCAAAGTCATTAAGCCACGCTCTGACCTCACTCAGGAGGGCTGTATCCTCTTTGTTGAGGACTTAATCTGAAAGGACAGCTCAGCACCATACTGTGATTTCAGCCAAGATGAGAGACTTAAAAGAACTTCAGCCGTGTCCCATTCAAGGACAACACTGCTTTCTGGCCTGATTTCTTAGAATTACACAGAAATGCATTTACTTTGATGTCCTCAGTAAAAAAAAAAAATATATATCCAAACTTAAAACAAGCTTACTAGATTATACATGAGCAACAAACATGATGAGACTCATGTTTGGAATAGTTCCCCAAAAATGAAAATTCATGTTGTTCCAAACCAATGGGCTGTTTTTTGTTTTTTTTTACAGAGGAACACAAGCTGAAAGATATCATATGGCTTCAGAATACTTTATGTCACACAGATTGTATTGTTTTATTTTATTTTATTTTTTTCTTCACAAAGCAATGACAGTATGAATTGCTGTACGTAAATAGCTGTGTGCAGAATCTTCAAATCTGTGTATTTGTATTTTTCTACTTTTGGGAATTTCCATGCAAAACAATAACAGCATATGTTTTGGAACAACATTTAATATTGCTTAAAACATTTATTTTATTTATATCAAGACAAGTTAGTAAGTATATTTCTTCTCCACCAATGCAAATAGTTAATTAAGCTCTGCAAGCAGGACACAAACCAAAAACCTTTCTGGATAAACAAGCTTATACAGGGTTCTCAAGTTTTATCAAAAGCTTGGAGTGAGATCACATGTGGTTAGGGGAGGAGCCCTAATGGAGCCCCGCCCCCGCCCATCCCCGCTCCCCAATTTTACCCATTGTTCATAATTAACCAGCACAAATTGAAATTATAACAATTGGTAAATCTGATAAATGACAGAGCAATTCATCACATCAAATATTTCAAAATGACAAATATACAAAAATTAGAAAGTATAACAAATTGCTCCAAACAGTTTGGAAAAACAAATCTTTTTTGCGTTTTGAATTATTGTGTGGTGGGACCTTGTGAACAAATAAGACATATTACAGTATGTGTGTGTGAGTGTGTGTACACAAGAGTACACAATCCAGCTTATGAAATGTGTTTTGTGTGGTAAGTGTTTGTTGCACATTTTGATGCCTTGCAACCTTATTAGGGGGCTTACCCTTTGGTGCCCAGAATGATTAAATATATTTTTGCTTTTTCCCTGACATCTTTGAAAAATACAAATGCAATGGCAATGATTAATGTATGTTTTGACAGAATATAAAATATTACCCAGAGCACTTTGCTTTAATACATGTAGCCTTAATGTAACTAGAAAGACTATTAATACAGTATAATATATAATTTAAAATAAAATGAAGAAATGCATCTTCATTCCTTCCCATACCCGCTAACATTTCCCTTAGTTTCAGATAACGTATAGCCAAACTGAGCCAAAGCTTTTGGCCTGGTTGCAAAGTAGTTGTAGAGTTTTTGACTGCATCAATAATAATGTATAGGATGGGCTATATATTAAATCTTCTAGCCTAAAAATGTTAGACGAGCTTTCTTCCAATTTACCTTCTCCATCACGTCGTGTGTTCGCGTGATGTTGTTTGTTACCCAGTAACGAACGTACGGAGGCCGAGAATGTTCCGTCAACTTCCGCGTATTCGCGGCTTCGTGTGGCGTGTGAGCGTGTGAACTAGTTGAATTGCGTGTGTCTCACGGCCAACGCGTGAGACTTGAGAACCCTGCTTATACAAGTGGAGCGGACTGACCTCTTTCACTCGATGGCTGCATCCGAAATCACATACTTCCCTACTATATAGTAGGCAAAAAACAGTATGTGGCAAAATATGTCCCAATTACCCAGATTAGTTACTTCTTCGGGCGAGATTCTGAAGTGTGCGTACGATGGACACATTACTATCACATTAGGCCACGGGAGAGGATTTATGAATGGCAGTGAAGCGTAACTGACGCTGGTAGATCATGTGATAATGACAACATTGCGAATGTAGTACGTCCAGATTACATTCATACTACACACATTCATACTATACTATACGTGCTGTTTTAGCGATCGTGAAGTAATTACTTATTCAAGTACCTACTCAAGAGAGTATGCGATTTCGGATGCAGCCAAAGTGTTCAATAATCACTCCGCTCCAGATCCACTCTTACTTTACCTCAGCGATGAGAGAAGCCTAATCTGGGATGCTTTTCCCTACAATGACACAACTCGCTGCTGAACTATCATATCATAGAAGTCACACATCCTTCTTTTGAACCACGTTGGTTCAACAACACAGAACTGTCATTATTTACATCAATAGAGTATAGTTTCTGCTAATTATTTGGTTCAAGATCGAATAAATGTCAGATTATTGTTGTAAATAACAATAACAAACATGACATCTGAGGACTGCTTCGCAAGTTTTGTTCTCCATTGAATTGCTTTATATACAGATGTTTGATCCCATTGTGGGCTCCCTGTTATATCTTATTCCAGGCTTCCCTTGGGAAACCGGAGCATTCGCACAAACGCTCTCTTCAAAAACAATACTTTCTCTTGACAAACTAAAAGACACACAATGAAAATTGTATATATATGGAAGAATGACAAGATTTAGAATGTACTGCATGTTAGCTTGCTTATTGTACTTAAAATTAGATGCTTTGTTTCCAGTCAAGACTTAGAGAAACTTGTGCATGCTTTCATCACCAGCAGGGTGGATTACTGTAATGGACTCCTCACTGGCCTTCCTAAAAAGACCATAAGACAGTTGCAGCTCATACAGAACGCTGCTGCCAGGATTCTGAGCAGAACCAGAAAATATGAACATATCACACCAGTCCTCAGGTCTTTACACTGGCTCCCAGTTACATTTAGGATTGATTTTAAAGTATTATTACTGGTATATAAATCATTCAATGGGCTAGGACCTCAATATATTGCAGATATGCTCACTGAATACAAACCCAACAGATCACTCAGATCATTAGGATCACATCAGTTAGAAATACCAAGGGTTTACTCTAAGCAAGGAGAGTCTGCTTTTAGCTATTATGCCAGCCGCAGCTGGAACCAGCTTCCAGAGGAGATCAGATGTGCTCCTACAGTAGTCACATTCAAATCCAGACTCAAAACACATCTGTTTAGCTATGCATTTACTGAATGAGCACTGTGCCAATGTTCGTCCGACTGTTTTTACTGTACTTTATTTTATTTTTTATTCTAAACTGTTTTAATTATTTCCTCCTATGTAAAGCACTTTGAATTACCATTGTGTATGAAATGTGCTATATAAATAAACTTGCCTTGCCTTGCCTTGCCTAAAATCATGAACCATTTATATAGTCCATATGTCATACAAAAAAAATACAAAAAACTACTGTATGCTTCTAAACAGGTCGAGAGTTGTAGGCCTAAATAAACAGCTTTGTGGTGCTTTTTGTGAATGGTTTTCAGAACTATGGTTTCAGGAAACACACATATTTGAAGTATGTTGGTGGCAACAACAGAATTTGTGAAATGCACCAATTGTGGAGTGAGAGAAAACACTTACATTTGGACTTTTAAAAAATCATTGACTTAATGAAAAATGAATAACATGGCTGACCAATCAGAATGAAGTATTCTAAAAAAGAGCCAGGCCATCTATCCATCACTGTCTCCTCAGGTTATGCAACTTCTGTACCAGTAAACAATTAATATTTTACCTGGGTAGGTAAATGTAAATTTCTTCTTGCAAACTTCCTCTCCCTGCTGTTTTATGCTGCTGCCTGTCATTTTGGAATGCTAGTATATATATAGAGCCTCTGAGGTGTGTGTGTGTGTGTGTGTGTGCTGCGCTTCACATCAGAGTGAATGTATCAGGCATAAACAAAGGCTTCACTTGCTGTCTAGCACAAACTTACATTCTAGACAGCATCCAACTGTTCATTTTATTTTTAAAGCAAAATACTTTCATGAAAATATGACACATAAACAATACTTACAGTACAGCATATTACATTCAGTATTTATATTACATTCGGCACAAATGTGATTGCTAGAACTACTGGTAATTATTCATTCGTTTTCTAACAGTCTGATCATGAGTGGACGATGATAGATACAGGTGTAAACAGGGTCTAAAATATTTTGAGCTTGTCCACTTTCGACCACTTTCAGAGGTAGTCGAAAACGCATTCGACCGGATTGATTCCGCATTGTAAACGCTCATGTGTTCCATCAGCCACAAAAGACTGCCTACTCTTCGCTTACTGAACTAATGCGTAAACATTATGGGAAGTGTGGTAGCCAGATGGGATTTAAACTTTGACGGCTGAAGACCCAAGTTTGGTTTCAAGAAGAAAAATGTATCAAGCACAATGTTCTCTCGCCATTCCTGATTTCTGACACGCGTGGTATTGCTGCTGTCAGAGCAGAAACGAAAGCTGCTGCTCTCTGTATTTCCGTCGTCTCCCTTTGCGTTTATATTTAAATTTCCACCAGGTGTAAATCGTCTATTTGTGATCCGATCGACCAAAACCAAAACACATCTTAATACCAGGTGTAAACAGGGCCTTAGATAAGGTCATGTTGCTTCTTTTCATCGCTACTGCTACTAGGCCCAGATGGAATCTACTCATATTTTTGGCATTTTCTACACTAGTTTTGAGGGATGGATTCTGTGGGATGGATCTAAGCATGGTAAAATATCTTATACAGAGTTAAATCGGGTACTCTTTCGTTTGGAACGGACAGTACTAGAAAAGAATTAGAAAAGAAAAAAATTAGAAAATGAATGGACCTTAATCATATTCTGCAGACATTCGCAGCACTGGATATCAATGTGAGTCAACTAATAGGATAAATACCATAAATACTGTATTATGGATTATAACATCAAATGCAGCCATAAACATGTCATTTGCAATCCATGTAAACCCTGTATATGTAAGTAATCATGGTGTTTATAGCTGTGCATGTGTAAAACTGCCAATCAACACAAGCCATAGTGACACAAACACTATACATGTTAACTCATAAATACAGTACATACTCTACTCTCCTAACTTGCTATTCCACACCAGGATGTTGGTCAAAGTCACCCCTGTATGCCTTCCTCAATCTTGTTAAAATGTAATTGCATCATAAATTATACGTTTGATTTAATCATGTGGCGGCATGCAATTGGTAAGCCCATGCTGAATGGTTAAGTGTCTTTGAGACTCCAGATGTCATGCTTTATATTTCAAAAGTGACAGTAAACGCCTAAAGGTTACATCAAAAATGCAGCGTAAGGGCCATGGAGTTAGCAAAGATCAACCGCTACTTCTTTCTTTCAAAGCAATTCAATCTCAAGTAGTTATAAAACTTTAAATGCAGATCTGAACCTAAATTATACTTGGTCCCAAAAATGCATATTTGTACTAGGGCTAAGCACCAACAAATCCTCTTACACAGCCAAAAGTCCATTCAAATCCAGCAAAACATGAAAACTACAGTGTGAGCAGCCTGCGCACTAGGAGTTATAAATAACATAAAATAATTTTGGATGCCCTCAGGTGTCTGACAGATGCGACTTTGTCTACGTGAATGGAAAAGAAACCCAGGGGCGAGTGAGGATGCTGGTGAACTTCACCTACAGTTACCTGAGCGCTCAGCTGGAGATGAGGGTTTGGTTCCCTCGTCTGCCACTGGATATAGAGGTGTCTGATCCAGAGCTGAGTCAGATCAAGAGCTGGAGGATCCCTATCATGTCCACCAAGAGGTACAAACACACAATGACAGCATTGCAATTAATGTCTTAATTGTGATAGCATTTATTCTGAAAAATAGTTCTCTCACCATGGGCAGGAAAGTTATTTGTAAACTTAAGTTATCTTTCCCTGCCATCCACAAATTTTTCCAACTATAATGTTGTTTATTATGAAATGCTCTTAGCATGCCGATTAATAATGCTAAATGTAGATGAAAAAATGTCATGTCACAAGCCTGGTTTGAACGGACAGAGTCATATATGTATGATATATGTCACAAATATATATTTTCTACATTCTCGTTTTTCTTCAGCGAACGTATCAATCTATTTTACTGATCACCGTGTTTCTGCTACAATTGTCATTGTTTCGCGTTGCAACATTACAGCCAGAAAATGCTTTCAAATTGTAAATCCACTTTTAGACAGGTTCAAGTGGATTATGAATTGTGGAAAAATTGTGCATACGATTGTGTAAGGTTATGAGTGGGTTAAATACTATTGCATAATGGATTACATTGGGTAGAAACATCCCCTCATTAATTCACAGTTTGATCCAATCAAGTGAGTGTCTGATATGTGCTCGCTCGACACTGTTTTGCACTGCTCTGAAGCCATTTTGAACATTAGTTGAATTATATAAATGTGTGCATGTGGTTTCTTTTCCAAATGAGGGCTTATCTAAGCTGTTATGAAAACAATGAAAGGTGACAGATGGAGTTACAGGACTATGAATAAGTGGGTTATCAGTAACGCCTGTATGTCCCTGACAGCAAACCCGGCTGGAACAGTGAGGAAGAGCGTAAGGGCCGGGGCTGTATGCTGCAGTTCCAGCGTGCTTTGGTTCGAGTACTCACCCACTTTGTGGCAGAGCAATCAGACCCCCGGGAGCCACAAGCCTTCTTTCTGGGCTCCGACTGGCAGGTGGATGTGACCAGGCTGGTACGGTACTTCATGAAGGTGGAGGACCCTAATATTGCCCGTCTGCAGGGAGGCAGGGTGCTGTCAGGACAAGATGTGGGCACCACATCTATAAAGGTAAAATTCAATTGGATCTGTTGAGATTGGTCTACATCCGACAAGTGTAATGGACCAGGCTACTAATAAATCGATATTGATCTCATGCAGGCCTTATTAACCAGGCATCTCTCTTTGTTCAGGTGCTTTCTCCGCTGTCAGACTCTATCCTGGCAGAGAAGACAGTGAGGGTTGTGGATGATCGAGTGACCATCACTGAACTGGGGCTGCAGTTGGTCAGTGGTCTCACACTCAGCCTGCAGCTCAGCACAGGAAGCAACCGAGTCATCAGCGCCACGGCAACCACACAGGAAGTGCTCAGCAATCCTAAACAGGTCATTCAACATCACTTTCTTTTGCAAGCTTAAGCAAAATTTATGGCATGTGTGATGCAGTTAAAAATACAGATTTGTCTGGTTTTATAACTTTCAAGCAATACATATTTAATACAAATTAAAATGATACATTTGTTATATTTACGTTTTAAAAACTACACTAGAATTGGTAGAACCTTAGAATTAGATTTGGTAAATGGTTGAAAGTAAAATGATTGCAGTTTTATCTGAAATGAAGCTTCCCTTTTGGGGCTAGCTATTTTGTAAATAATGCATTTATATTTTCTACATCCCTTAATCCTACCCAATCCCTAAACTTCCTAACTAACTATTAATAAGCATTAATTAGGAGTTTATTTCAGCAAAATTCTTAGTTAATAGTGAGAATTGGACCCTAATCTAAAGTGTGACCAAATTAATATTAGTGTTGTTACAATGACATACTACTGGTATTGGTACCAACTACTGAAATTTTGGTACACTTCTCTATACCAATTTCGTCACCACATCAAAACCTGTTGGAACTTTTTACCTATTTTATTTAACTATATGGTTGCCAATCCTGAACATTTGGTGTACTTAGCATGGAAAGTTAAAATTGTATTAAAAAAGTAAATGGGTTTAAAAGCAGCTCCTATTTGACCCACTACTTAGTATGCAAAATTCTATTTTATTCGGATTGCAGGAGGCAGTGTTGAGCTCCTGGCTACAATTTAGCGATGGCTCCCTCACTCCCCTAGACATCTATGACCCTACTCACTATCGCCTGACTGTGACATCGCTGGATGAGGGCGTGATCTCTGTGCAGGAGTCATCTATGACTATTGTGGCAGAAGGTGAAGGCCAAGGAACACTGGTGAGAGCTGAGATGACCATTTGTGAGGTCTGTCAGAAATCAAAGCGTAAAAGCACTTTAGCTGTTGGCAGTGGGAGCTTAACTGTAAAGTTCCAGACAAACAGCAGACGTCCTGAAAACAGCAGTATCAATAATAATGACACAGGAAACAGCACAGGACTATTTGCTGGTGTCACTGGGAAAGATAACAGCAGTGAGCGAGTTGAAGACGGAGAAGAAGCGGAAACTGAGAAGAAGCTGCAGCAGCCAGAACAGGTTTCGAGCAGAAGTTCTGAGTCTGAGCGAGAGGAAAGTGCCTTGATGAAGATCACCACCACAGCCAAGTCGACAGCACGAGACTCAACCATTGGTAGCATCGCAAATGATTTAGGAATGGGACGGGCTAATGATGCCTCGGCTGGAGTCAGTAAACCTGGGAATATTTTAAACAGTGGAAATTTCTTTAGTACGGGAAAAGCTGGCAGCAATGATCGCCCAGGAATTTCCTGGAGTAGTAATGAAGTTCCTGAGGGTTCAATGTTAAGCACTGGGAAGGCTTCTGGGAACTTAGTGAACTACAATAACTACCCTCCCCAAGTGGAAACCACCAATCAGGAGCCAAAAAATGACTATGATGATGATGATAATGATGATGACATTGAGGGTCCACTATCAAACCGTCCACTTACAGACCTGGAGATCGGGATGTATGCATTACTGGGAGTCTTCTGCTTGGCTATCTTAGTGTTTATGGTAAACTGTGTATCATACTTGGTTAAATTTCGTCACAAGCAGACACCTGCTCAAGTTTCTGAGCAGACTGGTCACCGTCATGACTGGGTATGGCTGGGAACAGATGCTGAGCTGGTTATGAACATCACTGGAAATCCGTTACAGCAAGATGCTCACAACACGTCTGTGATCGATATAGGACCCAATACTGAGCCCTGTGGCACTCTCACTCGAAGGACCTCTTGCCAGGTGTCTTCTGTGTCAAATGACTCCGGTGTTGGGTGTGTAGGATCCCTTGCAGCAAAACCAGTCCGAAGTGAGTCCCTACACTCACCCACTAGTAAGAGGAAAAGGGTCCAGTTCACCACCTTCACATCCTTGGATCGACAAACTTCTCCCAAAACTTTACCACAAGAGAATGGACATGGCATTAACTGGGTGGGAAAGGAGGACAATTGTATGACACCTGAGGTGTCAGCTGCCGAGTCATTGCAACAACTGTGATTGTAGGCATACATGCAGCCTGATTTATGCATCCATAGTGTACAGTATATCTCTATACCAGGGGTGGGCATCTCTGGCCCTCAATGTTCACTGCCGTAACTCTAATCAAACCCCCCCTGTCTGTAATTTTCAAGTTTTCCTGAAGCCCTTGGTTAAACTTTTCAAGTTTGTTGATTAGGGTTCAAGCTAAACTCTGCAGGACAGTGGACCTTAAGGGATGCTTGAAGATGAAGGGCCAAAGATGCCCATCCCTGCTCTATACCATCACCCAAATGCCTTCTTTCTTTGGGAAAGTTGTTATGTTGGTCCGTGCTACACAGGATTATGGTCAAGATAATCAGTCCAGCTTCATGGCTGTCATATGGCCAAGGTGTGACTTGAAAGACTTAAATTGATTCTGACTCAATGACTGATCATGGTAAAAGGGAGAGAACACAATCTTGCTATTATTATTATTATTAACAGTACCCAAACAACAACTACCCTGAGGTAATTGGCCAAGTCACATTTTTTGTCTTCCTAGGTTTTCATTGAGAAAATGTAAAGATTTAAGATAAATTGTCAATCTTTCTCTAGAGCCAAACACAGAGTCACTATCTTTGCATCTTTGTTTGTTACTCTGCATCCTTCCATTTTTTATACAAAAGCGCATGTGATTATTGTATAGATAACAGTTTACTTTGTTTGAAGATGTTTTACCACCCTGCATTTGTATGTACAGTCGATAGTTTCATTTTCCATTAAAAATCCACATGATAAAGCCATGTGTTCAGTGCTTGGTGCTATGATAAGAAATAGAAACCATTTCATTTCATTATAAATGAATGAGAGTTTTTATCTTTTGTAATCCGTGATCTTTCAAATACTTAAATGTAAAGCAGTGTTTGCAGGCTTTAATACTGGTAAAAAACATTTGTGGTAAATGAAAATGGAGGTCACTGATCATAATAAAAAACCCACACAACCACAAAGTTTGATTTGGCCAATGTTACCACATATCGTCAAACTTAAATTGCATATTTGACGATAAACATATTTGACGATATTCTGCTGCAAACATTTAGCTGAGACCCCACACATGCAAAAAACGTCCATGAGAATGTCCACCACTGATGTATATATGTTATCCCTAGCTGAACAGAAAATCAACAGATATTTGTATAAAAAAATATATTTCATTTTATTGTGCCATATATTAAATTAAACAAAGGTACAATCATGCAAAGTCATGGTTTAAGATATGAGACATACAGTCTTAGTTAATAAATATTTTATATGTTAAGCAAAACCTTCAAACACAAACCTTAATCCCTGAACAAACATACATAAATTAATAAATAAAAATCCTTCCAAGAGTAAAATGTGCCCATCAGAAGAATCTTGTGAGAACATGACTGTTCTTCATTTAAGCTTTAGAGAGTTTGGCAGCTGAATCAGCTAATGACTGACAGATAATTGTCTCTGGAGTTTATTTAGCCTGCAAATCTTGGCTTTGACGGTTTAAAATTAGCTTTAATTTTTACTACAGTTAAAAGCGGGGCATAACTTGTGCCAGAACAAGCTGGATGTGGCACCTCTGAAACTGGATCTGCCATTTATTTTAGTGGATCTCCCACAAGCCTCTGGAAAATGCTATTCCCTTTACGTTTAGAGAAATCAAGTATAGTAAATTTTAGCCATTTTTAGTTTGTCATATGTCTAGTCTGTCCCTTGATATTACATATGCACACATGAATGCCAGCTGTCTGTTTAATTCAAGCTGAGATCCTCCTTAGAGGAGGACTCTTTCTTGCTAGAACAAAATGTCAACACAATTCTTTAACCCAGAAAACTGTAGGAACAACTACTGTAGAAACACTGGCACTGCACTTTTATACGTATTCTTCACTACCAACAAGCATCACGACAAAACAAAAGGCGGCAAACACCTTGCAAACACACACCTGTCTGTGGACACAGCAAGAGTGCACAATTCTCCAAAAAAGAAAAACTGCCAGATCCATCACCAGGCCTTGTTCGATGACCTCATAAATTGCAATTTAAGCACTGAGTATATGTAGAGTATAGTAAAATTTGTGTCCCTTTCATACCTAGTGAAAGTCAACATTTCCTATAAATATACAGTATTTTCAGGTTTATCCTATTCCAGAAACAAATTACCACCGTTATCTTTACAGTCATGGGAGAGGCTTGCATTTCCAATTGAAATATGCAATACAGACTCCAATGCTCTAAAAAAAAAGAAAGACCTGAGACAAATGTTAATCCCATCATACTGTCAATGAAGAGTCTCCACCAGTTTCTGATAGGTTATTCTCTCCTTCCCTGGGTTGTGGCATGTTGTAATGTAATTCTTTCCATTTCTCACCAGTTTTTCCTGGAGCTCATGGTCATCCAGAAGCTTTCTGGACATGCTTACAAATTCCTGTGGAAACAAGAACATTGAAATCTTTTGAAAAAGGTTTCAGATTGCACAGCTGTTTTTTGGATTTACACTGGATTTAAGCAACTGCAATAGATTTCTATATGAATATAAAACATTTGTAGTCCATGAAATTCCATAAAATGACCTAATTTCAAAGAGTTTATTCACACACACACACACACACACCTATCATTAAGAGGACATTCTATAGCTGTAATGGTTTTTACAGTGAGTTAAGATTTTTTTTACATTTTAATCAGCATATTAGAATGATTTCTGAAGGATCATGTGACACTGGAGCAATGATGATGAAAATTCAGCTTTGCCATCACAGGAAAAATAGAAAACCGTTTTTTTTTTAAGTTGCAATCATATTTCATAATATTATCGATTTGTGTATTAATGCGACTAATGTATTTTTGATGAAATAAATGCAGCCTTGGTTGAGCATAAAAATCAATCAATGAAGCAACATCAATGAAGAACATCATTTTATATTTATGGACAAAACTGCTGCGTATCCAAAGTATGAAAATATAAAAACGTTATTCTTTGAGAACAGTGAATTTAATCGTCATGTCAATTGCTCATGTTGCAACTTGTCTTTCAACCCGACTTAAAACACCTTCAGCTTCCAGTGACCCCCTGCTATTTACTCTTAACCACGGGTATCATGGGAGACTCGTGTTAAAGTTGGCTTTACTCTGAAAGGATAGTCGGGTTATAAACCTCTCTTTCAGCTCAGCAGGGTTACAGAAGCCATGTGGAAAAGGCAAACAGTTTGTGTGTCATATGAAAGAGCCGATGCCTCTGCCCTTGACACAATACCATGATGAAACCAGAGTGTAAATGAGTACGTTTGACAGAGATGTGGCCTGGTGGGAAGTGCCAGGGCTCTTTATGAGGGAAACTTGAGTTTGGGTGTACCGGTAGTTCGACTCAAGTTATTTGGTCTAACCGTGTAATAAGCAGGATAATGGAGTCAGTAGATCAGTTACCAAATAAACCACTTTAGAGTGATGTACACTAACTATCAGTATTTTATGCTCAGTATTAAGGCTGCATTTATAGGATCAAAAATAGCAGGTACATTTTCAGCATCATTACTCCAGTCTCCAGTGTCACATGATCCTTCAGAAATCATTCTAAATGCTGATTTGGTGTTCAAGTAACATTATGTTGAAAACAGTTGTGCTGCCTAATATTTTTGTGGGAATTGTGCTACATCTTTTGAGGATTCTTTGATTAATAGAAAGTACAAACGGACAGCATTTATTTGAAATAGAAATTATTTGTAACATTATAAATGTCTTTACTGTCGTTTTTGATTAACTAGATATTTTCTGAGATTGTTAGTGTAGTGAAGCGCCTAACTAATCATCAGAGATCGTTTAAGCCTCAATGATACTCTTTGTTCGACAATATATAGTCCGGTCTTAAACCTCTCATTTAGCTACTTACTAAGATAGAGGTCAAGGCTTAGCACAGTGCACAGATGTGACTTATGCTGCACATGGTTAAACAAATCTTTGGCACTTAGAAAACACAGCGGGGAAAAAATGCTGCTAGGCTTATTTAATAAGTGACAAGAAATTTCAGCAGATTTTGCAATGTATAAAACTTCTCTGAAATGCTCTTAAGAATAGTCTTAAGCTTTGACTTAAGTGTCAAAAAATTCTCAATAAAAAGTATGACTTGTCTAAGAGTAGGAGACTTTTATAAAGAATCTAAAAGCAACTTTCAGCAAAGTCTAAGACTGATTCTTATGTGCTGACTGAAGTGGCACTCAAGTGTTGTGACCTCCAGGGAAGCCTGACATCCTCATAAAAGTGGCTTGCTTTTGCTGCATGGTTTGAAGATCAGTTGGAAAGTCAATGAACTGCCACACAGTTGTGGCCAAAAGTGTTGACCAGCCTAGGAAAATTATTAACATCTTCACCCTTTATCCAAATATTATTAAAAATGTGTTAAGGATTTTGTAAGCATATTGTGTAGTTATGCTTTTAGTAAATTGTTTTGTTTGTGATAAACATGCAAAATCATCCGCACATGCAAAAACAAGAGAACCAGCGACATATTAATAACTGATTATGTTGTTGTCAATGCATTCTTTTTCTTGTTAGGTGTTTCTTTTTCTTATTAGGTCATTAAAAAATAATAATAATAATATTCACATATCACTTTTGGCCACTACTGTAGGTTTGGTGTGGTTAGTGCCACAATAGTGCTAATAAGACCCTGATTACTGTGGACTAGTAAGGGTTCAAGTCATCACCGGTGCACTCCTGCATTTTTCTAGTTGCCAAAAAATGTCATTATTTCTTTCATTACTGCAGTCAGAGCATTGATTTGTAGAGTGGGATAAGTTATTACATTTCTTGCAAAGAATACCTTTATGATCAAGTAGGGGTGGGCGATATGAGCAAAAATTCATATCACGATATTTTTCACTGTCCGGACGATATCGATATTATATCGCGATATGAGAAAAAAAATTGGAATCACATTTTAGTACACCTTAGTTAAATTACAGGCAGAATATGTATTTTAACACTAGATAACTAGAAAAAAGTTGAGGCATTTCATCGGACATAGACCTGAAATGTTTTTTTTTTGTGCCATTTTTTCTCTCAAAAAGTGCAAACGTGCAACATGAGGTAGGCTTGAATGCACTTGTTATGTCTTTCCACTTTTTGCTCGTCTTGTCATAATGAGAACCGGCAGCGAATTAAGACTTTATTGATTTCTGAGTGAGAGCCGTCTTCGGGTGTGCTCTGTCTCCGGGAATATCTGTTGTTATAGTTTTGCTTTTTTAAATTAGTTTTTATTTTAATATCGTTTTCAATTTTGCTTTAAATTTCAGTTTAGTTTTAGTTAGTTTCATTAATGGTATTGTTAGTTTTTATTTAGTTTTTATTTTGCAAACACATTTCTATATAGTTTTTATTTTATTTAGTTTCAGTTTTAGTAATTATAGTTTAGCTTTAGCAGAGCGAGCAGAACACTTCCAGTGTAGACCGAAGCGAGACGTTTAATTTAAGTTTAATGTTTGCACAGATTACAGTTAACTCTTGTGCAGACATCTTAATAATAAAAATAAAATAATGGTTTGAGATTGAACAAAGCACCAAATAAATAGAACTTAAAAGTATACAAGAAAAAAACAATGAAAATTTTCATACAAACTAATTCATTAGTGTAAGGAGACAGAATAAAGGCCTACAGTTTGTACAGTATAAACCCCATTACGTCTATGGAGAGTCCCCACAAAGATAGTGGACCAGTATGTGTGTATGCGCGCGCTTATGTGTGTGTCGTGTGTATGCGCGCGCTTATGTGTGTGTCGTGTCCTGTTATTCATAGCCTAACGTACATTGCGGGGAAATGTCTCCACGTGGATAATATTATTAGCAGTAAATGTTTTGTAAAAACAAAGATAATAATAGCAGCTTTCAACCTGCATGAAAACATGACATCTCAAACATACAGTAGCCTAGAACTTTAACGTTTTTTTGTGCTTGACGAACTTGTTTTGGTGTTGCACCCGCGTCTCGCAAATGAAACGGCATTCTAAAAATGCTGCGCTCAAGTTAAAAGTCAAACTTGCGTCTCATTACCTTGTTATTTCCCATTCCACCGCAAAAGATGCATCCTTTATGAACAGCCGCTTAGCACTAGCGATGTGTTCTACGTTACGGTCCTTCATTGAACGCGTCACAGGACAGCGGTTAATCGCCTCAGCAACTTCACGCGTATGAAGCGCCAAATCAGCCGTTTCCTTAAACAGCGTATTCCATTCTGTATCGTCATTAGTGTTAACAGTTGTAAAGAGTACCAAATTGAATTTGAATTTATGAATACGGTATCCTCGGTATCGCAAAATCCATATCATGGCACAACATAATACCGGTATTCACGTTCATACCGGTATAGCGCCCACCCCTACGATCAAGCCTGTATCGTTTATTTAACTCCCTGTCATCATATTATAATATACATATACATAACTCCATAACCTCCTCTCTGCTGTCATCTTTTTACTCCTAACTAGGTTAGGATATCTCTCCATCACTCTTAAATCATTTAGGAGCTGAGACCTAGTCTTGACACTTAGGAACCTTTATGAATCACACTTATTCTTAAGTCTATAGGACTACGAGTAAAATTACGTCATTCTTGGAATTTTGACACACTTAAGACAAAAATGTTGGCCCTAAGAGTGTATATAACAGTTTTTCAGAGTCAGTATTTTTAATTTAAAGAAATTAAAACTTTTACTCAGCAAGGGTGTGTTAAATTGTTGCAGTGAAGACATTTATATTACCAATTATAATACCAAAAGACATAACGTTACCAAAAATGTCTATTTCAAATAAATAGTGCTCTTTTGAACATTCTATTCACCCAAGTATCCTGAATAGAAAAATGGGCATGGTTTCCACAAATATATTAAGCATCACAACTCTTTTCATCACTGATAATAAATATAAATGTTTCTTGAGCAGCAAATCGGTATATTAGAACGATTTCTGAAGGGTCAAGTAATGATGCTTCAGCTTTTATATATATATACACTCTCTCTCTCTCTCTCTCTCTCTCTCTCTCTCTCTCTCTCTCTCTCTATATATATATATATATATATATATATATAAAACAGTTGTTTTAAATTGCAATAATAGTTCACAATATTACTGTTGTTGTTTTTTGTTTAGTTTTTTAACTGTATTTTTGATCAAATGAATGAAGCCTTGGTGAAGACTTCTTTCAAAAACATTACAAAATCATACCAAGTCCAAACATTTGAATGGTAGTGTACTGTTGACTTTTTATCTGTATATGATTTGTGTGAAAATAATCACTATGGGACAATAGTAAGTGCATTTCACCACTACAGTAATGCATTTAATCCTCCAAATGGCATCATGCAAACCACAAGAGTCAACAGTCTACCGAGAAGAAGAGAAGCTTGTACTAGCGCTTTGTCATGGAACAGCTCTTTGATTTAGAGGTCAAAGCTTAGCATAGGTCACAAATATAGAAGGGCACATGGTACGTCCCACATGCTCACAATCGCCCAGATATCAATGCTTTCATTTACAATTTCCTGTGTTTCTCCAGAGACTTGCGATTTTCAGATCCGCTATTGCTTTTAATACATTTGAGATAAGCAAGATAAATGGATGGTTGGAAATTGCTCAGAGGAGCAGATTGCTTTAGGGATAGAAGTTTTGCCCTTTGACCTTTTAAGCTGCCTTGAATTCCTCTCAGCCGTTTAGCACGGCGGTACAATAAACGCTAAGTCTGTCTGTTCCCCCTAAAGACCCAAAACAGGTTAAAGCTTAGTCACCAGCAGATAGAGACGGCGCTAAGAAAAGTCAACACTACTAAACTCAACACTACTCTCTCTTTTACAGCAGCGTTTTAGTGCCAACAAATAAAGTTGTAACACTATTGAAGTATTAATATTTTGAAAATAAAAGGTTCAAATCAAAGCATTACAAACCTGTATGTCTTTCTTCTCATATATTCCAAGTCTTCTAAAGTCACATGAAAGCCTTATGTGACTAACAGACTAACAATAGTTGTTTTTCACCGATAATCTTTCCTTTCTGCATCGAAAATCAGGTTTGACATCAATTATGCCAAACATCTTTGGTTTTTGTGCATCTCGTGACCAATCACAACGTGGCAAATTTGAATCTGCGCATAGTCAATGCACTGATGAGATTTACCATACAGTGGAGGGAAACATTTCAGTGTGTTTTTCACATTGACCAATCATATGTCTTCCCAAGACTTGGGGCCTAATTTACTAACAGTTTGCGTAAACACAATCCCTCTTTTGGCGTTAAAAAACTACTGTCAGGATTTACTAAAGACACACAGTGAAAAATTTGCGCTGAACAGACGTGGACAGGGTTATTTTTGCGGCCGACCTTATTGCATATACATTTGTAGGAGTTTCCCTTTCAGGCGCACAATTTCTGGGAGGAGAGTATTTAAATGAATCAAGCAAAGTGATTTACTAAGGTTTGCGCTGGTCAATTTACTGGTATTTGCGCCGTTATTTACCACCCAAAAAAGCACGTCTTAAACCAGACGCTGAATTTGCGCTGCTCTTGGTAGATTGCGTTCGTCATTATGGAAATGATCCGGTGGCGCCTGTGTTCTTTCATTTGTGTGTCGTCAGTAGATCACGCGCAGAACTTTCCACTCCCATCTGTGCTAATTTGCCCCGTTTAGGAAATCTGGCCCTTGGAACATATAGATTTTACTTTTGTATACATTTATCACAATCACTTACATTCTATGGAAAAGAGGTAACAGACAAAAACACTGTGGTATGATTTCATTGTATTCAAATTAAACTGAGTAAAACCTTTGTAAATCTTACCTGAGGGCTTGAGTACAGCAATCCTGTGACCTTGTGCTCAACTATTGCAGCATTTCCAGGAACATCCCTCGCTAAAACAGGCAAACCTAAATCCATTGCCTAAAAACACACCAGATTGGAATACATTAACTCTGTTTGGCCTTGTGTGCAATGCATTTACGTTTATTCATTTTCCAGGTGCTTTTTATCTGAAGCGCCTTAAGAGCATTCAAGGTTTTCTATCAGTATTTGTGCTCCCTGGAAACTCAATCCATTACTGTGACATTGTGAGTGCCATTTCAACTCCAGGATCATTCACTGTAAGATAGCAATCAAGCATTATGGGCTAGATGATTGCATTTACAAAGCTTTTTCATTTTTATTTTTACATTCTTGTAAATTGCAACAACCTTTTTAACATCAATTCTCTGTAGATACATTGGCCATTTCAATCTAGGCTTGTTCACATTAGTGGGATAATGAAAAGATGTGGAACTGTTGAGGAAAATATGATAACAGCTACTTAGCACATTAATCCCACTGGGGGTAGAACTAATCTGGTCAGTTTGAACACAGATTAACTAGATCCACATAATGATATTGTGGTCATAATATCCTATCTAATAAAGGGCAAAACAAACAGATTCAAAGCTGCTGGAAATGATTCCTGCGCTAGTATTGAGATCAAAATCAATAGAGAAAATAATGATTTTTCAGACTGGTTTCTCTTGGACAAACCAAATACTAGGGATACATCTGGATACATCCGAAAATGCATCTATTTCTATGCGTTTTGGCCTTCTGACCACACTGAGACTGAAACTCAGCATTTTAAAGACGCTCTACCAAGTGCATACATTTAAAAATGTAGTATTGTGGACTGTGAAAACAATGATGTGTTTGTACTATTCACTTTCACAGTGTTTCTCAAGATACTGTAAATGTTACTTTCTTCATATTACTATTAATATTATTATCAACATCAATTTAAAGTCGATATAGTAAATATTGACATTTCACCCCAATGGTCAGAATTTGTTATAAAACAGATTTTATTCAACTAGTTCTTCCTGACAAACCTCTAAGATGGCAGCAGACATTCCCTCAGAGAGAGACGAGTTGACCAGGGCAAATGATTTCTGCATGGCAGAATGCAGCTCCTCCTGACTCAAATCAGCTGCCAGAAACACTCCAACAGACCTACACACACACACAACCTCACGAATATGTTATAAAACAACCAGGAACCGTTTACAAGGGGGCATTTCCATTATTTTAAAAAGGGAATTTAAAAAAGACTGGAAAGATTGATACATAAATATTGAAAAAAGCAGATGAATGTTTCTGCGCGTATGTGTGGGTCTAGTGGCAGCAATAAAAAACTGAGACTTTGAAGATCAAGTACCTGAGACCGAAGGAGAGAGATGAAAGTAAAAAGAGCAGATCAAGGAGGGAAGATGAAGACGTGAAGTGGTATTTACCTCTTGACACTCTCCTCAACCTCTGCGGTAAACACCGGATCTATCTAAAATGAAATATCACATATTCAATGAAATACATTTACAAAGAATAAACATTCACCCAAATGCTGAAATACTACTTTATAGGGTAAGATTTGCAGAAAATAGGTCTCCAAGCAATTTTACGTTCTTTTCTTGAATATTGTGTTTTGAATAAAATTAGACAAGAAATAATCAGTTTGACGCTACCAGTCAAAAGTTTGGAATATTTTTTTTTCTTCTAAAGAAGTCTTATAATAATCATACAAAATACAGTAGAAACGGCAACATCACTGCAACTAAGTTTAATTTGCATTTTTTTCACACAAGATTCATGGGCCATGTCCTGTAGAGGCAACATGAAAAGTAACTTAAGGTCACGTTGAGATGAGAAATGAGATGAATGTCTTTTCGTTATTATGCAGAAGTTCCTGTGGCTTATCTTTGCTTATAAGCAATAAAGAGCACAAATCCCATGTTGTTGATTTTTCCCTCTTGCTCTTTTTGCCTGCATGTAAAATCCTGTCAATAATACCAAATCATGGCCTGTGGACAAGACAACATTTCATACTGATCAAAATTTCCTACATGGCCAGTTGTCCTAGGAAAAAAAAAAAACGCATTTGAAAATCCCATAGATTTCCAGAGATTAGGGTCAGGGCGGGGTTGTTGCTCAATCTGATTCATTACGATGAAGGCTTTGCGTGTATTAGCTGGCCGGGGAGGCTGCAGCACATGCAATTTGGGTCAAAGATGATATGAGCGTGTGAGCGTGGCACAGCCTCTCTACAAATCCTGTTTGTTTTGATTCCACTATCTGCCTATTCATTCTTTTTAAGTGAAATGTGATATTTGATGCACATTTGAATCCAAGAAGTGATAGCAAAATTAGAGATTATTGCTTAAACTAAAGCTACTGGATAAGAGCAAACCGTGTGATCAGTCCTTCCCACAGGAGATGCTGTTTAATCAAAACCCAAAGGAGCACAGCATATAAGGTCAAGAACTATATGCAAGAGCAATTTAGCACAGAATAAAGCTTTTAAACGATCTTTATATTAGATTTTAAATGAAAAACTGAAAATAGGTCAACGGGTGTATAGTTTTATATTACATGGAACAAATCCCTAAAATCCAACATCCTTAAAGATAGGCCTATATGGAGATATGTTTGCATAAAAAGTTAGCAAAACTGTGTGCTTTTTATCAATGTTAATATCATAAGTTGAAAAATATGACAAAAAAAAAGAATCTCTCATCCTTAATGTCGTTCCAAACCCGTAAGACTTTCGCTCATCTTCGAAACACAAACTAAGATCTCTTGCTACATTCACACTATACCATAACTGTGTGTTGATGAATGTTTATATGTGAATAAAAGCCTAAATTCAATCTGTACATCATATAAAGTGATTGTGTCTCTTCGGAAAATTTGTACTAAACCACTCGATTCACATTAATTAGTTTTACGATCTCTTTATGAACTTTTTGAAGCGTCACAGTGGTAGTTGCGTAGACTGTCAATGGAGGGACGGAAATCTCAGATTTCATTTAAAATATCTCCATTTGTGTTTTGAACGAAAGTCTTACAGGTTTGAAACAACATGAGGGTGAGTAAAGAATGACAAGTTTTTTTTTTAATTTTGGGGTGAACTAACCCTTTAAGAGCCAGTGGGCGTAAACTTCTTGAATTGGATGATCGGGGGAAATTGTAAATATTTTGTCTTCGGGGAAACGTAAATATCTCATATAGCTTCTAAAGGGCAGTGCTAAATGAAAAATAAGGAAAATGGATTCTCATGAATGATCATCGATCATCCGGGTAACATAAGATTCAAGGGTATGCAAACTTTTCAACTGATCCATTTGTGTACATTTGGTTATTATTTTGTCTTGTTGACTATATGTTAACTTCACTTATGTGAAACAGTTTATTCAGAACAGTACTAAAAAAATAACACGCAATTTGTATGATCTGTCTTCTGGTAATATTGTCAACATTTTGTATATTCTGCAAGGGGTATGTAAACTGGTATGTAAACTTTTGAGCAGAACTGTATATCCATAACGCATATTATGTTTTCACTGCTGTACTTGTAAAATCAAAAGAAAACAATTACAAATCAAAAATGTTCTCAATGCTGGTTATCTAACACTTAAATATAAGAAAATAATCAGTATTGTGAGTGTAAATGTATTAAAAAGGTAGCATATTTGTGTCCTTTCAACAACAAGTTTACATCTTGAATCACATTTATAATAACAAAACTCCAATAAAACCACCAATAAAACCCAATTTAAATGAAATGTATTAGTTGCTGGGAATTCGAAACACCTACAAACAGGTACAGTAATTAAAGAGGCAAGTTTCAGAATCTTTTAGGAATGCAGCTTTAAATAATATTTACAAATCAAACCAAAAGGAGGCGGAAAAGACACAAGACATCTGGGATCCATTTGATGGCATCAACATGAACCCTCCCCTCCCCAAAGAAACAATGAGTCTTACCACTCTCCAGATATTCTTATCAAACAAAAACACACCACAGCTTACACGAACATGTAAGCCACTGGCAGTGTCATCGGTTTGCCCGGAGCCAAACACACTCAAACAAGAAAGCCTTTGAACATCACCGGAGACGCAAATAGACAAGAAAAAGGAAAGTGTGTCTCCACCTGATGTGTGAATCTTCAAAAGAAACATCACAGCACATAAACAAAAGTCACTTTGTGGCAGAAGGAAGCATCATGTCGTTGTGGTGAAATCGCTGGGGCTTAAGGATGGGTGGCTGCAGAAATAGGCCACACTGAAATACTCAAGATACTGAAGGTCAGGAAGAAATGAAGGAACAGTGAAGCCACCACGAAGTTGTAGACAGGATCTGTCGGCAGCCACTGGGTGAGACTGATTCAAATGCATGAAGGAACAATGTAAGCCAATGGCGTAGGAATGTTTTTTTGTTTTGTTTGTTTTTTGATGCTCATATTGTGCAAAAAGTTTGACTGTTTAGAGGATTTCAGACAACAATTGTATGTGTAGTTTTTCCAATGGATGGAATGAGAAAATATTTAGAGATGGGAAGAACAAACAGAATTGTATGACAGAGTATGACAAATATTGTATTTGTATGATCCTCTGGCAACATTTATTTCCTTTTATAGCTTGTAAAACTTATGTAATATATGTAACATTGCTAACTTCTACTTTACAGATAAATCCTAAACCATAATAATGAGGCACTCAAACACATAAAGCTTGCTGCAGTGCGCCGGCAAAAGTAATGATTATGAATGTTTCTGAAAAACAGCAAGGAGACTTACTGAAAATTTTACTAATTTATTGGTAAACTAGTGTTTTCCGAGTCAGTGTCGGCTGCAAAAATGAAGCTGACGATGCCGACTTGCCATCTCTACAGTGCACATATAGGGAGAAATGTACTTTTCATATGGATTACATAATCAGAGAATATTGAAATTGGTTCATTTAAAACTAGACAGTTCAAGCTTTCAATGGACATATAGAATATTCATTTGAGGCAGTTTATGCTTGTATGAGTGAGTTTCAATTCACTTTTGTGATGTGCTACAGAAGGTAGTTCATGGAGACCGATATGCAGAAAGTGCACCCTGTTTGTTTTCTTTATTTTACAAGAGTTTTGTTGTTATTGTGAGTGTACACAAATAAAAGTAGACCCTTTACAGTTTCAAATGATGCATCTGTATGACCAAAAATGACATGAATATTTTATGTTATTTTCACTGTTATCAGGAAAAAAATTAAGTGACCCCCGCATGAACACATAGACATGCGACAAATAACAGTGCACATTTATCTAGGTTAACATTAGAGCGATCCGCCATGTAAAGTGGCTAACGTTAGGCTACTACTTACATGTTTAAAATGATAAGCCATTTGAGGTCAGTAAATGATAGGCAAACATTTGGATTTACTGCCCGACATACTGTAATTACCACATGGACCAGCCGTGTTAATGATTTGTCTATCACGGACTGCGTGACTTCCTGTTTTTTTTCTTTCTGTGACTACCCAACTAATTCAAATTTGGTAGACTAAGCCTCTTCATCTTGGCTACGGTTAAGTAGACTATTAGGGGGCAGACTAGAAAAATCTAGTAGAGACTTCAATAACTCTAATAATAATAACAATAACTAATAACAATAAATAACTCTGATAAAAAAAATACACTTCAAGCTACACTTCAAAGAGTTTGCATCTGAAATCACATAGTGTCTGAGAAGACAATACATTTGAAGAGGAACACATTTCGTGACCATTAAAAAGTATGTTCAATAAAGTATGATTGGGTGTAGTATGATTTAAATACTACAATCGGATTTACGGATCCTCTTCCGTGCCCTCATGGGATAGTAAAGTGTCCAGTGGATGAGCACTTCAGAATCTCTACAGTAGTGGTAGTAGGTCATTCATGCAGTAGGTACTTTTTTCTGTTTTATTAATACTATGCATAAATGCTGAGACTTGAAAATGTATTCGATAACTTTGGTGTGGCTTGGTCTGAAGATCTAAACTCAACTATGATGACTAGTGCTGCCGCGATTAGTCGACTTAGTCGACGTAATCGACCATGCAAATTAGTCGACGGCAATTTTTTTAGTCGACGTGTCGTTTTACTATTGACCGCTATTTATTTTTGGTCTCCCGTCACAAACAGCTCACTGTAATTCACCTCCACACACCAGTCTGTGTGCCGTGCGCGCCCTGCTGGTTTATCTGCTATCATTTTCCTTCACGTTCCCGCCCACCTTCACTGCTTTGATATGAAAAATTGCGGAGGCAGGTGACGGAGCTTTCACAGTGGGCTCGTTTGCTGCGGTCCGAGTCCGAGCGTGAGCGCGATTGTTCCCGGCGCCCTCCGCAGCGTTGGTCTGGTTTCACACTCAATTCTTTCGAACCCTGTTGAGTTTGCGTGCATCTTATGCCATCGCAAACGTGCACGGCGCATGATAGAAAACAGAACGCGGGTCAATAGTATATTGTGTTTTTCAAACGGACTCTTTTGAGGAGACAGTGGATTTCCAAATGTGTTGCCCTGATTGCACGCGCAATGCCCGAATACACTGCAGACTCAACTCTCGGGTATCCAAGGTAAATCATCAACACTATCATCCCTTACATGTGTTTTATTTAACTAAATGCATCATAATCAGCTAAAACGCATGGGCAGGTTACTTAACTTCCTGAACAAGCGCTCCCTAGTCCGTGTTGCTTTCACATTCACGCGAACCGCGGCACGGGCCCGCCATGCACGCAAGTGTAAACGCGAGCTACATAACTGCGTGCCTGCCTGCTTTCAGCGCGACTCATAGTGGGCTAGTCCAGACTCTTTCAATTCAATTCCAATTTATTCGTATAGCGCTTTTCACAGAAAATGCATTGCATCTACTTTACTATTCAGAGTGATGTTATCAGTTATGCTTTTCAGAAATGTACATAAATTAATCATTATTAGCTTACTGTACATTTTTTAAGGCAGAACAAAGAGCTAATTTAAGTAATACATACATGTTTGTTATTAGAGGATTAGATTAGGACTCTGACTAATATGGTATAGCCTAATGGAAATGCAGATACTTAATGCTTAGATTGTTAATACATAATGTTTTTGAACAGGTGACATTTTATGTTTTGGCCCTTCAGTTGAGTTCAAAATAAAATGGACACAACGAAATAAACACTTGATTTTTTTTAATTAGTCGTTTAGATTAGTCGACTAATCGAAAAATTAGTCGAAAGATTAGTCGTTAGAAAATTAGTCGTTAGTGGCAGCACTAATGATGACTGCACTGGACAAAAAAAGTAAATAAGCAATTTGTGTTGAAATACAAAATGGTGGCCAATCTGGTGGGCAGAGATTCAAATTAAACTCCACTTGACTCTGCATGAAGCAAGATGTCAGAGAAATCTATACCGAAGTATTCAAAAAGCAACAGAAACAGTAAAGTTTGAGCAGATTTTAAGTGAGAAACCTTTAAGGTCGTTACAGCATTCTTAAAGTCGCGATAAAATGGAAGTAGTGACAGTTTTTTTTTTTGCTCGTATTGTGAAATACACCTGAGTGTAACGGATAATCAAAAAAGAAGAAATGTAGGGCAAGAAATTGGTTCTATGCATCGGTAATTGATTGGATTTTGAGATGTGGGCATTCCATTAAATTAAGGCAGATGAACATGAGCTTGCAGGGGTAGAGTTTAAGTAGACTAAATATTATGATATTTTGATCAAAATTGAGAGGTACCAATGTATCGGCCACCAATATTTATCGGCAGACTTTTGATCAATTTAAAACCATTGGCATATTGGGTACAGTATATCGTGAAAAAGGCAGAAATGACAAACCAATGGTTTATTGTAGTGCTGTCAGTTAAATGCATTATTAACGATGTTAACGCAAATCCATTTTAAGTAAATTTTTTATCGCGAGATTAACGTTCTTTTTGGCATTTTGTTCGTTTTTTTGCTGTTGCAACAACTAGTAACATTAGAAAAACTACAACACCACACCGGATCTAGCTAGACCGGATACATAACAACAGGCACGCCGCACACACTTGTTTGGGCTTGCTAGCCGGCCAAAGAGTAGTAGGCTAACGTTACGTTTTGAGTGGATGGCGAGCGCGAGAGCCGAAATGGATGCCAATAAGATTCAGAATGTTAAGTTTACTTTTACAAAGTTGCCAAATGGTTCCATTGACAAGACCAAAGTGATCGAAGTGAATGGCCCGCCTTGCACGTAAATACTTAGCAACACCGGTTACATCAGTACCTTCTGAAAGGTTTTCACTGTCTGGGCATGTTGTACAAAAGAAGCGAGCTTCCCTGTTATCTGAAAATGTCATCAGGCTTGTCTGTTTGAGTAACTGGCTCAAAGCAAAGAAGTAGTAGGCTTACCTTTTATTAGTAACCGTTACTGTTCATTCTTTCTGAAATAAGAGGCTGGGTTGATGAGCCTCAGGTGAATAACGAGCAATAGCCTGACTGCTATGTTCAAAGCAAACTTGAGAAAAAGAAAGTATTAAGCAATGTTTTAACTGCACTATAGGCTGAGTCCTAGTTTACCTTACATGTGCACTTTGTAATTGTATTTTGTATCACCCTGTTTTGATCCCTTAGAAAGGGCTGTTGAAGGGGCTGTTTGTGTGACAGTATTTTCACCCTTTTAATAATGGACAGTGTTACATTGTGTGAGAGATTACTGTATTTGCTCCAAGTGCAAATGACTGCTCCAAGTGAGAATGTTACTGTGAAATTGAACTACAGAATATGCCAATGTTGTTTTCAATAAAAAAAAATAAAAAAACATTTGCACAAAGCAAGCCGATCCACTTTTCCATGTTGATAAGAGAATTAAAATGAGAAAAAATAATGGGACAAAAAGAAATCAAGGGATATTTAGAATAAATAAAGATGTGCGATTAACTGCGAGTTAACTATGACATTAATGCGATTAATCGCGATTAAATATTTGAATCTTTTGACAGCACTAGTTTATTGGTTAACTATGTGAAGGCACCGGGTTGTATAATGCCTGTTGCATAATTTGCTTAAACAAATAGAAATCTCTCCGTAGAAAATACAGCAGGGCTCGACAATAAGGACTGCCAGCGTGAACGACGCTCAGGACAATTGACGAAACTGCCACTGTCCCGATCAGGCCATCTTCACGAAAATGTTTATCCTTTGCATGCGTTTTTAAGCCTTCCAAATTTAAATATTCAAGCACAAGAATACATGAAATAGAGCTCAATTGCACTCACTATGAGAGAACTTTTTCATTTTAATACCTGTTGTATTATTTGCAGTAAAAGCACATGCCATCTGGCTCTGACCAAAATGATCTGAATGCACCTGAAGTCATAATTACACCTTCCCAACTTGTTAATGCAAAACTTCCCAAAACAACTTAAAGGGTTAGTTCACCCAAAAATGAAAATTAAGTCATTAATTACTCACCCCCATGCTGTACCAACCCCGTAAGACCTTCGTTCGTCTTCGGAACACAAATGAAGATATTTTTGATTAAATCTGAGAGCTGGATCACTGCTACATAGGCTGCCTAAGGAACTGACACTTGACGGTCCAGAAAGTCATTAAAGAAAATGTTTAAATATTCCATGTGCCTACAGTGGCTCAATTATAAGTTTATCAAGCGACGAGACTACTTTTTGTGCGGAAAAACAAACAAAAATAACGACTTTATTCGACTATTCCTTTTCTTCCTTGTAGGCCTGAGACGAGAGTTCAAGAGATTTCCACGACGCATGCGCGAGAACTGAGATGAGGACGTTCTTCTTCGACTCCTTCTTGTTACCGGCTGCTCACCGCTTAGAAGTATTACCGCCACCTACCGTATAAGATGACGTGTTGGACGCGCAAAACTTTCTGTTTACAAGCAGAGGAAGACGCGCGCTGTACATACGCGTTTCAATTCGTAAATATGTCTACTGATTTCGACTTTTTAACCATTGTATATAATATAGCGAGACCTACAGCACATTAAGTGTCGAATTGAAAAGCGTATGTACAGCGCGCGTCTTCCTCTGCTTGTAAACAGAAAGTTTTGCGCTTCCAACACGTCATCTTATACGGTAGGTGGCGGTAATACTTCTAAGCGGTGAGCAGCCGGTAACAAGGAGGAGTCGAAGAAGAACGTCCTCATCTCAGTTCTCGCGCATGCGTCGTGGAAATCTCTTGAACTCTCGTCTCAGGCCCACAAGGAAGAAAAGGAATAGTCGAATAAAGTCGTTATTTTTGTTTGTTTTTCCGCACAAAAAGTAGTCTCGTCGCTTGATAAACTTATAATTGAGCCACTGTAGGCACATGGAATATTTAAACATTTTCTTTAATGACTTTCTGGACCGTCAAGTGTCAGTCCCTTAGGGAGCCTATGTAGCAGTGATCCAGCTCTCAGATTTAATCAAAAATATCTTCATTTGTGTTCCGAAGATGAACGAAGGTCTTACGGGGTTGGTACAGCATGGGGGTGAGTAATTAATGACTTAATTTTCATTTTTGGGTGAACTAACCCTTTAAACACACAATTAGACCCCGTCCAATCAGTGTGCCAAATTTCACAACTTTTTACCATATGGTTCCATGGGCTGCCTTAGACACTCACCCAGAAAAATAATACAAATATGGTGGAAAGAAAATACCATTGGTGCTTGATCCCAAATAGAACATATGCAGTCAGACATCTATAGTAAAACTTTCATGGATTAGAAAGGAAGTAATTTGGGCTTTAGGTCTTGTGTTGACTTGCTCTGTTCCAGTTTCTCTTCTATCCTTTTCCCCAGACACACTTAGGGAAGCAAACATTTTTTTTTTGCCTTAGGCTTGTTTGTTTCCTCCTCCCTTTTTCAATCTTTTAAAATCTCTTTATTTCTAAAAATATTTGACCATGTTTGTGACTAGTTTTGATTCTGCCTAGAGGGGGAGGGTGACCTCTCTACGGGGTTGGCAGAATGGCAGCACCTAGACTTGGCACATAATCAGGAGTGGCAGATGGCCTGCCACGGGCTAGCCATTAGCTCGTAGCAGCTAACAAGCCTCCCCTAGCACCATATAGCACTGCAGGCCTACTAATAGTCCAAAGCTTATGCTAGTCCCCCACAGCCCCAATCCTTTCCATGATTCCACTGCTCTAGCTCGAGTGAGCCTCTAAATGCCTCTGATAAGTCCAGCTTAATGCATGCTAATGTTGTTATCTTTGCTACATCCAATTAGCGCTACCTTGGAATCTACAGAAGCATGTTGCTCACATGCGCAAACATTGACACAGCTCCTTTGAAAAGGATGTTAGGGTGTGTTATGGGCTTTTGGAGATGTTAACTAGTCAAGAGAGGATATACAGCACGTGTGGAAGCGTTTCATAGCTTTACCTGTGGTTATGACAGCAGGTCAGGACTTGTCAACTACTTTCTTTCGAGGAATAGATTATCTAAGACAATTACAACTATGTACACTTTTTAGTGGAGGGCAAGATACAAGTAGCAACGCTACTTTTATTTTTATTTTTCAATAACCAGATGTTTTCAAAGTCGAGTAGCTCTACACATCACTGAACAGTCGAGCAAACACGATAATCAAACATACAGTACTCATAATAATCTTTAAAATCTAAATAATAAAATAATCTGATAAACTTTTTTTTTAATAGGTCATTTGTACTATGAGACATAAATAACTACATTTCTGTTCAAAAGTTTTGGGTCGGTAAGATTTGTAAAGTTTTTGAAAGAAGGCTGTATGTATTTGATAAAAAATATGTTTTATTAACAAAGTTCGGGAGGAACACATTCAAATGATCTATCCTATCAGCACGAGTTTTCCTCGACAATTTTACTGCACCCCTCCACCACCCAAACTCCTATACTTTTGGCTGGTCCCTATCCCAGCCAGGGATACGGGGGAAGTACTCTTTCCGAGCTTGGAGCCCTCCCCTTGGACAGCAAGGCAATTTGTAAGTATGAACTCGTGAAAATTTTGAAATATTTTTACAACTTAAAATGTAATTTATTCTTGTGATGGTAAAGCTGTATTTTCAGCAGCCATTACTCGAGTGTTCAGTGAGGTTGGGTAGAGACCAATTTTTTTCCGCGTCATGTTTAGTGTAAAAAATGTAAAGTCGATGTCCCTACAATAAACAGACCGGCGTACATCTCAAATTATTCATTCAAGAACGTGCAAATTTACCACAACAATGGAGCCGTGAACTTCACATAAAATCCAGCCTTCAGTTGATCCTGATAAGCTCTCATTGCCACAGTTGTAAACATGACAGTGTTCTTCTTCCATGAGGGGTTTCACGTAACGCATTTATAGTGATGCGTTCTAAAATAACACTCACCTTGTGCAAGACATGCAATAAGTCAGGAGAAGTGTTGTATTTTGCCAGAGAAGGCAAAAAATATAAAAAGAATTGCTGAAATTTAAAGCTGGCTTGTAGCATAACAAGAATGCTGTTATTTAGTGTTAAATTATTGTATTTGGGTTAGGTGTCTTAGGTTTTATTGTGAATTTGTTATGTACATTTTTTTGTGTTTTGTATTTAGACTACTTATATTTATATATTTACTTTCTTAACATTTAATATATTAAAATTTAAATTTTGTATTTTTTTTTTTTTTTTCAATTAAAAAGCCGTTCTTTAATTTCATTCACAATCGTTTTGAGGCTCTCTTTTTTAAAAAAAAAAGTATCGGTTCAGGCACCGGTACCATTTTAAAAGTATCGATTTGGCGCCGGTATCGAAAAAACAAAACAAAAAAACGATACCCAACCCTAGTCTTCAGTGTCATATGATCTTTCAGAAATCAGCGTAACAAACATTTCTTAACATTATCAATGTTTAAAACAGTTGTGTTGCTTAATTTTTTTTTTGGTGGAAACTGTTTTAAAAGTTCAAAATAACAGCTGTGTGTCTGAAGAGCAAGGAATTTAAAAAAAAATCAATGGGTCATAACAAATATATTGACGAGCAGAATCTGGCCAGTGGACCACTAGTTGTCACCCTGAACTCGAGGCTTGTCTTACTAAAATCATACTTTCTTTCTTACCACTGGGCCAATGATGATGAGGATCACTAGAGGGTTCTGGCTGTGCCATTCTGTAAGAGAGAAAATCAACAAATTTGATTGAACACACATATGTCTACTAACATTAAAAAAATTCCAATGATACAGTTTATGTTTCATGAAGAATGATGTTAAACGTATTATATAGAGCAGCAATACCTGCAAAAGCTTCTAAAAGATACAGAGGATCCTTAACTCGTCTGAGTCCACATACCAGCAGAAAAACATGTAGATTTTCCACTTGATTGGTAAGCACACCTAAAACACAAGACAAAGAATCTCACATCAAGACAGTCTTGGAATCTTTATACATTGTATCATGATTTAGAATTTTGGTACTTTTCAAATGCCTTTTATGTATAGATTTGATAGTTTACCCCAATGATTTACATGACTTTCAAACTTAAAGATCTACACTAGAAGTGAGCGTTGCGTCGCATCAAAAGCAAATGAACCCCATTATAATAACTGATGCTGTCTACACTGGATCCAGTAGAGTACATTTAGCTCTAGGTTTAGCTCCGCAGTACTTGAGCGAGCTCTTAACGTATTATAGTCCTTCACGTCTATTGCGATCTCAAAATTCCGGCCAGTTGATAATACCTAGAATATCTAAATCGACTGCTGGCGGTAGATCCTTTTCCTATTTAGCGCCAAAACTTTGGAACAGTCTTCCTACCATTCTCCGGGAAGCAGACACACTCTGTCAGTTCAAAGCTAGACTAAAAACACATCTCTTTGACCTAGCATACACATAATACACTATAGACTTCTATACTTCAATGGAGGGGCTGCATAGATTAGGTCAGCCGGAACTGGAAACACTTCCCTTAAATCCTGATGTACTCGTTACATCATAAGAAGAATGGCATCTACGCTAATTTTAGTGTCTTTGTTTATACCGAGGTTTTCCCGCAGCCTGCCGGATCCAGGCCGTGTCCAGATCTGACGAGGGAGCTTTGCCTGGACCCGATGACAATGCAGTTCTGAAGTGTCAACAATCCTCTCCCTATGGAGGATCCCTTTGCCACTCTACAGATAAAGGGTTGTTGAAAATCCGTGGGATTTCCCCCTTTCTGGTCAAAGTATCCCTGCCTCTGCTTAATTATTTGTATCCCCGGTGGGGATAAATTTATCCCCCCCTCAAAGTGATCAGTGCTACTACACTAGTGGCGAGACGGATCACAAAACTTCTCACGGATCCGTGGTTTGATTAAAGTCAATTTTATTTTAAAATGCGCTCTGCAGACTTGCTCAATGTCCCGCCCACGGCGCTATCTGATTGGTTACTCCTCACGAGTAATAGCCTATCAACCCTTGCGAGACTGGGCAGTGGAGCTGTGTGTCGGAGGCGTTTAGTGCGGTGCGGTAGACGCGAATTGACACAGATAATGCATCTGTCTTTTCTATTATTTCACTGTAGCTCAGCATCGCGATGTAACGTTAACGTTACTTTAACAGCAGTACAACTGTTTCTACTGTATACATGGTACTAGGAGGGGGATTTAATTCTTGCGTGTTTTTTCGTTGTGCGCCGTGATCACAGTTCATATAAGCTATTAGAGTAAAAACATTGCGTTAGGCTACTTCATGAGTTAATACGAAAAAATATTTTACAATTCCTGCAAATGCAGTGATGAAGTTCATGTTCTCATGATTTATTTTTATGAATAAAACTTTTTCAAAACATCCCGCCCTCTGTTTTTTTTCACAAATCGCACCCTGCTTGTAAGTATGGTATCCTCAAGGAACATATTCAAATAAAATAAAATAAAATCCATGACATGACCCCTTTAAACAATAAAAAAAAAAATATCAGTTTATGATAGTTTAAAACAAAGAGTTAAATAACATACACTGAATATTGAAATGGTTTGTTTATTGATTTATAAACAAAAATCTATTTCCAATTAAGTTATATTTGGTCAAATTATGCTGAGAAGTGTGAAAATATTATTTAGTTGTGTGCGTGTTTAGGATACATTAAATGACACGCTATGAAACTAGCATTAGCTGAATAAAGGAGTCTACCAATTTATTCCAAAAATGTCTAAAATGCCATTTCCATCATTGAATGCTAGTCCACAGTGTTAAAAGTGCTCATATTTTGAGAAACACCTAACTACATAATATGGAGATAAACTGCTGACCCTGAATCAGATGTTTAAGTGTTTCTGAGCACTGAAATGTAATGTGACATAAATCAATGCATACATGCTGTACCTCCATCTGTAATGAGGCTAATCCATCAAACAAGGTCATAGAGATGTCAGAGATGCAATGAGCGCAAAACTGATTGCATGCTCAAAGTAGCGTGCATGACGAGTACTTTATCAATATGGCATACATAAATAGTAAGTATGTCATGTATAGATGGCATGGATCACAGCATACACAAAGACTAACAACCATCTTTATGTATATTCTTTGGTTTAAAGCCGAACATCTGGATCACTGAACGACCACTGGATTTTTAATCATCACTAAGGAGGATTAGGAAAAACTAAGGCTATCACTTTGACATATTAACTTATTTTCATATATATATAACTCCCCTAATTGGTATGTAAATGCCTTAAGGAATTGTCCAACCATTGAAGCAAATTATCCTCACCAAAGTACCATTCACACAAAAAACGCATTTGAATTCAAAGGCATATGGATTGCAACAGATGATTTTTTTAACAGTCTTAAAAAAAACACATAGGCACATACAGTATATGTTCATGATGATTCTCCATGTCCATGTGACACGGTCCTCTCTGTTTTGTCAGTAGTTGGTATATGTGGGAATGTTCAGTCCAAATCTGTGCTTTGCCCCAGATCATCCCTCGTTTAAATCCCACCTATTCCAGATTATCCACAAACATATGAGCGTTAGTGTACGCATGAGTGCATATGTGTGACGTTTGCACAGAGTCAGATTTCTTATCTTAAACTGTCTTTACTGGACAAATACAAACAATGCAGAAATACTTTAATTTAGCTAAATCAAATAGTAATTTCTGTCACCAAACGAAAATTCAATAATAACGATAGGTTCCCCCGAATACTCCCCCATCTGTCCTTAGCAAACAGATAGGCCTTCCCCAAACTCACATCAGATTGTGTCAATGCATTATAGTTCAATGCATTGGTGACACAAGTCATGTGAAAGGGCCTTTAGAGATAAAGTAGTATTACACATACTATTTTTCATACACAGTATACATGGGTTTCTATAGAGGAAAAAACTGTGTCCTGTTGCTTTGAAATTAGAAGCAGCCACTACCTCAAAATGGGATCAACATATTTGAGGCTCATTTGCATTAAAATTTAAAAACCTATGAATTATAGCACTACCTATCTTTTAGAAACAATGTCAGTGCTTTATTTAGCCTGTTTTGGGCAGGTAAAGCCAGAGTGCCATGCCATACGCCTGAGGACAAGAGTGATAAATCAAATGAACTGTGCAACTCTTTTGGCTACAAACAACCCTTACACAAGCTGATTAAAGTTGAGCATTGTTGCTTTTAGCAGAAATTGCTCCCTATTCCTGATCTGGAATCAGTTTCTGTAATGATGTTCATTTCGGCAAGGCTAAGGCTGGTCAGAGGCCAGTATGAGGACAGCTTCCACTCTTAAGACAGTAGGGGAAGGTCACAAAGGTACGTAATGTGAGGTAAAGCTCTGGGATTAGATGACTGATGTAAGGGTACATGCTTACAATGGTTTAACTCACATACAAGGGCTTTGAGTGAATATTTACCTGGCAAGTGAAAGACATTGATGGTTTCACCTAATTTACCCCATACCTGGAAAAGCTGCTGGACCTAGACTCAAATTAGCTCTACTGTATATAAAGGCGTTTCTAAAAAGGGTAGTCAACATTCACACCTATAGTTTGTCTAATTTCTCTTTTTTATTATTTTGAAAAGTTCAGCTTTCAGACATTTAACCCTCTTCATGTTAGTATGCATACAATTACAAATACTTTTGTGAATTTAATACATTTTTGTCAAGCACCAAATAAAATATTTAATATTTCATTATATTATGGTAGATGTTTATTTAGGGCCTTATTATTTCCAGTTTCAGAATCTAATTAGAAAATTGTATTTAATTTGAAAACAGGAGGCAGAACTGCAATTCGAATTTAAATGCAAGGAAGAGGATTTTTTTTTAAATCAATGAAAATCATATGAATCATTTTTCACTAGCCGGATTTCCGTTGCAGATTTGAGCAAAACTTTTGCGATATTTTCTAAATGTCGATAAAAAACTATTGCGAAATTACGACGTTTCCATTAACCGATGATATGCAACTGAAATGTAATGTTCCCTTTCGTTGTCACTCCGAGTTCCGTCGGAGGACAACGAATGGGGGTTTCGCTTAGAAAGCCTATCGACTTAGAGTATACAAAAACGAGCCAATGGCAAAGAAATGCCATGGGTCTGTGGAATTTGGATAGCGTATCTCCGCCCCACCTCGTGGGTATAAAAGCGGAAGACGCCGCAACATTCAGACATGTTTTCGCTTCGGAGCCAAGAGTATCTCTTCGCTCCACAGCCATTTCTGACTTCACTCTACGAGACGAGCCACTCTCTCCAGTGTTGGTGTGACGGCGATCTGCAGCGAGTTCACATTGCCTGCTGATCTGTGCAGTGATCTGCCAATGAGTGTGTTTCTCCTTGCTCGCTTCAACATCGCAGAATTTTTTCCTCCTCTCACAAAAGAGCTCGCACGCGGCACGTCTTTTTAAAGGTTAAAGGTAAAAGGTAAAGGTAAAAGAAAGATTTACAGTTTCCTTGCTAAATTACCAAAAGTACTTTATTGTAGGCTATACTTTAGTTCTGATGAGCACCACTATGCCACTAGACATGCTACAGAGGGTAGGTTTATACTACCCAAAGAAAAAACAAATTATGGAAAGAGAACTATGTTGTATAGAGCCATGTCCGGTTGGAACATTTTGCCCAGAGACATTGTTAATGCACACAGTAAACAGTTTAAAGTCCTTTTAAAAAGGCATTTGATCATAAATTAAATGTATTGCGAATGGTAAATTTTTATTCCACTGTAAATTCTTGATTACAGTATCATGGCCATATTGTATTTTTGTAGCAAAAGATTATTTCATATCTTAGAATTATGACTAAACTAGGTATTGTGTATATGGGTGTGTGTTTGATTTGTATGTAGGTATGTGTGAGTAGGGGTGTAGTGTTTTAATTTTTTGCATTAGTGTTCTGTTTTGCAAAATGTAATGCATTGAATATTGGTGTAAAAGTCTTGTAAGCGGCATGTTGGATTGCATCGACTCCAGAAAGAGTAGCTGCTTGTGTGCAGCTAATGGAGATCGAAATAAATAAATAAACAAATAAATAAATAGTATAGTAATTCACCAGCAAGCGCCAGAAAATCTGTTCCTAATGGCGTTTATTGACACCTTTACGGCATGAGAGTGTTTACCCAAACACCAATAAACAAGAACTCGCCGAGCTTCAAAAAGATCTTATCGACCTAACATCTCCTTTCTGCGGAGAACGGAATGCCAGGCGGCCGAAAGAAAGTTCCTTCACCTAACACACACACACACACATACACACAAATCTTTCATTAACTTCCTCATATAAAGACTTTACCGAGATATATTTGATATGTTTTCAAGTGGACCTGCTTGCCCACGTCATAGTGTGATATCGGTGATTTTATCGTAGTATTAAATGAACCATAAGTATGTGTAATTATGCAGTAAGCTGTATCTTTGTAATTCCTATGCTTTTCATGTTTTTGTTTGGTATTAATGTAAACCTCTCGGTTTGTCTAAGCTGAATCCATATCGTAGATTGTGATGAAATGTATTTTACTATGTTTTATCATCTCTGGAGTAAAATTTAACACATTTCTGTCACTGTCATAAAACATGCAAAGTAGGCCTCGACAGGACAAAGGAACACTTTTGCCGCGCACTTTTCTCACAGGTGATTGGTTCATTCACGCGAGAGAAGGCGTGAACCGAAATGCCTTAAAGAGACGCGCCAAGCATCTCTCGCTCTTTCTTGTTCTTGTTCGTCTTCTTCCTTATATTTGGACGGCTCCGGTTGTCCTGTCCTTCGTCTTTTCTTTTGTTTTGTTGAGTTTTGTTTTTGTTTTCCGTATTCTACTCTGTTAATTTCCACGAAGTGAAATGAACTTAGTCTGAATTATTTGTTTGGTAACTTTACGCCAAGGACCTTTAAACCTTTGAAGTGCGCTCCGGACACATCCACAGACCACGTGACGCTCCAACTGGACGACACCCCACACGCGCAGCCTTGTTCAGCAACATAAGAGAACCATCTGCAAGTATTTGTTTATCGAGCTTTCAGAGCATTAAGATTGTGTTTTTCCGTGTTGTCTCTCAAAGGTTAAATGTCCAGGTGAATTTTGCCATTCTGTGATCCTTACGGAGCTCCCTCTCTCTCTCTCACTCTCTCCCTGTTTCTTTCACTTTCAGATTCTTTCAGTGTCTTGTTGTGTAGTTTTAGTCTGTTTGTATATACGTTTTATTCCTGTAACGTTAGTAACCGTAAACGTGGTTTCCATTTATTAAAATACATTATATTCATTTGACTGACTGTCTCTTGCTCATATACAAGTCCCTTTAATGTACGATCCAAAGCTACGTGCTTTACAAATTTATTGATACTTAAAACGGTATTGTTATAGAACAGGAAAGTTAATCCTCGTGGCCAGAGGAATAGCTTCTCTTGAAAGTCTATAAAGTAGGATAATTTTGTGAGGTTTGATGGAGATCGAATGATTAGGTTTGCTGGACAAGCAGATGATTCGATCATAAATTAATCCCCTTAAAGATTATCCTGGCAATAGATCTATGATAGACATAATTGATATATTAATATTTAATTATAATTCTTATGATTGATTATTGATAGTACAATTGATCTATTTTCGCCGACCTGGATGGAGAACTGATCATAATTCGTTGTGTTCGGCTGTCCAAACAGGCCGTTGGTAACTTTTCCCTTTACGGGTAGTTTTATAATTTGTAGGTGATTCCCGATCATGTTTCATAGTTATTAAAACTATATTCCCTGTAATAGAGCTAATCCCGAGATTCCCTACAGACTACCAAATTGTCCTGTACATTAGAGGGCGCAGCTCAAACAAATATTTCAGCTGTGCTGCCATTCAGGATCGCAGAAGAAAAGGAAGCAGGATAACAAAGTTCAATGCTATTAAATGAGCCATTATTGATTATTGGTATGGCTGAATTGGATCATCAAAGCTCAGCAGCAAATACATTGTTTAATAAAGTGAGAATAAATAAAGTATATTTGTATTAACCTATTTAATTATTGAAGGTTTGTGCAATTCAAAGTTTGCATTCATTTTAAGGAATACTGAATTTGTTTTTGTGCAAGTGAGATGAGTAAATGTATGCTCACATTTAGTTTAGAACTACAACAACCACTATGTTATTGCTTATACAGCGCACACAACGCCTCTGTATGCAAAGTCACAATTTTCTCAACACGGGGACAGGAGAGGTTTCAGTCAATGGGAAAACAAAGGAGCTTGCGTTACTAATTTGAAAGAGTAACTCAGAAATTTTGTTGTAAATATAAAAGTAATGCATTACTTTACAAGTCACTTGGAAAAAAGTAATCTGATTACATAACTCGCACTACTTCTTTCTCAACACAGCTTATAACTGATTACATAGTATAAAAGTTGGTACAGTTATTTAATCTTGAATAGGGGGCAAAAAAATGTGGAAAGTGGTTGTCTGCAATGCAGCACTTTGTAGCACTGTAGAGCTGTTCCATTAAGCATCTCTTATTCATAAAGACCTGCACAAGTAGACAGCGAGAAAAAAAACTTCACAATGCTTGAATATATTTTAGCTTTTAGCTGTGGGTTTAATATCACTCTTGGAGCAGTTACTCAAGACAAAGACAGACTTAAAGTAGTATTAAGGTTTTCCAACATGAAAGTGCACTTGATATCACATCAAAGAATCATCAAAACAAACACACGTACACAAAAACAAGCCAAAATAAACTGCAGGAGAATTCTGCTACATTATAAATGCAACAGCATAAATTAAGTTTATCTGAAGTAAATCTGCAGTTATTCTCTGGTTGGTTAGTGCTCGATTACAACAAATAATCTCGTGTCATCTGAGAGTTCGGATGTACGTCCAACGTCATGTAAGCGGCTGCACGCCACAGCTCACTCGTACTGTAATTCTGATCGGACATATGAGGGGCAGATGAGTGAGAAGAATATACTTTTTTGGGGGGGATGGGGGACTCTGCGATTAATGTTTTCTTCTTTGAAGTGGATTCATTTATCTGCAAGAGGCACCGACATGCATTCACTTTTAGATTCATAATAAAGCATGTCAGTCTGAAACAGGGTGCTGTCACTGCAACAGTATTTGAGTGTGAACAGATGATCAAACAGATACAGCTGAAGATCAAATGTGATGTCTGATTTCAAAGGCTCTGCTGCACTGAGGTGCAGTCTAAATGTTTACCTAAAGAAAGTAATGGCATGTCTAATAATCATGCTAAAAGTAGTTCAGCAGAGAGATTAGCCGTCACTGCCAGAGACTGCAAGTACTTCACTCCACCATGTGGCTGCAGGGAAAATAGGCTTTACTACATTCTAGATACTCTGAACACACAAGAAAATGAAATATTTATGGGACTTGCAATGGTGTAGATGGCAAATTCAAATTAACTAGTAATGATACACTTATTAAGACATAAATATAAAGCTGTCAGGTTTATTATTTCCTCTGACTTACTTACATTTAATCATTTAACAGACGCTTTTATCCAAAGTGACTTACAAATGAGGAGAGCAATAGAAGCAATCAAACTAACAATAGGACAACAATATGCGAGTGCTGTGACCCTTCCCAGTTTAGTCTAACAAAGTGATTTTTTTAAATAGATATAGTATAAAAGAGAAAAGAAAAGAGAAAAGAAAGTGTTTGTATTAATGGATCAAGTGTTACCGAAAAACATGCGTCTTCAGCCGTTTCTTGAAAATGGCTACGGGGCTCAAGTTATTAGATATATGATATATATATATAATTCTTTTTTATCTATGGATCTTTAAAATATATATATAAATAATAATAATAATAATAATAATAACAATAAAATGAATGGATTTTAAAAAGTAAAAATATTTCATTTGTCCCATAATACGTGTCATAAAACCATTATTATATATATAAATTTGTATCAATATGTATTTACTGTTAACTACCCACATACAATTTTGGACACTGCATATGACAGCTATACTTTTATTAAATCTGTCCTTTTTATTGACTACATGCACAACAGAAACATGTCTGATGTCTAAAACATTTCCAGGCACCTTGCATGCTGTGAATTTTCAAACTCTTTCCCACAGTAACTCTAACTTTGAAGTAAGTCCACGAATGCCTTTGATCGTGCACTCTAATCTAGTGTTAGAGGATTTGTGCACGAGAGTGGTTTACGGCGGATTACAGCCATCCTTAAACAAGAAAGCAGGGGGAATAAGTCCTCCACCTCACTGTAAACAGCCTCCATCCATATCACTCCTGTCCAATTTCTTTGACTCGTGATGGATGGATGGACTGATATATGGAAGGTCTGTCTGTCTATATATCTTTAATCATTTGTCTGCCTTCAAGCAGTGGCTGAATTTTAGACAAGCTCGACAATTTTCTTCCGTCTCTCTGTAGGATCAGTTAAGAATGCTCTGACAACTTGAGAGGTAAATATAATTACTGTAGGATGAATTACACCACAAAGGTTTAAAAAAAAAACAACAACCTTGTGGGCTTGCCCATTTGTGTGAGTGCAGTGGTAGACAAGTGTCTTTTCTACAGCTTTAGATCCAAGCGTTCACATGAAAGAAAAAGAGGAGGATATAAACAAACAGACCTGTCACTGAAGGCGGAGGGAAAAACTAAAGGCAAATAAAGGCAAAAGCAGCACATCTCTCCAGAGGGAGGAGAAAATTCATCTTCACGTTCCACAGAAACTAATTTGGACACACCAATGGTTGTGCTCAACATGTTTTACCCAGTACCAGTTTCTTTTCTGGGTTTAATTTTTTTTTCCCTAGCCTGCCTTTGATCATAAGGAGCAACTTTAACATGAATGTTGGTGTGAAATGTTTTTACTGGGGGATTTATACTGCAAAGAAACTCACATGGGTGTATTTCTCCCTCGAAAAAAGCCATTGTTAAAATTGATATACCTTAAAATGGTACAACACATTTTAAGCATTTGTGTACCCTGGGTTAACAGTAACAATTATGAGGTTAATAAAAATGATTGTAAACAGGCATGTACTGGGCATAGGGAGAACAGGGACTCTGCATCTGCCGGCTGCGAGCGAAAGCAGATCGAACGTGCGCTGCACTTCTGCCACTCTATCAAGTTATAAACAGTGCAAGTCGCTTGATCAATTCAGATTTGACTCAGAATGTTATGTTATACAGTTGTGTGGTGAATCTTGCTGAAAACAGACACGACCATGTAAACTGCATGATGAGGAAATCGTCAATCCAGCACCCTTATTATAATTGACCAACAAACATTGTAGAAATATGGTGTTTTGGCAAAAATGTATTTATTAAAAATATATTTGCTGTTAGTACTTACATAAAATATTGGGGAATATAAATAACTTTCATAGAGTTGCTTTTGAAGTTTTTTTTATTCATTTATTTATTTATTTTAGAAACCATTTCTATAATAATTTAAAGCATGGGTTTACCTTCGACTAACTTGATTTTACTAATAGTTGAACTTTTTCAACTGGGGGGGGGGGGGGGGGGGGGGGCAGACGGACTTATCTTAAATGGCACCATTTATTTTCAAGTATTACAGCTGTATCTTAATGCCATCTTTTTATGAATGAAAGCCAGTATCACTAATATTATAGCTACTGATGTCTCGATGAAAATGATTTTCCCCCAAATTTGAAACATTAGGCTTCAAAAAATATAAAAACTTTTAATTAAAGTGAACTTAAAACAATCCTCACTTAAACCCATAATAAATGTAATTTACCTGTACAATACAGAAATTGAATAAGTTTATAAAACAGTCCGCACTGCATAAATTATAAATGAAATATAGATTAGTCCTTATCAAAGCTATAAGCGTTCTTTAGTCAAGAGCAGTGAGTAATTTTCTCTGTTCCCTCTGTTCTTTAGGTTAATTTTACTGACAGACAGAATTAATGGCTCCTGTCACTTTAAGATCTGCCGCTGCTGACAGGATCTCATGCATCTAATTCTCTCACTACTATTTACTTCCATTTAAGATTTTATGTAACTCATTTAAGACTGTTCTTGTGAGTATACTCGACAAAACTGACATTTTGGCATAAATGTGTGTGTTATTGTTCGTTCAAGCGCGTAAGAGAACTCGATACTGGCGCACGTCTTTCTGTGCGTCGTGTGTGTGTGTGTGTGTGCATGTGCGCGTGCGTGTCAGGAAGACATTCACTGACAGCGCGTTCTCTTTTGTCTTGTCGTGCATGAGTGGTTTAAAGCATTTGCGTGAATAAGAGCATGATCATAACCCTAGCTAAAGGATGCCAGAAAGAACGGATGCTGTGTTAATTGCGTTAAATATTTTAGCACGTTAAAGCTGGACAAAAATGAATCGCATGCAAAAATAAATATTTTTTCCTCACGGCCGCACGCCGGAGATCCGGCACGGTGCCGGAATACTTTAAGCCCTGTGTTAACCCATTAAAACCGGATCACACATCTGTGATGTAAAAAAGGCCTTTTTTAGCAGGCGTTTTAGGCCTAAATGGGTTAAAGGGATAGTCCACCCCAAAATGTCATCATACTCACCCTAACCTGGCCCGAGTGTCACATGATCCTTCAGACTCCCTGCTCCTGTCTGATCGCTGATCGATTGCTCCTGTCTGCCTCGCTGCCTGCTGTGTGTTTGTTTGCTTCGAGGCTGTAAGCTTCGCCTGAGCCTCGTATTTCTTTATGTTTTGAGCCATCATTTACTATCTAGTTGTTTATACTACTAAATACAGCTTACCCAACATCTCAGATTAACCTTACATCTCTAGCTTCCGTTATTTTTAACACAGCACGCTAGTAACTCGCTAACGTTAGCCTGCTAACGCGCCACCCGTGCGCTCATTTATTTATTTATTTTCTCTCGCGCGCCCGCGCCTTTGAGTTCATAAAGTCCAGGTAAGTAAGAAATCAGTCAACAAACACGGTGAGTAATGTCTTCTTGTCCTGTTATTGTCACCTGTGTCACATGTCATATGTTTAGTATAGCCTTCTCCGATGGCAATATAGGATTTATATGTGATAAATGCAAGGAGACAGTCAGGCTGACGGAGAAGATTTCAGAACTAGAGACACGCATCCAAACTTTAATTGAGGATGGTAAGAATGCTAGATCTTTAGATAGTGTTTTGGATGCGCCTAGCATAGTGAACTCTTTACATGATTCGGTTCCGGCTGAAGTAGAGCCCGTGCAGCAGGGCAGATGGGTGACCGTGAGAGATCGTTCTAGTCGCGGATCAAAGAACCACTCTTCCGTTCCGATTCCCATAACAAACCGATTTGCCCCACTCAGTGAAACACCCACTGAGAATTCTGTTGATTGTGCCCTGGTAATTGGTGATTCGATCACACGGAACGTGAAAATAGAGACACCAGCCACCATAGTCACATGTTTGCCGGGAGCCAGAGCGCCTGACATCAAAGCAAATTTAAAAGTGCTGGCTAATGCTAATCGTAAATTCTCTAAGATCATTATTCATGTCGGCGCTAATGATGTTCGACTCCGCCAGTCGGAGATCACCAAAATTAATATTAAAGAGGTGTGTGAACTCGCAAGTACGATGTCAGGCACTGTAATTTACTCTGGCCCCCTTCATGTACGCAGGAGTGATGAGATAGTTAGCCGATTGGCCTCACTGAACGGTTGGCTGTCGAAGTGGTGTCCGCAGAATAATATAAAATTCATAGACAATTGGAAAAGTTTTTGGGGCAAGCCTGATCTGTTGAAAAGAGATGGTATCCATCCCTCCTGGGCTGGTGCTGCTCTTCTCTCTAGTAATTTGGCTCATAGTCTTGGAGATAAAACATGACAATCTGGGGCTCAGGTCAGGAAGCAGACAGACTGGCTAAACCGACCGTCTGCTAGCGGCCTCACGTCACCAAGGTCAGATAAATCCCATCACATAGAGTCTCTTTCACCTAGATGTCATCATATAGAGACTGTGTCTGTTCCCCGAATTTGGAAATCCAAAAAACGTCAGGTTAAAAATGTAATTGATGTTTAACAAAAAAAAAACAGATATAATACAGATGAGCAAATGATAAAGCTTGGGTTGCTGAATATTCGATCCCTTACTTCAAAATCTCTCATAGTTAATGATATGATTTCAGATTATAATCTTGATATGCTGTGTTTGACAGAAACCTGGCTAAAACCAAACGATTACATTATTTTGAATGAGTCAACCCCACAAGATTACAGTTATAAACATGAACCTCGTCTGAAAGGCAAAGGGGGAGGTGTTGCTGTAATTTATAGTAATATTTTCAAAACCACTAAGAAATCTAGCTTTAAATATACTTCTTTTGAAGTATTGGTGCTTAATGTAAAAATATATAGTGTAAACGATAAATCACATTTGAGAATTATGCTGGCTACTGTATACAGGCCACCAGGGCACCATAAAGATTTTATCAAAGAATTTGCGGACTTTCTATCAGAATTAGTATTGGCTGCAGATAAAGTACTAATTGTTGGTGATTTTAATATACATGTAGATAATGAAAAAGATGCATTGGGATTGGCATTTAAAGACATTGTAAACTCAATTGGAGTTAGACAACACGTGTCAGGACCTACTCATCGTCGTAGTCATACTCTAGATCTAATACTATCACATGGAATAGATGTTGATGCCGTTGAAATTCTGCAGCAGAGCGATGATATCTCAGATCATTATCTAGTCTCATGTAAATTACATTTAGCCAAGGCTGCAAAGCCGACTCCGTGTTATAAATACGTTAGACCTATAACTTCTGCCACTAAAGATTGCTTTATCAATAATCTTCCTAATCAGTTTCATCATCTCAGCATCCCGGATAGCTTAGAAGAACTTGATATTGCAACAGAAACGTTTAACTCTCTCTTTTCCAGCACTTTAGACGCAGTTGCTCCGTTGCGCTTAAAGAAGATTAAAGAAAATAGCCCAACGCCGTGGTACAGCGAGCACACCCGGGCCCTTAAGAGAGCAGCCAGAAAAATGGAGCGCAACTGGAAGAAAACTAAACTAGAGGTATTTCGGATTTCGTGGAAAGAGAGCTCGATTGCTTACAGAGAGGCTTTAAAAGCTGCTAGATCTGCTTATTTTTCAAACCTATTAGAAGAAAATAAACATAATCCAAGGTATTTATTTGAAACAGTGGCTAAACTAACGAAAAAGAAAGCTTCAAGCTCAGAAGTGTCCAAGCAACACAGCAGTGATGACTTTATGAAGTTCTTCACTTATAAGATTGATAATATCAGGGACAAAATTATAACTATGCAACCGTCTACCACAGTATCGCATCAGGAAGTGCATTGTAGTCTCCCTGAGGAAAAATTTGATTCATTTGTTGCTATAGGAGAGGAAGAATTCTGCAAACTCGTTAATTCATCTAAATCGACAACTTGTATGTTAGATCCTATACCGACTAAGCTACTGAAAGAGATGTTTCCAGAGGTCATATATCCTCTTCTTAATATCATTAATTCATCTTTGTCTCTAGGATACGTACCAAAAACCTTTAAACTGGCTATGATAAAACCGCTTGTTAAAAAAACACAACTTGATCCTACAGAATTAGTCAATTACAGGCCGATCTCGAATCTGCCTTTTCTGTCAAAGATATTAGAAAAAGCAGTATCTTCACAACTGTGTTCCTTTCTAGAAAGAAATTATATCTGCGAGGATTTTCAGTCCGGATTTAGACCGTACCATAGTACTGAGACCGCTCTCATTAGAGTCACAAATGATTTGCTCTTATCATCCGATCGTGGTTGTATCTCTCTATTAGTGTTACTCGATCTTAGTGCTGCATTTGACACAATTGACCACAACATTCTTTTAAATAGACTAGAAAACTATGTGGGCATTAGTGGAATTGCACTAGCATGGTTTAAATCATACTTATCTGACCGTTATCAGTTTGTAGCAGTAAATGAAGAGATGTCTTATCGATCACAAGTTCAGTATGGCGTACCACAAGGCTCAGTACTAGGACCGCTGCTGTTCACTCTGTACATGCTACCATTAGGAGATATCATTAGGAAACATGGAGTTAGCTTTCACTGTTATGCCGATGATACTCAGCTGTATATTTCTTCAAAACCCAACGAAACTTACCAATTCACAAAATTAACGGAATGCATAGCTGATATAAAAAATTGGATGACTAGTAATTTCCTACTACTAAATTCTGAAAAGACAGAGATTCTAATTATTGGACAAAAAACTTCCACACGTAATAACCCAGAATACTGTCTAACACTTGATGGCTGCTCTGTCAAGTCTTCGTCGTCGGTTAGGAACCTGGGTGTGCTCTTTGATACCAACCTTTCTTTTGAAAGCCACGTGTCTAGTATCTGTAAAACTGCATTTTTCCATCTTAAAAATATATCTAAAATACGCCATATGCTCTCATTGGGAAATGCGGAACAATTAGTCCATGCGTTCATGACCTTAAGGCTAGATTATTGTAATGCTCTACTGGGTAAGCCCTGCACGCTTAATAAATAAACTACAGCTAGTTCAAAACGCCGCAGCTCGAGTTCTTACCAGAACCAGGAAATATGACCATATTAGCCCGGTTCTGTCAACACTGCATTGGCTCCCTATTAAACATCGTATAAATTTTAAAATATTGTTGATTACCTACAAAGCACTAAATGGTTTAGCTCCGCAGTACTTGAGCGAGCTCTTAACGTATTATAGTCCTTCACGTCTATTGCGATCTCAAAATTCCGGCCAGTTGATAATACCTAGAATATCTAAATCGACTGCAGGCGGTAGATCCTTTTCCTATTTAGCACCAAAACTTTGGAACAGTCTTCCTACCATTGTCCGGGAAGCAGACACACTCTGTCAGTTCAAAGCTAGACTAAAAACACATCTCTTTGACCTAGCATACACATAACGCACTATAGACTTCTATAAATTCAATGTTAGGCTGCATAGATTAGGTCAGCCGGAACTGGGAACACTTCCCTTAAATCTTGATGTACTCGCTACATCATAAGAAGAATGGCATCTACGCTAATATTAGTGTCTTTGTTTAACCCGAGGTTTTCCCGCAGCCTGCCGGATCCAGGCCGTGTCCAGATCTGACGAAGGAGATCCGCCTGGACCCGATGACAATGCAGTGCTGAAGTGTCCACTATCCTCTCCCTATGGAGGATCCCTTTCCCACTCTACAGATAAAGCGTTGTGAATTCCGGCTCGCGTACCCCGAAGTGATAAAATAAAACAAAATTCTGTATCAAAATTTATAGGCAAGAAAAGTAGTTTGTTTTGGCTGGGTTGTATGAATTATAAACCTGCGCACATATTTTAAAAAGCACATAACTATAGAATCAATTCTGAATGAGCATGTGAACGCCGTCAGCGTTAATCACAGGTTCGCGTTTAAAAGTCTGATCATTTCGACGGAGGTGAATCAATCAAAGTTAACTTTAGCTGGAAATAACATTATTCAAGAACCGCTATAATGCCAAAACAATCTGTTACCTTAAATTATATGTTTATCTCTGTAAAGCTGCTTTGAAACAATCCATTGTTAAAAGCGCTATATAAATGAAGATGACTTGACTTGACTTGACTTGTATGACTTGTATGACTTACTTTCTGTGGAACATAAAAGAAGATCATTTGAGAAATGTCTGTTTTTTTAATAGAAGTTCTTCAAAATATCTTCTTTTTTGTTGGGCTGGATTTGTCCAGGGCCGAATTTTAGCCCCAGTCCTGTTTGTAAATGTGTAGAAATGTCACTAAGTTTCCCATAGATATGGAGAAAAAGCACAACATGAATGTCTAGAAAGCACATGCATATTTAATGAGGTAAGCATCTAGGCAGTTTACAATTAGTTGTCTATTGCTAAACAATCTGTCGTTACACTTTTGCACTGCAATGTTTTAGACTGTAAACAAGATTGACAGAATAAAATTGGATATTTCTCGATAGAGCTGCTTTGTAAAAACGTTTATTGGCGCTATATAACTGTTTTGACAAATCTTTGGCATCGCAATAGTGGTTCATCTCCCAAAAGCAGTGTTGGAGACTGGCTTTATAACCTAGGAGTTAAAAGCAGTGTTAACCGCATTTCAAAATCACAATTGTGCCGTTTGAGAATGGAAACGATTAATCAAAGTTCTTTTTTTTTTCATGCAGTATATGAAAAAAAATATAAGCCAAATATGAAATTATACTTTTTAAAAAAAGGCCAGAATAAGGTTTGCTGTGCTTGTTTGTTTGGAAGACACATTTAACATCCCAATACCTACAAACAAGTATCTTATAGCCAAACCCTATACACTCAACAGGAAGTCAGCCAGTTTTTATTTCTTTCGCAATTTTTGCCATTTCCAGGCAAACTCCTAGAGTTTTAATCAGATCAACATCACATTTGATCAGTCTCATCTAAAGCCCTTGACTAAATAAATAATTGTTCAATTTTACAGCACCTCTAAAATAACAGTACTAATATTTATGTACATATTTACATATAAATATTGATTTAGTCTTTCAAAGGTTAAACCACCAAACTTTTATTGTGAAGGAAACCCGCAGGGATGTCTTAAAGCCTCTTTTCTTTTTTTTTTTTTTACAACAGGTTTATAAGCTCATCTCATTACAAATATGGGAAGGCACGTTGCGTCCCCAAACACATGCCATAAGCGACACACACTCAGAGCAGATGTAGAGATGGAGTTCATGTAGACCAGCACTTACCGAGATAAGCTGCACACGTGTAAATAAACAGTGCCATTTCATTAAATCACAGTCCTTGAAATTTCATAATCACAATTAACCATTTTGTGATTTAATTTTATTCCAATTGATTGTCCAGCCATAATGTAGTAACTACATAAACTAGTTTATATATATATTTTTAATAAAAAATTGCAACATAATATCTTCATAACATCTTCAAAAAGTGCTTCAGATAACTTCAAAGTGTCCTTATTATGCTTTTTAGGTTATTAGCTTTTTTAGGTAGTGTGTAGAGATGCACCGATTACAATTTTCTAGGCCGATCCCGATTCCGATTTTTCCTTGAGTTTGACCTGCCGATACCGATTTTAGCCGATTCCGATTTTATTTTTTCAAACCACTTTACAGCACACACAAATATTTATTTTCTATCTTCTCTTTAATAGAACATTTTGCATAGAACATTTTTTTAACAGATAATCGCTATAAAATAGAACTATACAAATGACTCCTAGTGTGAAAAATTCTCACACATCTAAAGTGCAGTGTTATGGAAGAACCATTTCCTTTTCACATCCAATATCCAATAAAAAAAATTGATATATTTAGCAAACTAAACTTCTGTATGAAAACAGGTAATGGCAATAAAATAATATATAAATAACAAATAAAAATTCAATAAATATAGCCTTGCAGTATAAAGATATTTATCTCTCTCTCTCACACACACACAGGCCTATTGCAATCACTTGTTGTATATCAATGGCAAGTTATATTTCTCAAGCAGTTCTTCTCTCATCTGACACATGTCCAGCCTAGCTAAACAGGACAAGTGGAGCATGTGCAGGGAAACAATTAAATAATAATAAAAACAAGTTTAAATGGGTAAATTTTCTATAAATATTTTTGAGTCTTCATTTTCTTTTTGACATAGCCTAGCCTACTTCAGTTCTAGTTAAAACACACCAGACATGCAAATTCTTTGCATTTTGGGCACTTTTTGGATGAAATCATATTTATTTTGTCCATCAAAAGTGTGCTTTCACTTAAATTGAGCGCAGCAAAAATAGATTTGGCGCCGAAACACGCGCTTCACTGTTGCTCACGCGACGCTCCTGCTCGACGCTCACGCGCTGCTCCGGCTCGCGGTGTGAATGCACTCATTGATAGGGCTGGGTATCGTAACAAAATGTTCGATACCGATACCGATACCGATACCTTGACGATACTTTTTTCGATACCAATTTTGTTTAACAATATAACATTACCTAATTTTTATTTTTTTTTGTTCAGTTTGTTGACTTTTTTACACTCATATTTTGAGTATGTAAAAAAGCACCAATGCTGAAGTTTTCTATGTTTCCTAATCATTTAACAACATGTATTCTTTACTTCAATGAGCTCATTGTTTCTTCCTTAACTTAATGCATTGTTTAACAATGAAATTGAATGAAAATTAATAGAAATGCATTACACTGTCACCTCTGATAACAGATCACTCTAAATTGTAATTTAGACACATTCATTTTCTGTAAAGCTGCTTTGAAACGATATGTATTGTGAAAAATGCTATACAAATAAATGTGAATTAAATTAAATATAGGCTACTAGGGGGCGGGATATATGCCTCGCGCTCCGCACACATCAAGCTTGCCGCAAAGCACTGGCAAAAGTAGCCTAATGATTATGGATGTGTCGGGAAACAACAGCAAGGAGATATGTTAATTGTTTATTAATGAACAAGTGTTTACTAATGGTGTGTTCACTGTTCACACCGAACGCGGATTTAATTATTTGCGCTAGTAGATTACATACAAAGTCAAAGACGGGGATAGACGCATCATTCGCGCCGGGCGTCGCGAATGATGCGAATTGGGCGACGCGTTTTGAACTCGAGCGGAAGATTGAAGCGTCTAACTAGACGCGATAGACGCCTATTTGACGCTCTATTCGCGTTCGGTGTGCTTTGTATGACACACCGCTTTGCCTTATCAGATTTACCGTGTTACCGGTCTTGGCAGCAATTATCTTGTCGAAAATATTGCATCGCGTGCTTCTGGCAAACACACACACACACACACACACACACACACACACTACAGCCTCACATGCGACAAGCCAAGTCTCTGGGCAGCCGCGTAAACTAGTGTTTTTCCTCCACAGCCAATCATGCTGCATGCATGTTTCACTGACGTTGACGAGATTAACCACTTAGGTACCGAAAAACAAGACATGTTTCGATACTCGGTAGTACCGAGGCAATTCGGTCGGTACCTAAAAAGTACCGAACTCGGTACCCAGCCCTACTCATTGATTAACATGCACGCCGAACAAAACAAAAAAAAACGCGCTGCACCTTGCGGTGTGAAACGGCCGTAATTCACGAGGTTTCCTACATGTGCGCGTTCCGTGTGCACGTGTGATGCTGATGTTGCGCGATGTTAATCATGCGGCGCCCGAGTGCATTTGACCGGCATAAAATCGGATTATGTCAGACTGACCGGCCGGTCGCCGATCATGGCCGATCACGTGAAAACCGGCCGATTCCGGTCACCAGCCGATCAATCGGTGCATCTCTAGTAGTGTGCAATATAGCTGTGTGTGAATGTAAAAGTCCTGCAAAGTTTCAAAAATCAAAGTGCTTGATAAATGGAGTTATTGTCTCTTCAAATGGAAAAATTGATTCTGAACTGCCTGAAACAAGTCGTCATTAATTCCAGTCTTCCTACTCGAACCTACGTTTGCAACTAATTTGCATAATGCAAGCCTATGGGCTTCATTGGCTGCTCAAAAACGTCAACTTTTTGCTGCCTATTATGGAAGAAAACACAGAGAGGAGCTCAATGACCTAGTCAAAAGTTCAAAATGATGTTTTCCCTGTACTGTCAACTTCTCCAGCAATACTTACACCTCCAGACAGCTCAAAGCCTCAGAGAAGAATAAAAGAAACAAAACTTCACTCTTGCCACTCACATCTTGCCACTCACATCTAAATCATCCCTGCATCAGGACCTCATTTCCCATGAGCCCCTGCAGGCGTGACTCTCATCATCACCCAGTGCTATGAGGGGGTCTATACTGCACAATCCCAGAGGACCACCCAGATCTTCTCTGTCATGTGAAAACCTGCTCCACCTAAAAAAACTCCCTTCACAACTATAGACCTCCAACCTAGGTGTGATCCAGAGATGACATCTCCACAATCCCATCATCCACTTCAGCATCCACTCAACGTGGTAGGAGGTCAGAGCACCTGCTTTGATGGAGCTGCCGAGGCTTGTGTCGACTGATCTCAGAGCGGTGGCACCAGCCCCAGGGGTCTCCACAAACAAGCATGGGCTTATGTAGAGATCAATCTTCAATGCGGAGCAGCAGGCGCACTGGAGCAGATTACTCCAACACGCCAGCGCATGAGCTCATGAGAATGGATTAGATATTCATAGCCTTGCATTTAGCTTTTTATAAAGTAAAGCAGCATGCTCATAGGAACTGGGTCTTTCATTAGTGATGGGGCCGATACACAGCAGCCCCAAAAGTATTTGGACACTTATAAATCTGAATGACACTGCATTAGATACAAAATGTTCAACCAAGTGGCATGCGAGCAGATGACTGCATCTTTTCTGAGAACTACCTTTTGACAACCACTTTCTTTTTGTGCAATATTTTGCTTGAAAAGCATGTCTGTTTAGTTCTACTGTCTATTAAATAAACAAAATGCCCTTTGATTTGATTTGATTTTGTTATGTAAATGTTATATACACAACCGTTTAAACGTTTGAGGTCAGTACGTTTTTTTTTTTTTTAAAGAAATGTATACTTTTATTCAGCAAGGATGCATAGGATAATATTACTAAATATATATTTCAAATCAATGCAGTTCTTTTGAACTTTCTATTCATCAATGCTGAAAATATTTGGTTACCACAATATATTAAGTAGCACAACTGTTTTCAACATTGATAAGAAAAAAAATGTTTCTTGAGCAGCAAATCAACATATTAGAACGATTTTTGAAGGATCGTGTGACACTGAAGACTGGAGTAATGATGCTGAAAATTCAGCTTTGATCACACAGGGAAAACTATCACAGGAACATATTAAAACCGAAAAACATTTTAAATTACTAATGTTACAAATAATGTTAATATTTTACAATACTACTGTTTTTACTATATTTTATCAAATCAATGCAGCCTTTAAAAAAAAAAAAAAAAAAATCTTACCAACCCCAAACTTTTGAACAGTGTATCTGCAAAAATAATCTACAGAATTGTGATTTGCCACTTAAAGGATTAGAGTTAAAACCCCTGATTATTTATTCACCCCCATGTCATCCAAGATGTTCATGTCTTTCTTTCTTCAGTCGAAAAGAAATTAAAGTTTTTGTTTCTTTCAGTCGATGTTTTCCAATGTTTTCCTCGACTGAAAAGACAAAACATCTTTGATAACATGGGGGTGAGTAAATTATCAGGAAATTTTAATTCTGAAGTCTACTAATCATTTAAAGGGTTAGCTCACCCAAAAATGAAAATTCTGTCATCTCTCACTCTCACGTTGTTCCAAATCCATATGACATTTGTTTATCTTCGGAACACAAATGAAGATATTTTTAATGAAAGTCTATGCTTCTGACTCCATTGAAACTGGCGCTTCAAAATGCTCCTAACAAGATCGTAAAATAAATCCACATGAATCAAAAGGTTTAATCCAAGTCTTCTGAAGAGACGCAGCCCTTTAAGACATATGTAAATTTCTATAAAAAACAACAAACGTTTCTACCATGAAATGTGAAGAAAGTGAATGTGACTAAAAACAAGTTTCTGCTTTGAATCATTAGAAAATTATTGATTAATAGCTTTAAGGAGCTGTATGTGAATTTGTATGTATTACTTTTGTATTGCCAATGTGTGAACAGCTTGTAATGAAACTTAAAAAAAAAGACCTTCCCAGACTTTTTTAGGTTTCCTGTGAACGCCTGTATTCTAGTATATAGTATATTATATAATAGCGTAATTTTAATAACCTCATCTGTAGTCATGATGCCAGTGAATTGCAGAGCTGATGCAAGCATATCCACATTGCTATGATCTTATGCTTTCTTAACTGCTTTTTTCTCACCGCTGTCATTTGTGTTGTGTTAATTTTGTTATTGAGAGGAAAGCATGCAGCACATATTTACATATTCATATAATTTACATAAATATAACGCCACTCTCAGCAGTGTGGACGGCGTCAGGATGTTTGTATATAATATATCACTGTAAAGGTATTTCCAACTTTGTTTTTATTTTCAAGAAAAAAAGAAAGAAAAAAGAAAAAAAAATCACCAAAACAGTCAAACGATGTAAGTAATATCAAAAGTACAAATACATCTTTTTTCTTTCTAAAGTTGTCTTTCTTTCGTTTACTCCGTTGCCTCATCTCCAAATAATTATGCATGTTTTACATGTATAGACTCACTGACATGCACAACCTCTTCGCTCCTGGCAGGCACTCAGGTTGTCTCTAATCAAGGTTGAGGGCTCTTGAGCCTATTTGAGTTTAAGAGTGTTAAGGCCTGAACATCACATGTATATTTAATGGGGCAACGTCTGTTTCTTATCAAAATTATCACAGAGTGTTTGAGAGGGATGCTGATGAATGTACACGTCAAGGTATTAATCAAACAGGGTCTGAAAATTCATCTAATGCTGTTCTATCTATGTCTATTGTATAATTAATGATGTAGGCTCAGGCACTTGCTTTTGGTGCTCGAGCCCCTGCCCTTTTTCCAAAACTGATCGAAAGTGCCCCTCTCAAACAAATATCTATGATAATATTGTGTCAATAAAACAAAATGCATTTGATTATAATTAACATGACAATGTGAACAAAACTAAAGTAGCCTAAATTCACGTTTATTTTTACGTTTCTGTCAGTCTGAGGTGCCGTTGCCATGACTCGTTGCTATGGGTTGCGTAACTTGCGTGTCTCACATCGGACTTGACTGAAGGGGTCAGTCTCCGTTTTCGATGGTCTAAACTCCGGAGTAGCCTAGTGTGGACGACAGGCATAACCGTAGCAAAAGTTATGCGTTTTAAAATGAAGATGGACTAGTGTAAACGTACACTGTAAAAAATGATTTCCATGATTTGTTAACACAACATTTTTTATTTTGTCAAATCAACTTAGATTCACTAATGTTGTTCAGATAACAAAACATTTTTAGTTTAGGTTGATTAAACTAATGGCTTGGTGGCAATGCACTGATATAAAATAAAAACATTAGTTGATTGTACTAATAGATAGTTCACTCTGAGTCTTAATTTTCCCTGCGCATGCGCCGGACGCCCGAGTGTAAACAACAGACGACACTTGAAAGAGAAGGCGCGATTTTCTCTTCAGCTTCTTCAGAAGCAAGGAAACAAGACTGTTTATGGTAAGTAATTTTAAAATTCAATGTCTTTATAGACTGGTTTTGTCTAAGGGTAATGCAATTTATTTCCTAGGCAGCGAAAAATCAGAAGATGGTTTAAATCTAACGTTATAAGTAAGTTAATAATTTTGCCTCAGAAATTCCAGAAGTTTCCATTGAGGTTATTTGAAAGTTAGTGTGTTTCTTATGTCATCTTTTACGTTACAGTTTAGTTAGGCTGTTAGTGAAGCGATTCAACCTTAAAATAATCCCGATAAATAATAATAGTTTAATTATTTTTCATTTTCGTCGTGATTAAACGAATGCGTATTGGCCGTTTTAAAATATAACGTTAACGCATTCAGGTTAAGTTGACGTTTCCTTTAAGATAAGGAAACGGCAATAACGTTAAGTAATATAGATTGAACTGTTATACTTATGTTTCTGAAGCAATAAGTGTTCAAATGAATCTGTTTATGTAATATTTCAGACTTGTTGAGCTTTGAACATGTTTGCCAATTAACGTTACACGACGTAGGCCTAACGTTATCTTGGACCAGACCTGGGGAAGGAGCCATTTGCTTCTCTGCAAACTTAGGCTGTTTAGGGTAAGTAATTTAAAAATTCAATAATATGTCTCTATCACAACTGGTTTTGTCGTATTAATTTAATGTATAGGCGGGGAAAGGTCCGAAAATAGTTTAAATTTATTATAATTTTGCCGATTTAATTTTTTCTAACCACTTTACAGCACACACACATTTATTTTTAATCTTCTCTTTTATAGAACATTTTGCATAGAACACATTTTTTTTAACAGATAATCGCTATCAAATAGAACTATATAAATTACTGGTGTGGGAAATTCACACACATCTAAAGTGCAGTGTTATGGAAGAACCATTTCTTTTCACAGAAAAGAGAAGAACTGTTTGAGAAATATAACTTGCCATTGATGTACAAGTGATTGCAATAGGCCTGTGTGTGTGTGTGTGATAAATATCTTTATAGTGCAGTGCAAGGCTATATTTATTTTATTTTTATTTGTTATTTATATATTATTTTATTGCCATTACCTGTTTTTCATACAGAAGTTTAGTTTGCTAAATATATCAAATATTTTTTAGTTGGATATTGGATGTGAAAAGGAAATGGTTCTTCCATGACACTGCACTTTAGATGTGTGTGAATTTCCCACACCAGGAGTAATTTATATAGTTCTATCTTATAGCGATTACCTGTTAAAAAAATGTTCTACGCAAAATGTTCTATTAAAGAGAAGATAGAAAATAAATATTTGTGTGTGCTGTAAAGTGGTTTGATAAAATGAAATCGGAATCAGCTCAAAACGGTATCGGCAGGTCAAACTCGAGGAAAAATCGGAAATCAGGATCGGGCTAAAAAATTGTAATCGGTGCATCTCTGAGACAGGTTTATCTTTACAAAAACATGGGTTACTTTTGTAATACAGTATTGCCTTGAATTATAATCTGAAAAAGTGACCCAAGTATTGAGAAATGTGTCCTAGCAATTGTAAAAAAAAAAAAAAAAAACTGTAATATTCTAATTGTGGGTCTGCTATTTTACTAGATTGCTGCAGAATTTCAACGCATAGTGTCCACAGACCTTAAGACGACCTTTTTCCATGGGCTTGATGAGTACCTAAAAGGATTTTTGCGGTTGTACCAAGCCAAAGACATTGGAGAACTCAAGAGCCTGATTCAGTCTCTTGAAGATCATGTGAGTATATGTGAATTTAATTTAGAATTAGAAAAATGGTTCCAGTGTCACATGCCTGATTAATTAAAATTTCTATGCAACGCAACTTGATTTTGGCATCGGTGCTCGAGGTCCGAGGCTATTGGCCCCCTCCCGGCACGCTGTTTGCCCTGGGTTGCACTGGCCTCACAGTGGAAAAGTGGCTTATGACTACTAGTTTTTATTTAAAGGGTTATTTCACCCAAAAATGAAAATAATGTAATTAATGACTCTACCTCATGTCGCCCCAAGCCCGTAAGACCTCCGTTCATTTTCGGAACACAGTTTAAGATATTTTAGATTTAGTCCGAGAGCTTTGTGTCCCTCCACTGTAAATGTATGTACGGTATACTGTCCTTGTCCAGAAAGGAAATAAAGACATCATCAAAGTAGTCCATGTGACATCAGTGGGTTAGTTACAATGTTTTGAAGCATCGAAAATACATTTTGGTCCAAAAATAACAAAAACTACGACTTTATTCAGCATTGTATTGTCTTCCGGTTCTGTTGTTGATCCGCGTTCACTAGTCCGCAGTGACACTGGTGACGTAAGACGCTGCTGACGTGTGTCTGGTGCGTCCGTGTATTCGGGTTCAAATAAATATGGCTGGGAAAAAAATGCAAGGCTTCCTCTGTGTCGAAATCCTTAGACATGTTTGCGAAGATTGTTCGAAGATTGACAGCGTGCGCTTCCCTCAGACTGTAAACGAAGCTCGGGCGCACCAGACACACGTCAGCAGCGTCTTACGTCAGCAGCGTCACTGAACGCGGCTCGACAACAGAACCGGAAGACAATACAATGCTGATTAAAGTCAATAGTTTTTGTTATTTTTGGACCAAAACGTATTTTCGATGCATCAAAAAATATCTTAAACTGTGTTCCGAAGATGAACGGAGGTCTTACGGGCTTGGGGCGACATGAGGGTGAGTCATTAATGACATAATTTTCATTTTTGGGTGAACTAACCCTTTAAAACAATGTTATTCATTGCAGAGCTCAAACCAACGTAGAAGAGCAGTTGTCCTTCGTGGGCTTCCTTACTTCCTCAAAGAGGAACCCTCCAAGTTCATCAAAATTTGTGAGGTATGTAAATATCATGTTTGTTTTAATAAGGCCAATGCCTTTTCTTTTTTTCAGGGGAGGGGGTCTACCCCAGGTAGACTGTAAAGTTCTTTGGAGTAACTGAAATAGTTTTAAGCTATTTAAACTGACGTGGCCAAGACCTACATTTATTAAAGCATTATTGGTTTGATATATTTAAAACATTAAAGAATATTTACCATTAATTTTACTATAGATTATTCACATACCCTTATTCTAATGGAAACACGCCTCTGTTTAAAACTCATTCATTGTTAACCTACAAAGGCTTTGCAAATTTGTAATTTTGTGATTCATAGTAATTTCCTTGTTCTCTTATTAGCCAACTGATGAGGAAGAGGTGGTGAAGGGGATGAATGTTGGACTCTTGGTGGTCACAGAGGCGAACACTGCAAACCTCCTCCCAAAGGAAATAATCGATGTGGCTGTGGTGTTAGAGGAGGTGATTGTGCTTGATGGCTTAACGGACGTGTCAAATGCCTTTGCTATACTAATGGGGCTTCTTTATGCTCTGAACATCACTTACCCCAAGGAGGTCAAATATACATTTAAAGTACTCCAAAAAGTGGTGGCGAGGTATGTTCGGCCAGAGTTCTTGGAGTAAGGAACAAACTGTTCAGTGTTTAGTGGAAGAGGATTTTACTCTCCCCTACTCACACTCACTGACATTCTGACATGTTTTTATTCGTCTGTTTTGAAAACAAAATCTCACAAATATAACTATTTGCTAGCTCTGAAGTTGGATATCATTGAACACAATGATTTTCTCCTTTTCATTAATGTAAGTGTTTATTTTTTCTTCTTTCTTTGCACTCGCTCATCCATTCACATTTCACTTCACATACACTCACTCATGAATTACATATAAAACAGTGTTTGCATTCAACCACTTTTTTTGGGGCGTGTGGCTCAGTGGTTCATGTAGGTTGTCTACAAACCGGAAGGTTGGTGGTTCAATCCCCGGTTCCACCTGACCAAGTGTCGAGGTGTCCCTGAGCAAGACACCTAACCCCAGCTGCTCCCGACGAGCTGGATGGCGCCTTGCATGGCTGACACCGCCGTCGGTGTATGAATGAGTGTATGAATGGGTGAATGCGAGGCAATATGTAAAGCGCTTTGGTGGCCATTGGGTCTGTGAAAGCGCTATATAAATGCAGTCCATTTACCATTTGGAGATTTTGAGTTCAAATGGAATATCCTTGTAACTGAACTGTTGTAAGCTTAATATTCATTATAAAATGTTATGAATTGGTGTAAGTCTTTAAAAATGTGGAATAGATGAAGAAAACTGTTTCGCAGGGTTAGTTCACCCAAAAATGAAAATTGTCATTACTCGCGCTCATGTCGTTCCAAACCTGTAAGATATTCATTCGTCTTTGGAACACAAATTAAGATATTTTAATGAAATCTGAGAGCTTTTTGTCCATCCATTGACAGCCTATGCAACTATCACTTTCAAACCCCAGAAAGGTAATAAAGACATCATTGAAGTAATCCATGTGACTCCAGTGGAATAACCTCAAGTTTATGAAGCGATGTGAGTGCTTTGTGATTCACTTATTGTGATTCAATTATTTTAAACCAGTAATGCTTTAATAAATGTAGGTCTTGGCCACGTCAGTTTAAAATAGCTTAAAATTATTTCAGTTACTCCAAAGAGCTTTACAGTCTTTACAGACCCCCTCCCCTGAAAAAAAGAAAAGGTATTTGCCAACCCCAATGTTTGCACCAAAAAATTGTGAACGTGCGTTGGAGATTGATAGATTCATATTTTGTAAATATTTTTATTTTTGTGCAAATAAAGCACTCACATCACTTCCTAAACTTAAGGTTAATCCACTGGAGTCACATGGATTACTTCAATTATGTCTTTATTACCTTTCTGGGGTTTGAAAGTGATAGATGCATAGGCTGTCAATGGATGGACAAAAAGCTCTCAGATTTCATTAAAATATCTTAATTTGTGTTCCAAAGACGAATGAATATCTTACAGGTTTGGAACGACATGAGCGCGAGTAATGACAATTTTGATTTTTGGGTGAACTAACCCTTTTAATACTATTTGAGAAATAAAATATTGTTTAGAGAAAATGATTTTCATGCGTCATGTTCATTAAATGGGTTTTTGTTTTTAATTCTATTGCACTTAATTCAAACTGATTTTAATGTCATCACACTGACATTTGTTTATTCTTGCACATGCTTGACAGTTATAGCATGCTTGTATTGTTGCTTTAATGTGTTTGTATGTTTTTATTCAAGCAGCAGTTAATTATATCATACTAATGTATACTATAATACAATTATAATTTAATAAGTATAATTTATACTTGTCAGACAATTCAATTAATTCATATTTTTGTGAATGTTATAATAAATGTTAAAGTTATGGTTTATTTGTGCTGTTATTCCAGAATAATTTCTTTTAACAAAAAAGCTTTTGTTGTTTTAAGTTGTGTTGAAGTTGATTTAACTCATAATTTTAAGGCAACCGTGTAAACTTCTTAGTTCATTGTTACAACAAACTATATGTAGTTAAGATTAAGTTGAGTGAACTTAAAATTGTAAGTAAACTTAATCCCTTTAATTGCTTGAATAAGTTGATACAATATTTAATCTTAAGTTAGGACAACAAAATCACTTGTTGTAAAAACTCACATTTTTAGTTTCAATTAACTCAAAATTTTAAGGCAACCAGGTAACTTACTTTTTTTAGTCAAACTAACAAATCATTTTTTACAGTGCGTAGGTATTCCACAGTCTGCTCGGGAACCGATGCTCTCGAGCCAAATATGGCTCTCTCAGTGAGTAGCCTACGGCAGGAAAAAATAAACCAATCCATTTTTAACCTTTTTTTTTTTTTTCAATAATAAATTTTTTCAATACAAAGGTAGTGTCGAATCAAAAAAAAAAAAAACACATACAAAATTATTTTAAAATATTACATAATTCATTGATGCCTTTTTGTCATGTATAACACACTGACCAATCGTCATCTGGCACAACAAGTTTAAATTTCATTGGACAATGTAATGTGGAGCGGTACTTTTCCAGTCATTCATAAATCGTTTGAAAATTACAGACGAATTTACATTAATGAAGGATCTGAATCTGCGTCGTTGAATCAATGGATGTTAATTGACTATAAAGCACTCAATGAATGAGTGTAGGCTAACAACAACATGCGAAATGGTGACGTGAAAGGACTTTATTATATTAATATTTTTGATAATTATTCAGGAATAGTATATATATATATATATATATATATATATATATATATATATATATATATATATATATATATATATATACTATTCCTGAATAATTATCAAAAATATTAATATAATAAAGTCCTTTCACGTCACCATTTCGCATATATATATATATATATATATATATATATATATATATATATATATATATATATATATATAGTATAGTACCAGTCAAAAATGTGGACACATTACTATTTTTTTATGTTTTTTTAAAGAAGTCTCTTATGTGCTTCAAGCCTGCATTTATTTAATTAAAAATACAGTGAACATTTATTACAAATTCAAATATTGGTTTTCTATTTTAATATACAGTAGGCCTACTTTAAAATATAATTTATTTCTGTGACGCTAAGCATCATTACTCCAGTCTTCACTCTTCAGTGTCACCTGATCCTTCAGAAATCATTCTAACATGATGATTTATTATCTGGAAACAGTTGTGCTGCTTAATGTTTTTTTGGAACCTGTGATACTTTTTTCAGGATTCATTGATGAATAAATGAAGAGTTCAGATGCAAAAGCCTCTAAGTGCCATTTGAAATTTTCTTCTAGAATGATAATTTTTATCAAGCTTGTATATTTAAGTTCAGTAATTTCACTTAAATGGCAATGAAGATGACCTAATAATTGTCATTTAAGTGAAATTACTGAACTTAAAATGTACAAACTTGATAAAAATGATAAAAATCATTCTAGAAGAAAATTTCTAAATGGCACTTAGAGGCTTTTGCATCTGAACTCTTCAAATAGTTAAAAAGAACAGCATTTAATTAAAATAGAAATTCATTTAAGTCTTTACTATCACTTTTTATCAATGATTTATCAATTTTATCCTTGCCGAATAGTATTAATTTCTTTAAAAAAAAAAGAAAAAAAATGACTGACCCCAAACTTTTGAATGGTAGTGGATATTGATACAAAATATTTCTATTTTAAATAAATGCTGTTCTTTTTTAAGAATTCTGAGTTTAAAAATTTACAAAAAGTACCAAAGGTTATAATTATATTAAAATAGAAAACCACTATTTTAAATTGTAGTAATATTTCTCAATATTACTGTTTTTTTTTCTGTATTTTTGATCAAATAAATGCAGCCTTGATGAGCATAAGATACTTCTTTCAAAAACATTAAAAATATTAATGTTTCCAAACTATTGACCAGTTATTTTATGTATCTATGTATATGTGTGTGTGTGTGTGTGTGTGTGTGTGTGTGTGTGTGTGTGTGTGTGTGTGTGTGTGTGTAAAAAAAAAAAGGGCATATACTGTTTATATGCCCTTTTTTTTACATTTGAGCCCCTGCCCTTGAGGAACTCTCTGCACGTCCCGGTAGGCTATTAAGTGGAGAGGAGAATTGTGACGGTGTTGCACCTGTGCTGTGTAAGAAGTCGCTCCAACAGAAATGTAATGCCATTTTGGTTTCGATCCCTGGAAACATATGCAGACGTTTTAAAAATACATTTCAAAAATAGGCATTCAACTTTTATTTTCTATTTTGGCTCACAACTTCTATGTAATGTCATTAGAAAACATTCAGTATTAATAAACTCTACCTTGAGGCTGCACACAGATCTTCTTGTTCTCACATTCCTGGAAAAAAATGGTGAAGAAAATAAGTTAGCCCCCTACTGGACATTACTATTACTGTAACCTTTTGACAAGTTTATTTCTGACTACTCCACTGGTTTATAATTAATGAAAAATAATAATAATAAAAGAATTCTCTATAAAATCTCTATCAAGTATAAATATTTAGTAAAAAAAAATTACATTTATAAATTTGACTAATTATAAAAACCATTCAACCATTACAATTTCTTTTTTTTATGATAACAGAGTTATTCATGTTCAAAGTTCATGCCCAAATCATGTCCTTGGCTAATGTAATAGAAAATATCTGCAGGAAAAATCTCTGTGCAGTGTGGCAAATCCCTGATTTGCCTAAATCAATACCAGTGAAGGGGGGGGGGGGGGGGGGGGGGGGGACAATACAGCAGCAGGAAGATAATAAAAGAATAATATGTAAATGGCTGGTTGAGATAAAGTGGATAATTTCTCACAGACGGAGGGGAAATTGGCTGGATGTTATCAGTCCTGGGAGAGGGAGAACCCCTGGTGTGTGTGTGTGTGTGTGTGACAGAGACATCCTGTTTGCCTTGACTTCAAAATGTGTGTCTGGGGTTTCATTTGAGGATAAAACATGATGGAAATAGTGATTTTAATGCTGTGCTATTAAAGGATGCAAGGCAGGATATTGCATTTGTAGCCGTTAAATCCTCCCGCTGTATTTATAGCATCAGTTAGCGCAGTAGTTGTCTCTCTTATTTTTTCCCTCCTCTAGAAGCCCATTAGAAACGAACACTAGCATATTTATTTCCCCGTTATCTCAATATTCTTTCAATGGGCAAACTTAATTAGGATTTTTTGTGGATTAATTTAACATTTTCAAATACAAACTACCGTTCAAACATTTGGGGTCAGTAAAATGTTATGCTCACCAAGCCTGCATTTATTTGATAAAAATACAGCAATACCAGTAATATTGTGAAATATTATTACAATTTAAAACAACTCTTTTCTATTCGAACACATTTTAAAATGTCATTTTAATTCCTTTTATTAATTTAATTTTGTAGCTGAATTTTCAGCATCATTACTCAGCATCATCAGTCTTCAGTGTCACATGACCCTTCAGAAACCATTCTAATATGCCGATTTGCTGCTCAAGAATCATTTATTATCAATGATGAAAACAAGGGACTGTTTAATATTTTTATGGAAACTAACACATTTTTTCAAGATTATTTGATGAACAAAAAGTTCAAAAGAACAGCATTAATTTGAAATATATATATTTTTTTACATTTTAAATGTCTTTACCGCCCAAAAAAAGCATGTCTTAAACCAGATGTTAATTTGCGCTGCTCTTGGTAGACTATTATGGAAATGATCCGGCTGCGTCTGTGTTCTTTCATTTGCGTGTCGTCAGTAGATTTTTTTGGAATTGCGCTCTCGTGCTAATTTGCCCTGTTTAGTAAATCTGGCCCCAGGACATTCCATATTGTGCATTATCAATTATGATTTCACATTAACTTTAAGCAAGTGTTCAAGCGTTATTCGCTGCACTCAGCGCTGAAGTTCATTTAGATTAAGTGAAAAGAAAGGGTTCCTGACACTTGCAAAAAGTTGGTTTTGGCATGTTAACAACAGCAGTCTTATGAACCTGGAGCTGTAAACTCAACATTTCTTACCAGGAGCACCTGAGCCTGTTCTTTCAATGCATCGGTGAACGCCACAGCAAACCTGCATGCGAGAGAGAGATGAAGCAAGTGAGCTGACATGTTTAACGTGTAAAGAAACATGAAAAGCCTGCACAGGGTTGTGTGACGGTGAGGTAAACGCCAGCGACTGTGTTCAACCGCTTTCATTTCGCCGCGCAATTCCACACTTTCCCAGACATCAAAGCTGTCAGAGCTCGCCCAAAATCTGTAAATCAAATCAGTCAAGCCACGCAAATAAAAGTACAGCAATGCAATCCCTGAGTAGCGCTTATAGTCAGGATGATGAAGAGGAGGAATATTTTTTTTGTAATTGAAAACTTTTTTTATCATAACTATTAACTATTAATAATACTGCTAGCATAAAAAAATATGAATAGATAAAAGATCTTCATTTCAGAAAATACGTTTGATTTTAAAAGTGACCTAGAAAGGGAAAGTGTTACATTTTTGTTTTACATTTCTCAAAACTCTTTTGTTTATTTCCCATTTAAAATTACATTTTATATCCCAGATTTTCAATGTGGTCTTGGACTTTAGAAGCTCCCTGTATTTTTTTTTAAGAACAAAAAAAAAGTCAAAGTTTGGACTGTGCCTCTGTCGTGCTGTCAAGCCTCATCCTAAAGCTTGTTTATTCAAACTCAAAACAAACGCACATACATAAGACATAAGGCCCTCTTTTGATACTTGTGGGTGGAATAAAGAAAAAGCAGACATAGTGTTGTTATTTTTCCAAATGACTGCAACTAAACCCCATGGGTTTCCCTATATCTCCTCTTCATTATCTCTTGTCCCTCATCTCTCTCTTTCAGGAGCTGTGAAGGTTAGGCAGTAACGACGACAGCAGGGGGTCTTCTCTAAGAGATGTGTTTGAAGTCGAAAGGCTCTTATTCTCCCTAGTGACAATTATTCCCTTAAGACTGTCAAAACGGTGTGAATCTCTCTGTACTAATCAAACAGACCACAAGAATCTTTAACACCTGGCTAATGAATTGAAACCATAGCTGGCAGGCTTTGGGTACAGATGTATTATTGATTTAAAAAAATTAAAAAATAAAAAGGAGGAGGAGAAGAAATGCCACATAATGATACCTGGTCCTATCAACCTTTTTGGCCAAAGGCGCAATGGAGGATAAAAAGAGAGAGCCTTAAAAGGAGAGATACTATATACTGCCATTCAAAAGTTCAATATCACAGGTTTAAAAAAATAAATAAATAATTACAGAGCAGTCCTGAAGCATCAACTAGTCTCTCCCCTGTGAAGACCTTCTTTCCCTTCCCTTTACCTCTGTACAGATCAAACGTTGCAAAATGATTCCAGTTCACATGGATACGCGGAAGCGACAAAAAAAATCTGTATTATGAATTTTTACGGCCAGACAAGTAATTTGGTGAGGTCAATTTGTATAGAAAGACTACAGGCCTGCGCACATAATCATAGCACACATTCAAACCCGTTTACCTATAGACTAGACACGTAGTACGCATGTGCGCGCCGTCTGCGTTTTCACGGATTTGCGTTTTTGAAGTTTGCTAACGCTTATAATAAGCGCTTATAATGATGACGCTTTTCAAAAAATGTCAACACTTGCACCTTGGAACCTATTTCAAGGTTTCCGTTCTCGAGCCACCAGGCACTGTTGTTGTGCAAATTTTTTCTTTTTTTTTCTTTATTTAACCAGGAGATAACCTCACTGAGATTAAAATCTCTTTTACAGGAGTGTCCTGGCCAAGATAAGCGGCCCAGTTGTTCAAACACACATATAACAATAAAACAATACAACACACAATAAATTAGTATTAAAAAATACAACCTCAGAACCATTTGCAAATCATTAAATCTTTCTCTAGCGCATATATAAGTGTTCTAAAATTGCTGAAAGACACCAGATGATTCAGCCTCAATGTCTTTTGTAGAGAGTTCCATTCTGAAGGTGCAGCATAGTTAAAAGCAGTTTTACCTAAATTAAATCTCTGTAAATCTCTCAAAGCTTCTTGTTTTGTAGGAGCAGAGCAATAGATAACAGTGTCATCTGCATAAAAGTGAAACCTTGCTTTTTCAATGTTAACATCAAGACAGCTTATATATATAGTAAATAGTAATGGCCCCAATACAGATCCTTGGGGAACTCCCTTAACCACTTCATTTAAGTCAGATTTGATACCTTGCACCTGCACACATTGGGTTCTTCCCTTTAAATATGTTTTAAACCACGAGACTACATTAACTGACAATCCAACACTTCTAAGTCTATCCAGCAATATATCATGGTCCACAGTGTCAAACGCTTTAGATAAATCAATAAAAAGACATGCACAGTGTTGTTTTTCATCTAAGGACCCTACAAGGTCGTTTATAACTTTTAGGACAGCCGTAATAGTGCTGTGTTTTTTACGAAATCCTGATTGCTTGGTAGTCAAAAGCTTATGAATCTGTAAATACTGTGTCAGTTGATCACTGATAATTTTTTCCAAAAGTTTTGACAAAATATAAAGCTTCGAAATCGGTCTGTAGTTATCTAATGAAGTAGAGTCGCCCCCTTTCAACAAAGGAACCACGAATGCAGACTTCCAGATCTGCGGAATTTTATTGGTTGTTAAAGAAAGATTGAACAGATGCGTCAATGGTGGTGAGATAATATCAGTCGCTAGTTTTAAAAACAGTGGTTCAATAAGATCAATAAGGTCTAGATCTTTTAATACAGAGCAAACATCAGAAAAGTTAATATGATTAAAAACAAACTCTGTTGTCCATAAATTATGCTCTGCGTTAAGGAATTCAGAATTTACAGTATAATTATTAATCTGAGACCTAGATCCAATAAAGTGACTATTAAAACAGTTGAGCATTTGTGATTTATCTACTATTTTAGTACAATCTTTTGTTATACAAGGGGGAAGACCTGGAACAGATCCATTACCAGTCAAAAGCTTCACATTGAAAATTTACAATTTGAAAATTGTAAAGCGCTTTGGTGGCCATTGGGTCTGTGAAAGTGCTATATAAATGCAGTCCATTTAGCATTTAATTTGTGATTTGTAGAATAGGAATTGTGCACCTGCCATGAAGAATTTGAGAAGGTGAACTGTTGTATTGTGTTTGTGGAAGATAAGTGTGGAAGGTCTAAGTTTATCTAAGGAAAAGTCTACAAGTTAGCAACTCTTAAAACATTTCTCTCTGTGACTTCAAATATACTGATACACATGTGTGGCTATTCTCTACAACTACAAATTCCACTGTCACAGGCGTTCAGTTGTTTTGCACCAAAAATATCTTCATAGATAATGCACGGCCCCATGTTGCAGGGATCTGTACACAATTCCTGGAAGCTGAAAACATCCCAGTTCTTGCATGGCCAGCATACTCACCGGACATGTCACCCATTGAGCATGTTTGGCAGGGCTGCCAACTCTCACGCATTCAGCGTGAGACTCACGCAATTGAGCCAATTCTCACCCTCTCAAGCCACACCCCCGATTTCTCACGCTGAAGTGTCAACCCGGTCGGTCAAATGCCTGAAAGATAAGTTTATCTATAGATCTACCAGTTGAGCCATTCGTGATCGACTAGTTTTACCGCAAATTAGTTAATATCCTGTAATCTAGAGCGAGCGTGCATGCGAGACAGATGTGTTGAGCTCCTAACGGCGCGGTCCTAACCGCGCACGACGGCAGAGAGGTAAGCGAGTGAAAGAGCTTGCGTGTTCCACAGGGCACAATCAACAACCTGATCAACTCTATGCGAAGGAGATGTGTTGCACTGCGTGAGGGAAATGGTGGTCACACCAGATACTGACTGGTTTTCGGACCCCCAAATATTGCTGACTTGTGCGTCTCAAGCGCCCTCTTTACGTTTGTCCTAATGCCTGTTAGTTGTCTGTGGATTGGCCTATATTTGGCGTTGAAAATGGAAACGTCTTTAGACATGGAAAATCGATTTTACATTCAATTCAATGAACACTTGTGTCACAAAAATCGAACAGGATTTTTTCACAAAAGTGACAGCCGTATTAAAGACTAATCTCAGATGCAGAGATTAACAATACACTAGAACTCTTATATAATCCTCTTTTTATACAGTTTGCCTACAATTACAAATCATAAATCACCCCTTGCTTACAAACCTGTTCGACCTTCTTTATGTTGTTGATAAAAAAATTTTTTTTGAAGAATGTACTGGAGATTGCAAGTCTTAAAAAAAATATGCAAAAGCACAATTAAAGTATCATACTATAATTGGCCCATATGACTTATATTGGGCCATATGGCATTATAGTCTCCTGAAGCCATATTAATTGTTATGTGAGAAACAAACAGATATCGTTTTTTTTTTAATTGCATGGAAAATAACAGCCAGAACATTATTTAAAATCTCTTCTTTGAGTTCCACAGAGTCGTACAGGTTTAGAATGGGTCATAAATGATGACATTAACTATAGCTCCATTAACTATAGCTGACTAGAGCAGGGAAGCAGGATAGGCGGCAGCTTTCATAAGAGACTGGGTAAATTTGACCTGGCCTTGCGCAAAACCTCCTCCATCACAGCTCGCTTGTGCTCATCCTTTACGTCCTCGTTGACATCCGTCCCTCCGAAGACCACTCCAAACGGCACTCCAGCATCTGCAGAGAAATGGAAATTCACAACAAAGACGTAAATCCGTTATTTTACTTATTCACCTCCTCTGAAGTTCAACTTTTAAATCCTTAGAGTGAGCAAAGTCCTTGAGGCATGAAACAGTGTGTTTATCTTGCCAGAGGGGAAAGTCGTCATCTTTGGGAAATGACTAAAAAAAACTGGCCATATCTTAGAGAGGTGAGGGAGAAGTAGCCTTCAATCTGAACAAGGCATTCTGTAAGGATGCACAATAATATCAGTCAACATTTTACAGTTTTTTTTTAAATGAATGCCATAAATTGATCATGGAAGCAGATAATATGAGTGCCATCATACTGCCCATAAAAAAACACTGTGACTGTGATGATGGTATCAGATGGTAATACCATGTTACACTTGTAGCTGAAAACTAATGGCTGATATTAATTATATATATTTAATATATATATATAGTGGCAGAAATTGGCATAAGCAATGAAATATATAATATTAGTTAATCTCATAAAAATTGTTTCCCTAAACAAAATCCTACTCTAAAACGTAATGTTTCATGTGCAAGTGGGCATTTCCAAAGTTTCTATCACTAGTAAAGTCATAAATTGTGTGATAGATGTGGATAGTAACACTAATGAGACGAGATAGATGCGTGTACAGTAGGCTGACGGGCAGCTTAGACTATGTGGTACACAAACTCCACATACAATCAATTGCATCTATATGAGCTGTTCTCACTAATATAGTGAAACCAACATGTGTGTGTATATTTTAAGAGGCAGAGGGACTTGCCACCTAAAAGAAGCCTGCCTCCTTTGAAAAGATGAATGGCCAGCGCAGCCTCGACCCGCGGCTCTTGCGTCATCAGGGATGATACATCAGAGGCAGAACTAAACTCTCTTGTATCACACAGTACACAAGTGTGTCCTGCAGCCACGATGTGATTCCTGCAACCCAAACACACACACACAAACATTATATCTATATATATATATATCAGCATCTCATTCTCTGTAATTAAGTGGCTCTGAGCTGTTCTTGGTATCATGGTACAGTGATGGTTATGGTACTTTGATATATACACGGAATTTGCCTGGTATTTCAAATAATACCATATTACCATTGTACAGTACATTCCCCAAAAACATGGTACTCATTTGTAACTTACAACAGCGCCAACAGATTCACAATGGTGTAACGTTGTGTGCATTATGCAGTGCAATACGTGACATTGCGATGTATATCGCATTATCGCTTCACTTGAAAAATGATCGCCTTACAGGATTAATACTAACTTACTCGAATAAACTGTGCTGCCTGTGAGAGGTGATGATCAATGGAGGATTGTTATACTTCCTGGTTTCGCTAACCAAACATGTTACTGTACCTTATTCTTTCGGCAGTGGTACAGTTTCCTGTTTTAGGATTTAAGCAGGCTAGGAAGAGCAGGCGCATTTCAGCGTGTGGCGATAAAATGCTGACGCTAATAAAAAAAGCAAGAGCGCCTGCCAGCAGACGGACAATGGTTTACTCTCTTGACCTGACTCTGTTAATCTCATGCTGTCACGTCAGAGACCATCCTACCTAACCGACGTGCCACGCGTGTGGAGTTTATTTTAGAACGGGTCCGTTTCAAATGAAGACCCTCCGGAAACACGGAACTATAGTGGGCGCAACGTTAAAAAATGAAATGTGGCACCAAATATATATATAAAAAATATATTAATATGTATAATAATTTCGAGTGTATTCCATCTGGATTGTGGAACAAGCCTGCTAAATGTTAGCGATAAAAATAGCCTACAATTCTGTACGTCCATAAAAAAAAAAGTAAAAGTAAGTTGCCTATATAGTGCCATGATAATATTATAATTATTTATTAAATGACATAATCACCTTCTGTGTTAATTTTTCTGTAAAAACTTCCTTTCCCTGAAATATAGTATTGACAGATTATTTAGGAACATTGTATAACTGATACAATTGAGAATATAATAATAAGTAGCCTAATAATATATTTTTTTATCTTTTATTGAAAGAAGTCTCATTCTCAAAAAGGCTGCATTTATTTGATCAAAAATACAGTAAAAACAGTAATTGTCACAGCCCAGCTAACAATTTTATGTTCTGGGAACGTTCGGGGAACGTTCTTGTTTGGTTCCCAAAAAATAACCAAATGGGAACCATACGGGAACGTTAGGGGAACGTTCTGTGTTTGCTGGGAGTCACGTCATGTTTAGTTTCATTGTCTTGTTGTATTTTTGTCACTGTTTTTGCCTGTGTTCTAGATAATTATTAATTATTAGTCATGGGATTAGTACTCACCAGTTCCGTTTCGTTAATGATGCTTATGTGTGTTTAAGCCCTTAGTTTTCCTAAGTTCATTGTCTTCCTTTAACGTTTGGTAGTGTTCTTGCTCTCTCTGTTTAATATTCTGTCTATTCTGTCATTCTGTGTCACGCATCGAATTAGTTGGAATACCTACATCTTCGATCTAGCCCATGAAGGCCTCTCAATATTGGACTATTCACTTAATTTCTGTCAGTTCGCCAATACCTTTGAAATCACTATATTGGATTAGAGTGAACCTTCACAGCCCACTTGACCTACCCAACATGACCAGAAGCAGTGGCGTAGGTTTGATTTTGAAATTGGTGGGGACGGGGACATCAATGTATAAATATATATTAAGTTTTGATCGAAATTATTGCTACGGATATATCAGTGTCACTGGATATTGGTAGGGACACGTCCCTAGCGTCCCTACTAAATTCTACGCCCCTGACCAGAAGCACCTGGAGATAAGTCATCCTCAGGTGTCTAGTGCGCGTATGCCATTCCAGCTAATGACATCACTCACGGCCACTGCAGACACAAAACCCACCGCGGAGACAGATCCCGAGCCCACCGCAGACCGTGTCCTGGTGCTGAGACCCGCCACGGACAAAGAGCCAGAGCCAATGCCCGCTACGGAACCAGAGCCTGCAGCCCCGTCCATCCTGCAATGGAACCCCGTCATCCAGTCTGACCAGGTATGTGAGCCAGTTGTAACTTCCGAACAAGTGGGAATTTTAGTGGCGCTAGAAGTGGAGGATCTACCTCCGCTGATCCCAGGCAGTCCAAGCTACATCGCTGTTGATGTTGTGCCCACCCAGCCCTCTCCCACTTCCTCTGCCAAAACTAGTCAGTGCCTTTAGTCCCACCTCCGCTGGCTCCCTCCAGTCCCTCGTCTCCTTCCGCCGCAGATTTTCAGGTCACCAGCGTTGCCTTGCCGAGTGGATTCCTTGGCTTCAACCCTGGACGCCGAGCCCTTAAAGGGTTAGTTCACCCAAAAATGAAAAGTAAGTCATTAATTACTCACCCCCATACCAACCCCGTAAGACCTTCGTTCGTCTTCGGAACACAAATGAAGATATTTATGATTAAATCTGAGAGGTTGATCACTCCTCCATAGGCTCCCTAAGGGAATGACACCGGACGGCCCAGAAAGTCATTAAAGAAAATGTTTATATATTCCATGTCACAACAGTGGCTCAACTATAAGTTTACTATTCCTTTTCTTCCTTGTAGGCCTGAAACGAGACTTCAAGAGATTTCCACGACGCGCACGCGCGAGAACTTAACTGAAGTAGTTGAAGGAGATCGCAATTCTCACGCATGCGTCGTGGAAATCTCTTCAAGTCTCGTTTCAGGCCTTCAAGGAAGAAAAGGAATAGTTGAATAAAGTCGTTATTTTTGTTTGTTTTTTCGCACAAAAAGTATTCTCGTCGCTTGATAATCTTGTAGTTGAGCCACTGTTGTGACATGGAATATTTAAACATTTTCTTCATTGACTTTCTGGGCCGTCCGGTGTCATTCCCTTAGGGAGCCTATGGAGGAGTGATCCAGCTGTCACATTTAATCATAAATATCTTCATTTGTGTTCCGAAGACGAACGAAGGCCTTACGGGGTTGGTACAGCATGGGGGTGAGTAATTAATGACTTAATTTTCATTTTTGGGTGAACTAACCCTTTAACTCCACCTCGGCCCATCGACCAGTCAGCACCTCCTTGGCTCCTCACCCCCCTCAGCTCCCCTAAGGACTGTCGTCCTCGCAGCTTCACCAGGCTCACTCATCCTTCCGGACCCACCTTGGTCAGACATCACTTTGCCTGCGCCACAGACATCAGCTGCGGCTCCGACCAGTCCACCTCAGCTGCTTGTCACCGCCAGGAGTCGCCTTCCGGATAGGGGGAGGTCTGTCACGTTTTGCCTTTGTTTTGGTTTCGTTTTCATATTGAACTTTCAGTTACTTGTTTCCTGCCAGTCATTAGTTGCCATGGACACTCATTTAACGATCACACGTGTTAGCCTTTGAGTTAATCATTGATCATTGTTAAGTTCCTCATTTCCTTCTGTTTCTTTGTCTGGTATAGAGTGCCGAAGTTATGACGTCACTTTGTAGGACAACTCGGAAGTTAGCGGCGCATGGGTTCCCTCGATCGAAAAGCTATGCATTTTCCCCATAGACTTTTGGAAAATCGCAAAAAATAAGATCTGTGTTCAAACAAAGAGTTGTGACCCTTACACGTTTTGTCTATCAAGATAATCTTTACAAGTTAATCCAAAATGTATACATTTTGAAGCCTAAATAAAGCCAATCACCGTTTTTTAAGACACAATAAAGTTTAAAAAACCACAAGCAGGTTATAACTGGTGTGTTTTATGTCATAGATCAAAACGTGAAAATATTTAGAGGCTTTGTTAACCACAGACCTTATTTCAGGCGATTTAGCAAAAACCTATTAAAAAAAATCCATAGACTTTAGGGCGAGGGAACCGGTAGTGCTACTAACTCACTTCCGCGTTTTGCCCTACAAGTGACGTCATAACTTTGGCACTCTATTGTCGTATGTTACACTCTTTTATTTTGCATTCTTTCCTGTGGATTAGAGTTGTTTACTTAATACTTTTGTTTCTGAACCTTTTTGCATCTGGATCATCTTAGTCGGACCTAGAACGTTGCACACATGATATATATATATATATATATATATATATATATATATATATATATATATATATATATATATATATATAGAGAGAGAGAGAGAGAGAGAGAGAGAGAGAGAGAGAGTTTGCTTAGTAATCAACAACAAACACATAACTGGTAGCTTTTACAGTCTTAGTCAGTTCTCATGAGAGAGAAGAGCTGTGACTGTGGCTGACTTTCATATAGTGTTTTCATGCCACAGCAAATTGCCACTGGCACTTCCAGTACAGACCGTTTGAAATTGAGTTCATGAATTTCATACATTTTAATGGGTCTGAATGAGGAAAGAATGCTAAAGTTGGGAAAGTTTTATTCACCTTTCACCTTGATGCTTAAAAGTCTGTCAGCTACATGAAGCCGAGCAGTTCTAGTTCTGTTCTGAGGGATGGTGTCCGTGTGATCTGTCAGTCTACATGATTGGCACTCAAACACTTTTTTTTTTTACTTTTGATCAAGTTCATTTATGAGTTCAGCAGTTCACTATTCATGAGAATAATACAAAATGAGCAAGGACATCATAACCTTAATGACTAATAAAGGAAACATTTACTAAGAAACCACAGGCTACGTTTCAGATGCATTTTATTATTTTTTAGAAGTATTATGACAGTTAATAGACTATATAAGAATCCACTGTATTAATAATGGGAGGATGATTCATAATAAATATTGATGCCCAACAATTATATACAACATTATTTGTTTTTTTTTCTAAGAGGTGTATGCACAAATTAATTCTATAACATTTTAACAAAAACCCACAAATCACAAAAGGGTGTTGAAATCAATAAACAAAACATTTATAATAAATAGTTAATAAATAAATAAATAATTAATCTAATTTAAATGTTCACATTGCCATGATTTAGGAGTAAATACAATTATGTATATAGTGTACAAATATGTATAATAAGTATGAATAAGTTATAAAACATTCCAGAATAATAAGTAGAGTTTTTAAGAAAAAATCATACTAATGGGGACAATATGATTTTTTTTCTCAGTGGTGTATGCACAAACTATTTCAACAAAAACACACACAAGGCTGTGAATAACCATAAACAAACCGTGTGTAAAATGTGGATGACAGGCAAGGCACCAGCCAGGAAGATGATTGGCTGCAATATTAGCCAATAGAAAAAAAGCTTTATTTCACCTTTATCCAATCAGCAATGGCGGTTGGTTGTCTTGCTACTTTGACGCTTGTCTCTATGCGTTGTATACAAAACGATCAACCTGATACTCCTCACAGGACACACGATAAGCACATCCAGATGATATGAAGATCTGATATTTGCACTGTGGGTGCGTCACTTTGACGTTAATGAGTACCGGGTGTCACGCGGTAGTATTGTGACTGGCTGTTTTTACTCTCAGAGCCGATAGCTAAACTTCATATCGACAGACTTTTAGGAATTTTAACATTATATTTGTATTAAAATGTATTTCGAGGACATTGGGAAACACGTCGCGGGCTGAACAGCTAAATGTGGAGCAGTGCTAAGTGTACAAGAACGGTATGTTTACACAAATATGATGTTAGCCTGTTTACTGAGTTAAATATAGAAGTGGTTGACAACATGTCTGCGGCTTTTTAGTGTTGTTGTATGTTGGGTTGAACTATTCAATTAAGTCAATAAGTGTACGAATGAGCTAGTATTTTATAAGGACCTTGTTGTGATTTATTTTCAGAATCTCCATTATTGCGTCATGTGTCATTTTTTTTGGTATCACGTGCTGTTAAAATAATGGTTATCGTTTTGTTGTTGTTTGTGTCCTTTAGGTTTGGATTTTGGTCAGCTGACCACCTCTTGAGAAACAGTCATATCAGGCCATGGCTGGCAGAGATGTAAACGAGAGCACTCCTCTTTTGGACAACTCTGTGGCTTCAGCCAGATCAGAGTCAGTGTTCAATGGCAGGAGACTAGCATGTGCTGCCATACTGCTGGCAGAGTCTTTAGAGAGAATGGCTTTCTATGGCATCACCTCAAACCTGGTGCTCTTCCTAAACAGCAGCCCCTTCTATTGGGAGGGCACTTTGGCCAGCCAGGCCCCCTTGATCTTCATGGGAGTCACTTATTTGATATCGCCCTTTGGTGGCTGGCTGGCGGATGCGTTCCTTGGCAAGTTCGTAACCATAGCCTTAAGTTTAGTCCTGTATCTGTTAGGGATGCTGCTTTTCCCCTTTGTGGCCAGCGACAACACCAGGAATTATCTGTGTGGAGAAGAGATGGCGTTCCCAGTGCAGCCTGCAGAATGTTTTCCTGAAAATGGGACCGTGCCTGCCAATGTGACCTGCGTCAATCGGACGTCGTACTGCGGGCCGGCGATCTTCAGTGGTCTGGTGCTGGTGGCCATTGGGGTGGGAGCTGTGAAGTCAAACATCACTCCATTCGGGGCAGATCAGGTAATGCAAGTGTTTTCAGAATGGGATCTGGGAACGCCCAGGGGGTTCCAGGGGCTTTTTGTGGTAAAGTTTAGAGAAAAACAGTGCTAAAATAATAATAAATAATATAGTTTTTCTAACTAAATAAATAATTTGCATAAAAATAAAACCAAATAAATGTATTTCTAATGATTTATAAATAAATAATGCACCTAACAGTACATTACAGCACAATTAGTGATTAGAAAAAAGTAATAATGTAACAATAGAAAATATTTTCATAGTAATATTTTACATGTATTTATAATATACATTTTTCACAGTATAAATTTGGTCTTTATACATACAAATAATATATAGCTTAAAATTTAGGCGCAGAATGATCATATTTTGGGGGTCTGTGGCATCTAAAAGATTGAAAGCCCTTGAGGTAATGAACAGACTTCACTACAACTGGAGAGTTGTCTAAACTTTGAGTAGGTTCTAGTCTCAGGGGCGCAACCTCGGATTGATTCTCAGAGCAATATTTTCTGCTGTGTCTGGCTTTTATGAAACTCTGAATGATATTAAGACCTTTGACATGGTTGCTGGTGTTTGTTCAATAACATTCTTTCAGATGCTTCAGGTTAACCCTTGGCTGGTTCTGTCTGTAGAGACAAAAACTCACTACTAGTTTGTTTTGAATAGTTTTTCTTGCTTTTTTTGTTTTTAGAGCACAAAAGGAGACATTTTGAATAATGTGCTGGTTGCTCTTTTCCATTTAAGTTGGAGATTTGTCATTTTAAACTTCAAAAGGGATGCAACAATATAATAAAATCATCCATATAACTCGTACACCATATTCCAAGTCTTCTGAGGTCATATGCTAGCTTTGTGCAACAAAAATGTACTTATAATCGTATAATCTCCTTTGCAAGTGGAGGCTGTAAAGTTGAAATGGAGAATGGGTCCGTTTGATTTAATTCAAACCGTTACTGTGAATGGGATCAGTGAATTTGTGAAAAGATCAGATGGACACGCATTATAATATTTGACTCATTTAAGGTGTAAATAATATTTGACACATTTAAGGTGCTTTTTGGAGCTCCATAGTCCTAGTCTTCATTCAATTTCAATATAAAATTCACATTTTGTGTTCCACAGTAGAAAGCCATACAGGCTTTGATTGATATAAGGGTGAATAAATGACAGATTTTTTTAATTTTGGGTTTATTGTTCAAGTTCAATTTTACTCCTCATTGTCATGTCTATACGTGCAAGAATTCTGTAGGTGCTTGAACAAAATATGGGTTAGTTACTGGGTCTGTATTTTTAATCATTTGACACCACTCATCTGACAGTCATAAAAAGACAATAAATTGACAATAACAATAATGTGAGGTTTTTCTTGAAAAAAGGTTTCTGATTTACATTTTGTGACGTGAACCCCCGATAACCTTCTAAATTTAATATACTACATTTATCAAATTTCCAAAAAGTGGCAAAGTGGGAAATTTCGGATTTCAACATAATCGGTTGCTTCATTACTTAACAACTGTTTACAATGTTTCTGTTTTTCACTGTCAATGTACTTTTTTGGCAACATTTTGTAAGACTTCCTTAAGTTTGGACACTTTGGTCACTTTCACTTCACTTATTTAAAAAAACAAGGCAAATATCCCACATTTCTGAGGTACTTTGAGTCTGATTTTGCCTTGTGACAAAAGCCATTTTGCAGCCCACAATATCGAAATTATGCCTTTTGTTGAAGTGGCTTCTATGGTTACTACCAAGGTCTGTTTCTCAGATTCGTTTAAAACTAAATGTGTATATGAAAGCTTTATTTATTATAGTGATGAGGAAGAGCTGAAGATTTTTAGTGATATAATGTAGATTGTTTCACACCAAAGTACAAACATTTCTTACAATGCGAAAACAGTGCAAAAACATTTGTACAATAAAAGCATCCTTCCATGCTTTAGCCATGTTTCCATGCTAGTAAAGCCTGTGATGCATTAGCACCCCTTCTATTACATGACCTCTCAGTGACATGAAACTGTACAGTAGCCCGGTACAGTGGGGATGGGGAGGGGGATGTCCCTGACATAAGTGAACTATAAGGAAATCTTCTGCTAAGTGACTAAATGATTCATTAGAAACCATATTATAGTGAGTAAGACTGCTCCTATCAAACTAGACATTACACGCAAAATGAAACAAAAAAATTTGGGAAGTAAAACTGACATCTGTCTTCGTTGGCTTGTTCATCTGCGTAGCAGATTTTTTTTTATACAGTTACCTTTTGTATTGGATTATTTGACAAGCTTTTTTTTTGTTAACTAATGTATATATAACAAAAACCCAAGGCGTATTTAGCGATACAAGTCTTTAAATGGGGATGACTTGGATTAGGCCAGTGTTGATGTCTGTTGACTCTCGTCATATGATCGTCATGTGATTTTAAGATTCAATAAAGAGATTAACTGCAGGCTGTACCACATCTGGGTGTCATTGGGTCATAGATCTCATTTAAACGTTGAGGAAGTGGGGCAATGAATTGAACATTCGTACACTATATTGATTGTGTCTCTGATTGTATGGCTACATCTGTATTTTGAGCTTTTTGTGAGCAGCCATCTCTTCAGAAAAGCGTTGCATGCGCTTGAGCAGAAAATTCACCCAAGTTTATAAATGCATTTAGTCAACTGCAAAAAACTATTAAATTAAATGAAGAATGCAAATTGATTGTTGATACGGTTATTGACGGTGCAACTTTAGTATCCACAAGCAAGTCAAAAAAGAAATGTTTTTCCAGCTGGACATTATGTTAATGTTATTGTTGCCCTTGTTTGACACTGAACTGGATATATAATTAGTTATTATGGACTAAAAAGTGATTTGATTGTCAGTTTCTCACTTTTTCCTTTGAGCTTAAAATGAATAAAACCGTTAAATAAAAATGAATGAAAGTGAATTGAATGTGCATTTTTGATGTATATCCTTACAGGTGAAGGATCGAGGTCCGGAGGCAACACGGCGGTTCTTTAACTGGTTCTACTGGTGCATTAATCTGGGAGCGATCTTCTCCCTGGGTGGAGTAGCCTATATTCAGCAGAACATCAGCTTCTCTATTGGCTACATCATCCCTGCCGTGTGCCTCGGGGTGTCCCTCATCATCTTTATTCTGGGCAGAGCGGTTTTCATAAACAAGCCTGCAGACGGCAGCGCCTTCAGCGACATGTTTCGGATCCTGGCCTCGGCCTTCTGTGGACGCGGGCCAAAGGAACCCAGTCTGCTCAGGTGATGGCTAGGATTTTTTTTGTGAATAGGGCAGCTCCCATGAAATCAACTTTCTTAATACAAACTACTGTTTTTTTTGTGAGCATTCATTTTCTTTTCACCTCCTTATAAAGAAAAGAGTTGTTTTACCACTATGCATATTAGTTGCAAATTATGCTTTATCTACGTATTTAAGCCTGTCGCTCCAAATAAATAAGCGAAAGAGTGCAGTGAACATTTCACATTTAAAACTTAAATATGACCGATATAAATTTTCATCCACAGTTAGTGCTCAAAGAAATGTACTAATTTTGTAAATTTGTATCTTTCCAGTATCACTTGAAGGCACCAATAGACTTATCCAAACAATTCCTTGTAAATGATAGTCCTGCTCTACCTTTTATTCCGGTTCAATGTCCTTTTTCAATGATTTCAGAAATTATGAATGGGTAGCACGCACCATTTCTTGTTGAATTAAGATGGATTTGTCAGCTGTTGCATATTCCGAAATTGTAAATATTTATTCTTACATTTAAAAATGAATGTGCCTATTAGTCTTTACACAGTCCATACTGTTTAAAATGTTTTAAGTGTGTTAGATTGTAAATTTATGCTGTTTTTTCATGGGAACCTCTACTCCAGTTTAGATGACTCTATTAGTCTGTAATGTTATCCCTCATCTTCCTCTTTGATCCACATCTCCTGTCTGTCTCGTACGTTGCGATGCCATTCATCGTGTCTCTGTGGCATAAGTTACTGTCAAGTGCCGTGCTCTCTCTCTGAATCAAAGAACAATCGCTTCTCAAAAAAAAAACTGACATTATTATTATTTTAAGTTGGTAAAAAAGACCAAATCACTGCTTTATTCTTTGTTACAAACCGTGTTCTTCCACCAGGCCCAAGCCGACTCTATTGGATGGCGCTAAGGTGACATACGGTGGGCGATTTTCAGAGGAGAAGGTGGAGGAAGTGAAAGCGCTGGTCAAAATACTTCCTGTTTTCCTGGCCCTCATTCCGTACTGGATGGTCTATTTCCAGGTAAAGTTTTTATGAGTGGGTTTCTCAACCCAGTCTGTCAGCTATAGATCCTTAAAAAAGAGGGAAATATACAGGCTATGTATATTTAACCTTAATTTACTGTAGTTGTGACAGAGGTTGAATAGGGAATTGCACAGGTATTTTATTTGCTTTGAAGTCTCAAGGTAAAAGAGATGCATAGTGGAGATGAACAGTGTCGTTGGCGTGTCAAATACAGTTGATCGATGTTTATAAGCAGAGATTGTGTCTCTGACATATATTAAGGGTTTGTGCCATTTGGAGCCTTTATGGGATGAGTGGGCATAAAGCCCTTGAGCAGACAAGTGCTTCCTTGAGGAACTTTATATGTGTCTTGCTCAAGGCAATGCAGAAAGGACAAGCAATAAAGACTGGGACATCTTTACTAAAGCAGCGTCCCTTCAGCAGCTGGTGTGGGGCATGTAACTACTGAATTAATGTCACCTTACCACAGGAAAAAACAAACAGAGGTTATGTGTCAAACCACTTATAAAGGGTTTTTGATGATGTTTAAAATCAGTTTGTCAACATTGTCATGTTTAAATATTTTCAAGGTCTGTCTCTTTCATTTCTGCATTTTACAACCATATCTTAGTGAAATTTCCAGCCACAGAGCACATTTGGATTATCGGAAGGTCTGATCTTATGGACATTAACAGGTTAGATCACCCAAAAATGGATTTTTTTTTCACCATTTACTCACCCTCATGTTGTTCTGAACCCGTAAGACTTTCGTTCATCTTTGTAACACAAATGAAGTCCCCCTGTGGTGAAAATCAGGCTTTTAATGTTGTTTATATGTCTGTGTTTTTTTTATATACTTTAAGACAAATCATATGCAAATCATAAGTCAACACCATTTCTGCGTATTTTCTTCTTAAAACTGCAGTGAAAAAAAGACGTGGTTTGAAATCGCTGGTGTTTCTGATGTCACAAACTACCTTTTAACCAATCACGTCAATGTGTGATCATCAACGATTGGATCTCTGAGTGAGTGGAGACAGGGCTATTTTGCATATTAATAGAACCGCGTATATACAAAATGAGGCAAGGGTGTAGAGTTACATTCAAGCTATTTTAAGGCATGAAGAAATCTTTTTTCGGTAACACTTTACAATAAGGTTTATTAGTTATGTATGAACTAACAATGAGCAATACATTTGTTACAGTATTTATTAATCTTTGTTAATGTTGGTTAATACTAATCCAGCTGTTCATTGTTTGTTCATGTTAGTTCACGGTGCATTAACTAATGTTAACAAATACAACCTTTGAATTGAATAGCGTATTAATAAATGTTGAAAATAATATTAACTAAGATTAATAAATGCTGTAGAAGTATTGTTCATTCTTAGTTCATGTTAACAAAGGTAGTCAACTAATGTTAACTAATGAACCTTATTGTAAAGTGTTACCCTTTTTTCAAGGAAAACTTTTGGGCAGAGTTTTGGTGATCTGAGATGAGTTTTAAGGAATAAAATTACTTGTTGAAATGGAGCATTTCTTTGTTCCACCATTTGCACACAATTACGCACATGGGAAGGTTTTTTACTGGTCAATATTTTAAGGCGAATACAACAGTTTTACTGTGTGCTTACTGTTGTATTAATGGGTCAAATAACTACATAAGCCATTCACTCTTGTTACATGATTTTGCTGGTTTCTTCGGAATTAATCAATTAAACTATAGCTAAGACTAATTATCAGGACAAGTGGCATCCCAACTGTAACTCATGCGGGACGTGGCTCATAAAATTGACACTGTCCCAATCTTATCAGTACGTCTGGTCACCCTAATTCCTTTCCAGATAGTAATCTCGAAAGATCTGATGGTGGTGACATAAAAAAAAAAAAATTTTCGCTATGTATTTACAGTGTAAAATTGAACCATTCTTTGGATGCATTGGATAATTTTCTGCTGTGAATGCAGCGATTGTTGTAATGTTAAATTGCGGTGGGTCTGTGAGGACAAGGATCATTGTGTCGTAGACCATCTCACGTTAAAACAAGATTCTCTTCCTCCAATTATGGCTAAAGGTCATCTTTAAGGCCCTGTCATCCCATATGTTTTGTCTGCCGAGACGCTTGCCAACTGTTAGAAAGGTTAGCCGGCATTGTTAGTCCTCGGGGCCTTAAATTAAGGTTTGAGTAAAGGACAATGTCTCTAACTTTTAGAAAAAAAATTGCTTAATGACTTTCTGCATGAACCGATATTGCAGAATGTTCCCATTAAGCACCAAACTGCTTTTAAGGGCTGAAATATTGCCACTTGCTGTTTTCTTTCTCTGCCCTATTTCAAGTTTAAATCAATAGCAATATTCAGAAACAGTGTCTCCTCAAGTGCTACAGTAAATGGATCATTGTACTGTAGGCTGTTCTGTAGCGCTGAATGAGATGTACTAAGTGCAGCCAGCATGTTTATGTGTGCTTCTGTCTTCTCTTGCAGATGCAGACCACATATTATCTCCAGAGTCTCCATCTGACAATTCCTGGAGCCGATCCCAACTCCACAGACTCCCACCCGGTAAGAGAACAGCTATTTCAGAGCCAATGATGTCAGATCACTTCCAAATTGGCCTGAAAGAAAAATATAATTGCTTTGTTAATGAAGAGTTCAATTATTAAAGCAGTTGGCCTCCTTTTTTTGCCTGTGCTCTGGTCACTTTGCTCATTAGTTTTCCCATATTTCTCATCGGCTGTGCTATTAGGAAGCAACATTTTCAATGCCACAGATTTTTCCATTAATGATACATGTTTCTATAAATGAAATATGTCTTTGTAAACTGGATTTTCATTGCTCTTTTAAATATTGATATAGTATACAGGCAGACTCATGAACGAAACAAAGGTATATATTTATACCACAGGAATAATTTACATTTCAAAATATTAAAGTTACACTGTAATTGTTTTTCCAAATTAACTAAATTTAAATGTGTCAATCATTAATTCTTTCTCCACAATGTGTTTTTGTCTTATAAGTGTTTGTCTTAAATTTTAGACCTGACTGGATGGTTTTCGTGGGAAATTACATACAGTAGCCCATGCGTGTCTCATCATATCAGTATGCTATAACGTGTATGGTGTGGAAGTGGCAGAGGTTAGTTGTCACAATGAGCAAGACAGGTTGACATGGAGCAGCTAAAGCCTGGTTCACACGGGACGATTTTAAAATTGTCGGCCGATTTTCCAAACCTGAGAGACCCCACACACGGCGATAAAAAATCACGGGTCTAACAGTTTTGGTCGTACAGTGTGTGGTGCGCAGCCACACGGCAAAACCAACACATCACACACAAACCGATTTGACTCCAGAGCATTCCCAGGTCAGACGGAAAATCTCGCAAAATCCCTCGAGATCAAACGTGATTTCAGAGTAAACAATCATGGCGGACGAAGAGGATGCAGTGGCGATAGTTTGTAGTTTGTTTTTAACCGAAAAAAAAAACGTTATCAAAAGAAAAGGCGATGGTCAAAGAAGTGGAGACAACGCGAGCATGGACGGCTGTTTTGATTTTGTTTCCCGGTGGTTCCTCTGCGCGTCGTCACCTCGCTTTCTGATTGGCTACACGCCACAGTCCACAGGCTGCGTGCTCGTTTGTTCCCGGGGGACACCACACACGAGGAGAAATCGGGCCAAAAAATCCAACATGTTGGATATCCCCGATTTGAGATCGGAGCGGTCCCGACGTCCTTCCGAGCAGACGAGAGCACTCTTAACACACCACACACGGCAGGAATATCTGATCAGATTATTTCACGATAATCGGAGCATACTTAAGATTGTCGGAAGGGGTAAATCGGGGCTAAAATCGGCCTAATTATTCTGCCGTGTGAACCAGGCTTAAGTCTCGAACCTCCATGGAATTACCCATTTAAATAAAAACTCTGAACAGAGGAGTGTTGAAGAGAACGCAACAGGGTCCACACCACAACTATAAAGATAATGGCACAGAGAATGAATATTGTCACTTTCAGAATGAATTTTTTCCAGCTGATGAACCATAAAGCCAATCAGAATCCACCAGACATTAGAACTCGAGCATTTAAAGAGGCAAATGACAAAACAGCAGTGCATGCTTTTAATGGACTCTTAATATAGTTACATTTATAGTTAATATTCTTGGTGTGAATGGACCTTAAGGGTTAGCGAGAGAGTTTAATTTTGAATGTTTTGGTGCAAGAGACTTTGATTAACATTATAAATGGTCTTCAGGGAAAAACATTAAATGCAACCGTGTAGAATACGGTATCTTTAATTGACCTATATCCTTCAGTTTTAATTTTAGATGCCGGTGGTGATGCCAGGTGTTTGGGATGTTTGTCTGGCTGTAGAGTAGAGCCTGTTTAGGATACTCTCTGGAGAAATCCTTTGAAAACCAGGGTATTAACTTCAAAACCATGACCCTTACTAATCGCAGATTAGCACCCAGCAGCCATTTTCTCATCTGAAGTTGCTGTGTATTTGTTTTTGTGTGAGTGTGCGTGTGGGTGTACATGTATACGCTCTACTAGGTAAGTGTGTCAGAACCTTTGCCTTGAATTAAATCCCCTAAAAATAGATTCACTGTGACTGATCCAAAACCACAATTGCCGGGCGGTCTGATCAGCAATGACAATGCAGTCACATGTTGCTCGATGACCATGAAAATGCATAGATACAAATGTAACTGGATGAGCAACTTGTGTGTGTACGTGCAATTTTATCACTGTTTAAAATGGAGTTTTCCAGAATTCGATTGAGAGTCACATGGTAAGGACAGAGGAAGTGCAGAACCACAATGGGGAAGTGAAAAAGACGTAATTGGCTGTGTTAAATAACACATTGCTTGAGGATGTGACTGCAGGGTCATATTGAAGAGAAGGTTGTAAAGCACCTCATGCCCTTTAAATATAATTTTCCAGAGGACTTTCATGGTGGTTGTGCCATTTTCTGCTAACTTTTAAAAATATAACATTGACAAACCAATCTAACGTGTAATCTTTATAAAAGTACTTTATATTGGATGACTGACCTTGTCTTAACAAGTCAGAAGATCAGAATGTGTAGGCTACAACTTCCTCTGTGATCAATGAATAAACAGATTCAAGCATCTTCAAGCTTTTTGCTCGCCACTGAATGATCAATCAAAGGAGAAGCATTCCTCTTTCAGTCTGGTTCAGGAGGAAGAAAAGTGTTGAAGTGAAAGACATTTTTGTTACAACAAAAACAAACTTGTAGGACAAAGTATTTTCTGTAACTATCTATAACTAAACTTGTTTTTGAAGAATACATAATTGCTGTTTGCTTGTGAAAAAATTGCTGCCACCTTATTAGGTTGCTATAGGTGGTTGCCAGAGTATATTATATATGCCTGTTATATATAAGGCTGCATTGATTTGATCGAAAATACAGTAATATTGTGAAATTGTATTACAATTAAAAATAACCAATTTAAACTATTTTAATATATATATATATATATATATATATATATATATATATATAAAATCTTGTGATGGCAAAGCTCATTTTATTTTTTATGAATTGTGGATATCGTAATACTGTCTTTTTAGATTATTTGATGAATATATAGTTCAAAACAGCATTTTTTTAAATATAAATATTTTGTAACGCGTTTTTACTGTCACTTTTATATACTTTTATATTACTACTTTATCTTTTTAAAGGTACAGTAAGCTATTTCTGAGAAACATTGTTGATATTTGAAATCAACCTAAACACACCCCTCAGTTCATTGTTCCGCCCCCAAAATGGAGTGGATGTGTCTTTATCATAGATGAAGCAAAGCAAAATAATGCTTTGCAAAAAGTGAAGCGAAGATGACAAAGAAACGACAAGGAAGAACAAAAATTGAACACACAGTACGCAATACAAGGAAGAGTTCATAGTCATCAGCAGCACACCAGCTCCAGACAAACAATGACACTCAAACCTGTACAGCAACAACATATCGTTGTTCTGTTAAACATTGCAAAACCAATGTTACTCAACCGGGGTCCTAAAGCTCTTGCCTGATCATAACCCTTCTTTTTCCAGTGATATTCCTCTGACCTTTTCTCTTTTGTAATCTCTCTCAGCCATCTCACTTTTTACAATCTTTCTTAAAATTTCCCTCTTGCTCACTCTCTCTCACCTCCCATCATGAGTGTTCTTCTGATTGGCTACAAGTGTGTTGTGGTGCTCAGGCCGATCCACTTTCAACAGCGTTTCTCAGAAACCTAAACTTTTGAACGGTAGTGTACACATATGTTATAAAACGGGTTAGTTCAGTGTTCTTTTATCAGTTAAAGGTAAAGGTAAAAACCCTTTTTCACTGTCGGCCGGAAGGAACAGTTACAGATATAGTTCCACTTGAGCATGGTTCGGCACGGCACGGCTAAAAAACATCCTCGCCCCGAAATTCTCAGCAAGTTTGTCTAACCGCGTTGAACTGTGCTGATAGAATACGTGTAGTGATGGCTCCACTCGGGATTGGTCGCTTCTCTGTTGCCTGGCTAACAGTTTCTCTGTAGCTGGCCAAGCGCACTATTGGATCGAAGTAAACAATCATAAAATTTAAATTAATAATACACTTAAAAGAAATACCTGATCATCCTCCATTTCGCGGCCACTATTTACGTCTGTAAAGTCTTGCGTTACCAAGGCAATGAAATGTTCTAAGAAAACAGAACAAAAATATTGATGACTCAAAAATGTAGGTCCTACCCCAACTTCCTGTTTCAATAGGAATCAAGTAATTTCATTCTGTCCTGAGTATTATAGTTTTTCTCCGGAGTGCATACTCAAGTTTGCAAATCCCCATCTGTTGCACGTTCTCTCTCACACAAGGGTTTCCCCTTCTAAATGAACATGTGCTGCCGTAGATTTGACTCTGTGGACCGCGCAGCCTAAAGGGAATACAGTGCACAGTCTTAACAAGGCCAAACTGTGAGCTCTTAATTAGGAGATACCCATAGAGAGAACGAGACACCAGTAATGTGGGTGAAAATGATATGATGATAGAAGGATGCAAACCAGAAATTTCAAATGGAGAAAAAAGTATTTAAAAGTGCACGATGATGAAGGGGAGACCGAGCGCTCGGAGGGACATGTATAAATTACCAATGCTTAGTCAAAGAAATGTAAATGTAATGAGGGAGTAAGCTGGAGAATTAAAAGTATTAAAAGTGCCGGTATATTGGGGACTGACAGAAGCTGTTGAATTAAATTCAAACATGCTGAGGGAGATACGCTCTCCACTTAACCGCCTGATAGTCTACTGGAGGTGTAAATGTGTGTGTGTGATATGCCCATACACACCTGCAGGCATGGATGCATAATAAACCTCTGTTTGAGCTCCGGGCATCTAGTCCTCTGTTGCATTTCACAGGCATTATTTGATTAACGTCAATTAAACCGTACAGATGGCGACATATTGTGCAGTATGTTCGAATTAATTACAACCAAGACAAGAATGGATTGGGCTGTCTTTAACTTTTGCTACGTGCGTACAGCATCTACCCACATCTCCTCAGTCGTATCATCAAGCCCTGTCTGTGCAGGAAATGAGGACAGATGGTTTCCTGTCGTTTCCAAAGTGAAAATACTCGTAATCAGAGTTAAAATTGGTCAATCCCTCATTGGTGAGTTTGACCACACATTTGACTCACACCTGCTACATACTGTACTGTATGCACCCTGGATATATAATGGCAGCGAATAGCGACCAGCATCAAGCTTCTAAAAAAGGTGCAAAAGTATCACAGAATGGTCCCATGCAACACGTGTCGTATACTCCAAGTGTTCTGGAGGTATATGATAGGGTTTGGTGTAAAAACAAACTGAAATTTACGTATTATTTAACGAAAATCCAGAGCTTGGCTGTTCGTCTGTGCATGGCTGGGCATTCATGAGACTCTATAAGCACCGCAGTTCAGTCGGACTCGCTCAAAAAAAGCACAAGTCGTGAGAAACCAAGATGAATAAAAACGCAACATGAAGTACAATGCACAGAAAGGTTGCACTTTATTTAACATTACCTGCACTGTACTTACAGTGTGGGCAAGGTACAAGGTAACTGCATAGGTTAGTGTTAGGTTTAGGGGTAAGTTCAGGGTTAGTACCTAGTTATTACCCTGTTATTATAATTGCTATATAGTTTACTATATCTGGATCGGTACTCCGTTTGTCTGATGATAGTCAGAATGACAGGTGACGGATGTGGAAGCAATAACTTGATGCAAAGATTTTTATCATTATTTTTTTTTTTAAACCAATAACTATTAAGTTAAGGGTTTATTTTACCCCCAGGACACTTGGAATATACGACATGTCGCATGGGATCATTCTGTGATACTTTTGTGTCTTTTTTTTACAATCTTGGTGCTGGTCTCTATTCACTGCCATTATATGGATGAGTGCGAGTGGGATCTTTAAAAAAAAATTTGGTGGTTTGAAAAAAAAAAAGAATGGCATTTTGGATTAAAACTAAATTATGACTTAATTTTCATTTTTGGGTGATCTAACCTTTTAATGTATGCTTTTTGCTTAGCGGATGAGAAAATAGCTGAAAGACATGAAAATAAAAATGTATTAAGACAAACAGAGATATTTGGGTCTGGGCTTTTTTTGTTGACTTGGGCCAGTTATCAAGAACACCTAGAAAGCCTTAGCAACCTCATAGCAACCCCCTGGCATCCACCCAGAATACCATAGCAACAACAAAAGTTCTGACTAGGCAGTGTTCACTTATCCCTACTCACTGAGCAAAGGATATTTGAATTTCACTTCATTTGACAAATGCATTCATTTGGAACACCCTGCAAAGTCATCGAACTGATGACACTTGAGTCGTGACTTGTGCATATTAAATAAGTTGAAGCTATGATGACATAATGTACTTCTGTAAATCAATATAAATTACCATACGTTCATGTGATATACATGTGTGTGTGTATATAATATGTCATGTGTATTTATAATATAAATATAATATTGTATTAATTGAATGAAAACTGGCATATTTGAAAATGCTAAACTGAGTGATAATTGCATATTGCAATGTACGTTTAATATGTGAACAAACATAATTTGGTTATATTAGATGTATCTGCTCTTATGTGACCAAAATCATGATAGTTGTATTGTAACTGTTACTTCTCAATCTCACACACTTTTTTTTTTTTTTTTTTTTTTTTTTTAATACCCGTGAACAACCACATACAAACTACAACTGGGACTAAATAAACCCCGTAATAGCACTGGACGCTCATCTTAGTTTAACCGCCTTTATTTTATTCACACATACGGATGCGCAGTGACTGGTGGGTAAATTTCCACTTCCTGTGCAGTGATGTATCGATGTTCCCTTATTCCCCATGCTGTCCCTTACCCTTCGAACTGAACTTGTTTGCTCCCTTTGGATTAGATTCTCACATTCGATGGCAGAATTCCCTGCAAAGTGGACTTCAAATGGCACTTTCTGTCGAATGGAAATCATCTATAGTGACACATTTAAAAAAACACCCAGAAGACCTTAGCAAGCGCATAGCAATGTGCTTAAAACTGCTTAGGACACCTAAGCAAAGACTAAGCAACCTCCTGGCAGCAAGTTTTGCATAAGCAAATTTGACTCATTTTCTTTTTCTTCATGTAAAATCTATTTCCTTAAGGCATTTTTTTTCTCTGTCAAAATAGTCCAAATTTCTAAATCTATCACTATTACCGAACCATCCTAGGTTTTGCATAGGAAAACACCATTCATCATCTTTTTCCGCAGAAATAAAACCTCTCAGAACACCGAAGCAACCACTTTTTTCCCCTTTCTTTCCTCTGATGGGGTTTTCATCACTCATCAGTGGCATGTGAGGGGAGCAATCAGCCATTCATTATGAAACAGGTGCTCTGACGCATGGTATTCAATCCCCATGTGATATTAAAGTACTTAACAATTGAGTAATGATTTTATGGGCTATTAAGAGACCTGTCCCTCTGTCAGTTACTGGATGGGTTTTACATCCACAGACCAGCACTGGCCACATGAGGGCGCTAAGGTTACTGGAATGATTTGGTTTCCTGCTATCTCTCTTTCTTTCTCATATGCCCTCCCATAATTCACATTTAGGCTTGTACTTATTTTCTCAATGGAGGACAAATGGAGAAGAACGAAGCACCTGAGTGTTATGAGTGACCTACACACACCCTGATTCCTGTTTATTCATCCTCTAGTGTCCTGCAACCTGACTCATTATATTCCCCTTTTGTTTTCAGCAATCGTTTCGCTTCCCAGCGGCTTGGCTGACCATGTTTGATGCCGTGCTGATCCTCATGTTGATTCCCCTCAAGGATAAAGTGGTAGACCCCATCCTCAAACGTAAAGGCCTGCTGCCCTCATCTCTGAAGAGAATCGCTGTGGGCATGTTCTTTGTCATGTGCTCGGCAGTGGCGGCTGGTGAGTCAAACACAAACACACTAAATGGCACGTGTTTAGTGTATTATCAACACACACAACAAAGATTTATGGCTGTCTGTGAACCTGTGAGTTGTGTTCTTCAGCTTGCACTCTTGCCACATGAACAGTGTGCGTGTGTGTGTGTGTGTGTGTGTGTGTGTTGGCTGGTAGGGTGGGTGTATCAAGCTTCTTTGCAAATATTCACCAACTGAGACTCATGTAAGAGGATGTGGGAGTGTTTGAGTGTGATAGCAGACATTTACATACACATTTTATATGAATGTGTTTTGTGTCAAAAGGCCCGTCACGGTAGTGAACTTTCATTTCAGACTTCATAAGGTTCACATGGTTTGTGTTCTGTTATATGTGACATACTGTAACACGCACATTTCAGAACACTGGGACTTAAATTATGCAATAATATATTCTTAACTCTAGTGCCGGGTATAGCCAACTACTTCATGATATGATACACTTCACGATTCAGTACATCGCAACATCATAAATATGGTAATCTTGAATGAAATGGCGGTAAATGTGCGAGGGAGACAGACTGCGAGCGAGTGAATGAATTTGTGGGGTCAATCCATGTTCCCTTCAACTTTGCTTTAAGAAATACCTTTGGTTACCAAATATTGACTGATGTAATAATTATAATTATAATTTTCATTTATTCATTTATCGTTTTGACACAATGACAACTAAATAATCATTAGATTACAACAATGCTTATATGATATATCAGTCTTGTAGAAAAAGAAATGGTCCGCCTCATGGGCTCTGGCATGTTGGCATAATGTGACCAGTTGCCAATAATACAATTACTTTGTATTGCACTTAGCTTTTTATAACCAGTGCTCCTTTCAGTTTACAAAGCATACACATACAACTAGCCTGCCGTTCAAAAGTAAAGAGTCAGTAAGATTTATTTAATGTTTTTGAAAGAAGTTTTTGAAAGAAAGATGCTCTCCAAGTCTGTATTTATTTGATCAAAACTACAGTAAAACAATACTATTGTGAAATATTATTACAATTAGCTATAACTGTTAACATTCTATGTCATTGCAGATGCACCAATCTTTCCAGTTTAGGTTTTCAATGTGATCAAATGTGCATGTCCTATCGAACAGATTCGAAAATATGATTTAAACCACCCCTTACAATCCGGAATGAAATCGCAGTCAGATTTTGCCAATTCATTCTGATTGACATGGTTACATGTGACTTTATAAAATTATTACTATTATTATTATCCGACTGTGCTACAAGTCTGATTACAAACAAATTATTAGTGTAAGCGCAGCTTAGTTCGTTTTTTTGTGAAAACCGTTATACGTATTTTTTCATTAGCTCAAAAGATGTACCCTTGCTGAATTGATTTGTAATAAATAAATAATTAAAAATCTTAGTGACCTCAAATTTTGAATGGTAGTTTATATCCAAAACATTAACAACACACAAAATATACAGTGTTGCAAAAACGTGTGTAGATTTGATTTTTAACACATTTTTACATGTATGTGATCAGATTTTACTGTGATTGTGGTAGTATACCTTCACTTTTATTTATTTATTTATATAGAACTTTATAAAATAGAGATTTTTTTCAAAGCAGCTTTCCAGGGATAAACAGGAAAATATTGATCAAGGGTGAAAACAGAATTCAATTCTTCTGTAAAACTGTTCTAAAAAAGACAAGTGCCATTCAGCTGATGTCAGTTCAGTGTTGATTCAGTTCAGTTCAATCAATTTTGAAATTAATTTAATTCAGCAATAATGCAGCTCTGCATAAAACAGTGATGTCATCTTCCAACTCAGTTGCGTTCTCATTGTGTCAGTGCAGTCAAAATATAGAATGTATATAGAAAGATATAGATAGTCAGGGGGTAGAATGTAGAATGTACAAATATACATCTGGTTCTAACTGAACTGAAATTTGTGTGACCAGTATGGAACATGAATCAGTCTGACTGTGGCTCAGCCCCCAATGAGGGTATGATTAAAAAAAAAAAAAAGGTAATACTTTAGTTTAGGGTCTAATGCTCACTATTAACTAGTTTCATTAAAGGGTTAGTTCACCCAAAAATGAAAAGTAAGTCATTAATTACTCACCCCCATGCTGTACCAACCCCCTAAGACCTTCGTTCGTCTTCGGAACACAAATGAAGATATTTATGATTAAATCTGAGAGGTTGATCACTTCCCTCCCTAAGGGAATGAAACTTGACGGCCCAGAAAGTCATTAAAGAAAATGTTTAAATATTCCATGTCACAACAGTGGCTCAACTATAAGTTTATCAAGCGATGAGAATACTTTTTGTGCGAAAAAACAAACAAAAATAACGACTTTATTCGACTATTCCTTTTCTTCCTTGTAGGCCTGAAACGAGACTTCAAGAGATTTCCACGACGCGCACGCGCGAGAACTTAACTGAAGTAGTTGAAGGAAATCGCAATTCTCACGCATGCGTCGTGGAAATCTCTTGAAGTCTCGTTTCAGGCCTACAAGGAAGACAAGGAATAGTCGAATAAAGTCGTTATTTTTGTTTGTTTTTTCGCACAAAAAGTATTCTCGTCACTTGATAAACTTATAGTTGAGCCACTGTTGTGACATGGAATATTTAAACATTTTCTTTAATGACTTTCTGGGCCGTCCGGTGTCATTCCCTTAGGGAGCCTATGGAGGAGTGATCCAGCTGTCACATTTAATCATAAATATCTTCATTTGTGTTCAGAAGACGAAACGAAGGCCTTACGGGGTTGGTACAGCATGGGGGTGAGTAATTAATGACTTAATTCCCGGATGTGAGGTAGGCTAGTGGTGTTCGGGGTTAAAATTTTGATTTCTCTGATCTACATATGTGCATTTTAAGATGTTTTGAATGTCAAAAAAAAGGATAAGATATAGCTTTAAAACCATGTCAGCAGACAGTAGATTATTTGTCAATACATGCTCTCACTTCTTATCCATTACTCTTTCTTTTTCTCTCAGTCTCCTCATCTTGCCCTGTCTCTTCCCTCCTAAAGCTGAACTTTTTTAATTTACTGAAGGCTACAAATTGTATTATATTAATTCTCAACATGTACACATTCATTATTAATCTTGTGCCTAACATGATGAAAATGGCTTTGTTAATGTGTCTTGTCCATTCACAATGACAGTAAACTAATTATTATCTTACATTACACAAGCCACGTTACATAGGCCTATTTTCAGTTCAAAATGGCGAAATTAGACAAAAGTATATTAGTGTCCCTCATTATTTTTGCCATTCGTTTAACATTTATGACCTAAAAATACTGTCAAATATGAAATTTCTTATCTCGCACTTGACCGTAAACTGAGCGTCAGTCAGTGCATGTAAAGCGTCAGTCGCTCTGCTAAAATTCGCGCTCAGCAGCTTCTGTGAACATAAAGCCCGCCTACTTTGATTTGATTGGTCATATCAAATATTCTGACATTGACGAGCAGTGACAGATCAATAAGGCTCAGATGAACACACACACACACACACCCTGTACTCTGTTTCTGACGTGCACTCTGCTCACGCGCCACTGCGGATTGAAGATGAAGAACGCGCTGAATCTGATTGTAACAAGACTGAAGCGAACATGAATTTGTGTAGCTTACACTTAATCGCACATTTTTAGGTGGGCTAGGCAGAAGTTTAGGGGGAAATTTGATCATTTATTATTTTATTATTTCAGATAGCCCGTCGGGCAGACCGGTTGTGCATTTTGGTAGCCCGACTGGAAAACACAATAGCCCCGGGACGTCGGGCTAGCTATTTTGCGAGCCCTGGTTAGTTTAACCAAAAAATAAGATTCTGTCATCATTTACTCACCCTCATGTCGTTCCAAACCAGTAAGACTTTCGTTCTTCTTCGGAACATAAATAAAGATCTTTTTAATAAAATCTGAGTGATTTCTCTCCATCCATCGTCAGCTACACAACTACTACGTTGACGCTTCAAAAAGTTCATAAAGATATTGTAAAACTAATCCATATGAATTGAGCGCTTTAGTCCAAATTTTCTGAAGAGACACAATCGCTTTATATGATGAACAGCTTTATTCATCAATTCACACATCAGTTATGATAAACGGATTGACATGTTCGCTAGACGTGTGAGAACCAATGGGGTTCGTTCTCGTGTTACGCAGCCAGTTTGAGCTTCCGTAAGAACCAATGAGGTTTGGTTTTCTGCATCAAGCAAGTACAGGTGAGCTTCTGTTTTTTTTATGTTTTCTGATCAATGTTTATATGGGAATAAAAGCCTGCATTTGATCTGTTCATGATATAAAGCGATCGTCTCTCTTCAGAAAATTTGGACTAATCCGCTCAATTCATATGGATTAGTTTTACGATATCTTTATGAACTTTTTTGAAGCGCCATAGTGGTAGTTGCGTAGCTGTCAATGGAGAGTACAGAACAGGCTCAGATTTGATTAAAATATCTTCATTTGTCTTCCGAAGATGAACGAAAGTCTTACTGGTTTGGAACAACACAAGGGTGAATAAATGACAACATTTTTATTTTTGGGTGAACTAACCCAAAAAGAAGCACCTGGATGATCCTCAAGAATTGTGGTATGATGTATTATGGACAGACAAACTAAAGTATAACGTTTTGCTATACATACTGTATGCTTAGATACAGTATGTTTGACGTGAACCAAACACTGCATTTCACAGCAATGTTCATGCTACAGACAAAACACGACAGGAAGGCCTCAGTCAGCATAGTCCAGAGTGGTGTATGGATCATGTGTCAAGTCCAAAACAGAATGAATGTACAAAATAAAATTGTCCAAACAAATAGTCCCTGGTGACACACATTAAGACAACTCGCATGATCAAGCTGATAAATTCTGTGACATCAATATGCTGGGTCATTATTATGAGAAAGATTTGTAAAATATAAAAATATATCCACACAGACAATTGTCAAATTGTGTTTTCTTAGTACTGTTCACCTTAAAATAAGGAATGAGTTCATCTCAGAGAGGTTACGGGATTTCCATCCGTCAGATAAGGTACAGTGACTCCAAGATGGCAGAGATTCGATGTAGAATGACTCACCCACAAACACCCACACACTCTTGACACATTCACACAGACCACTGATCTCTCCTCTGAATTCTGTCACTCCTGTCCAACCTTGAGCCGGCTCTATTGAACCCTGCAGAGGGTGGATCGATATCCCCACTTGTTCTGACAGTTAATATTCATACTGCCCACCGTCCAGGAAAATACCAACCTGAATCAGCACTTTTGCTCTTTTCATTATTCTCACCTTCCCTTTTAACATATTTTTGCAGAGGAACTTTAAATATATTTTCACTTGTTGTTTCTTCAAAGTCCCATAAAACTAGGAATCTATTTCAAAATCTACCCTGTCTACCTCAACAACATTTTTTTTTGGCCATTTGTAATGGATATGCTTGATGTTACATAAAATTTTGGCCTAAATAAGGTATCATACACCCGGCACAATGTGGCGCGACGCAAGTGTTTTTTGCTAGTTTCAGCCCGACGCAGTTATCATTTTCACCTGCGCCACATTGTTTAAATAGAAAATTCATTTGCGCCTATTTGTGCGCCTATTTATGCGTGCTGGTCTGAAAACGAGGTGTGTTCAGGCGCGTTGTTGGCGCGTTGCTGTTTTGATGCAACTGAAATAGACTGCACAATTAACCTACTTAAACCTGGTCTAAAGTCAATGCCGCAATAATTTTTTTTGTTATTTAAAGAGCGCGTTAGTAGTATGCGCCTATAGGTGGGTCCACAACACACTTTGTCCCGTAGATGGTCTGCTCGCGCGCTTTAACCTCGCACACGAGCAGATCCGTTTGCTCGCTAGATAAGCTTTGTTTTTCCGCTTGCGAATTCTGCCATGTAAATAGCGAATCCGCCATGGCGCGAGCGCAACTGGCTTTTAAAGGGAATGGGAGATGAGACTCTGATTGGTTTATTGCACGTTACGCCCAAAACACCCTCCATTACTCATTAAGAGAATAGGGGCAACGGACAACCCTTTTAGACCATGCGCTGGGCGCGCTGACCATTTTTCCCGTTGTTAAACTAGCAAAAGTGGATCTCGTACACGCCCTAAGTGCACTTGCGCTGTGCGCTTTAGACCATTCGCTTAGATCATTAAAATAGGGCCCTAAGACTGGCCCAGACCTAGTGTGATAGTGGCAATCCCGTTGACAGATAGACTGTCGCTACGCCTTACATTTGTTGGTAATTTAAATTTTTTATGGCTTTTAAACGTCACTGATTTAATTATGCCACACAGGTAAATTTATTTAGCTGGTTTAAATGAACTATGATTTAAAATTTCAAGAATGGCATAGTGGGTTTGAATGGTAAAATTATAAACGAAATGGTAAAACTGTGAAAGCTATAAATTCACAAACTGGAAGACAATGGTGTAGCGTGATTTAACTGGATTCATTTTGCAAATTAAGAACCTAATGACATGGTTCCCACATTCCTGGAAGTCCTGAAACCAAAAAAAAAATGAAATAAAAGAATTGATCAAGTTTAAAAGTTCACGGTAACACTATGGAAATTTGTATAGTCAATATATTTTTTCCCCTGTTGATGCTCAATTCCAAAATGTTTTGTATAAATCTAATATTTAATGGAAAATATTTCTTTCTGCCAAACATTAATACACTCTTTTTTGTAGTGCCTTGAAAATATTGGCAGTACAAAGCTGCCTTACTATCCCGATTGAGCAAAAAGAAGAAAAAATCCTGAATATTGAGACTTGATCTAAGATAGGAGCATAATCTTGCTAACTAAAGTTTTGAGATGACCTTCACACCAGAAGATCTCTCTGTGTAGGCGGCTTACTAGATTTTGAGGCACAGCAATCTCTCCAATACTTAAGCACTTTCCTTCCAAGTGTTTTTGGCTTGCTTGTCCGTCTGAAGTTCTGTACGCAGTTGATGCTTTGCTATGAAGACAACACATTTTGAGATTCTGTCCACACATACACGAAAGTTCGAGTCACATGTTGAGAGTGTCGTAGAGTGCCTGTTCGGAGGTTGTAGAAGACACCGTTGACAGGTCGCAGTATCTCATTGTTCGGTTTGACTGCGCCCAGCACTCCAGTCAGTCCCCAGTCCAATTCCAGGCTCTGCCCAGTGGATTAAACTGAGCTTAGTCAGCCTGACAGTGTGCGCTGTATCCAGACATTGACATATTTCAGACTAAAGCGCTTTTTGAGTGAGATGAGTTTTGGGAGATGCGCTCTGGAGTGTGAGGAAAGTATGAATATTTTTTTCTCCCCCACTCTGTCTGTCTTTCTTTCTTTGACTCTCCCTGACTCTTTTAAACCACTGTCAAACTCTGCACGGTGAGGGAGAGAAAGGTTTAGACGTTTCTAAGCTGCCATCAAACTGAATAAATGTGAGTTTGTAGTCATCATGAGGGATTCTTTAAGCAGTAAACACCCCAAAGTTCAGAACAACTCTAAACAGTCAGAATAATGAGAGACTGGCGTCAAGTGATTTGCTGCATGATTGCAGTTTTCAGGTGTTTACTTCACTTGATTTGTTTTCACTGTAATATACTGATAGCTGTTTTCTAAGATCTGATACAACAACATAAAGCGTAGTCCACATCGATTATGCAGGCCGAAAACCACTCACTTAGGAATATTCAATCTGAATAATGTGTTAAACAACTTACCATAGTAACTCTCAGAACAAAACATAATTGATGTGATCTTACATGCTGACAGTTTATACAGCGTAAAGAGTGGGAGGCCAGGCATGTAAACTTGTTCAAAGATTCAGTGCTTCAAACTTTTCTAAATCCAGCTTCTGGGTCTTTCTTTAGAGAACTCATTCTAACAGCATGAGATCTTGTAAACGCAATATTTTCTGGTTTACTGATAAACCTGTGCACCCTGAAGCACCCCTGGAAATTGAGTAAAGCCAATCAATCAGATTGGAGGTTGCAGTTTGGATAATGCCCTTGCCAATGTTGTGTGCACTAGACAGCGTACCAACATACGGTTCAAGGATGGTCTGATTCATAAGACTAATAACAGACCAGCAACTTGAAGACATAAAATGCAAGTGGCTTGTAGTCCATGTGTGTTAGTTTTAAGGTCATCTACAGGCTACAGGCAAAGTACAGTTTTAGCACATGTGCACACCTTTTTCTTCTTGGAAATCAGACCAAATGATTTGTGGAAAAGAAAATGGTCTGTCATTACCTGATATCTGCACTTGCATCTGACATGCAATTGCAAGTAGACTAAATATATACTATTTAAAAAGTCCCCACTTTAGTTGTCTGTTTTTTAATAGTAAATGCATCAACAAAATACATGTTCATGCAAATACTAAACTAATTGCCTATAGTTAGGATGGCAACATAAAACCGCTTAATAGGAAAACACTTCCCACATCAAATACTGTGCATTCACTAAACTTACTGTATTTTGACAAAATCTGTTCATCAGTGATAGAAGTGGGCAAATTAGTCAGATGCTAAAATGGATAGGTTGTGTGACATGCCCTAATCCTCAAAAACATGATCAAAACTACTTAAAGAGAAAGTTTGCCCAAAAATAAAAATGGTCATAATTTTCAAATCCATAGTTAGATGGATAGTTTGTTCATCGTCGAAACACAAATGAGAGATTTCTGTCCCTCCTTTGAAAGTCCATTTCACCATAACTTTGACACATAATCCATGTGAATTGAGCAGTTTAATCCAAGTCTTCAGATGATGAACATATTTAATTTAGGCTTTTATTCACATTTAAACTTTAGTCAACACACATACATAAAACGCATCAAATATGGTAAATGGTAGCTCAAACATACAAGAACAAACCTCATTGGCTCTTTTCAGAGGACTTCAGAAGGCTGCACGATTCATATGAATATCCGTATACTTGTGTTTTATTCATTTTGAAGCATCAAAGTTTTGGTTGAACGACTTTCAATGGAGAGACCGGAATCTTTCAGGCTTTATTAAAAAAACTTCAATTGTGTTTCGAAGATGAATATAAGTCTTGTGGATTTGGAATGACACGAGGGTGAATAAATGATGAATAAATGAGAATCTTCATTTTTAGGTGAACTAACCCTTTAAGTTAATATAAAATGTGAATGAGAGCATGAAATCTTTCAAGCAGCATTTAATAAACTAATTAATACTTTTCAGCTTTTGATTTTAATGACAATTTTGGGTCACCACTCCATGTCTAATGGGAAAACAAACTGTGTCCTGTAGCAAAACCAGCTGAGAACCACTGTTTTAAAATGATGCACAAGGAAATGACCTTAGTATTGCATGACAAAGCCTGAACATGCAGTAAGTCTAGTATGCAGTGCACAATACAGATGTTATCTAATAATAACCATTTCTTTGATGTAGCCAAGAGCGGGGGGTGGGGCTCGTTGGCACACTCTTGTGGAATCAGTATGTGCAAACCACGTTCATATCACACTTGTTGTGTGTGTGTGTGTGTGTGTGTGTGTGTGTGTGTGTAGAGATCATACTAATGAGAACCTTTGGGACTCATGCTCTCCTTCTTGAGAGAGAAAGAGAGCGTCCCATCCTTTGTACTCCCACTCAATGACACAGACTTACTCATTAATAAACCGCTACCTGATACAAGCATGGTTTAAGGATGCTTACTATGTGTGAATGGATTCTTTAAATGTTTGTGTGTGTGAGAGAGATATAGATATAGATATAGATATAGATATAGAGATAGAGATAGAGATAGAGATAGAGATAGAGTATTATATAACTATAGTGTGTGTATATTAAGATACATGGAGTGGTGAGTGTGTATGCCTGTGACATAATGGCTCCCTCTAATGGCACTTATTATATGGATGAGATATCTTGGGAAATTAGTCTTTTAGTGCCCCTCATTAATACCAAATGTATAGTAATCACGCAGTTCTTTCTTTTCTGTACCACTTTGCTCTTTATTTTTCTTTATTTTTTTCATTAATATTACGCACACACACACGTCACCTGTGGGCACATGCAATATAAAGGTAAATTGCAGGCAATTATTCAAAGAGTCAAGGATGTGTATGAAATTAAATCTCAACAAATAATGACAAATAATTCGAACTTTTATCTGAATCTCTGAAATATCCGTGACTCATCGTTCTGAATGAAACCTCAGGAGCAGGAAAGACCAAGAGTTGTATCTCTTGAAAGGTATATTTTGTTTGTAATGTGACATATAATTGAGGGCATAGATTGGGAAAATGTCTATTATTTCCTAAAATAATGTGAAATGTAGACTTGTCAGACACGAGTACACCTTTCTACTTTGCAGCAAGTCTGTCTCAGATTCAACAGTAGTTTTTGCCCCCGTTTTCCCATCTGAGGGCTTGAAGATCATGGGCATTTATTTATTTATTTATTTATTTTCTTCTTCTCTGTATTCCTTTCTGTCTGGATTGTGTGATTATTTTTATAATACTATGAACTTTAGATTGCTAATGGTTTGAAATATGTTGTAGAGAAACAAGGGCTATTTAAAGTTATGTGCAAAAGTGTAATTACAAGTCTAAATGGATATTCACTTAGGAAAAAAGGCAAATAGAATATTTTTCTATTTATCAAGAATTGATTGAATTGTGAAAATTTGGATTATTTGCTTTTTTTCTTTAGTGGTTTTGCCACCAAGCACAGATGAATGTGTGTATGTTTATGTGCTTACACACAAGGCTTGTGCCTCTTAACTCAAGTGTATTGAAGCACTTTTAATCTGTGTCTACCCAGTAGCTGAACCCAGCAGGGCTTAGGTGGGTTTTTAAAATACCACTGCCAGAACCCCCTCACAACATTTACACAACATTTTCCAAACAGATGGGTGCTTGGCAGTGGCATAGCTCTGAAGCCAACCTTACCCGCAGGCACAGATGATGCCCACACACCTGGACACACTTGTTGTCCTGCTCTCAGGAAGCAGTCATTTCCACGGCAAGCTGTGCCGACAACAAAGCTGCAAACACACGCTACCGCCACACAGCACACGATGCCTCGGGCAGTTCTACTTCTGTTCAGTTTTCTCCAGAAATAAAAGTTGAGTTTTTTTTTTTTTTTTTTTTTTTTTTTTTCAATCTGGGTTTAGAATCTCTTGGAAGTGCAGGAGCAGGAGTGAGGACTGTAATCCGCAGCCGGGTCGCACTTTTAGCCAAAGAGTGTTTTATTCCAGGCATCATTTGTATTCCGATCTAAATCTGACGCCACAGCCACAGATCAGAGCCGGAACGCTTCTGGTGTTTGGGAGAGGGGTGGAGGAGGGAATGAAAGATGAGAGGGAAGAGAGGCAAAAAGTTCCTGTTTTGTTAACTGAAGCACTTTGTGTTAATGACACGCTATAGATGTATCACACCCTGCTATTTTAAGCATATGAAATACAAGGTCATACCCCTTCAAAAATGGAAATATGTGCATGTCTGTGTGATTGGGATCCCATGAGGAGTTATCTGAATAGCACCTGCAACATGGTTATTATTATTGGATCTTTTAGATAGACCAGACTGACAATCTCTGCTCCACTCCGATTACCTGCTAAACCCGGCCTGGTATAATTTTGTGTGTGCGAACGTGTTTTTATGTGCAGGAGATAAGCTGTTTGTGACCTGTGTGAAGCGCTGGCATTGACCTGACGCTTAATCCATTAATGGACTGTTCATACTTTTTTCATTCACTGTTACATGCACTTTCCCTCCAGACATCTAGCACCCTAACACACATGCTTAACACCTAGTTTTTCAATGGCTGCTGCCAATATTTAGAAAGCAGTGCGCTCATTAATTGATTTATTGCTGATTTATTTGCTGTAATTACTTTATATACACTACCATATCACACTACCATTCAAATGTTTGGTGTTGGTAAGGACTTTTATCCTCACCAAAGCTGCATTTATTTTAAATTAAATTACAATTTAAAATAACTTTAAATACACACACACACACACCCACGCACACCCACACCCACACACACCCACACATATGTGTGTGTGTATATATATATATATATATATATATATATATATATATATATATATATATATATATATATATATATATATATATATATATATATATGTGTGTGTGTATTTAACTTATACCTGTCACATGATCCTTCAGAAATCATTCTAATATGCTGATTTGGTGCTACACCCCCAAAAAAACAATCCATACCCTTACCGTTTCTGAACTGTTATGAGGTATCTTATACGCTCTTTCTTGCCCCTCACAGGCATTTTAGAGACAAAAAGGCTGGACATTATCCACACACGAGATCCCATCCCGCAGTCGCTCGGTGGAGTTATATACTATGCAGCTGATCTACCCATATGGTGGCAAGTCCCCCAATACGTCCTCATTGGTGTCAGCGAAATCTTTGCTAGTATTGCAGGTAGGTGGTCCTTTGCAAAACACTTCTGAACACACAAACACATAATGATTTTATAGTGTACAAACTGTATATTCTATCCCCTAACCCTAAGCTACCAAGAAAACTTTCTGCATTTTTATATTTTCCAAAAAGAAAAAAACATCACTTAGGATGATTTATTAGCTGTTTTCCTCATGGGAACCAAAAATGCCCCCACAGTATGACATCAGAATTATGAAAAAACTAGATGACTAGTTTTTGCTGCAGTATGTCATACGTAAACATAATCGATGTATTAAAATGGATGTTTTCCATGAAATGGCCCTTTTAACATTTAGTGGTTCAAGAGGTGATACTGAGCCTGGATAGCCTGGGTTTCCCGCGATTTTATTCACGCTGCTGGGTAGTCTGGATACCATGGACCAAATTTTCGCCTCATTTAGGGAACCAATCACAGAACGGGGAGGGAGCAGCAAGACGATGACGACGTCTATGCGACACACCGAAGCAGTTTGTTTATACCTATGGATCCAACATGGTAGCAGACGCGAAGTTACCTTTCGATGCAGCCTTTCGGCCGTTTCACACATAGGTTTTCACACCGCAAGCGTGAACGGCACTTGAGCAACGCGTCAGCGTAACTACATCGTCACTGCAGTTGCAGACGCGCGAGAGTATTCACACTGGAAGCGTTTGTACAGTGTCACAGCAGCGGCTCCAAAGCTACATATACACTCACCTAAAGGATTATTAGGAACACCTGTTCAATTTCTCATTAATGCAATTATCTAATCAACCAATCACATGGCAGTTGCTTCAATGCATTTAGGGGTGTGGTCCTGGTCAAGACAATCTCCTGAACTCCAAACTGAATGTCAGAATGGGAAAGAAAGGTGATTTAAGCAATTTTGAGCGTGGCATGGTTGTTGGTGCCAGACGGGCCGGTCTGAGTATTTCACAATCTGCTCAGTTACTGGGAATTTCACGCACAACCATTTCTAGGGTTTACAAAGAATGGTGTGAAAAGGGAAAAACATCCAGTATGCGGCAGTCCTGTGGGCGAAAATGTCTTGTTGATGCTAGAGGTCAGAGGAGAATGGGCCGACTGATTCAAGCTGATAGAAGAGCAACTTTGACTGAAATAACCACTCGTTACAACCGAGGTATGCAGCAAAGCATTTGTGAAGCCACAACACGCACAACCTTGAGGCGGATGGGCTACAACAGCAGAAGACCCCACCGGGTACCACTCATCTCCACTACAAATAGGAAAAAGAGGCTACAATTTGCAAGAGCTCACCAAAATTGGACAGTTGAAGACTGGAAAAATGTTGCCTGGTCTGATGAGTCTCGATTTCTGTTGAGACATTCAGATGGTAGAGTCAGAATTTGGCGTAAACAGAATGAGAACATGGATCCATCATGCCTTGTTACCACTGTGCAGGCTGGTGGTGGTGGTGTAATGGTGTGGGGGATGTTTTCTTGGCACACTTTAGGCCCCTTAGTGCCAATTGGGCATCGTTTAAATGCCACGGCCTACCTGAGCATTGTTTCTGACCATGTCCATCCCTTTATGGCCACCATGTACCCATCCTCTGATGGCTACTTCCAGCAGGATAATGCACCATGTCACAAAGCTCGAATCATTTCAAATTGGTTTCTTGAACATGACAATGAGTTCACTGTACTAAAATGGCCCCCACAGTCACCAGATCTCAACCCAATAGAGCATCTTTGGGATGTGGTGGAACGGGAGCTTCGTGCTAGTGATCTCCATCAACTGCAAGATGCTATCCTATCAATATGGGCCAACATTTCTAAAGAATGCTTTCAGCACCTTGTTGAATCAATGCCACGTAGAATTAAGGCAGTTCTGAAGGCGAAAGGGGGTCAAACACAGTATTAGTATGGTGTTCCTAATAATCCTTTAGGTGAGTGTATAAGCAATTCTTTACAAAGACAACTATAAATTTTTTTTTAGAAGTTGGTCATTTTATAACATTGATAGTCTTGAAAGTTTGTAATGGTGAGGTGTACAACATTCGCATATAAGTTAAATGTTAAACAACAAAACAACCCAGAAAATGGCTCCAATCTATTAGTTTCAGTCATACTTTTGATATGTTTACAGGTCCGCGGATAAAAAACAAAACACAAATAAACCATACGGGTTTGATTTGGGCTGTGCTAGCCTATGTAGCTGTCTGTGTTACATAAACTAAAAGAACATTGATATGTAATATTTTCTGGCTAGTTTACTTTAGTTTTTTTATATAATACACAACTTTTACCCAAACTGAATAATTAAACACAAGTTATTACCGGGTAGCCTAAATCTTCTACAAATATTTTTGAGTCTTTATTTTCTTTTATTTGCCTACTCAAGTTCTTGTTAAAACTCACTAGACATGCTTATTCTGTGCATTTTGGGCACTTTTTGTGTGAAAAGTGTGCTTTCACTTTAATTTAGCGTGAGCAGAGCAGCAAAAATAGATTCGACGCCGAAACCCCCGCTTCACCGCTGCTCACGCGCCGCTCCTGCTCCCGGTGTGAATGCACCCATTGATTAACATGCACGCCGGAAAAAATACGCGCCGCTCACGCATGCGGTGTGGAACGGCCGTTAGATACACGCCATCGTGTACACATAAATCTCTGACCCATCGGCCATCGTCTTCTTCCTCGTCTAATTTCTGTCGCTCTACATACATCATCTGGTATAATTGAAACGATTGGCTATGAGCTACGTACAGGCGCATTTGATAGACATTCTTAGCACCCAAAAAACGGCTCTGGGAATTCGTAAACCACGCCTCAAATACGAGAAAATGAACATGTGGTTCCCAGACCCAAGTCTCAATGAGACTTGGGTCTGACGTTAGCCAGGCTAGAGCCAGGCTGACCATGATGAGAAACGCCTCGGATTCTGATTGTAGAATCAATTTTTGTAAACATCAATTTTAGATGCATATAATGAATGACTTGTCCAGATAACTTGAAGCTTGATTTAACACAAGTGTGTTTTTGTGTCCTCCTAGTTCTCGGCTTCTTCTGCGCACTGTAGAGTTTTTCCGTAGGATCATTCATCTGTCCTAATGACCATGCTAATCAATGCGTGTCCTTTTAAAAACTGCAGGAAACTTCTCTCTGCCTTGCCTTTGTGTAGTAGCTCTTGTCTGAGCTGTTGCTGAAATTGCTTGCTAAGGAATCCATGGCTGTATCAATCAGGACCGATCGATTGGGGCTTGGTGATACATTATTGCAGTTGCGCAGTTAAGACGGCCAGGGAAAACATCTCGCTCCTGCTGGAATACACTGAAAAATATCAAGAAAGTCTGTAGCAAGTGGGTTTGAGATTAATGAGAAAATAGATGAAAGGAAACTAAATCCCCTAACATAGCGTTTGAAAGAAAAAAAAACTGTGTGGGAGCGGCTCCTATTACCACCTTCACTGCTGAGATCTAGAGTAATTACAGCAATTTCTGTCATGATGAGAATTGTAAGGAATTTCATTGGGATTTCACTTAACAAATCCTGTTCCTTAATGATTCCATTAAGAATTAGTTTTTGTACATATCGTCACTGCCAGGCAGAAACCTACTTTTCAGTATTTCTTAAATAATAAAACACTGACTACGTTTACATGTGCAACAATAACATGATTATTTCTAAACATCAGATTAAGGTCTTAATGTTTTCATGACACGAGCAGAAGTCTTCACTCCAGTTTACATGTAATTTTCATTATTCTGATTATTCGTTAATAAGTATGATTATACCACACTCAGAAAGGCATATAGTATGCATGTTACCGGCCATTGTTTTAATCTACTCACAACGAAATCAAAATACATTTGTATGGACATACTGGATATTATTCGGCGCTGTGATAAACCTTGCAATTCTGGGTTTTCCTACTCTGCCGTCACGTTCTTTGTGTCTACTGGATGAAGGTGCAATTAAAAGCGGTGTACGCCACAGTTTAAAGGGATAGTTCACCCAAAAATGAAAATTAGCCCACGATTTACTCACCCTGACGCCATCCTAGGTGTGTATGACATTCTTTTTTCAGAGCCGTTTAGAGCACTTTTATCATGAATGGATGCGCTTTGATGGACTTCCAAAAAAATATACCCATTGACTCCCATTATAAAGCTTGGAACAGCCAGGACATTTTTTAATATAACTCCGATTGTATTCATCTGAATGAAGAATGTCATATACACCTAGGATGGCTTCAGGGTGAGTAAATCGTGGGTTCATTTTCATTTTTGGTTGAACTATCCCTTTAATGTGAATCTGGTTACTTCGATTATGAGCTTAATTGCATTAGTTTAATCGAAGTATTGCATTTACATGAAGTAAACATCCCCAAATCCCCAAATTGCCCAAATCCCATTATAATCGCATTATGAGGGTGCATGTAAACGCACTGACTGTATCATCAAAGTTGATATTGTGGCTTTATATATGGTCAGACACTTGCATGTGTCATTATATTATTAACATTTGATGAAAATCAAGCTCAAATAGAGTTACAAGGTTTTTAACCAGCGAATGTCAGACATACGTGTTGTGTCTGTCATTAGAATGGCCGCATCTGAAGCAGTAAATGCATCGCATTAAGTTTTCATCAACTTACAGGTTGTTTATTGCATCTATGTGGATGCTCAGTTTTTTACATCATTTGACAAAAATCTCTTGTTATAAAGGATTAAGTGCTTCTTTACACAAGCTATTTAAGACAGTATTGGCTATAACTGGACGGCAAATGCAAGACTAAGGCTCTCTGCTCCTCCAATACATAAAACATTGGTATATATAAAGTGCTTTAATTTACTTGAGTAAAGTTATCCAAACAGTTCTTTATTCACCCTCGCTTTGCAAACAAGCAGAGGCCGTCTAAAATGTGTGCGGCACTTCATTTAAGATTGAGGCGGGGTGAAGTTCTGAGGTTTTACTGACAGTTTGAGAATCCAATGGAGTTATGGTTTAGTCACAAGCTCTTTTTAATACTTTTCATTGGTTAAAATTTGCAAACCCCAAAGTAGTAGTAATAGTAATGATTTATGAAGAAAAAAAAAAAAAAACGAAATATGGAGATAAATAGTTTTACTCCAGACCGCGACAACATGAGAAAGGATTAAAACATTGCTAATTATAATAATTATTACAAATAGTTCACTATTTCTGCCCATACTGATGCCATTGGTTAAGCCAATGTCTAACATGTAACACACTGATTCAGTATCATAAAGCTTAAAAATGTAATGCAACAATGGTTCTCTTACGAGAGTATCTCTCGTACTGCGTAATAGCTTACGCTGCGGGGAAAACCTCTTTTCCACGAGATATTGAAGCCAAAAATTATCCTTAATTTTTTATTAATGTAAAACGCTTTGCAGCAGCAAGCAGACATAGGCGAAACAGCTCGCGCGCCTATTGGCTGCTCTTGCGGCAAATGCAGCAGCCTATCGAGAGAGGCGTTGCGTGACACATATCCAATGGGGGCATTTCGCGCCCATGTCGTCACGCCCCGCCAGAAAAGGCGTGGTCTCGCCTTATAAATATAGCTCGAAAAGGCTGGTACACTGATTTTCATCTCTTAGGCGAAGCACTCGCATCGCTGGATCCGGAGTGAGAAGCCGCGCCGTCGACGCAAGCCTTTCAGCGGGACGAGCTCCTGGAGTCGCTGGCCTCGCCGCCTTCAACTGCCGTACCTGCTGCGCTTTCCGGCGTTCTAGTATCCTTTTTTCTTACTCTGCTGAGAGTGTTCACGCACTTCTCATCACAAAAAGAGCTGCGTCTTTTTAAAGATGCCATCCTGTGGCTCGTGCCGCGCCCCACTCAGCGACGGGGACCGTCATGTCATCTGTGTGTCCTGCCTGGGTGAGGATCACGCGGCTATCGCGCTCGCTGACGGCGGATGCCCTCATTGCGAGCTTCTGCCCATGGTGACTCTGAGGACTCGCCTGGCATCATTCTCCGAGCCTTCACCACAGCCCGCCGTGACGCCGCGCCACAAGAAGCGCCGCGCCCAGCGCGCTCCCGAGCTCTCTCCAGCCCGCCAAAGCTCGCCGGTCCGCCCGCCAGCTTCGCCGGCTTCGCTCGAGTCGCTCACTGACGGACAACGGCCGCCGTCTGCCGCCGCATCCGTCCACGAGTTCGACGAACCCACCGAGGCGTGTTCTCTTCTGGCGTCTGATAGCGAGGATTGGGCGAGCTCCGTGGATCTCCCCCCCGCTAGCGTTTCCAGCCAAACCACTGGGAAGAGAACTGGCATTGAGTCTGAGCTGATGCGTCTGCTCTCTCAAGCCGTGGAAAACATCGGCCTCGACTGGGAGGCGCCCGCCCAACCGCCGCGCAACAGACTGGACGGGCGTTTTCTCGGGAAAGACGAAGCCCCGTCAAAGTCGAGACCAGCGCCCTTCCCTGAGTTACACGAGGAAGTGACTAAGTCGTGGAACGCCCCCTTCTCCGCCAGGCTGCGTACCTCTGCCTCTGCTGCATTCTCCACGGTGGATGGTGCGAAGGACAGAGGGTACCTCTCCGTTCCCCCCGTGGAACCAGCGGTAGCGTCTCATCTCTGCCCGCCCTCCGCTGGACGGCGCGCTCAGACAACGCTCCCATCTAAAGCCTGCCGAGTGACGTCAGCCATGCACGGTCGCGCTTACACCGCCGCCGGGCAAGCAGTTTCAGCGCTGCACACTATGGCTATATTGCAAATCTTCCAGGCCGACCTTCTCCTTAAACTGGACGAGGAAGGACCCGGAGCGATCTGCGTGGCGAACTTGAGAAGCGCTACAGACCTCGCTCTACGCGCTGCTAAAGCCGCTGCACAGGCCATGGGACGGAATATGGCCTCTCTCACCGTGGCTGAGAGACACTTGTGGCTAACGCTGTCTGAGATGATGGAAGCTGAGCGCTCTGTGTTCCTCGACGCGCCCATTTCGCCAGCGGGCCTCTTCGGATCTGCCGTCAAGGATTTCGCGGACAGATTCATGGAGGTGCAGAAAACTTCGCAGGCCATGAAGCACTTCCTTCCGAAGCGCTCGAGCTCCGCTGCAGGCCGCCCAAAACAGCCGTCTGCTCGCAGCTCTCAGCCGCATCCTGCACCGCCCGCCGCCGCCGCTTCACAGCGCTGCCAGGCCCGAGACCAGAGACCGCGCTCTCGCTCTGCTGGACGCCGCCCCCCTCAGCGTGGGCCCCGGCCGAGGATTGAGATCAAGCCCGAGGCCTCGAAGCCTTCCTAGCCACTCTAGGGAAGCGACGGTGTTCCGGATTTCCACCAAAACTTCTCGCTCGTTCAGTTCCAAGCATTGTGACTGTCCCAGTGTATTTCGCAGTGAGCCAGCCGGTGTCTCAGCCCGCTTGCCTGCGCACAAAAGCCGTTTTTACGGCTACCCAGATAAATCAAATAAAGAGTGCATTTTCTGGTGTTCCGGCCACGGCCGATGGTGTTATGAGTGTCGTAAGAATGCCCACGCCCCAGTGCCCATTCCCACACCCAGACACAGCCTGCCACGGTGCAGGGCTAGCACAAATAAAATCGATTCAGGTCGATTGTGCAGGCAACGTAGTGAACGCGCCCATGTCACAATGCCCGCTTACACTACACGCTGCGTGTCCCTTGGTTTCTGTAAAAACGAAACCAACACACATTCAGTCGGCTCTAACAGACAGTGTTTTCAGTGCAGATGTGCCCGCAGTCCCGCGCCCACAGTCTCTCACAAACACACCGAATCCTACGGGATCCGCCCCGCTCACTTTCTCTGCACAATCTGCCGTAGAGAAGCTGAGCACGGCCAGGCTGCCCGCTGTGATCAGCGCGCCCCCTGCCTCGAACGCTGTAAACACGGTGTTGTGTTCCCAGTATACCCGGGCTCTCGAGCTGCCGTTTCGCCGCGGCCAGAGCCCGGATTTCATTCTACCTCTAGCTATTCACGCAGATGCGTGGTCAAAGCTTCTCGGGGTATCAGAATGGGTGCTGAACACTATAAAGAGAGGCTATTCGCTACAGTTCGCTCGGCGCCCTCGCCGTCATACGGCACGTGTCGAAACTACGGTGAAAAACGAAGTGTGTCATCTACTTCGTGCCGAGATAGCGAAACTACTGAGCAAAGGGGCTATAGAACCTTTATCTCAGGCTCAGAGCGAAGGGGGCCTATTCAGCAGATATTTTCTGGTACCGAAAAAAGGTGGGGGTCTCAGACCCATTTTAGATCTGCGACAGCTGAACAGAGCGCTTGTGAAGCGCCAGTTCAGAATGCTTACGACCAGGAAAATCCTCGCGCAAGTGCGCCACGGGGACTGGTTTATGTCAATAGATCTGAAAGACGCCTATTTCCAAATACAAATAGCGTCCCATCACAGGCGATTCTTGAGATTCGCTTTCGAGGGCCAGGCATATCAATACACAGTCCTGCCGTTCTGCCTGTCTCTAGCACCTCGTACATTCACGAAGTGCATGGATGCAGCTCTCGCACCCCTGAGGCTTCAGGTCATGCGAGTCCTGAACTACTAGGACGATTGGCTGATTCTAGCTCGATCACGATCAGAGCTCATAGAACACAGGGCCGCCTTACTCGAGCACCTCGAGAAGCTGGGCCTCACAGTCAATTGGGCGAAAAGTTCACTGTCTCCCAGTCAGAAAATTTCCTTTCTGGGAACAGTGTTAGACTCGCTGTCCATGATGGCACGCCTGTCACCAGAGCGTGGACAAAATATTCAGCACGTCGCGAAATCCTTCCGCCACGGCTCAATAGTTCCGCTCAAAAGGTTTAAAAAAATGCTGGGTCTGATGGCCTCAGCAGCCTCTGTACTCCAGTTGGGTCTGCTTCGCATGGGCCCACTGCAGATGTGGCTGAAAGCGCGGGTTCCGCCCAGGGCATGGACAGCGGGTCTGTTTCGCCTCAGGGTCGACCTACAGTGCGTTTCAGCTCTGGAACCTTGGAAAGTAGCCGACTGGTATCAGTCAGGTGTGAGTCTGGGGACCGCTTCGAGTGTGAGGGTGGTGTCTACGGACGCCTCCACCTCGGGGTGGGGAGCGCTGCTCGAGGGCAGACCGCTAGCTGGCCTGTAGTCAGAACGGGAAAAGCTCCTTCACATAAACTGCTTGGAAATGATAGCAGTCGACAAAGCGCTACGGCACTTTTGTCCCCAAGTAACTGGCCACCACGTCTTGGTCCGGTCGGACAACATGTCAGTGGTGGCATACATAAATCGCCAGGGCGGCGTCAGGTCGCGAAACCTTCACAGGCTGACGGAACGCCTCCTGGTCTGGGCTCAGCACAACCTGCTCTCACTAAGAGCAGCGCACGTGCCTGGTCACCTGAATGTGGGACCAGACAGACTGTCCAGGAACAATGTCCCAGCAGGAGAATGGTCGCTGCACCCGCAGACGGTCCAGCTGCTGTGGAAAACGTTCGGCAGAGCGAAGGTGGACCTATTCGCGTCCCACGAAAATGCTCATTGCCCAAAGTTTTTCTCGAAAAGCAAGGATGCGCTGGCTCATGTCTGGCCCCGCTGTCCCCTATATGCTTTTCCTCCTGTCTCGCTCCTGCCTCAAGTGCTTGAACGAATCAGGGAAAGCGGATGCCCAGTGCTGCTCATAGCTCCGCTCTGGACGAACCAGACGTGGTTCCCTGCCCTGATGCAGTTGACCAGCACTGCCCCATGGCCTGTACCGTTGAGGAGAGACCTCCTCTCTCAGGCGGGGGGCTCAATCTGGCATCCTCGCCCGGAGCTCTGGTCTCTGCACGCATGGGCCATCAACGGGTACCCGCTAACCTTTCAGAGGGAGTGTTAAACACGATCGCGCAGGCTAGAGCACAGTCTACCAGGCGGCTCTATTCCTCGAAATGGTCGGTGTTCTCTGCGTGGTGTCAAGCCCAGGGCTTTTCACCGGTGGACTGCGGGGTTTCGGAAGTGCTCTCCTTCCTTCAAGAGCTACTGGATAGGGGCAGGACCCCATCCATGCTCAAAGTATACGTGGCGGGCATAGCAACGTTTGCAAAACAGGTGCCTGGCCAGCCGCTGGGGAAGAACGACTTAGTCGTGCGTTTCCTTAGGGGAGCTCGGAGGCTAAACCCTCCCAGGCCCCCTTCAGTCCCGACGTGGGACCTTTCCACGGTCCTGGAGGCCATGAAAGGCGCCCCGTTCGAGCCAATCCAACTGTCGGACATGAAACGCCTGTCGTTCAAAACAGTGTTTCTCACGGCTCTTGCTTCAGTGAAGCGCATAGGGGACTTACAGGCGCTTTCAGTAAGCGCTTCATGTATGGAGTTTGGGCCTAATGACTCGAAAGTCATTCTCAAACCAAAGCACGGGTATGTGCCAAAATCTCTCAATACACCGTTTAGGGCCTAGGTAATTTCCCTGTCTGCCCTTCCGGTTCTCAATGAGGAAGAAGACGCGAGTCTCCTTTGCCCTGTCAGGGCGTTAAGAGCTTATGTGTCGCGCTCGTCTGGTTTCAGACAGACTGAGCAGCTTTTCGTTTTGTTTGGCGGGCGTTCCAAGGGACTTGCCGCCTCAAAGCAGAGCCTATCCAGATGGATAGTAGATGCCATTGCGCTCGCTTATGCGGCAAAGGGCCTGCAGTGCCCCTTGGGTGTCAGAGCGCACTCCACGAGAGGCGTGGCCTCTTCGTGGGCATGGTCCAGTGGGGTTACCCTGCAGGATATCTGTACGGCCGCGGGCTGGGCCTCGCCGTCTACATTTATAAAGTACTATAACCTGGAGGTACCCGCCTTGCAGGCTAAGCTTTTGGCGGTATAGAATTCAGTGCTATCTGCCCCGCTGTGCGACCCAGATACTGAGTTTACTTCAGCCCCATGAGTATTGACACATGTATGGCCACCCAGATCAGGCTAAAAGTTTTCACCCTGGCTGCGCGTTTAATTGTCACATGATTAGCCCCTCGGGGTGCTATTTTATTAGGAATGACGCTTCCAGCCTCTCTTCCCCCACACTATGTGAGTTTATGGTGATTATGCACTATATGGGCCCCTGGGCTTCGGCCCCCGGGGACTTTGGTGTTGGATCCCTGTACGCACGGCGTGTTGCATTGTGTTCCCCATAGCGTAAGCTATTACGCAGTACGAGAGATACTCTCATAAGAGAACGTACTCGGTTACTAACGTAACCTCGGTTCTCTCTAGAGAGGGAACGAGTACTGCGTATCTTGCCGTGCATACAACAGCGCTGGTTCGCTTCGGCGATGAAAACCAGTGTACCAGCCTTTTCGAGCTATATTTATAAGGCGAGACCACGCCTTTTCTGGCGGGACGTGACGAAATGGGCGCGAAATGCCCCCATTGGATATGTGTCACGCAACTCCTCTCTCGATAGGCTGCTACATTTGCCGCAAGAGCAGCCAATAGGCGCGCAAGCTGTTTCGCCTATGTCTGCTTGCTGCTGCAAAGCGTTTTACATTAATAAAAAATTAAGGATAATTTTTGGCTTCAATATCTCGTGGAAAAGAGGTTTTCCCCGTAGCGTAAGCTATTACGCAGTACTCGTTCCCTCTCTAGAGAGAACCGAGGTTACGTTAGTAACGAGTACGTTTTTGCTTTGTTTTGAGTTTGTGGCATGACTGACTGACTGATTCAGTGATTGACTTCAAGATTTATTAGTAAATAATTTTGATTGATTTGTTCAAAAGAACCAGTTCACAAGAATCATTCATTCACACATTGAACTACAGTGGTTGTCCTACTACCAAAAAAAAAAAAAAATGGAACAGATTCTGAGTAGGGTTTTTGATTTCCAGCTCAGCTCCCACATTTAGTTTTTTTTTCCCTATAGGTTTGCAGATTACAGTTATCCATGGCACTTGTCTTATTTGTGTTCGATGTCAGTGTTCAACTCTCCCCAAACTTACAGCTGCGTTCATTTCAACCCTTCAGCTTCTCTTCCAAGGTCATGTTCAAAAATGCTTGTTTTCCTCTTAGACACACACCACACCGGTAATTTTACGCCCATTTCACGCACAGAGTACATCAAAGGCTGCACGTCTCCCCTCTTAGCCGTTATGAACAAACAAGACTAATAAGTACATTTGGCAAAGGCAAGGAAAACACTCTCCCTTCATGCTGAATTGTAGAGAACACGGTACTGATTACTGGATTTCTCCTCTACCCCCTTAGAAGAGGTGTTTTAAATCAGATTGTTGCTCATGGCTTATGGTCCTTCAAATAACTGGATGCTTTTTTTTAGTCGGTATGTCTACAAGGGCTTTCAAGGTCTTTTAAAAGAAGATATTAGCTTCAGAAAATGTTGTACACTGTTGTTGTTTTTTTCCTCTTGATCTAATTTTTCGATAACTTTCCAAAAACGTTATATTTAATTCATAGTATTTGTTAAAAAAATATTTGACCAATTTTTTTTCTTCAAAACGGTTTTTTGAAAATAATGATTCAGATTTGATGCTGGGAACTCAGAAATTAGGTGTGTACGATTCAAATGCAGTATCTTTAATAGTCAAATATCAAAAGTACAAGAAACTGTTTTTGACAAGCGCTGATCATTCTTAATGTAAGGTTGCTTTTAAAGTATTCTAATGTTTCTCTACATCTAAGGTGGTGACATTTCTAGTGTAATGTTTGCATGATGGTAATTTAGTTGTTCATTGGTGGTTGTGTTGCAGTGCCAATATTAATATATGATTCATTTTAATGTAGTGTTCATTTAATGGTACTGTAATGTTGTCAATGTTAATGCAGTTTCTTTTATGAAATTCTAGACCAGCAAAACAATTTTACACCATTCCAGAAATAAAACTCTTCTTTAAGCTTTTAAACTCATAAAAGTTGTAAAGTTTTTCAAAACCACATGAAACAGCATAATTCTAAGAACATGAACTAGATTTTTCAAAGATTTTTTTTTTTTTTTTTTTTTTTTTTTTGGACATTCTTTTTTTGTCATTGAGCATGTTGCCAATCAGTGATGCGCGGGTTGATCCAAAATGAGCGGGTGCCTGCGGTCACCCGCGGTTACCCGCAGTTACGAGTCATCCAAAAATATTTTTAATGATATTCGGGTCGCGGTCGGTCGGGTCGTTTGAAAAAAGATGCAAATTAAACCTTTGTATTTATATAGTACTAGACATAATTTTCTATGAAATATATAGGCCTACACTTTATTGGCTGAATAACTGACACGAAGATGACACACAAGCTCAGTCAACAGTTCTCGGTTCTGTACTGGTGATCCGAGAACCACTGTACCTGTGCGTTCGGTAGTACGCGGATGCGCAGTATCAGCTGCTCGTGCTCATCACTTCTCTCAGCAGTGGCACCAACATGTCTCAGTTCAGTGAACTGTTCCTGGAGTAAAATATACTTCGGGATATTGGTTTATTTCGATTCGGAGGGACTGTCAGGCATGTCTGAGACTGAAAGTGAGTAACTTTAGTAACTTGTGGATCAGCACTGACTCAAGACGCGAACTGTTTCGAACGATTCAGTTTGATTTAGTGTACTGGTTCGACCGGTTCACTAAATAGAACCGGTTCAAAAGAACGATTCGTTCACGAACCGGCCATGTCTGTGATCACTAGTCTGCAGAGAGATGGAGGCGGCAAGAGAAAAGGTGAAGACTGGGGAGTGAAAGCTCCGAAATAGTGAAAGATGATGACCAAAGTGCTGACTTTGTTATGTGTACGTCTTCTTGCGATGCTGTGTTGTTACACGTCTATGGCCCAATGACGCTACGATGAGCATACTACTTTTAAAAAATGCGGTCAGGAAGCGGGTCGGGTACAATATTTTCATACTTTTTTTTGCGGTCCGAGTTGCGGACGGGTTAGTTGAAAACGTCGGTCGGGTGCGGGTTCTTTATACATTGACCCGCGCATCACTGTTGCCAATCCCAAACACTGATGTAATGAATGTATCCTAAATTAAATCCCTGTCTGTATTTTACTTTGTACCCCCAAAGGATACTTCTCCGCTTTGAGACCTTGTCCTTAGAAAATAAATTCCCTCAATGCGCACATCTCTTGAATATGATTTCAAACAGGAACACAACCAGTTAAAAAGGAGCATTTTACCCTCTTTTTGTTAACACAGCAGCCCACTCCAAAAAGTAACAAGAGACCTCTTTTGTTTTCCCTTTCTCTTTTTTTACTTTCTTGTGGGGATAGTGGCTGTCCCTAACAGTTAACATCTTCATTTTATTTTTTATCTGCGGACCTGAAAAAATTGAAAGGAAAAAAGGCTCAGCGCCGATGGAATAATATGTCCATGGTGGACGTAGCGGCCCCTGATTGAATTTCCAGCAGAATGGGGAGATGGGGAAGGCTAAGTGTAATCTTCCGCTCCTCCATCACGTCTCCAGGGGTTCGAGTATTGTGGAAAGCTATAAGACCCTATCTGCAAAGGCGCTTTTTAAATCTGAAGAGAGCCATCAAGCTATGAGAATCAATACAAGAGGCAGCCCGCCGCTTCCTGATCACAGACAGCTGTGAAATGATAGAGAAATTGGAGAGGTGCGAAGACTGCATCAAAAATATTAAGATTAAAGATGCTGAATAGCATGTCACCCGCTGAAATGAAGATAAATTTTGCCTTTCTCATTTTCTTGAATAATCCTTTTACATTTGAACATGATTGGGAAGATGGCCAAGGCCAGAGATGGTTTGATGCAGTGGAAATCATTCTACGGACATCTGTAAAATTGCACAATGTAGTTGTGTATATGATTGTTCCATGTCAATTTTGGGAATGTACCTTGAAAGAAAATGTAATGTGCTCTGCTCTGAGATGTATGCTAACATGCTAATTCCGAAGATTACCCAGAACCTCAGCTGCAGGACATTTATACATCAGTTATGAAACAACATCTTGGCACTATTTTGGGGGACTCCTCAATTCCTTGGGTCAACCAGACTAAGATTTAATGTGACCGCAACAGCAGTTAAACACAGGTTTGTGTTTGATAACGTCATGTCTGTGCGGCGGTGTGCTGACACACTTTCGTAGTCAACTCTCTCCATCTCACCCCAGGTCTCCCGTGTCCTAGCCCTCCCATGAAATGCATATGCCTCCTGATAGCATGGAGGACTCTTAAAATAAAGCCTCAACGCTCCATCCCTATCCCTGGGGAACCTCCAGGAAATTGGATGACAAGAAATGTGACAAATGTCTCTGGAAAGTTCCCTCCTCTGGCCCTATTCTGTTTGAATAAATCCGTTTTAATGGACTCCACTGCCAGCTCGCTTTGTCGTGGGCTGTCAGATGACAGCGGAAGCTGAGTTGATTCTGATTTTTCACATTGTTGTAGACGAACACTTGCACTCACACACATGCACCACCTGCGGGAGATATGTATGGACTCAGTTTGAGGGGACAGGCCTAAAACCGGAAACTTTTTTTTTCCTCCCCTGGGAATTTTAATTATATATCGTTCTCTCCGAAAAATGTTAAAGGCTAATGTTCTTTCCGAGAAAGAAAAATTGCCCACTGCCTGACTCTGCAAGGGGAGAAATAAAACCAGAATATTTCAAGTTAAACGTCTTTTCTTTTTTGAATAATTCAGCTTTGAAGTTCGAAAAGGTCAGGTTTTAAATGTATAGTTTTTTCTTCTTGCGTGATATTGTGAATGGTCGTGTCATTAGACTGCAGCAACCACTGCTGACTGGGAGCAACCCATAAGCCTTGCTGTTTCAGGGATACTCTGACCCAGTCACCTTGCCATAACAATTTGGCTCTTGTCAAATTTGCTCCAATCTTTATTTCTGCTAATTTAGCCAGATCTTAATATGTGGCCTTAAGTTCGGTCCTAGAGACCCACTGTCCTGCAAAATTTAGTTCCAACCCTAATCAAACACACCTGAACAAGCTAATCAATGTCTTCAGGATTACTAAGGCTATAGAGTGAGTGCATTAACGTCACTTCCCCGCCGGAACACGCCCCCCTCAGCCGGACTGAGTAGCAAAAGAGCTGCTGCGTGGCTGGAGTTAATAGAGGAAACTGCGAAAACGCGAGTAAAACAAACTATTATCAGTTTAAACTAAAAGTTGGACTCGATATAGTGTTCCTTACAACTTATCTAAGATCCAGTGATCCATGGATATTGACATGCAGCCAGGAATCGTGTTTCCTGACATTTATATGTGCCTGATTTCGACGCCGGGGAAATAAATTAAGAAAATTTGCCTGTGAACGTTTTACATAAATACAATATAGATGGGTCTAAATCCGAGTGATCACTTACATTAATGTTATACTGTATATCATCATATCGTCCAGCCCTAAAACTTGTATAGTTTTTTTGTCAGTGTTTATTTAAAAACATCCAATTATGCAAAATATAGTCTGTTCTGTAGCTTTTTTGCAGTCTGTAAAAATATACAGTACCTCAGATTTCTGGTCAAAAATAGTTGTACAGTCAATCGCAAAGCTCTTTCCCGTTTTAGATGTGTTTTGTGTGTTTTTCACGGCATTCACGCTGAAAACAAATGCTGCCGCTCAGTCTTTTTGCCACTTGTGGGCGTGACCGCATTCACTCCGGCCGACGGTGACGTCATGCGCATACCCTCTCTATAGGCAGGAGAGGTTTTTTTTCAGTGTTAGAGCTAAACTCTGCAGGACAGCGGCTCTCTAGGTCCGAACTTGCCTACCCGTGCCTTAGGGGATTATTATCAATATTTACTTCACCTGTGACTGGTCATAATGTTTTGGCTCATCGGTGTGTGTATACTGTATATACAGAACTTTCCTCTCCCATTGGCACTTTTATGGGATTGCGGTTTTACACAAATTTGCCGTTTAGTAAATCTGGCCCTTGGTGAGCATAACAGACTTCTTTCAATAACATTTAACAGCAGGTGATGCCAGTGGTATTTGTTACTCCATAGAGGTCAATGCATTACATATCGTTCACGCGAGTCATGTTAAAATTGATTCCAGTTCATTGTAGTATGTAACACAATAATGTACTGTAAATCAAACCATTTTTAGAAAATAGAAGCTCATTACATTTTCGTAGTCTTGATTGATTTTGAACAGTTACTGTTGTTTTAAGTGTTTCTTGAGCCCAGGGCTTCTCAAACATCTGATTGCTGTCGTCAGACAGCCTCCATCGCACAAACAGCACTTAGAAAAGGTCAACCATGCCTGCAGACAGCTATAAACACTGTAATAGAGCAGCCGCATTCCTTCATCTCCCTCTCTTTCACTTTTTTTTTCTTTCTCTGCCCCTCCTGCCTCCATGCCTCCTAATGCGCATTTGTGTCAGAGCAGCGAGAGCGTGGGATTGTGGGATGGGATTAGATGATCTCTTTTGCTCCGTTTTGTGGAATCCCTCCCTTTTCTTTTTAGCAGTTTTACCCCTGTGCTCTCTCTCTCTTACTATCTGTCCATCTATCAGAGAAGATTCATGGCCTAACCAGGCTCAGTAAACGAGTCTGACAGTTGTGCCCACAAGCCATAATTTTAAAAATGACAAGTTTGAGGCGGCATGAAATTATCAATGTCAGCCAGCAGGCAGCCACCACTCAGGGTTAAAAAGAGATTTGATCTTCTCTTTTTCTTCTTCTGCATCCTTTCTACATCCCCTGACTTTCCTGAACTACTTCACCTTTTCTTTCCACCACTCAGCATCCTCTATATACTGCTTTTCGCTGTTTTTTTTTCTTGGTGTCTTTCTGTAAATATTTAGGGATGTGTGCTGATTTTGGCAGTTGAGTAGGTGTTTCTAAGTCATTCTGCTGCCAGACATTCTGCTGCTTCATCAGTGCTAGATGTATGGACACACACTCATCTCCAAGTATGTTTTAGCAATGTATTCCCGATTTTTGGTTGATGCATCTAAAAAGGTTTTCTTGTCTGCTTTGTCGGTGGATGTTAGCAATAGACCAACGCTACTTTTGCGTCATCGAAGGGTAACGCCCCCTTTTGGGGGAAAACAAACGGATTCCCCTGAGAACAGAACTCGCTCTAGATCTGCTAAGTTTCTTGATAGCAAAAATGGCACAAACTTAAAGAAGCTACTGGATACGGGGTTACAGAGGTGTCCCTTTGAAATGGTCAAAAACTGGATTAATGACCCCACGCAGTGGCCAAATATGGACTATTCAGACATCTACCACTATCTCGTGGAATCACCAAGTAAGTAACGTTAGCCTATTTTTTTGTCATTAACACACTCGCAGTATGACAAACTAGACGATGAGGCCATGTCACTTGGATCATATTTAACTTGATTTAAGCTATTGACATAGTTTTGTTGTCGACTAGCTATACTAGTTAGAAAGACGAAGCTGCTAGCAGCTAACGTTACGTGATCAGCTATCACTAGGCACGCTACTTTGGCTGTTAACTGTTTTTACTGTTGAAATAGTGGCAGCCTAGGACTAAAGTGGACTTGGCTGGTTTCTGCTTGTGTCTGGAAAGTGCTTTAGGTCTAACTGTTATATGACTTTTCGACGACCACTGCTCTGGGCTACATGTAACAATACGAACGGCAGTAGATCAAGCCTTCTAGGCTAGATAGGATAGCGTAATGTCACAACATCCAATTTGATAGCCCCATTAGGGCTGTAACGATACACCAAACCCACGATTCGATTCGTATCACGATTTTTGACCCACGATTCGATTCGTATCGCGATTCTATCACGGGGGCGGGGCTTGAGGGGGCGGGGCTTGTGGTGAAAAAAAGAGATTTTGAGAGAAGAAAAAAAATACCGGTATTTTTATTAAATAACAAACAAAATTATTACATTTATCTTGCCTAAATGTTTACGCTCATTGCATTTTTACAATGGGGTAATATTGTTGTTAAGAATTTACACATCACAAGGAACCTTGATTTAAATTGTTTAATTAAATTGAAAAAAGTAGCACAAATAAATACAATAGAATAAAGATACAAATAAAGACAATTAAAGAGAAAAGTTTTTGAATAGGTCTAACACTAGTATTCACATACAGAAACTTAATAAAGTAATCAAATGGAAAATAACACTGGGTAGTATTTTAGTCCTGAATAAAATACATAGGCTATTAATCCTGATTCCTTTAACTTAAAGCCATCTTTTGTTGTTTTGACAACAAAATTAATGACAGACACATATGGCTTCCGTCACTTTAAGAGCTAGTGCACGGATCCTGTGTTCATTATACTGGCATGCGTTTTATGCCTATTAAAGACAAAACCGACTATGTTTAGAGTATAGCCTACTCACAAAGACCGAAATTGACAATTTTGCGTGTTAAAGCAATATAATCCGCGAAAAATTGTTACTGGCCAGCTGTTTTTGAGGTGGATTTTCTATGAATGTGCGCATAGAAAATAATCTCTCAGAGAGCGCGCGAGCACTGATTAGTTTAAAATTGCTTGAATGTTTAAACTGGTAAGACTTAAAAAGACTTTTACAGTCTATGGTCCCGACTCCAAAAGGCGAGTGTGTATTATCGCCGCATGCAGCGCCTGCCTTGCACAACACATTATGAGAGAAGAGATAGAAGACGCGCGCGGCACCGCTGAACACTCACGCTGTTTGTGAAATTGCGTCTGGCAGATAGTTGTTAAAAGAATGATTTGATTTTATTATCTGTGTGGATTACGATTGCGGGAATTTCCCGCATTATAAATGGGAGACCTGCGGGAATGATTAGAATTATGCGCAATACCCGCAATCCCCCGCCGAAATTCGAGCCCTGGTTCTGGACAGGAAGGATAACTCTGGAAGGGGTGTGATCGCGATTCTGCCTTCTCACATTATATCGCGTATCGTTACAACCCTAAGCCCCATACATACATACATTGGTCCTATACATATTTTGCCGTACACTGTAAACCTTTTTACAACTTTCAAAGTACTAGCACTTTCTAGACACAAGCAGAAACCAGCCAAGTCCACTTTAGTCCTACCCTGCCACTATTTCAACAGTATAGTAGGGCCTATAGCTAGTCGACAACAAAACTATGTCAATAGCTTAAATCAAGTTAAATATGATCCAAGTGACATGGCCTCTTCGTCTAGTTTGTCATACTGTGAGTGTTAATAACAACAACAACAAAAAATAGGCTACTTACTTGGTGATTCCACGAGATAGTGGTAACGTTAGATGTCTGAATAGTCTATATTTGGCCACTGCGTGGGGTCATTAATCCAGTTTTTGACCATTTCAAAGGGACACCTCTGTAACCCTGTACCCAGCTCTTCTTTAAATACCGCTCACGGTCCTCGGCCGGCAAAGAAGGGTGTGTATGTTTGTATGTCAGAAGCAGTATGTTTTACATTCTCACAGCAGCGTGTCTGGGAATGTATTGACAGCATCAAGTTCCTGTACTTGCTCTGCAGCAGCAGTAGCTGCAGTAATCTACAACAACAGCAGTAATCAATAGCAGCAGCAATGTCAGCAGCAGCTCCCAAGACCAAATACATTAAAGTCCCTGTAAAGGCAATTCTAAAAAAAAAATCTAAACCCATTATAAATGTTAGAAATGTATTGCTAAAACATATTACAAAGACTGAACTGTCAATTACTGAATTGTGGAGTTAGACCGTTAAGCAGTTTTTCACCATTGCTATTTTCCGGATTTTTTGGGCGGGGCTAAAACGGGACTCGATCACGCACTGGAGCCCCTGAGCTCGTGGACACGCCCCTACTTGATGACGCACTGAGGCCACTGAGCTCCTGGACACGCCCCTACTTGATGATGCACTGAGGCCACTGAGGCTGGCCCCTCCCCTAACAATAGAGCACATTCACATCAGTTTGGTGCTCAATTGCGAGTTACTGTCAGTACTATTAGTTACTACAGCCTACAGTTTGTTAGCTAGCTATGCCTTCGACACGGAAATGCGTAGGCTACTACCTGGATGCGATCATGTACAAAACAGATCGGTGTCTTCATTTAAATTCACATCAAGAAGAGGTGGATTCATTTTGTGAAGAGCCAACCTTGATGGAGAGCTGAGGATCACCGCCAACACCCGCCTCTGTAGTGATCATTTTACACAGGATAGTTTTATAAACTGTCGTCTGAGACAACTGGGATTCACTGATAATCCGCTGTTACTGGTGAATGGAGCCGAACCGACTATCTCCCGCCTCGGCCTTCATCTCCCCGTCCCGAAAGCTGTATCACCTAATATCACCGTTGGCAGCTTTCCTGCGAGTGGGCGTGGTTTCAGCGCAGCCAGCGGACACGCCCCCAGCGTTTGAGAGCAGAGAATAATGCTCACTTTTTCAAGATCAAGATTTTGATAGCTTGTTTGATGTACTTGCCGGCTTTTTTTATCATTCAAATTTGGCTGGGTGACTAATAACACATTTTTCTGTGGTGTGACAAACTCAGAACACATACTTAATTTTGACTTTACAGGGACTTTAACATTCTCATATCTATTACCATGCTAAAAAAATCTTCAGAGAGTTGACATATGTATATGTGTGTGTATAAATGTATATATATCAGTATGTATCATATATCAATGCTGACAAAATTAACACGTCAACGCATGCATTTAATTGTTTGTTTGATGCTTTAAAAAATATCGCATCATTTATTTTTTTCTTTCATCCTTTGGCTGCGCTACAGTATATGATCACGCTCTTATTTATTCAAGCGCTATTAAACCATTCAAACGTGACGAGACAAATAATTAAAATCTTCACTGGCTGTGAAGCGGCTCTCTGTGAACAAACACCCGAAACTCTCACACAGAAAGCTGCTTCAGACAGCACGGCAGCACCCCATTGAGTTCTCTTTAACGCTTGTACGGACAAAAACACAAAATTATGCCAAAATTCCTGTTTTGTCGAATATCCTCATAAGCACAATCTTAAATGAACGCAAAGATTTGTGAGAAAATAGGACGTGTCAGGTCTTAAAGTGACAGCAGTCTAATACACTTACTGCTGTCTGTAATTAATGTTAATCAAAGAACAAAAGACAAAGAGAAAATCACTCCCTGCTCTTGACTGCATAACATTTGTAGCTTTATCATTCATCTATATTTATATATCAGGATTCATCTATATTTAATTCAAAATGTATGCAGTGAAGACTGCAAAGTGTTTTATAACTTTATTCAGTTCCAGTATTTTTCTTATCTGTTAGAGCTACCTTAAAATCAGCACTCTTTACAAGGTTACATGGGTCAAAAAAAAAACGAAAACAATAACTGTTTTTGTGCATTTTAGCAGGGCAGATAAAAATCTGAACTGTCCCGACTGGAGAAAAAAAACCTTTGTGTTGAACCCTGATAAATTAAAGACACAGCTAAATGTGACATTTCTTGCAATGGTCTTATGTGAAGATTGTTATGGAATGTCTGTAATGGAGACATCAGTATTGGTATCAGTGATACTGGCCTTCATTCATAGTGCTTAGGAAAAAGATGCCATTTAAACAAATATTTAAAATACACTCCCTTTGTTGTTTCTATATTATTTAGGTGATTAAATGTGAAAGTATTACAATATAAATATATATTAAAAACTTTAATGTTATGTGCGATTAATCATGGTTAATTACAGAATTAGTTTTTTACAGCACTAATATATATATATATCATTCATATATATATACTCTGAAGATTTTTAGCATGGTAATGGATATGGTAATGTTAATATTTCTTTTTTTATCAAACCATTTATAGTTAATTTCTTTTTTATATTTAAGTAGCACATATACTGCAGCCTCTTTAAATGCAAACACTCCTCATTTCTATGCGAATAAGCCTCATTAAGATCACGTCTTATTCACAAAAGTCAGAACTCGTTGGCTGCAAGTTGATACAACAGTATAGGAAGTGTATGAGAATAAACAGTGCTTTAGGTGTAATTCATTCTTGGTGAATTCCCATGTGTCTTTGTCTGTGAGCACTTGTATCTACATGCAGCGAGCCTGTATTTTCAACCGTAATCTTTTCCACAAGACTGTTTTTTCTGTGTATGTGGACACGTAGAGTGCCTTGGATACTTTTGAGGTTCTGATCATGCATTGGCAGCAAACTTCAGACTTTCATCATTGGTTTCTGCATTTTCTTGTGTTTGTAGGTCTGGAGTTCGCCTACTCCGCAGCCCCGCGCTCCATGCAGAGCGCTATAATGGGCCTGTTCTTCTTCTTCTCCGGCATCGGCTCCTTTGTGGGATCTGGACTTCTTGCTATCGTCTCTCTCAAAGGCATCGGCTGGATGTCCTCGCATAAAGACTTTGGTAAGACTTGTGTGAGTGTGTTAGAATGTAGAACAAGATATGTGAATGGCACTGCATAAGGTTTGGGATGAAACAGATGTAGCTTTGCTAGCTTTTGATAAGTGTGTCTGTTGGAATAAGTGTGTGCATAAATATAAATGTGAGTGTGTGTGGGGGTCAGGCTTTGCCTGCATCGAGGGGACCATATGTTCTTATAGTGATCTTAAAACCTAAAATTAGCTACAGTGGGGACCTGTGAGGAAAAGGGCTTGATAAGCATACTTAATTATGACTTAATGAAAATGTGAAGGTTTGTGAAAGGGTCCGAGGGTACAGAAAATATATTTGGCTCAGTTTAAACTCAATTGAAGTCAATATTAAGTCCCATTTCAACAGCTTGGATTTTTAAGAAACGCAGCTTTTATGCAATTATCATTTGTAAGCTGATTGATGTAAAATATCCTGAAAATCAATTACTTTTATGTTCCATCTTGATGAATGAAATCAATGATGAAAGATGTTCCCTGATCAGCATTCTGTGTAAACGCGATTTATTGTAATTATGCCAAGGGGAAGAGAGGTCATACCTTTCAGCTTAACGGTTGTGTCAGAGATGAAGTGACTAGGTGAGCACATGTGCTTGATGGATGATGTGTGTTTTATGAGTGCGTGTCCACGTCCCATGGCTTGAGCGTAGTCATTAGTAGTCAGCTGAACCCAAGAGTTGATTTCCCATTTGCCCACTGTTTATGTGTGTGTGTGTATTTGTTTATTTGTGTATCCTGCCCAAAAAAAGCTTAGTATTTTGTTGTTGTTTTTTTAATGATTGATGACACATATTATGAAGAATCAGATACAGAGAGTATCAGCATACAGATTGTTTTTTTTTTTTACATTTATTTCTGCTTCCATCTGTTTAGAAGGCGATCCTAAACTAGTTCACACAGTGGTTATTCTGATATATACAGTCATATATACATTATTAACTGAAAATATTGCTTAGCCTGCCATAATGCTACGTCAAAATTTATCTGTATTGAATTAGTTTCCATCTTCATATTGGGTTTAGATTCTTAAACTTTAGTATGCTTGGAGATTAAATATGAAAGTAAAATAATGCCAAATGTTTTTGAAACAAAAAATCTTGTTGTATTGCACTAATAAAAAATTGAAAAATGCATTGCATTAACCGTGCTTGCATTTTAATGCATTGTATTTTTAGGGCTTGCATTTTTAGGGGCTAAAATTCAACATGGTTATATATTTAAGCTGTGGTCATTCTGTTTAAAAATACAATCTATATTATTCGACAGGCAATTTTCGGTCCATTTTATTTCACTTTACAAATTCACTTCCACTAACTCAGTGGTTCAATTACGACCGAAAATTCAACATTTCACATTCGGGAACTGCAGGAATATCAGTGGATTGCCGATTCATAATCTCCATCTGCTGTTAGTCGTTCTCACCAGCAGGGGGTGCAAGCGGCTGTTGACGAAGACTATTAGAGCAACGGGTGAGAGTCATTCATTAATAAAAACGGATTTACAGAAATGGAGCAAGTGGTAAGTACCTATTTGTGATGATTATCAGGGCCAGTATACACATGGAAAGACTGATAAAGACGTGTTTACGTCTTCACGGTTACCTTTTAACATGTAAGCAGCTTTCTCTACCGTTAACGAGATTATAATGTTATTCCCCGATGCTGATGTGCAGATCTAACTTTAAATCTGAGGTTGTAGACACATATTTCTCTCGGTTGTTTAGTTTCCTTAACTTTATATCGCGGCAATGCATTAACGCAATGCATATTTTTTTCCAAGTAGTGCAATGCAACAAGCTTTTTTTGTTTCAAAAACATTTGCCATTATTTTATTTCCAAAATGAAATCAAAATGGATCCATGATTTTTTTTTTTTTATTATTGTCCCTAGTCTTGCTGTGCATTAATCGTCAATACATGTTGTTATTTTGTATAAAAAAAAATCATAATCTTTCATCAAATGTAATATTATAGTACCTCTGAAAGGTGAAAAAGAAATATTCACCAATAACCACCCACTTTTCAGAATCCAACTAAAATCAAGTCCTGTCTTACATTTTCCGCTGAATAGTCTGCCACTCATAAATTGCATTATGTTACATGCAGTTTTCTGTTATCTTGGCACATTTGAGTAAAGTATACTCTTGACGTGGAGAAAGAAAGCCATTCCTGAGTGGAAGGTCTGGTATTATGAATGTGCATGCTAATTGATGGTCATGTCAGGCTTACACCAGAATCAGTTTGTAAATCTGTCACAGCGGGGACGATGAATGGCACAAAGGAGACAGTAGATGGATGTGATTTCCACCGTAATGACAGTTCAATGGTCCAGATGTACTCCCACCCATTCTGTGTATCTGAGGCAAATGAACACTTTACCCACAAACTACTTCCGCACCCATTAATACAGCACACCCAGACAGGTGTGAGGCATTTCTGCTAATGGCCGCAGTGAGAGTGCATGTACTTCAAATCTGTCCCTCTTTGCTCTTTTTGTTTGGCAAGCATCACTGGGATATTAGAGTGGGCCTTAATATGAATTATATGACACATTGCTATTTTTTCTTTTTCTTTCATGTGGCATTTACTGATTGGACAGTAAACAATGAGAAGTGGAAGAAACAGAATTGACTGTGAAAGAACTGTCAGACTCATACCTGCAATGTCCATATGAGTGTCACATGCTATAATATGAATAAATGCTGGATTCATGCCATTTCATAATTACCGTAATTTCGAGATGACAACACGTGACGTTCTACTCTGAGCTGTACACTGGACTGGGAATTAATGCATTTCTATGGCAAGTTGGAGCTCTCAGAAAATTCCCACTGTACAAGTTGTAATCACGAGTTCTACGAGTGTTACGTTCTCCAGTAGTTACGACATACGATGAATGCACCTTATGGCCACATTCATACAGCAGCAGAATATGGTTGTCAGTCCTGTATTTGAGTCCTTAATACGGTTACATTCGCACACAGTTCGGTTATTTACGGTAGTGGCAACCGCATTCAATGACTGAACTCATACCTGTACATTTTCAGGGCTCACAACCGCATTGTGTGACCCGCGCTGTGTGAAATGAACCAGACTGGAAAACTAGATGGGCCCTATCATAAACCTGGTGCAATGCAGCGCCAGGTTTTTTGCAATGTCTTTTGCTAGTTTCAGCCCGACGCAGTTATCATTTTCACGTCCTGCGCCACGTTGTTTAAATAGCCAATGCATTTGTGGCCATTTGTGCGCCCATGGGCGTGCTGGTCTGAAAACGAGGTGTGTTCAGGTGCATTGTTGTGCGTTGCTATTTTGAGGCAACTGAAATAGACTGCGCCATTGACTAACTGAAACCTGGTCTAAAGTCAATGGCGCAATTTTTTTTTTTTGTATTTTGAAGAGCGTGTTAGTAATATGTGCCTATAGGCGAGTCCACAATGCGTGTACACTCTGCTTATTACGCACACAGCAGCAGCAGCACACAAAAATGCCAAATATTAAAAATAAAAGCACAAAATCACTCTCCAGAACATTCTCATTCACGGTTCCATGCTGGTGGAATGATCTCCCCACCGTCATCCGGAATGCAGAATCCCTGACAGCATTCAAAAGGCAACTGAAAACTCATCTCTTCCGGGAGCACTTAACATAAAAAAATAAAAAAATAAATAAATTTAAAAAAAAAAAAAAAAAAAAATCCTTTCCTTTAAATCCTCGCTTGCCTGGCTTATGCTACTCCGAGCAATGTCTGAACTTTGTATTTTGAGCACTTCTTGCTTTGTTTTTGCCTCTTCACGATGACTCGCTTGGTTTAGTCCTCAATTGTAAGTCGCTTTGGATAAAAGCGTCTGCTAAATGACTAAATGTAAATGTAAATGTAAAAGGATAACAATGTTAAAGATTAATGTTGTGTACATAAAGATATGGTGGAATCCGGCGTGTCCCATAGATGGTCTGCTTGCGCGCTTTAACCTCGCGCACAAGCAGATCCGCTTGCTCTCTGGAGACGCGTCTGGTCTTTCCGCTTGCAAATTCCACCGTGTAACTAGCGAATCCGCCATGGCGCGAGCGCAACTGGCATTTAAAGGGAATGGGAAATTACACTCTGATTGTTTTTTTGCACGTTACGCCAAAAACACACCCATTACTCATTAAGAGAATAGGGACATTTTAGACCATGCGCCATGCGTCATTTTTCCCGTCGTTAAACTAGCAAAAGTGGATTCGGACTTGTCCTAAGTGCACTTGTGCCATGCACTTAGATCGTTAAAATAGGGCCCGTTGTCTTTCACGCCATACATTACGAGAAAGCCGCTCTGCGCTGCACAACACGTGTCTTCGGGTTGTCGTGTGTTGCAGGTTTTCGTGTGTGGTTTCATTTTTGGTAGCTTAAAGCGACGGAGATATGAGCTTTGTATCATCTGAAGGTTTAAGATCACTGTTCTCCACCGGAGCTGCTCCCGCCAGTCAAACAGCTGATATTACTGTTTATACAACATGTTGTGTTGATTGTCCAAAGTACGTGAAATATGAGGCAAGTGATTGGGTGTCTGTTGTTAAAGCATCTAGCCAAAACATTCTAACACCACATTGTTTCAAAATGTACTCGTTTTCCACTGCAATACGGGGTTAACACAGCAAAAGCGGTGCTAACACTGCTCTGGAACTAACACTGGAGCAGGGTTTCATAACCCCTGGTAAAAAATCTGTACGAGCCCCCCTTATAAATTACAAGTATAAAATGTTTCTCTTCCCAGGGTCAAAAGTGGTGTTTAGAACATCAATAACCCAGTTAAGAGCAGTGTTAAAAGTTCGATAGTCACCTCGTCTAGACAGCATATGATAGCTGCTAGACTCCAACATAGTCAAATTCTTTCTATCTGCTCTCTCTTCCCCAAACAGAAGAAGAAAAGACACCTGCAGACTATCACACACTTGTGAAATCTGAATTAGATGCCCAGGATGACTTTGTGTCTGAACAACAGGAAAAGATCGGTCCGGGTTTCATGTTGTTGTTTTTTTTTTTTTTTTTTTGGCCAGCAGCATAATGTTATTCTTTATCTCTGCTGGTTACTCCATTACTGTTCTCTCTCCCTGTTTCCTGTGGTGTTGGACTCTGCAGGAAATGAAGAGAGCGAGGGAATTATGCAGCGTTGAGTAGAGAACTTTCAAAGTATGTACACACAGACGCCATCCAAGCCTGTGGCGTGCCTGTGGATGCATATACAGACTCCAACTTTTATGGGATCGGACACCCAGGTATTAATCACTAGCTGCAGGGCCAGATTACCCAGCATTCAGATCTGTAACACACTCTCTAGCACTTATTTTCACAAATTTGAGCTTCTTCCCAGAATACCATTTAACAGATCAAACCTACCTCTCAGGTTGCATGCGAGGGTAAGTCCGGCATGCTCTCTTACTTAAAATCCTACAACACTTGATGATAACCTTTGTAAAAGTGGAGGCAGTCAGCCCAGGTGTAAATCTGCAGCTCGTCGTACATCCATGCTTATCTTTTGCTGCATTTGGCATGGTAAAGGAAAGGCACTCCACTTTCTTTCATTAGTAGGTATTTTTCTTTGTTTTCCCTTTTTTTGTAGTGTCGTTATATACTTTACATACCATGCTGACACAGCGACAGCTGACAGTTCTAGCTGTTAGACAGTTTGCACGATGAGACTCTTCCGGAAATGTTTTATTTTTTAATTCATGCATTTTTCATGCCTCACAACTTGTGCTGCTTTCTTTGAGTGTCTTGCACCATGTTTTTAAAATTTGAAATTGAAAAAACTTTTTTAAACCATATCTTCAGTTCTGTCCCATTCTGTTGTTCTCCTGTAAAATTCCCTGAAAAAAAAACTAATCTGATTGGGGTTAAGTGAATCTGAAATCAGCATAGCAAAAAAGGGCTTCCTAAAGATCAATGAATCAACTAGCAATTGTTGTAAACCATCATTCATTTTTATAATGCATAGTTTTGTTAACGTAAAAATCTAGTTCATTATTAATCCTTTTTTTTTTTTTTTTGGTAAAAAAATATTCCTTAATTTTCCAAATCTGTCTCTTCCCAAAGAGTCCTAAATTTTGTACAGGCAAACACTACTCGTGACAAGTGGAGGAAAACGGGTGAGATCCACAGAATAAGAGAAATAAATGTGTTGTTTGCCTTAGGATCAGAATCGGAATGTAAAAAAAAGATGGTCAGGATACCATCACTGAAGATGACCTTTTAAGCTTAACTCAGACATTTATGGTTGCAAGCTATTAAGTGGATAGACTGGACTGATGAAACCTGCAATTATTAGTCTACTTAAAGCATGAATTTGATGCAAGCTACAGATCTACATAATATTCACAGTTCATAAGGGGCATAATGTATTAGCACTACAGTTACAGCATGAAATAACATTTGAACCTATAACATATTTATCTCACATGTATCTTTGTTTTTCTCGTAATTGCGAGTTTATATCTCCTAATTCTGACTTTATAACTCGCAATTGCAGTTTATAGAATTGTGGGATATAAACTCGCCATTCTGAGTAAAAAGGGCAGAATATTATATTACGCAATTATGATTTTTTTTTTTTTTTTTGTTCCTAGATTTTAAAATCTATCACTATTCCCGAATAGTCCCAAGTTTTGCAAAGGCAAACACTACAACACAATATTCATTTTTCTTTCCTTTAAAAATGTAAAAATCTAGTTCCTTATTAATGCAAATGTGTTTTGGTCAAAATAACGATGGGCTTCAATCTCGTAGTGTGTAATTTGACAATAGAAATGTCGACTGGGATTTTGCTCTACATGTAGTGAAGAAGTTACTTTTGGATGAGATGTCATGTTGTAGATGTGCCCTTTCCAACAAACCTTTATAGCAAAACTTTTGCTTCATTTCCCAGAAGTTGTATTACTTTTTTCCAACCTATGATGCAGGCTTTGATAAGTATTTTCAAAGACATTTTCCCCTCATCCTTTATTTTATCTGCAGGACTGCAGGTGTCACCAGGCACAGCTTTGCCTCACGGTATTGGTAAAATGAATTCTTTCAAATCTTTTCTCTGGACACCCAGGAAGCTTTTTTTTTGTTCCTCGACGTGCGAGTCTGTCTGATCTCAGGTCAGCTTAAAAACATGCTAAGAACCACAGGGCTCTCAGACATGACCCTCTCTTCCTGGTCTTGAATCTGTATCTGCCACTTTCAGAAATGTCAATGTTTTAATCGAGGCCAAGAGTCTCGGGGAAGGAGAAGGTGTGTTCGCTGAATATGACAAAAGGAAAGAAAGGTGTCTTTCAAAGGAGTGCGTACAAAGGAATATGAGTGAGAACAAGGAGATGATAGTGAAACAAGTTTTTGTCATCTTAATTCTGTACCTTGGCCTCGAGTCCATTAATATTTACAGTACCGTTCAAAGGTTTGGGGTTGGTAGGATTTTTTAATGTTTTTGAAAGAAGTCTTTTGACGTCTTACCAAGGCTGAGTTCATTTAATCAAAAATACAGTAAAAATGTAGATATTGATTTCAAATAATTAAAGACCCGACAAATTGTCTTTTGACTTCTGTCGCCGTATGTAAATTGGCAAAAATATGTCTTATAATAACAGTATCAACGTTGGGAACAGTTGTCCTGCTTAAAATATTTGTGGAAACTGGAAACCATGATATTTTTTTCAGGATTCTTTGATGAATAGAAAGATCAAAATAACAACATTTATTTGAAATGGAAAACTTGCTGACGCTTTTGATCAATATGATGCAACTTTGCTTATATTATAGTATTCATGTAACCATTTGACTTGTTGTATGAAAAATCCATTTTGTTTGTTTGCATAATTTAGGTACCATTTATTCATTGCTCCCAGAGATCCCCCGAGACAAGAGAGCCATAAAATATGAACATCTCTGTGTTTGCAGACTCTGACAAATGGCATTGAACTCTGTGTGCTGACTCGTGTAATCTCCCGTAGAAAAGCCGTCAAGGTATCGGGACGAGTAGCACTGAAATATTGTTGTTGGGACTGACACACACTAGATAGAGCCAAGAGGGTAGAGGGATGTTGTGATGTGAGCATCATGCTTGTTAGTTAAACATGTTTCCGTGTGTCAAAAGCAATGACGTTTGCTCTGACCTCAGTCTGTCTCTCTGCGTAATCTGTTCTCGTCAGAGACACATACTTATCAAAGAGATGGACTTAAAGGATTAGTTCACTTCAAAATGAAAATGCTGTCATCATTTGCTCACCCTCAAGTTGTTTCAAAACTATATGAATTTCTTTTTTCTGCTGAACACAAAATAAGATATTTTGAAGGATGTTGGTAACCAAACAGTTGATGAACCCCATTGACTTCCATAGTATTTTTTCTTCTACTTTGTAAGTCAATGTTGTCCATCAACTGTCTGGTTACCGACATTCTTCAAACTATATTCCTTTGTGTTTAGCAGAAGAAAGAAAATCATATAGGTTTGAAACAACTTGAGGGTGAGTAAATGATGACAGCATTTTCATTTTGAAGTGAACTATTCCTTTAAAAAATAAACTGCCATCACAAGAATAAATTACATTTTAAATTGTAATCATATTTTACAATATTATTGTTTTATCGTATTTTGATCAAATAATTGCAGCATTGGTGAGAATAAGAGACTTCAATTGAATGAGTAAATGACCCTATTGCAATTCTACTAGAAGTTTTTTTTAATGTAACAAAAGTGATTCATTGAATAGGTTTTGCATACAAAACAGCCAATCATTTGAAACTGAAAATTTCAACTAAATAGGATCTTGTTGTCTTTTTCTTCTCCAGTGTCTCCTTCCATGATTCCACATAAACAAATCAAGCTTCACTTTTTCAATCTCTACATTTCTCTCTCAGGCTGCCAAACATTTATGGGGCCGGTTAATGTCTTTTATGGGCAGCTCTTGTTTTGTCTTTTGTGGACGTAATTGGAAACTCAAGTGTTTGGCAGCCTGTTGTGTCTCTAAGGAGGAGTGTCTGGTCAGCAAGTCAAGTCAAGTCAAGTCATCTTCATTTATATAGCGCTTTTAACAATGGATTGTTTCAAAGCAGCTTTACAGAGATAAACATATAATTTAAGGTAACAGATTGTTTTGGCTTTATAGCGGTTCTTGAATAATGTTATTTCCAGCTAAAGTTAACTTTGATTGATTCACCTCCATTGAAATGATCAGACTTTAAACGCGAACCTGTGATTAACGCTGACGGCGTTCACATGCTCATTCAGAATTGATTCTATAGTTATGTGCTTTTAAAATATGTGCGCAGGTTTGTAATTCATACAACCCAGCCTAAACAAACTACTTTTCTTGCCTATAAATTTTGATACAGAATTTTGTTTTATTTTATCACTTCGGGGTACGCGAGCCGAAATTCACAACGCTTTTTCTGTAGAGTGGGAAAGGGATCCTCCATAGGGAGAGGATAGTGGATACTTCAGCACTGCATTGTCATCGGGTCCAGGCGGATCTCCTTCGTCAGATCTGGACACGGCCTGGATCCGGCAGGCTGCGGGAAAACCTCGGGATAAACAAAGACACTAACATTAGCGTAGATGCCATTCTTCTTATGATGTAGCGAGTACATCAAGATTTAAGGGAAGTGTTCCCAGTTCCGGCTGACCTAATCTATGCAGCCTAACATTGAATTATAGAAGTCTATAGTGTATTATGTGTATGCTAGGTCAAAGAGATGTGTTTTTAGTCTACCTTTGAACTGACAGAGCGTGTCTGCTTCCCGGACAATGGTAGGAAGACTGTTCCAAAGTTTTGGTGCTAAACAGGAAAAGGATCTACCGCCTGCAGTCGATTTAGATATTCTAGGTATTATCAACTGGCCGGAATTTTGAGATCGCAATAGACGTGAAGGACTATAATGCGTTAAGAGCTCGCTCAAGTACTGCGGAGCTAAACCATTTAGTGCTTTGTAGGTAATCAACAATATTTTAAAATGTATACGATGTTTAATAGGGAGCCAATGCAGTGTTGACAGAACCGGGCTAATATGGTCATATTTCCTGGTTCTGGTAAGAACTCGAGCTGCGGCGTTTTGAACTAGCTTTAGTTTATTTATTAAGCGTGCAGGGCAACCACCCAGTAGAGCATTACAATAATCTAGCCTTGAGGTCATGAACGCATGGACTAATTGTTCCGCATTTCCCAATGAGAGCATATGGCGTATTTTGGATATATTTTTAAGATGGAAAAATGCAGTTTTACAGATACTAGACACGTGGCTTTCAAAAGAAAGGTTGGTATCAAAGAGCACACCCAGGTTCCTAACCGACGACGAAGACTTGACAGAGCAGCCATCAAGTGTTAGACAGTATTCTGGGTTATTGCGTGTGGAAGTTTTTTGTACAATAATTAGAATCTCTGTCTTTTCAGAATTTAGTAGTAGGATATTACTAGTCATCCAATTTTTTATATCAGCTATGCATTCCGTTAATTTTGTGAATTGGTAAGTTTCGTTGGGTTTTGAAGAAATATACAGCGGAGTATCATCGGCATAACAGTGAAAGCTAACTCCATGTTTCCTAATGATATCTCCTAATGGTAGCATGTACAGAGTGAACAGCAGCGGTCCTAGTACTGAGCCTTGTGGTACGCCATACTGAACTTGTGATCGATAAGACATCTCTTCGTTTACTGCTACAAACTGATAACGGTCAGTTAAGTATGATTTAAACCATGCTAGTGCAATTCCACTAATGCCAACATAGTTTTCTAGTCTATTTAAAAGAATGTTGTGGTCAATGGTGTCAAATGCAGCACTAAGATCGAGTAACACTAATAGAGAGATACAACCACGATCCGATGATAAGAGCAAATCATTTGTGACTCTAATGAGAGCGGTCTCAGTACTATTTTACGGTCTAAATCCGGACTGAAAATCCTCGCAGATATCATTTCTTTCTAGAAAGGAACATAGTTGTGAAGATACTGCTTTTTCTAATATCTTTGACAGAAAAGGCAGATTCAAGATCGGCCTGTAATTGACTAATTCTGTAGGGTCAAGTTGTGGTTTTTTAACAAGCGGTTTTATCATAGCCAGTTTAAAGCTTTTTGGTACGTATCCTAGAGACAAAGATGAATTAATGATATTAAGAAGAGGATATATGACCTCTGGAAACATCTCTTTCAGTAGCTTAGTCGGTATAGGATCTAACATACAAGTTGTCGATTTAGATGAATTAACGAGTTTGCAGAATTCTTCCTCTCCTATAGCAACAAATGAATCAAATTTTTCCTCAGGGAGACTACAATGCACTTCCTGATGCGATACTGTGGTAGACGGTTGCATAGTTATAATTTTGTCCCTGATATTATCAATCTTATAAGTGAAGAAGTTCATAAAGTCATCACTGCTGTGTTGCTTGGACACTTCTGAGCTTGAAGCTTTCTTTTTCGTTAGTTTAGCCACTGTTTCAAATAAATACCTTGGATTATGTTTATTTTCTTCTAATAGGTTTGAAAAATAAGCAGATCTAGCAGCTTTTAAAGCCTCTCTGTAAGCAATCGAGCTCTCTTTCCACGAAATCCGAAATACCTCTAGTTTAGTTTGCAAAACACATTGAGAAATTAATTAAGACAAATCACAACCAAACTAACTAGGCACTTCCATCACTGTACTTCCAGTGTGTTTGCGGTATACAATATCCTTTGATTTATGATCTGCGTTGTATGATCTGTGTGCTCATGGTCACCATTCAGTTACATTGTATGGAAAAATTGCCACATAAACATTCTACCTGACATCTCCTTTTGTTTTCCTCATAAGGAAGTAAGACATGCAGTTCGAGTTTAGAATAAAATAAGGGAGAGTGATGACACAATGTATATTTTAGGGTGAGCTGTCCTTTTAAATACTAGAAGAGTTAAAACCCACTAAAAGTTTCTAAAACTAAAACCTCTAAAAGTTAAAATCACAATTTTTCTTCTAATGACTCTTTCTTTCTTTCCTTTCTTTCTTCCTGTCTCTAACCTTGCCTCTATGTTAATTAAACCAATATCTGTCCCCTCAGTCTGCTGTGTAGCAATGTGTTTGGAGAGTTTTATTGATCAGCAGACACACTTCCTCCTCGAAGCTTATGGTTGCCTTGCTGAGCACATTGTTTTACTTCTGCGGTATGTATTATTCAGCAGGAGCGAGGAAGCACGGCAAACACTTCCTGAACTCTTAGCTCAAGTGCAGCGCAAGTCTGTCTGTGTGTGCTGGCCAATATGTGTTGGACAATAAGAGTCTAACAAATAGTGTTTTGAGTGGAAGAGCTTTTTCTTTATAAGAGAGAAACAGAGCATTGAGGGACACATTAGTGGAAATGGATGGTTAAAAGTATGGATTTGGGCTGAGGTGTGTCATTTTTTTTTTTTTAGGTTGTTAATCGATTGAATGTGCCTTTGTCGAAGCCATCAGGGTGCATTATTTCAGATTACTTTTAAATAATTATGTTTAACACAATTATTTTCTACATCACTAGAAATTTCCTCCAATTACAGAATCACAAATTGGGCCAAAATAATTGTTTAATCCTCTCTCTCTCCTATGAAGCACTGTAAATGATGGAACACACACACACACATAATACGTATATGTGTACTGTGATGGGTAGGTATAAGGGGTAGGGGTTGGGTTACTAGGCAATAGAACATATCATTAAACTGATATGAATCAATGGAAGTCTATGCAGTGTCCCCACTAATATAGTGAAACGTGTGTGTGTGTGTGTAGTTTTCAAAAATATAATCAATGTCTTTAAATCAGTAGTTTTATATTTCTCCATCATTTTCGAATGCTTCATGGGATTGTAGTTCTTTCCCTCATTAAAGTTAAGTACACAGTCTTGAACTTTTGTCTTTTAGTAGGAGTTTCAAGTACTGTTTTGATTCAAATCAAAGTTTTTAATGTTGTGAATCACCTCGTAGCTGGTTGATTTTGTTCATGGTTTATAATCCTTAAAGACTTTTTAAAAATCCCTATGGGAAACAATGAATGGGATTAATACTTCTGTCGCACTCTGGCTGACACATGGGGTGTTGGTAATACCTGTTTGGAAGCAGTCATTGTTTTTTCAAATTTGTTTGGAAAGGTGTGGCAGTTGGGTTTTACTCACTGATAAAACAAATTTTCTCATGACTATACACATCTGGCAGTTAAGCAAAATCGAGGTAAGATTGCACATACACAAGCATGTGGTTTCCATGGGTTACATATCTGCAAACCTTTCTTATTTTCCTATCCCTTTATTGTGCATCTGTATCTCTCTTATTTTGCCTCCTCCTCTGATGTCCCCCCTCGCATCTCCCTGCTTCCTCCACTCCACTAAAAATTGATAAAAGGTCTCAGTTGATTCATTTGAAAGACTGGTTAAGGCCTGCTACCACACTATTAGTGTTGTGTTGGCCAGATTCATTGCCTTACATCCCCCTTTACTCCTCCATCTTTAATTCTTTTGCTTCACCAAATACCCCTCATAAGCCCTCACGTGTGACAGGTATACCCTTTTGAAGCACACATGATAAATACCTATATTTGTTAAATGAACACAAAGAGGATCATGTAAGTCATACGGGATGACATGCCAAGGAAAGGTTAATAAAACCGTTACATGATGGACTGCAGAGGGTCCGCAGCAAGACAAATACAGTTGCCGGCCTTCATAGAGTGAGACTTCCAGGTGCCTGCTGTTATCTTGGTGTAGCTGCCATATAAGACTGAATGTGCAATGTAACGTGAAATGAGGGCATGTAGACCTTAACGCTGGAGAGCAAATGATACATCTGAGTTGGGGCTACAGCATGGAAAATGGAAAATGAAAAATTCATGATTACCAGTCCAAGTTTTGGATATACCCAGTAAAACCATTATTCTAAAATAAGTCAACAGACTATAAAAATAAAATAAATTGAAATATGCGATTAATGTAGTAATGTGCCAAAAATGTATTATTTTATTAATTAATTAACTGATACAGCTGTTTGGATTGTTACCCACTCACGTACCTCTGATCAAATAACTCCAATTCTTTTCCAATCACATCGGCTTCCTGTTCGTTATCGTATCCATTGCAACATGTTGCTGCTTACCAACAAAGCTCTTCATAATTTGGCTCCTCTTTATCTTTAAGATATTCTTCAATTGTATACTCTTTCATGTTCTTTGACATCACCTTTTCAGAATTATTGACAGTTCCAAATTTCAAGTTGAGTTCATTAGGGCTTTTAGCTGTTCAGTGCCAAAATTATGGAATTATTTACCATTGCACATTCGCAAGCTGGATGATCTTTCCTTTTTTAAAGCTCAGATTAAAATTTATGTTTAGAATAGCTTTTAGTGACTTAATTGTTTGATCTGTATGTCTGTGTTTTTGCATAGCTTTGTGTTTTACTTTCTTGCTTTTATGCTGTATGGAGTCATTGAGTGTTAGTCCACCTATAAATTAAAGGTATTATTATTTCCCACTGATACACTACAGCAAAATATATAAATAACTGGCTTAAAACCATTTTTGGGGGGTTGAAATTACTAACATAGCTAAGACTTTGGCACGGTACTATATATATATATATATATATATACATACACACACACACACACACACACATATGTATATACACATATATATTTATTTATTTTTGCATGCAGAAGAACGTGCACATTGATTTTTATGAAGATTGACTGGATGAGTTTCATCAGTTTAACTGTTTCTTCTTATGGCAAGATCCACAACATTTTGTATCCGACAACTTTCTCTGAACCTTCCTTTGCTGTTTGAGATTCATGTCAGGAACATGCAGTTGTGCTCCAGTAATGTTTATTTTTCCATTACCACCCAAACGCCACCAAATCTGAGACAGCTGCCACTTTCCTGTGGGAAGTGCTAGCAATCTCCCCCGAGTGTGTCGCCATGATATATCTCCCACTCCGTCCTTTGACTGAGTATTCTTTACGGCCTTGTCTTTCAGGGAGGCGACCGGCACCTCCACATTCTGCCAAGCGCTGATGTTAAATCATGTCATCTCCCAGAAGCATAGGAAGAACAGGCGCGTCACCCGCCAACGCACAGCACTGTGGATGGAGTGGGGGGTGCACTCAAAATATCACAATAGACCTTATTCAGAGCAGCGGCATGACAGGTTTGAAAGCGAGGCTGTGAGGGAGACTTACGGTGTTTTCAGTGGCGTCCGCTGTGTAAAAAAAAAAAACTGTATAAAGCTCCTACCTAGATATTTTATCATTTCCTACAGCTCATGTTATCTGGAGTTTTTTGTCTACTGAAATTTCTTGGAAAGATGTTTTTGCTGTGTTTTGTCAGCAGAACAATCCAAAAACACATTAAATAACAGTACAACTCCCTGAAGAGATGCATGTCTATCTCACTTTCATTCCCATTTAAAAATCAAAGATGGCGCTGCTGCGAATAAGGTCTATAGCAATTAATATTTTACTCTTCTTACTTTCCATGAGTTGGGGTAGCCTCTGGTGTGAATGGGGACCATTTGAGGCTATTGATTGCTGTTTTGCTCTTAGCTGTTCTTTGTCATGTGGGTATTGTAAATGCAGCGTTTTTCACTGACAGGGGCATTTGTTTCTCCTTGCTTGAGGGCAGTAAGATCCCGAGCTCTATTGCTCTCTGTCAAACTGTCAACCTGCTTGTAACACTTGTTGTCATTGGGGAGTACCTGCTGTTACAGAGTATATTTAAAGCAGCAAATAAATTGATCAAGAGGTTGTTGTAGCCATAACATGGCTTGCCACTTTTATTGGATTGAGACAGTGAAGAGGAAGGGGATTGAGACAGGAATGGGATAGGTTCATGTTGGTGACGTTATATTATGGTGCCCAAAATAAAATTCTAGATAGACTACAGATGGTCCAAAATGCGTCTGCAAGATTGCTGACAGGCACTCGCAAATTCGATCATATTACTCCAGTGTTAAAATCATTACATTGGTTGCCTGTCACTTTTAGGATTCATTTAAAAATTCTGCTATTTGTATTTAAATCTTTACATGGGTTAGCCCCATCTTATATTGCTGATCTAATACAGGAACAAAAGTCAATGAGATCGCTACGATCACAATTTCAGAAACGTCTTGCTGTTCCTCGGTCAAAGATGAAAACTAGAGGGGATCGCGCATTTGCATATGCATTCATGGGATGGTCAAGGGGAAAGTGGTCACATAAAGAGATGGGAGGGGAAGCGTAAACTGCGCCTAATTATGTATTCCGCGTTATGCACAGAAAAAGACGGTGAAAGCGCGCCTCTATTTTGCGCTTAAAATTATCCGCCTCTTAATAGAAGGTGCAACTTAGGAAGCGGGTTTCCTGGCATATGCCTCCTGGTGAAATGGCAGCAGTAATCCGAGCAAGACGAAGACATAGGCTAAGGAGACGAGCTGAAAACATTTTAGCCACAAGAATCACACTTTTTCACTTGAGTGAAAACGAAATCATTAAGCGTTACAGATTAAGCAGCTACGCAATATTTCAGTTACTGGAAGAAATCAAAGATGACATCGAATCTCCGACTCAGCGTTCACATTCCATTCCAGCAGTTGTTAAAATCCTCGCTACATTACAATTATTGGCATCAGGATCATTTCAAACAGTCATAGCATCAGCAGTGAGAAGAGGAGGCCCATTCAATTGCGCGTTTAAATACGCGCAATTTACGGTATAGTGGGTGTGGACAGGCGCGGATTACCTGATGAACTGCAGGTTCAGTACATAACACGCACACTGCGGTTTCACATCAAGCGCTTTCTGCGTCTTGGCCATGGCGCTATTAACGCTGCGTTCGCAAATGTACGTACATCTGGCCCTGTGTCTTGCAGTTTTTCTATTTAGTAGTGATGTAATGTAGTTTAGATATTTGGAAAGTAATTGAAATGACCACCCTAGTGAATATTTGAACAGCTGACAGGACACTATGCCTCAAACCTGCACATTTTGGATGTCTACCTCATCTAACACATTCAACTCATCAGCTCATTAGTAGAGATTACAAGACTTGAATTGAGTGTGTTCAATGAGGAAGAAAGCAAAATGTGCAGTGGTGGGGCGTCCCCAGGACAGGTTCGAGAAGCACTGCTCTATGGCAAGGGTGCAGGATAGACACCCCTACCATATGGTTACACTACTCACAAACTTGCTTGAGTTGAAGGGACGTGATCTCTGAGAGCATCTGAAAGCGTTCAACCCTTCCTCTATACTTGATGATTAATCTAATGTTGTCTTCGGGATCTTCATCTGCACATGTTTAGAATAGCAATGCATTGCATCTCCATACTTTTATAAGTCAGAGTTTTCATATCTTGAAGTGCCTCATCTCAAGCAGTTCTTATCTTCTGCCAGTAATATTCTTCGAGGCCGTGGATAATTATATCTAATGGAGTTGCTCACGATGTTCCTCAAGGGTCAGCTGACCTTTTTCAGTTCCTTTCAGCTCTCTTTCCTTCAGTTTGTTGCTACAAAATATGCTTTATCTTGTTTGCATCTAATGACATCTTCAAACTAAAGTAGAATCCTCTGTAAAGTCTAATACCTTGTTCTAATTAATGAGCCTATTTCAGCAAGATGTGTGCATGTGAATACATCTATTGAAACGGTAATGCATTCTTACGGTTATGCGTTTTAGTCATTGCAATATAGGTAATGCTAAGCAGAGCTACAGGGTCCTGCTTTGGCCGCTCTGAAACACCCCTGAGAGTTGACAGCCCCTTCGCAGAACTACTTATTAACAGTTTCTCTTTGATTGTCCTTAACCCTGGAGGGTTGACCACCTCTTCTGAACAGATCTAAAGTGTTAAGCAGCTTTTTCATCAGCTCAGAGAGCGAGCGAGAGAGAGAGAGGATCAGACTTATGATTCATAATACAGGAAACATTTGTGAACAGATTTTGTGTTTGTGTATAGAATTTAGCATAAGTAGAGAGTTGAATTTAATACTACGCACAGTCATCATCCAGGACTATAACGGCCCTGAGCAGTCAGAGGCTTAAACAACAGGAGAGTTAGTTTAGGGCCGAGGGCTCAGAGTCTGTAATTCCAGCCGAATCCGAGCGAGTGTGCTTCGCTTAAGCTCCCAAGATGGTGAATTATAGGCTCTTCCTTCATCCTGTGAAGATGTGGCTTTTTGTTTATGGTTCCTGTAAGTATTGGTGTAAACCCTCTGTCTGCTCTCAAGCATTATATAGAGAGGGGAAATGAAGGAGAGATTGGATGGAGAAGGAATGCTTGTTTAGGTTTTGCTTGAATAAACCAGAGTCAGATGGGTTTGCAGGTTGCAATGGATGCGTACAAGCAGTGCGGACCGACATGCTATCAGTTAAAGCTCTTTGCCGCTGTAGGGTAGTATGAAGGGAGCAGATTGCCTGTTCGCTCTGTTGCTTTCAGGGGATCCAACAAGCACAAACATATGCTTTTTGCTTTCTTTTGACATATGAATGCAGCATGTCACAGATGTTCAGTTTCTCTTCATCTACCTGTACACATGCCTTTATAATTGATCAGAAATCTCTCCTCTGATCAAGTGAGCTAAGGAAGAATGTTAAGTAGTTTCAGTTAAAGAAAATAAATGCAATATTCTTTATTTTAGATGATAACAATACATTATGATACTTTATGATAAGTAATGGGTGTAATGCATTACGAATTAATTAATTACCGCGATTTTGATTACTTTGAAAAAGTAAGGGAAGTCATTTAAAAAGTAATTTAATTACTTACTTCTGATGTTAAATCCACATTTGTTGTAGAATTATTTATAGGAGTCTATACAATTATTAGTTTTATAGTCTAATTATTTTATAGTCTAATTACTTTTTATAGTCCATACAATAAAACGTAATTTAATTAGTTACTTCTGATGTTAATGCATTAATTATTTTATAGACTTCTATAAATAATTATAAAACAAAAGTGGATTTAACATCAAAATGTAAAGTCTAATGATAAAAAAAAAAGTTAAATGTAACTTTCTCCCTGTAAATATATTTACAGATTACAAGAATAATGTATGCAGTTTTATATTGTTTATTTGAAAGAATTAAAAAAAAACAACAGTTTCATGTCTGTCTTTGTATTGTTCAACTGGCCGAGGTTGAAATGGGATTTAAAAAGAATTACACTGTTGAAGATTACACTTTTCCACACTTAGGAAAAGTGTTTGAAAACTAATGGAAAAGTAACTGATAAAAATGAACAACAGTATATATGAAACAGTATATTATTACTGTCGGGTATATATATATATATATATATATATATATATATATATATATATATATATATATATATATATATATATAGATATATATATATATATAGATATAGATATATATATATATATAGATATATATATATAGATATATATATATATAGATATAGATATAGATATAGATATAGATTATAATTTTATGTCCCTTTATGTCTGTGTGGGTTTTGCAAAAATCTAGTAATAAAATAGCAAGTAATAAAATAAAAAGAGCTTGTAACTCCATTGGATCCTCAAACTCTCCGTAAAACCTCATAACTCCACCAACCTTTATTGTGAATGAAGTGCCGCACACATTTTGGACCGTATCTGCTTCTTTGCAATGCAAAGGTAAATAAATAACTGGTTCTTTGAATAAGTACAGCATTTTCTTTACTCAAGAAACACTATATATATATATATATATATAAGGCTTATGTTTTATGTATTCGACGAGTGGAGTGTCTAGTCTTGCATTTGTCGTCGAGTTAAGCCAATACTGTCTTAAGAAAGCCTGTGCAAAGCACTTCATTTTTAATAACAGGGGATTTTGGCCAAATGACAAAAAAATAACTGAGCGTCCACATAGCTACAGTAAACTTTATAACCTGATGAAAACGTAATGCGAAAAACTGCCTCAGACGCGGCTGTTCTTATGACGGACAAAACACTCGCTGGTCAAAAACCTTAGCTTGATTTTGGTCAAATTTTAATGATATAGTAACACATGCAAGTGTCTGACCATTAATAAAGCTACTATATCAACCTTTTTTTCCATTTTCTGAAAAGCAGCATTTTTGGAGGTTTCCACAGGAGGTTTTTGTAGGTTTCCACAGGAACTATGTTATTTATTTATTGCAATTATCATCATTCATAATAATTACAGAAAATAAAAAAATAAAAAATCTTGCCTTGATTTGCCTTTTTGTCGTTTTGTTTGTTAATTTCTAAAAAAGAGAGAGACCCAATACTTTATTGATCGAATGAGAATCATTGATCGTTTCTGCCAGTATACAGAGGTAGAGAGATCTCTGTGCTCCAAAGAGTGTCTGTGCTTGTTAGACTACTGAAATTTTGGTATTGTGAAATTCACATCAAAGTGACTTGTTTTTTTACACATTCCCTTTTCTCACCTTTTCTTCTCTCTGTAAGGTAACATCAACGGGTGCACACTGAATTACTACTTCTTCCTCCTGGCCGCCATCCAGGGAGTCACACTCCTGGTCTTCCTCATTGTGTCCGTGAAGTATGACAAACAGAAGCCCAGAGCAGGGAACCACAGGCAGTCTCTGGCCAACTCATGACCCCCTTCATCATCAGCCAAACTCTCACCTTCACCATTCCTCAACCACCAACCATGTGATAAACGTTAAGCCTCTTAGTATTTCGGAAAATGAGGTAGGATTTTAAATGTTTGAACACTTGCGACAATTTGAACCATCTTTAAACACTTGAGACAATTTGAAAGAAAACAAAACACAAAACTTAAGCAATAATTAACTAAAATATTGTGTATAAAATGGTTGAAAATGAGGATCGTTCACTCCATCAGCGAACTGGATTATGAAATTTTGTTTGTTGTAGTGTGTCGTTTGAACAACACTTATTCCCAATTTGGGATTTTTGTTGTTTTCACTGTCAACGATATTACTGAATTCATTTATAAATTGAAGGTGGTTTTTACATTGTTTACTATGGGTTGTACAACTAACTGACAGTTTGAATTGAATATTTATTGAACCTTTTATTTTTTGTGGTTTATGCTCAAAAAGGAAAGACTGTATTCCTGTTCAAATTTATTTAAAACGGTATCTTTCTGTGGTACTTTAAAACAATTTTTTTTTTTTTTACGATAAACATGTTTTAGGCACCATTTGCACTGTATGGTGTATCTTTGGTCACTTTATTCATTTTAAATTATTAATACATACAGTACAAATTGGCTGTATTTTGAGATACTGTTAATAATAATCGGCTGATGTCTAAAATGGCAAAAGTGTCTGGCTACTCCTACAGTATCAAATGTGTAGCCAATGAATCACAAGGAACCCATATAGTTATTGTCTGAACATCGGTGTGAAGTAGTTGATAAAAGTTGCATTGCAAAATATTTTTTTAATTAAATAATCAAATGCATTATTGCGTGCTTAACAATTTGATTACATGTGTAACTTTGGTACTAAACCTGTGGCATTACAAGCGTTTCTTACTTTTAGATATTTTATCAGGCATTAGTTTTCCATTAGCTTGTTTTTAATCATTTTAATTATAAGTTGTAATATAATTAATAATGGTTTATAATGGTTATGATATGAGAAATTATGAATTTGCACAAAGTGTGCTGATATCATGATGCATGCACCTTTACAGCAAGAATATGCAAGTGAATAGTGTTTCCTTTGGAAACACCCGCATCTTGTTTGTAATGATTCATGAGCTTTTTAAGATTGCATTAAGTTTTTTGATGAACAACAAACCTCAAGCTCAGATTGTCGTCAAAATGAGGTTATGTGGTGAAATCGCTTTGCACTAATCTCAAGCAAAAATCACATTTATAATTGAGGATTTAGAATCATGAATTTTACATGCAGGTTTATGATACATCCTTGTATACCTCAAATTCATAATATCATCATGCTGTGTAGAGGGAGTCTTGCTTGATGTCATTTTTATGCACATTTTGCAATGACATTCCTTTTTGCTGCAGTTTTTGCCAACTAATCTAAGTCTGCTGAATACAACACTCCCATTATGCTTCTATGCTGGTCCTTTTTATGCGTTTTCACAAACAGGTATTTCCTGAAGTTTGAGCTTCACTTTTTCAGCAGTTACACTTCGTGCCTTCAATGACAAAAGTTGCTCCACGTGACTGTTGCAACTGATTAAATTTTTTTTTTATTTCATCCTTACACTTTTACATTAGGTAGTTCAAAACAAGAGTGATCAAAATCCTCTTAAATGTGTTTTGGCGGACAGTATTAACAGTAGTGCGGTTTGAATCTGAGATCAATTTGGTGAATAAAGCGTGGTAGGAGAAATGGCCATCATTCATTTTAACTGGGCATGAATAAATACTGTTTTAAAGCTTTTAAAATATGTAAAATGATTCTGTTTTCCCCAAAGAGTCTGAGATCATACAATGCAACATTTTCTAACACACACTTGAGTTTGTGCAGTGAAATTGTGATCATTTTGTTTAAAATTACATTTTCTTTTTCTGTTGTGGTTGTTGTTGTTGTTCAATAAAATGCGTCTGACCTCTATTGTTTGTGCCTGTGAGAGCCGTTTGAAAACGAGTCGCCCGTTTATTACAGCTTTCATTTTCCAAGCTCGTATGCAAACCTTGTGATCTCTCACATTCAATTGCATTTGTCTGATTTCATCAGACGAGCGTGAAATCAGAACATCATCACTCTTCGCCCAAGCATATCTCGAATGACGAGTCGTTTCCTAAGACTGTGACCGCCAGCGAGCTGTTTGATCTCCACCGCTCTTTTCCTTCGTCGCTCTGAGTCAGACTGTTGACACGGCCTATATATTTCTACCGCCTCCATGTTTTTTACAGTGTTGTGCTCTATTAAACAGCAGAAGAGCTGAAGGTGTAAGCACAGTATATCAACGATGGATGCTCCATGTGACTCTGTGAGGTCAGTGTTCCTAAATATGACCCCTCTTGTCTTGTAAGACAGAAAGATGTCTCAAAACAGGATTGCCTATGTGCCTTATCTTGAAAATATCTTATATCTCTTAATACACCTTTCAACATGGCAAATCTTATTGTTGAACATGCAGGCTTCTAATGCAGAGCTCTTTCTATTAATGGCTTATTAACCGTGCAGTGCTAATTTAATGATGATCATTTAATGTTGTTTGCAATTAAAAGTTTCTAATTTAATTGTAAAACATAAGTAAATAAACAGATTGCCATAATGCGTAAACTATGCGTCATCAATGTGTATATATGGACTGTGTGTGTATATATATATATATATATATGTGTATATATATATGTATATATATATATATATATATATATATATATATATGTATATATATATATATATATATATATATATATATATATATATATATATATATATATATATATATAATGTATGTATATGTATATATGTATATATGTATATGTATATATATATGTATATGTATATATGTATATATATATGTATATGTATATATATATATATGTATATGTATATATATATATATATATATATATATACATAGAGAGGGATTGTGACGTGAGCATGTTTGACATGCGTTTACATCCACACAGTACATCTGGCATGGCTGACTGCATTTCACATTTGATCTGAGACATTGACCTCACGGATATTATGTTCTTATGTGTGCACATGCCTGTGAACCATAAAGCTCCTCTGTGGGATATTGTAAATACGCCTGTACCAGAAGGTGAGAGGTCAAGAGACAGTGTCATATCAGCAGGGCATGAACGAACATGACCTGACCTTCTGCTGCTGTACAATGTGTGTGTGTACAGGACATAAACAGGATTTTATAATTGATCCTAAATCAATCCTTATACTTGAATTTATGGGAAATATGATTACCATATTAATAGAATAACTACAATCCAACGGTTGGCAGCAAACTAGCTAGCCCCTACTGAGTGAGAGAATAATTTCGGCTAATTTTGCAAACCTGTTACTCATTCTGGCATATTTATATCAGCAGCTCTGCCATAAGAGAAAGTGTGGTCAACTTCACACGTGCCTTGATAATCAATCACATTATAGCCTTAATTGCTGACAGTGTTGTAAAACAGTCAATCACGGCACTGTCTTATTTGGAATGCCCTCCGGAGGTCACCTTTGTCTGCGGCTTTTATTATTGAGGCTGCTTCATTTCAGAAAAGTAACCATTACATTCGGTAAGAACGAAATTACAATAATTTAAGGCTCACAAGGAATAACAGCACATTTTATAATGGTTGGACGTCTGAAGGGCACAGACCTCCAAATGAGACAATGGACCCTTTTCACATTTCCGGTCGTTCTTAGAAGCAAAAGTCATCATAGTTGGGTAAACTTCTAAAGTGACATTGATTATATGTCTGAACTTGTCTTACACCACATTTAAAAAGTATTTGAATGTATTTGCATTCTACATTTTACTAAAATAAGTTTGTTTGGTTTGAATGATAAAACAATTAGATTTATTTCAAAATTGTGAACTGTGTAAACTTGAGGAGAACTGACTTTATACATCCACTAAAATCCACATTGATACACCAGAGAACTATACAGTTTGGATAAATGGATAGTTCATCAAATAATTATGTCATCATTTACTCAACCTCATCAAAAAACAGCAGGGAATGAAACTTAAGAATTTTGAAGTTGGTCCGAAACCTCACGAACAAATATATTTGATCAGAATAGGCTACAGCGCATACCATCAGTGGATTAAAATGATTTATGCTGCTAGATGGTGTAGTTACAGCATCATCCAGCAGGGACAAACATGACCACGCTAACCAAGCAGACCTTTTACATGGGACTGATGATCCTGAGCTCAACATATTCAGCCAGCACCTACTGAGAGGCTGACAGATGTACATGTCATGCCTAAGAAGAAAAAAAAGGCAGTATATAAATGGAGAGCAGGATTTTATGTTACAAGTCATGCTGAAATGAAATGCTCCCCCCTGCTGATGATGCCAGAAAATGAGCAGACGTGATTATAAAAGATGTGTTAATTACAGCCAAAGATCCATCAGTCATTCTCCCTCTCTGTGCCATAGATTATTCCTCCCCTAGTCAGCTCAGCTTGAAGTGCCCTTCACACCTCTGTTCACAAAACCCTTGTACAACACGCTCCCCATATATATCCATCTCGCCGCACTTAAAGACGCATTCAAATTTAACGGCAGGGAGACCGAACAAAAATTTGTCAGGATACTAGAAAACAAAACTGTCTGTGTGTGTGTCATGGAAAGACAGAAGACGCGATAGTGTCAGACGGAAACAGGAAAAGAGAGGAGCCTCAGGCAATGAAAGAGGATGTGATTGATATGATACTCCTGATAAAAGAGAGAAGCGGAACGGCGGAGGAGGAGAAACGGGGATTAGAAATGTTGTACACTTTGGCTTTATTCAATACGGTTGTTTTCGTTAGGCTTAGACCAGATCATCCAACACTCACAGCAGCAACCGTAATTGTGTAGACATGATGCTACTGGTGCGTATTCAACAAATCTGAAAAACAAAAGCAGAATAACTGATAATAACAAGAGAGCTCTGTGCGAGACTACCAGAACCTGTTTTTAATAACAACTCTCCAAAGTTCTGTCGTCTTAATTAGGAATCTGAGCAACTTTGTGGTTGTGGGCTGTTAGTTTACTCCGACTGTCTTAAGGGTTAGTTGACCCAAAAATGAAACTTGGGGTGAACTATCCTTTCATGTCGTTCAAAACCTGTGGAACACAAAAGCAGATGCTTGGCTGGATGATTTTGCTGCTCTATATGTTGAAAGAAAATGAGGACAGATGCTGCCAAGCTCAAAAATGTCAGAAACAGGAGCATAAAAGCAGACCACAGGGTTTGTGTGCCATATTCCAAGTCTTCTGAAGCCGGAGCTCTCCATCATTCGTGTTCACCTACATTCAAATATGGTGCATAGTCATACCAGGTTTGACAACATTGGTTGTTAACGGTCTCAAAACTCAAAACTGTCACTCATGCAAAGCTATGTTGTGGCTTTTACTACACTAAATGTATCTATCACTCAGGAATTACTAGTAAATTGCACAAATGGCAAATAACACATTGAATTAAACATGACATTTGTAAGTTCTTTATTTGTACTTTCATAGTGTTTGAATTATGTACCAGTACCTCAGCACTTTTACTTAAACCTGTTTTAAAGATTATATTTCCACACCAATGTTAGAGAGAGGATTTTTCAATATAGTAATCAATATCTTAAATCAAGATAATTGTCCATTATTCATTATCTATTCCTTATGCGCCTCTCTAAAATACTTGATTTTAATTGGTTAACAAAGGTTTTATGCTCAAGGGAAAGTCAGTTCACTTGGCTGCCATGTTTGCAATGCCTCTAGCAGCTGTTTTTTGGGCATGCAAGACCAACTCTAATCTACTTGAATGGGGAAATATTGAAATCTCAAAAAACTGCTTGCCAAACTCACATTTAAATAATATATTTCAAATCAGCAATCTGACATGAACCGTCTCAAAAGTTGTTTCTTATGCTGAAATAGCATTAAAAAGTGTATTTCAGGTTGGTAAAGCCAATGCGCACGCGCAGCCCTAAGCACGAGTCTCAGGACACTGACTGTTTCTATGGGAACTTGAGTGTCTAAAGGCAGGTGCAGTAATTATTCTGATTATTCCATATTGCGCAGCACCCTGCACTTTCTCCCATTCATAGAAATATAAGTGAACCGTCTTGGTATACAGTCTTTGTTGGTTATTGAGTGCCGGTGAAATATTCTTGTGTAATGACCAAAAGTCCCTATTTAAGGCAAAAATATATATATTAAAACGTCACTGAAAAGAACAAGAAATCTCACTTTAATAGTAGTTATAGCTCCTAACTTTAATAAAATATGTGTGAATATGAGGAATGATTACCTTAAAATGTACATCCGTATGCAAGTTCGAGGAACTTTATTTAAATTATATACATACACCTCTAATGTCAAGTGCCAGTCATTATCCCTCAGTGTGCCAATGCCATAGATTGCTCACCGCACCTGTAGAGGATAAAGTGGTTTGGAGGATGGATGGAATTGATTAAAATATACTTTAACCATTTTGGGTGCAGTAGATAAAATGACAACATTTGCTCTCTGTTTGTCTTAGTTAAACCTGCAATCAGTCAATAACACTGATTCTTTATCGTTTGTTTAATTGGTCAAAAGTGCAGAATCTCATCCTTCCCGTCTGCTTTCAGAGGCTGTTAATGATTTTCCTTGAAGACTGAGAGTTTCCCATTAATAAAACTGAGAAGAAAATACCATTGAGGACTTGCAAGAAGAATCTACTATAGGTTAATTAGACAATAATTGGCATTTGTGTAGTGAAAGGTTACAATATTTTGGATTGCGGTCCAAATGTCACATTAACATGTAGTACAACCATTATAGAACTCATTTGGCCTTTTTCAAGCAAGACTCTTATCATATGCTGCATAAATATTGGCATCTTTGGACTTGCGAATTAGATTAGAATTGATTGATTTAATTGTTTTGAATTTAAAATTGATTTCCTACACCCAGAAAATCTCCATGGTCAAAAAATGACTTGAGCCAAGTTTCCTTTAGTTCTTTAATAAGGTTCCTATCTCAGTTGAAACAGCTTGTTTTCGACTCTTCAAGCAACAAAAGGTTATAACTGAGATTTGGGAAATAAAGTATAATTTAAACAGCCTTGAGGAACTGTGTAATTGATTTAGTTAGGCAGTACTGGGTTGAATAACACGTTTACCGCTCAGGCTGAGGAAAAGGTTTTGAGACGTTCTTTACCAACAAAAAAAGCGGCCAAAAAAGAAAATTGTCAAACTTGGTGACTCGAGGTCTCTTGGTGAATAATTTAAATATATCCAGAATCCAGCAAGCAATACACTGGACAGAAATAAAACTCATAAGGCAAAAAAAATCCAAACCATTCTATGTGCACTTTATTTACAATGATTCATTAATATTACAGTCCTTAATCTACATGTCACCATCTGCGTACAGTCCTGTAGCCTCATAAGTGAGTGCAGAGCATTGGCAAGCCTGGAAATACGGTTTAGTTTTTTTTAAACTACAAAAGGTGCTAAAATAAAATCATTTTAAAAAAAATGAGGAGAATAGAGAACATAATATAAATGAATATACAAAAAAGATTTGATTCATCTTTTAAAAAGGCATATTTTGCCATAAGTCTTAACATTGTCCCACTGTTGTCATGTCAAACCACAAGAACGCTAGACATCCTTTATGTAATGGCGGAAGTGTTGTGTTCAGTAAGGTTTATGTAGCAGTTGTTCCCTGGCTCGTAATTGTCTCTTTTACAAAGGCATATGGGTGAGTTCAGTTAGCACACATTGATTCGACTAAGCCACTTCCTTTAAAACACTGTCGTTTAGTCTTTCCATGTAGTTTCGTAGTTCCTTGGAGTCGCCAAGCTCAACATCCTGACATACCCACTTAATGTCATCGTCAGGATCGACTCCCAAATTTTCCTTTGCCGGACTAACACTTTCCACTGGGATGGTGGTGAACGTGGTAAACTTCACACGTTTCCTTTTGGTCGTTGGCGAATCGCCTTTGCTGTCTTTCCCCGTGCAGACTGTGGCAGTGTCGGCTCCTCTGTGCACCTGGCCTTGAACGTTCTTCTGCAAAGAACCGCCGTTGAGAAGGTGGCTCCCTTCTTCTAACCCTCCTAAGCTGGAGTCCATAATGGTGATGTGCTCGTCGCTCTGTGGAGACAAACTCACGTGGCTCTCCAGAAGTTCGGCGTCGTTTCCCAGCCACACCCAATCGTGAGCGTGGTTCATGCTCTCCTGGCCCTCGATTGACATCTCCTTGTGTTGGTACTTGAGAGTGTATGAGATGCAATTGATGAGGAAGACCAGAATAGCTAAGCAAAAGACACCTAACAAAGCGTACATCCCAATTTCAAGGTCAGTAAGTCCATGAGGTATTTGAATGTCGTCTTCATCCACGTTATGTCCTCGGGGAAGGTCCACTTGAGCGGGGAAGTCAGAGAAGTCGATTGGAATGCCAGGCAACTGGCTCCCATCGTCTGAGAGCTTGTCTCCACCTGGTCTTCTGATGATGGCTGTTTTGGTCGTGGTGGTGATTCGTCTCATGATACCATCCTCTATGTCTGAGATGGAGCTTCCATAGTAGTGGTTGTCCATCCCGGTCCTGTCTGGGAGGGACGGGTTCTGTCTGCGGTCACCTGGTCTGTTGTCCATGTCCTCTCCATCTTGGCCGTAGTCACCCGGCCTCAAGGCGCTTTCGCTGCGACCAAACTTCACACGGATGTTGCAGTTTCCAGCGGCTAGGACACTTCGGCGCTTAAATTTCTGACACACTTCACATACCGTCATTTCTACGTGCACTAGCAGACCTTGTCCCTCGGCTCGCGCTGAAATAACCGGCCACTGGCTTGCAGCGTCCTGCCGTATGGACACCACATCCTCATCCAGAGAAGTAGCGGTCAGAACAAAGTGCTCCGGGTTGTACAGGTCCAGAGGAGCCATAGAGCCGTCACTGAACTGCAGCCAGGCACTGATCAGCGCCTCCTATAGGGAGCAAAAAGAAAATCCAGATACGTTTGAATGCTTCAGCAACAAATAATGTATTTGTACCGTATCAGTTATTGTATCAATTTATATTTAATTGTGCTTGCTCATTTATTTTGTTTTTACGTTTAGATTATTAACAGATTTCAAAATATCCATTTTTCTTACTGTAAAAAATGTTGAATGTTAAAATGTTGTGGTGCCTAAAATGTGATTTTAGTTTTTGTTATATGTTAAACTTTTTTTCTTGACAACATATATCTCATGCAGGACTTTGTGTCTTCATATTTTGTCACAGCTGCCATTTCTAAAAGATGGAGATTCATCTCGTATATGATGTTGTGAGTGACAAAACTATTAAATCATATCCTTAAACCATTGTCACTAATACATATATATATATATATATTTGTACTATATATTTATATTATAAAAATAAAGATAAATTTGAAGTGGCTCAAAACCTTTCATCAATGTTGATGAATTTTGAACAATACCTGTTCTTGTCTTAGGACAACTTTGATTAACTTTTTTGATCCACTTCAAATGTTAACTACTGTGTATATATATATATATATATATATATATATATATATATATATATAATATATATATATATATATATATATATATATATATATATATATATATATATATATATATATATATATATATATATATATGTATGTGTGTGTACATATACTGTATATGTGTGCGTATTTTGTTTATAAAAATATAGCAAACATGGCCAATATGTGTATGATCAGTGGAGTTTTTCAATTCTAAAAGGTAAGTTGTTTTTTTTTGTTAATAGACAGCATTCTTTTGACACAGACTTTTTGAATAGCCTATCACACACCATGTATAGTGCCTGTGTTGGAAGTAGACACCGAGTTCACTCCCTCATATTGAGGTGGAGCCCATGTCGTTGCCTGTGACTTTACTAATGTACTGTGTCTGAATCCACACAGCAATCCTTTAATGTAGGCCATGAGATCAGAGTTGTGTCTGCTCTACTTGGAAGGTCAGGAGGAGTCAGATTAAAAAGATATGAGGAGATAACAGTGCCATTACGGATATGGAGCTGCATATAGGGATTTGCAACACAAGCATCTTAAGCTCTTCACTTACCAAGACATCAATGCTCGCTGCCTGTCCGTGAATAACACGCTACAAATCCTTCTAGAGGGGAGGGGGAACTCCCAGAGCACTCAAATCATGCAGTGAGACAGCGAATGAGGGAGGTGCTCATTATGATATCTGTAATACTTTAAAAGCATACTGTGAGCTCCAGAAGGATTTTGTAGTGTGTTTATATATTCTGGATTTGCAATCTGTTTTAAATGTTTTTTTTTTCCTTTTTTATTTTTTTTATGACATCTGATTTAGATTTTTTCTATCTCCAGCGTTCTTGGAGATAGACTTATTTAATTGGTAGTAATTAGTGCAAAGGCCATCATCCAATTTATCCTGCTTCATGTTATTTTGACAAGCGATCAATTAAAAGAGTTTGGTTGCTGTAGCTTTCTGTAGCAAAAATGCTTGTTTCTTCAGCACAAGTCACGGAAATTTTTCTCTAATTTGTTGGCTATACATATGAATATTTCCTTTTAAAATGTTTTTTTTTTTTTGTGTGGTAATAAATGGCACATATTAAATCTGAGCTCATTTAACCATTTAAATCTAACATTTCTGCAACAGAAAATAAGTTTTACTGAAAGAAATAAAATATATATAAAAAATATCATCTGAAATGTGCTTCAACTTATTCCATATTCCAAAGTGACTTGCAAAACACGGCACGAAGCATATTTGGATTTGTTCTGAATGAGAGAGGTGCATTAGCCCATGTTTATTTGTATACAGGGTTCTTGCAGGTTTCAGTCAGTCAAATTTAAGACCATAAAGATTTAAATTTAAGACCTACCAAAAAAATATAGTCAAATCAAAGAAATTCAGTCATTGAAAAGCATTCATTTAACTTACAGATTAAGCAATCACATTAGTCACCTTCCACACCCAACAACGTGCCAAATGCCCAACACCTTAGGCCCAAAATGAAAATAGGCTAAAACAAACTTGCCCTCAAATAGAATAGATTTCATCTCATATTTATTTACATTACAAAACAGCATATTAATAGCCTAATAGATATTGAACAGGCTACTCCAACCCATGTTACAACCCATGTAGCTAACACGCACTCAGTCACTCACACACACACACACACCAGATAATCCATGTTAGATACTTACCTCGTGATAATTAGAGTATCAATCTATCTATCATGGATGATCTGATGTATGTGTGTGTGTGTGAGAGAGAGAGGCAATGCACCGTTCGACGGAGCTGCGATGATATTGCGCTGGAGACCGGAGGCCAGGCATTGAGGCGGACAACGGCAGGGGTGAGGCACAAAATTGGCCGAGTCCACTGAAGGCATTTTGCGGCTAGCTAGTGTTTCTCCGTTCTGGTGTGTGACTCCAGAGTCCCTAATTGAATATTTTTTTCTGCAAAGTTTGCAGCGTGCCTCCTACCTGGAGCTGGGTACTAGCCTACCACTTGTTGTAACCAACAGCGGAAATCGCTGTGATCTAGCCATGTCTCGTTGAAAATACACTTTCCCATTTTTCACACGTAGCTGAACTTTAACAAACTCTGAGGAGACGCAGACGTATTTCACGGGCGGGTATTGCATTTATTCCGACTGTCTGCGCCCAGCGTTTCTGGAAACGAACTAGGGTAAAACCTTATTTAGACCTGACTAAATGAAAATGAAATTTAAGACCTCGGATGAAAATCTGGTTCAGAATTTAAGACTTTTTAAGACCCCGTGGGAATCCTGTGTATAGCGCATTTCCCACATTCCTGGTAGCTTCAGTTTCGCTTTAAATCATTTTGTCTAGGCTTGCCATTTATTATGAATGCCACCATAATTTGTTTGTTTTACACTTATATTTTTCATTCCAGTTCTGTTCTGAACAATGCTAAATGTAAGATTTGTTGTGGAGTCAAGGGAACTAAAATACATGTTTATAATGTTTGTAAACAATAATTATTGCAACTACCTCATGTCACACAGGCCTACATTAAAATCTTTTTTGAGTTGTGTCTTATGTATTAATATAAGAAGCACAATTTTATTCGATATGATTGTAGCAGAGTTACTGCCTATGTAGAGTGTTCCAAATCAGTCATTTATGAAGTTCCCCTTCAGCTATGGGCATTTTAAGCACATTTAACATGGTGCACCATCTGTGTGTTCTCAATAGGAGACTGTGGCAGGCTGCAGATTGGGGACGGCGCTGAACACCATGAAAGATAACCGTAACGGCTTGTTGTTCACGTGTGTGGAAAAGTAGCTGCACACAAGAGAGATGGCTTGCTGACTAGCAGACACAGCATAAAATGCTGCCTTTGTAGGAAACAAATAGGTTTTTACACGGAGCCATTCAGTTTTAGTGGTAATTCAGCATAAAATATGAGGATGAATACAATTATCTTTGTATGTTTCCAATATCCGGTTGACTTGCTTGAAATTCATGTTCTCTTCTCTGGTACTTAATATGTATTGTCAAACCAGGTTCCACAGGAATTAACAGACTGCCAAAGCCTCTGAAATACACAAACACACACATATGTCTGTCTTAATTGAAAGGATTGGGCTAACAGCACTGCGCTGCTGCTAAACTGAGGTGTGTCATATTGATTAAGACTGTCAACTAGAAGATAATTATAATGAGTCCAGGTACTGAGGCACTGCAAATTAACCACCTCCTCTGAGTCCATTAACTAAGCCATAATTAAGCATGACAGCTGTAACCATAGGCAACCATAGTTACTTTCATCCCTGGGTTATACATCACACTTGTGTAACAAATGACCAGTGTAGGAAAAAAACTCCTTAAATAGGCTGTTATAGAAAAGGGGAATTGCGGTGAGTATATAATGGGCTACTGTTAGTGAATGCAAGTGGAGCATTTTCCAAGAAGTATTTCCAGAGAAACGCGCACCAAACTGTTTTTCAAGAGACCAAAGCTTAATAATTCTTACTGTGAAATAAAGGAATCTCAAGATAAATATTGTTGATCATTATTGTCTGATTAATTCACATTAACTAAGAAATTGACATTAAGTGTGCGTCGCGATATAAGTGTTGGCTTGGAGTACTTAGAACCTATATTTTTAAAATGTATTATTCCAACAAGTTAATTCAACAAACTGATGGATAATCAGATGCAAAATACACAACCTGAATCTTTAATATATTAATAATCTAAATGATGTACATACATTAAGAAAATCTATTTATTCCTCATACCGGATTATTGGAAGTAATGATTCATCAAAATACCTGCTTGTGCTGATGTTTAACGATTTAAACAATGGACTAATTTTTCTTAGTATTTCTATATGGTGGATATTTACAGATTTACATAAATAAAAACAAACTTCTCTGAACAACATATCTAAACATTGCTGCAAAGGCAAAAAACAGTTAGGCTACTATTTACTTTTGTTATGAGTGAAATGAACTCTCTTGAGATCCATTCGCACCAAGGACAATAACTATAAAAAATAACTATATTAGCATCTACACCAGCGGACGATATCATGTTGTTTATTTTAAGCGCACGCTGTAGTTTATGTCATGTGTCACTTTAAAGGGGTCATATGATGGTTCTAAAAAGAACATTATTTTGTTATTATGTAAATTATGTATTTGGTTTAATGCAATGTGTTTAATGCGTTTTTAGGTTAAAAAAGTCATTATTTTACACATATCATACCTTATTGTTGCTCCTCTATGCCCCACCTTTCTGAAACGCAAAGGCGTTTTTTAGGGCTGTCAAACGATTAATTGCGATTAATCGCATCCAAAATAAAAGTTTGTGTTTACATAATAAATGTGTGCGTACTGTGTATAATTATTTGTAATACATAAATACCCACACATGCATGTGTATTTAAGAAATATTTGCATGTATATACTGTATATAGACTGAATGTAGCCTATATATAATGTATATTTTATATAAATATAAACATTTTATATATAAATAACATATTTTTCTTAAATATATACGTGTGTGCATATATATACAAAATAATTATACACAGTACACACACATATATTATGTAAACACAAACTTTTATTTTGGATGCGATTGATCGTGATTATTCTTTTGACAGCCCTAGTTTTTTTACAAAGCTCATCGTTCTGAAAAGCGCGGTGTGCTCTGATTGGCCAGCAATCCAGTGCATTGTGATTGGCCCGAATACCTTATGCATGTGACAAATGTCACGCCCCTTACCATATTTGGAACATTAGCTCAGTAAGTAAGAGTCGACTCAGAGTCAATTAAATGAGTCCTAAGCCGTTTCCTTGTGACGTCAAGACGAAACATTAGCATATTGCCCACCCACTTATTGCGCGCGCAGACACCAGGGAAAACTTGAACCTCAAATACTGCAGCTGATTCCTGTGGATACTGGATAGCATCATGTCGAGAAGACCCTGTGCTCTACAATGTGAAGGTAAAGCCCAAAAACGAGCATGCGAAGAATCATTGATTAAAGTTCATCTTTACCACGATATCACAGCAGTATAATCCTAAACTTTTGCGGTGTTCCCTTTATTTGACTGACGACTGCTTCTCAAATCTTGGAGTTCAATGCAGAAAACACACAAAACACTTGCTCTAGAAAGATGGGCCAGTACCCAGTAGGGATGCTAACCGATGACCGTTTGACCGATGGTTGACCGTCTCACCGTTAACCGATCAAAGTTGTCGGTAGTCGGTTAAAAAAAAAAAAATCTCTAAATTAGGCTATTATAGACAGTGGACTAAACGCTACTACAGTTAGCCATCTTATTCCAAGATATTTTTGTGTGAAGTGAACAAATCCCTCACACTCAATTTTCTGTTTGTACTTAATAAACCAATAAAAACATTTGGCACGAGGTCACAGCGTTTGGGTTCGAGCGCTCACAAGGTTTGCGAAAAGTAAAGGCTACGGGCTAAAACACTAGAGGTTAGAGCCAGGGCAGACGACAGGATGAAGCGTGCAAAGAAACGTAGTGTGTGGGACCATTTCACCAAAAAGAATGACACAGTAAGTTGCAACTTGTGTGATACAGTGCTTACAGTAGTAATACTGTAGAAATACATTACATCTACATTTCAGCGGTAACAGATAAGGTGATGATGATCATCATCTTTCTTTATTATTGTTAGCAATAACGTTACCTCAAACTAAGCGGAGTCTCTTCGGAGCTGTCATTTTCTTAAATGAGCCGCTGCAATGTTTCAAATGAGCTTCTAACGCTAGACTAACGCCTTTATTTTCAACGCGATCACCTTGTACCCAAACCATTTCGAAACTAAGGAGCCATTTGTCCTCCGATTACATACAAGCTCCTCGGCGCCGCGTTTACTGCGGTAAAGCCAGCCGCCACCTCGAAATGAGCGGTCAAACTAGCCGCCCCTATATTTCGTGGTGCGCGTATACACTGGCTATCACGGTAAGACCGTCAGACCGTCATCTGGATTGAAAACAATTGATCTTCCGGCGAAGGCTTTTTCACATTAATTTATTCTTTCTTTCTTTTCTCTCTCTCTCTCTCTCTCTCTCTCTCTCTCTCTCTCTCTCTCTCTCTCTCTCTCTCTCTCTCTCTCTCTCTCTCTCTCTCTCTATCTGTCTATCTATCTATCTATCTATCTGTCTGTCTATCTATCATCTGTCTGTCTATCTATCTATCTATCTATCTGTCTGTCTGTCTGTCTGTCTGTCTATCTATCTATCTATCTATCTATCTATCCTGCCTATCTATCTATCTATCTATCTATCTATCTATCTATCTATCTATCTATCTATCTATCTATCTATCTATCTATCTATCTATCTATCTATCTATCTATCTGTCTGTCTGTCTGTCTGTCTGTCTTTATATTTATGTATCTGTCTATTTATAATTACCTATCTATCGATCCATCCATCTATCCATCCTAAAATAGTAATATACTGTTGTGTCTATACATTCAGAAAATCATTAAAAAAAATCCTAGTTTACACTGGCCAATTTCACCTCAGATGGAGAGTACACCACCTCACCGTGACACCTGCACAGTTTCAGGAAAATCTGATGTTGTATTACAAAATAAGAGCCCTCCAAAGTTCATAAATGCGCTGTTTTGGCTTTACATTCAGAAAATCACTTTAAAAAAAAATCCTAGTTTACACTGCCCAATTTCACCTCAGATGGAGAGTACACCACCTCACCGTGTCACCTGCACAGTTTCAGGAAAATCTGATGTTGTATTACAAAATAAGAGCCCTCCAAAGTTCATAAATGCGTTGTTTTGGCTTTACATTCAGAAAATCACTTTAAAAAAAAATCCTAGTTTACACTGCCCAATTCCACCTCAGATGGAGAGTACACCACCTCACCGTGACACCTGCACAGTTTCAGGACATTCTGATGTTGTATTACAAAATAAGAGCCCTCCAAAATTCATAAATGCGCTTTTTTGGCTTTACATTCAGAAAATCACAAAAAAAAAAATCTAGTTTACACTGCCCAATTTCACCTCAGATGGAGAGTACACCACCTCACCGTGTCACCTGCACAGTTTCAGGAAAATCTGATGTTGTATTACAAAATAAGAGCCCTCCAAAATTCATAAATGCGCTGTTTTGGCTTAATGGCTTTACATTCAGAAAATCACCAAAAACAAAATTCCTAGTTTACACTGCCCAATTTCACCTCAGATGGAGAGTACACCACCTCACCGTGTCACCTGCACAGTTTCAGGAAAATCTGATGTTGTATTACAAAATAAGAGCCCTCCAAAGTTCATAAATATGCTGTTTTGGCTTTACATTCAGAAAATCACTAAAAAAAAAATCCTAGTTTACACTGCCCAATTCCACCTCAGATGGAGAGTACACCACCTCACCGTGACACCTGCACAGTTTCAGGAAAATCTGATGTTGTATTACAAAATAAGAGCCCTCCAAAATTCATAAATGCGCTGTTTTGGCTTAATGGCTTTACATTCAGAAAATCACCAAAAAAAAAATTCCTAGTTTACACTGCCCAATTTCACCTCAGATGGAGAGTACACCACCTCACCGTGTCACCTGCACAGTTTCAGGAAAATCTGATGTTGTATTACAAAATAAGAGCCCTCCAAAATTCATAAATGCGCTGTTTTGGCTTTACATTCAGAAAATCACAAAAAAAAAAATCCTAGTTTACACTGCCCAATTTCACCTCAGATGGAGATTACACCACCTCACCGTGACACCTACACAGTTTCAGGACATTCTGATGTTGTATTACAAAATAAGAGCCCTCCAAAATTCATAAATGCGCTGTTTTGGCTTTATATTCAGAAAATCACTAAAAAAAAAATCCTAGTTTACACTGCCCAATTTCACCTCAGATGGAGAGTACACCACCTCACCGTGACACCTGCACAGTTTCAGGACATTCTGATGTTGTATTACAAAATAAGAGCCCTCCAAAATTCATAAATGCGCTGTTTTGGCTTTACATTCAGAAAATCACTAAAAAAAAAATCCTAGTTTACACTGCCCAATTTCACCTCAGATGGAGAGTACACCACCTCACCGTGTCACCTGCACAGTTTCAGGAAAATCTGATGTTGTATTACAAAATAAGAGCCCTCCAAAATTCATAAATGCGCTGTTTTGGCTTTACATTCAGAAAATCACAAAAAAAAAAATCCTAGTTTACACTGCCCAATTTCACCTCAGATGGAGAGTACACCACCTCACCGTGTCACCTGCACAGTTTCAGGAAAATCTGATGTTGTATTACAAAATAAGAGCCCTCCAAAATTCATAAATGCGCTTTTTTGGCTTTACATTCAGAAAATCACTAAAAAAAAAATCCTAGTTTACACTGCCCAATTTCACCTCAGATGGAGAGTACACCACCTCACCGTGACACCTGCACAGTTTCAGGACATTCTGATGTTGTATTACAAAATAAGAGCCCTCCAAAATTCATAAATGCGCTTTTTTTGGCTTTACATTCAGAAAATCACTAAAAAAAAAAATCTAGTTTACACTGCCCAATTTCACCTCAGATGGAGAGTACACCACCTCACCGTGTCACCTGCACAGTTTCAGGACATTCTGATGTTGTATTACAAAATAAGAGCACAGTGTCACATATGAAATGACAACAGATTCTGATGTAGAATTTCACATGTAAAATTGTTTAATGACTATTTACAAATTATTTTCAAAAACACTCAATATTACACAAATTATTTAAAGGGACACAGACTGGAACTACCAACAATATTTTACAATAAAAATAAAATAGCATAATTTAAATAAAAATAAAATCACTTTTCTAAGAGCACAAAATGCAGTCCCAGTCGTTGACTCTGGCCTGTTCTAGCTCCCCTTCAGTCATGCTCAGGCACTCTTCGTGGTACCACCTCTCGCAGGTATCACACTGGATCTAGAAAGTAATAAGTTGGAAATATCACTGATCTGCAACAAACACGGATCCACGGTATTATATTGTTACTGCTTTTTTACTTTCCAATTTATCTTTCACAAGTGAAAAAAACAAACATACCCAGTTTGTCATAGGAGGCCCACTTCCACTTGGCTTTTTCAGTGAGCACATGGCACAGTTATTGGCCTCATCAAACACTAATATGAAAGTATAAACAGAAATAAATTGGTAACACAAATATAAGGTGTTTATAGCTCAATGTCAATGTCCTTGTTTAATTGAAAAGCCTTAAAATTTTAACATCCCATACTGCAAAGACTGCATACATTTCATTTGTTCTGTACTAAACCATAACCAAAGAGATATTCAGGTTATTTCTAAATGCAGCCTTTAAACCATGCTTTAAAATATTGTATAACCTCTAGTGAAAATAACAATATGTGTAACTGGTGTCAAGACAGTACCATTAATAAACAGCCCATTTACATCCCTTTCATTCTTGTTAACCTCTTCATATCACTGTATATCTATGACCAGATTACATCAGTATTACTGTGCTGATGTGTCTGTGTTTTGCTGTGTCTGTGTTTTGCCTCTTATTAACATTCTGCTTAACGCTGCAAAGAACAACATTCTTTGATGAAAGAGTTATTGGTAACGCTTTAGATTACAGCCCGGAAAGTACTGCGTAATTAAAGCGATTTTACAGTGTAATTTTCTGTTATTATAGTGTACCAATAAAGTACTTACATGTAAGTCTAAGGGAACAACATGTGTTTTGGGAATAACAGGGTAACAACCAGGAGAATTCTTATTTTTTATATACTATAAGTATTATAGATCTAAGGGGTACTTATGCTACTATTATGACACAACAATCACATTTGGGACCAATATATAAAGGATTCCAAGTCAGTGTTATAAGATTGTCTGTATGTATTTTTTATTGTACTTACCCTGTAACTACATGGAACAAGAGTATATTTCCAAGTATTTTTTAAAAATACTGTAAAATGCAAAAAGCATGTAAGCCCAAACTTAAACATCTGCTCCCAAATGCAATATTGTTGTACCATAATAGTAGAATAAGTACCCTTTAGTTCTATAATACTTACAGTATAAATATTTTTTTTCATTCTCCAGGTTTTTACCCCGTTATTCCCCAAACTTTGCATATTGTTCCCTTATACTTACATGCTAGTACTTCATATAATCGCGTAAAGTTATGCTCTAAATTCATATTAAATACGCAGTACATTCCGGGCTGTAATCTAAGGTGTTACCAATTAAATATAAGATTTTTTTTTCTGTACATGTTATGAAATCTTTACAGCTTCTTGTAGTTTTTCAAAACAGCTATAATCTGTTCTATGTTGTGGCTACCAACTCCCATATGTTGACCCGAAATCACTGGTCACCACGGCTTCATAGGCCGTAATGTGGTCATTTGACTTAAATTTAATCATTAAAACTAAATTGCAAATTTACATAGGTCTGTTTCACCTCTGATGGAGGTGTTATTAAATGTAACAGACACCCCCTAATGCAGAGAGATTATTACATAAACCTGTGTGACTATAATTTCCTATAAAGCTGCATCACAGATTTTTTAATTCAAATTACTTCATTGATGTTTTACCCAAGAAAATATTTTTTTCTACTACTGTTTTACCTTACACTTGACTTCTGCGTTGTGTATTTGAATGCTGTCTACAGTATATTTTTTAAAGCTGCATTTTATTTTGTATTACTCTACACAACAGACAAATACTTGCTTTACAAACCTGATTCTTTCAGTATCTGGAGAGCCATCATTTTTCGCTCTTGTGCCATTTCCTTTTTCGATGTGCCAAAATTTAAAACTGGATCAGCCGGAAATGCCCTCATTATTTGCTTAGCCATCTAAACAAACAATAATATTTAAAAGCATCATCTGGACTGTGTCAGACTCCATGTTAGCATTTACAATACCCCAATTATTTTGTGTTCTGTCATACACTACAATCTGTATAAAATGTTGAAACACAAACATTAACTTAATTTACAGAAAAAAACAGAGAGATAGGTATTACAACACTTCACATACCAAGATGACAATGACCCCACAGCTACTGGCATCCCGCTGAAATGGATGTTTCAGAACTCCTCCATTCCATTCGATGTCCTCCCACTCTGTTTTGCCATGGATCGTTTTCCTCATATTTAGGTACTCACTGTGTGCGATGTATTACGCGAATATGTATTAATTAGGAAAGAGTACAGAAAGTATGGTTTCATATTCTAAACCTTTAAGAATATAGTTATTATTATGGAAAGTCTAAGTACACCCAAATAATTTTATTTAAATCTTAATTTCAGAGTATAGACCAACATTTTTTATTTTCATTACTTTTCGCAACACAACAGTCAAAAGTACCGGTAATCAGCTATTATCTACAAGGTATGAAATGTAAATAAAATATATTACTTTATTGCAATACAAAGTCTTTGCAATGTCTCCTTAAATACTGATATGATTAACCATTAAGCAAACTGGTCAGTAAATACTTGAATAAATTAAATAATATTAAATAAATGTAGCATGCTAACCTAACATCATCTGCATGCCCCTAATCAGGAGACACTCATTGTTAGGTTAATTTATGTTATGCTCCAACCTTTAGGGCTTATGCTACTGGGACACATTCTTTAGCTGGAGGTAGGTCAACATCCATTACTTAAAGAAATATTACACAATGTCCATATGAAAAAGATTACAAAGTAATAAAACCCTATGGGCATTAACATGCACCACAAAAAAACAAACATATATGGATTATAAATTATACTAACAGTATAAACACCTTAAAGTATGCAAACAATTTAAATGGAGAGAGGTGGACCCCTTAATAGTAGGTAGGGAACAAAATCTCTTCAGTGCAACTAGGATTTTTTTTTTAGTGATTTTCTGAATGTAAAGCCAAAACAGCGCATTTATGAATTTTGGAGGGCTCTTATTTTGTAATACAACATCAGAATGTCCTGAAACTGTGCAGGTGTCACGGTGAGGTGGTGTACTCTCCATCTGAGGTGAAATTGGGCAGTGTAAACTAGGATTTTTTTTTTGTGCTTTTCTGAATGTAAAGCCAAAACAGCGCATTTATGAACTTTGGAGGGCTCTTATTTTGTAATACAACATCAGATTTTCCTGAAACTGTGCAGGTGACACGGTGAGGTGGTGTACTCTACATCTGAGGTGAAATTGGGCAGTGTAAACTAGGATTTTTTTTTTAGTGATTTTCTGAATGTAAAGCCAAAACAGCATATTTATGAACTTTGGCGGGCTCTTATTTTGTAATACAACATCAGAATGTCCTGAAACTGTGCAGGTGACACGGTGAGGTGGTGTACTCTCCATCTGAGGTGGAATTGGGCAGTGTAAACTAGGATTTTTTTTTTAGTGATTTTCTGAATGTAGAGCCAAAACAGCATATTTATGAACTTTGGAGGGCTCTTATTTTGTAATACAACATCAGATTTTCCTGAAACTGTGCAGGTGACACGGTGAGGTGGTGTACTCTCCATCTGAGGTGAAATTGGGCAGTGTAAACTAGGAATTTTTTTTTTGTGATTTTCTGAATGTAAAGCCAAAACAGCATATTTATGAACTTTGGAGGGCTCTTATTTTGTAATACAACATCAGATTTTCCTGAAACTGTGCAGGTGACACGGTGAGGTGGTGTACTCTACATCTGAGGTGAAATTGGGCAGTGTAAACTAGGAATTTTTTTTTTTGTGATTTTCTGAATGTAAAGCCAAAACAGCATATTTATGAACTTTGGAGGGCTCTTATTTTGTAATACAACATCAGATTTTCCTGAAACTCTGCAGGTGACACGGTGAGGTGGTGTACTCTCCATCTGAGGTGAAATTGGGCAGTGTAAACTAGGAATTATTTTTTTTGGTGATTTTCTGAATGTAAAGCCATTAAGTCAAAACAGCGCATTTATGAATTTTGGAGGGCTCTTATTTTGTAATACAACATCAGATTTTCCTGAAACTGTGCAGGTGACAAGGTGAGAAGGTGTACTCTACGTCTGAGGTGAAATTGGGCAGTGTAAACTAGGATTTTTTTTTTTGTGATTTTCTGAATATAAAGCCAAAACAGCGCATTTATGAATTTTGGAGGGCTCTTATTTTGTAATACAACATCAGAATGTCCTGAAACTGTGTAGGTGTCACGGTGAGGTGGTGTACTCTACATCTGAGGTGAAATTGGGCAGTGTAAACTAGGATTTTTTTTTAAAGTGATTTTCTGAATGTAAAGCCAAAACAGCGCATTTATGAACTTTGGAGGGCTCTTATTTTGTAATACAACATCAGATTTTCCTGAAACTGTGCAGGTGTCACGGTGAGGTGGTGTACTCTCCATCTGAGGTGAAATTGGGCAGTGTAAACTAGGATTTTTTTAAATGATTTTCTGAATATATAGACACAACAGTATATTACTATTTTAGGATGGATAGATGGATGGATCGATAGATAGATAGGTAATTATAAATAGACAGATACATAAATATAAAGACAGACAGACAGACAGACAGACAGACAGACAGATAGATAGATAGATAGGCAGGATAGATAGATAGATAGATAGATAGATAGATAGATAGATAGATAGATAGATAGATAGATAGACAGACAGACAGACAGACAGACAGACAGACAGACAGATAGATAGATAGATAGATAGATAGATAGATAGATAGATAGATAGACAGACAGATAGATAGACAGACAGACAGATGATAGACAGATCGAGAGAGAGAGAGAGAGAGAGAGAGAGAGAGAGAGAGAGAGAGAGAGAGAGAGAGAGAGAGAGAGAGAGAGAGAGAGAGAGAGAGAGAGAGAGAGAGAGAGAGAGAAAAGAAAGAAAGAATAAATTAATGTGAAAAAGCCTTCGCCGGAAGATCAATTGTTTTCAATCCAGATGACGGTCTGACGGTCTTACCGTGATAGCCAGTGTATACGCGCACCACGAAATATAGGGGCGGCTAGTTTGACCGCTCATTTCGAGGTGGCGGCTGGCTTTACCGCAGTCCGCGTTTGTGGGACGCTGTAGGGGATTTTAAAAAAGTGACGTGAGTGGAAGCGCGGCGCCGGGGCAGTGTGTGTGTGTGTGTGTGTCGCATCTCTCTCTGCCTCCCGCTCACAGAGTTGCGAAATTGCAGGTGCGGCTCGAAATGGCTGTTATTTCAAATAGCGTGGCATATTTTAAACTAATCGGTTAACCGGTTTCAACCGGCTAATGAGGCTCGGTGGTCGGTCAAGAAAATTTTTAGCTTTCGCCATCCCTACCCAGTTAATTTGGACTAACTTGCTCCTCAGAATCACAACCTGTAAGTATGAATAATTATTGATGTATATATTTCTACCGGTGTTCCAAAGAGTTTGTTTTGAGTTTTATATTGTGTTGGTCTCCAGCTAACTGGCTTATTACTGTCTTACTGAAATACTTCTGGTAATCAGCTGTGGGACACTATTACCTAAAACTGTGTTTATTAATGCGTTCTCACTACTTTGAGTAAAGATTAAGCATGGAGCAAGATTTGTTTTACCAACGTTTGTTACATATCAGTCACTCACGCTAGAGCTCGGCTAATGTATACACTGTTATTATACAGTTCCCACATGTTCACCACAATAAATAAGAAAAATACTCTGTAAATAAATAAGTATAAGTAAAATAGTCGATTTGTTGATGGACATACTCTTGTTAATGCTGATGGTGAGGAATTACAGTTGCAACATCTCATAATGTACCTCAAACTGAGTAGCGTATCACTGAGAAACCGACGTCATTGTTCGTTACTGTCTTTAGTTTACGGTGTACAATCCCTGTGCTGGCGTTCTGTTATTGCAATGGCCGTTTTTGTTTTCGACACTCGCGCAGTAACGCGGTAGACCAATCACAACAGACTGAGCTGTCTGGCCAATCAGAGCAGAGTAGCTCGCGGAAAGGAGGCATTTACAGAGAATCATTGAAAATGTGGTGATGTGCAAATGTATATTATGGGAAAATGAAACAGTTGTTTGACCTTTGATCCATGCAAACCTGTTGTAGGAGACTCCAAAACAACATTAGGAAACTTCAAAATGGCATAATAGGGGCACTTTAAATAAAAGCTGTGTACTGGCTGTCATTTCATTCCAGTTTATCCTGTTAGATGTTATTTTGATAAGTGATCGATTACAAGGGTTTGGTTCTGTAGATTTGTTGTCACCAAAGTAAAAATGATACAAAGATTCTCTTTCGAGGATTCTTTCATTTTAAAGCTACAAGAACCCTTGTTTCTTCAGCAGAAGTCACAGACTTTAATTTGTTGGCCTTCTGTATAAATATTTATTTGTGTGGCAGTAAACAGCACATATTGAATCTGAGCACATATTTAACTCTGCTAAATGACCTGTTTAGGATTGCTGAGCACTTCCTGTGTGGTTGCCGTGGCGCTGATGGCTCGGTTGCTTCCTGTGCTGAGCTGCAGGCTGAGTGTGAGACCACTGACCAACTGCAGCCCCAGTTCAGTGATGGTCACTCGATAATCCACAACCCTCACTGTCTTCTCTGCCAGGATAGAGTCTGACAGCGGGGACAGAACCTGGAGCGGAGCATACACACAAAAGTGCATTATTAAATACAAAGCATCATAAGCAATCTGGGTTGGTGGATACAGCTCTGCCCACGAGGATTGCCTCCAATTACAGGTAGAAATATCAGAAACACAGAGCTGTAAACCCATCTAGTGATTGATGCAATAAAAAGGTGTTACAGACAGTCTCTTGCCTGCCCACACTTTCACTGCAGACGAGCAGATATTAGGTATCTGGTCTCAAAGCAGACAGGAAAAAACAAAATAAATCCAGAAGACGAACACCTCCTCAGACACATGTTTTCACAACAATATCAGCCCACTTTCCTGGAGACAGAGAAAAGTGGGCTGCGGAAAAGGCAACGGCTTAGTATTAGCTGTGTTCAGACTTACAGAAAAAGTGAGGGGACTTTATTTACAGTGCAAAAGTGTCCATAACAAATAAAATGAAATATCTTGTTTTAAAAAGATGTGCCAAGTTCTTCGAAATGTACTTTTTGTGTTCACATTGGTTTCATGTGGTTTAAAATAATATATATTTATATTTTCAATTAAAGTTTAATTTCAAATTAGCTCTTTCCCCACCATTGATTTCAATTGAACACTTTCCCCGCCTCAGGATTTCCGTGTTTTGACTGTTATATGGTAGGGGGCACTATTACACAACTTCTGAAAGAGAAGAGAATCTCTAGAAAAAAGATTCAGACTTTTCTCTCTTAAAAAAGAAGAAGCAGAAACAAACGATAAAAGCATCTCTTATGCATGTTGTGGTCTTTGAAAAAACACGATTTTCTCATCTTTTTGTTTAAAATTTTGCTTTTTTTTATGAAAATGACCCACATTCAAGTGTTGATAAGAAAAGAAATGCATAAAGCTAGAATAAAACAGCTTTTTTGTTTAAAAGCAAACGCTATGTTCTTCTTTTTTTGATATTGCATGTTCAGATATTCATTCGACAAAATATTCTGAAGGCCATGACATTTTTGTGAAAATGACCAAAAACGCTGGCAGGGCTGGCAACTTAAAGGTACAATATGTAAGAATTTTGTATCAAAATATCCAAAAACCATGGATATAGCAGCTAGCGGCACGCTGGTTTTGTTATGTTCAAACATTATGGACCATGGCAAGCAGACTTTGGGACAAAAGGAGAACTAAAACGAGGATCAATATCAGCGTGATGTTTTCGAGATGCCGATAGCTCCGCGTCCGCGACAAACTTCGACTTGACAGAGCTTCACGACTTGACAGAGACACCACTCTTGCATGTACTTTATTAGACAGGTGAGCAAATGTACATAAAACAAATCAATGTTATATAGCTCAACATGATGAAATGTTAGAATATGATCAGTATGTTATTCTAATGTTGATCTAGCTTACTGCTAGTCTCATATAGCAAACAAACTAATACATGGAATAACAACTTTCAACACACTCAAATGCTGTTTAGTGTGATAGTGTAACGTTAGACCAAGTGAAACAGCGCTGCGTTATCTCACAAGTTTAATTGGTCACATAAACTGACCTGTGAGAGTATTAATTCAGCACTTGTGCAGTTTGGTAGAATGAAATGTCCTCATTCCTAATATCTGCGGGATTCGCGTGTGGCGCTGATATTTGTCTCTCATTAGAAACCTCGACCCACTTCATACCACAGTCATGTTAAAAAACACGAATGTTTTCACTCATCCATAAACATTATTAGATCCATCAGCATGACAGCAAGCCCTATCATTCCGCTTTGTTATTGTAACCTTTGTTATTGTAAGAGTTCGAATTTTTTTTTCTTTTTTTTTTTACAAAAAATGTTAAAAAATTAAACATTTTGTTTACATATTGCAGCTTTAAAAAAAGAACGCTGGCGGGGAAAGAGTTGATAGGGGCTTTTGCACTGGGTAGTTCTAGGAACTAGCCACCAGGGTGGTTCCCAAGAACTAATGGTTCCCTTAGAAACGTTCGCACCGCCAGTAGGAAATCTGAAGTGACGTAAGCCACGCTTGTTGTTGTGACACGGCGCAGCAGACCTTTAATTTGATGGCACTGAGAACAGAACCTGAGCACATAGTGCTCGCATTCTCCGTATCAGTCTTGCACCTTATTAGATAGAACTGTTATACATAGAAAGTAGAAAGTATATGAAAAGGTATTAGTGTATGCCGTGTGGTTGATGTCCAGTGTTGCTAGCTGAGCAGAAATACATAATCATGTTTGGCTTGGTCCCCTCAAATTTGCGTTGAAATTTCTCCTTAGCGTAAAGGTTAAGAGGTCCATCTATCACTATTTTCCATGTCCGTAGAGTTAATTTCTGGAGTAAATAAATAGGCTATAATCTGTGTGTTTACATAGGTTTTTTTTTTTTTTTTTTTAAATGGCGGGTACTGGTGTTTTGCGTGCGTTCGGCCAATCAGCATACACTAACGTCACTGGTAGTTTCTATAGTGCTGGATAGACACTACTCTGAAGTAGAAGCGAAATTAGTTCTTCAACTAAAGTCGTTCCTAGTTCCTGCTGTGCCAACACGCCAAAACCCAGATACTTCTGCCAATAGTTCTAGGAATTATGAAAAGGTTCCTTCGGTGCGAAAGCCCCTATTAACTCTTTTTACTTGACGGTTACATCACATTTTCTTTACACCTTGAATACCTGGTTGAGCCTAAAGGGGCCTACCAGCTCTCTCCCCATGATTCCGGCCCAAAACATGACTCTGCCACCTCCTTGCTGACGTCACAGCCTTATTGGGAATGTGAAATCCAGTCATTTGGGAACCTTACGAGACATAATGTCTCATTTGTTAAATGCATTTGCGAACATGAACCAACAATTAGCAATATATGTTTTAAGTGGTTAACGTTAGAAAAAATTGTATTTTTCATTCTTTGTTCACGTTAGTTAAGAGTGCATTAACAACTGTTAACAAATATAACTGGATTTTCAAACTGTATTAGTACATTTTGAAATGACAATTGACTTAGATTAATAAATAATGTAGAAGTATTGTTCATTGTTAGTTCATGTTAACTAATATAGTTAACTTATGTTAACAAATGAAACCTTATTGTAAGGTGTTACCAGTCATTTTAATAGGAATGACTTTAATAGTCTTTTTTTTTTTTTTTTTTTTTACAAATCATTACCTTTTTAGGTAACACTTTATAATAACTACACGCTAATAATCATTAGTTAAGCATGAGTAAACAGTTAATTCATCATTCATAAAGCATCAATAGACATTAATAAGCATAAATACAGCTATAAATGCTTCTTGATTTAAAAGCATATCTATAATTTGTTTAATAATTGTATTTTCATCCTTTATTAATGATCAATTTATCATTTCTAAATGAAGAATTGCATTTTTTATAAACCAGTTATTTAAGAGTTGTCAGTGGTTCATAAGATTACTTAGAACGTGTAAGTAAATGATTAATAAACTATTTAAATGTACATTCATACATCTTATTATTCAGACATATAGTGATGGTTACTTAGTGTGTTAATAAATGCTTTATTAACATGTATTTATGTTGTAATTCAGGGTTAATTCGGGTAGTTATAAAGCATTTAGTAGTGGTCAGTTAACTATGATTGTGAGCTCATCTAAAGTGAGGACTATTTATGCCTTGTAAAGCATTTATAAAGGAGATTTAAAGGCTGTTAAATATTTCTATGTTCTGTATCACTGTGTTGTGTTTGTTACATTTTACTGTTTAGATAGAAGATTGATGAGCCTTTAAATCTCCTTTATAAATGCTTTACAAGGCATGAATAGTCCTCACTTTAGATTAGCTCACAAAATAGTTAACTGACCACTACTAAATGCTTTATAACTACCTGTATTTACTACATTTACTTACACTTTCTAAGTGATCTTATGAATGACTGACAACTCTTAAATAACTGGTTTGTAAATAATGCTATACTTCATTTAGAAATTATTAATTGATCATTAACAAAGTATGAAAATACAATTATTAAACGCATTATAGATATGCTTATAAATCAAGAAAAAAACATCTATAGCTGTATTTATAAACTGCTAACTATTAATGCTTTATGAATGATGAACTAACTGTTTACTCATGCGTAACAAATGATTGATAGCGTGCAGTTATTATAAAGTGTTACCCATTTTTAAGTTGCACCATGTTACATTTTACAAACTACCTTTGCCTTGTCATAAAAAAAGGTCAAATTATCTGATATTTTAAAGAGACTTATTGCACCACATGACTGAAATGGCAGACAAAAATATTGAAAATATACAGTACACACATACCTGAATGCTGGTCATGCCTGTGTCCATGCCCTCCAAAACACGTCCCTCTCTCAGCCTGGCGATTCGGGGATTCTCTACTTTCAAGAAGTCCCAGACCAGCTCCGTAATATCCACCTGCCAATCACTGCCTAGCATGTGGGCCAGCTGACCTCGCGTCTCAGAGGATTCGGCCACAAAGTGTGTGAGCACACGCACCATGGCCCTCTGGTACTGTAGAGTACACGTCTTTCCTCTCCGCTCTTCGTCATCGTCATCTTCACTGTCCCGCGTCGACCTGAGAATGGAAAGGATAAAAGTCTGATTCTGCACCAGGATATTCATTATCTCTGTAATATTTAACATTTAACCCAATCATGTTTTTGTTCAACTCTTCAAAGGTTTCATGAAAGATTTTTCATCTGACGTTTCACAAAACAACCCTTTTTTTGACAGAAATAGCTGTTTGTTGACACGCCTCCATTAAGCTTCATTAGGCTGATGCACTTAATCAAGGGAAGCTAATTAAGCAAATCAGTTTTATTTGATACTCTTTGACTGAGTGACATTTACAGCAAGAGCTGGAAGTACAATTAAGCTACTCCCTCCTTCCACTGGATAAAGGTAAAGAGCTTCACAAAACACATTCGTATTTAAAGATAGAGCTGAATGTACTTTAGTAATCAAAAATCAATTCAAGTATAACAGTCAAGATCACTTCATGATGTCTATTAATACCCACGCACATAATCAAAGGGTGACAAAATAAAGGTCATAGTCCTCTTTAGATGGCTTTTGCGCGGTACAGCAAAACTAAATCACTGAAAGATACCTCCATGTTGTGTTTGAACATAGAAAGGAGACTGCATTAAAAAGTAGGGTAGGCAGTTTTTTTCATATACACTTTTTGTTATACCAGCTCTTCACATCTTTATAGCAATCAATACTAGTGGTCTAAATATTATATATATATTTTTCTTTTTTTTTTTCTTTCACATATATCTTCTGTGGACGTCTCAGGACCAAAAGAATGTTCATCCAATCACTGCATCCGGACCGAATGTCGAATACAATACAAGAGTTGTAGACAGCCACCGAGCACCAAAACAAACAGTAGCCGCTTTTATCATTTCCTCCTGAACCAAAGCAACAAGCTTTTGCGGCATTCATGCCATGTTGTAACCGTAATTATAAGATGGCAACCCGGTGACGTTCTACCCAGAGCTGGTCACGTCCTCAGACTCAGATTTATGCGTTTCTATATCAACACTATCAACGCCGAATTGAACCTGCTGTAGTAAGGTGGTACAACTAGAGCTCTGTAAGTTGTTTACATTCATTATTGTTGTACTGTTATGAACTTTGAGACGAGGTAATTTAACACGTTTCTTGTGATGCTTTGCAGACTTTGAAGGAGTCACGGCTTTATAGACACTCTGAAAGGAGGCTGGGATCTTATGCTTTCGAAGCTAGCTTGCTATTGCCACCCTCTCCGAAATTGCCTAGCCTACCCTACCTTTAAATTCATTTTTTGCTATATCTGTGAGGAAGGTGTATCTGTGTAGGTCCTCTGGTTCGGATTACAGTGTGTGTAGGTATGGTAATGTGACATATTGACTTTTGCAGCACAGTTATCGAACCTATTTTATAATAGAATCACATACAACAATTACGGCAAGGAACAATCATCCAATCACATGCAGAACAATTGTTATGTTCCTTCTCATTGATTACTTATCTCTCTTACCACACACATAAAATACATATTGGTCACAAATAGAACACATTTTTCCATTTTTGTTAATTACACTCGAGACATAGTAGCCTACAAATACAACAGACATTCTTGCAATGATTGAATGTATGGCTTCTTTTGAGGTAACCAATTCATTTACTTTGGAGGTGTATAGAAACAAAGTACAAACAAAAAGTTGAAAGATGAACTAACATGAATTAACAATAGTAAATTTATAAATTCAAATGATTAAATGCTAGATTAATAAATGCTGTAAAATTGCTGTTCATTGTAAGTTATGATACCTAAGGAAATAATGTTAATGAACCATATTGTAAAGAGTTACCGCTATTCGTATACATTATATATTGATATTTTGTTATCTTAAGGTGCGGCCACATATTCGGCCAAATTTTGTGGAAGCAATGCTCTATTGTCAATAGTTTATGTATAAAATGTATGAAGCACAGCTCACACAGAAGTCACTTTCAAACCAAGCAGCTTTCTGCGAATTTGTGCGACCAAATTGAACTTGAACGAAATGTGCATTGGGAAATCTTGCGAAATTCTTGATCGCATAGATTCCTAAAAAAAAAAAAAAACTTCATTGGAAGGGATGGGATATTGACAAATGGCTTTTTTTGATTGAGCCATCAGTTGTTCTGGGTGAGATCACAGTGGCAGCGCTCGGTTATTAACCAACGCAGGAGGTCTGAAGACGATTCAATAAACAATATCTTCCACAGAGCAGACAGTTGTCCCTTAAGGGGGTAGCCCTCCCTCACTAGCACAACATATCTCACTCACACAGCGTCATTCCTTGATACAGACTGAAATAGTCATTCCCAGCGGTTGGACTTTATCATGCCTGCCTGGTGTTGAGAGAACACTGTTAACACCAGTCTGTAAAGTGCGGGAGAGTCTGGCACTCCACACGCTACAGGCTTGGCACGAGTACAAAAATGCTCTCTCGGGTCAGTTCCTCTATCGCGCACTACACGGACCAACTGGCAGTGCATTTGGCAGAGGCCAAAGAGCCTTACGATTCTCTCTCACATACTCGCACACACGTAGCGGTAAATAATGGATGATCAGTGCCCACTAGCACCAAACTGTAAAGCTGTTACATCAGCAAGGTCATGCCTGTAATGCCCTGATAAATATAAATGAGAGCGTGTGGAGAGGGAAATCAGTGGTGAATGCAAAACACACACATTCCTCTGCCATATTTTGAGGTGATGAGCCAAAATTGACATTTTCTCCTCTTGCATGAAAACATTTCTCTGGGTCAAATAAAACAAATGTGAGGTGACATTGCCATTTTTAACATGCTCGTTCATCCTTGCTAAACATGTTCACATTGTGATAATCGCAGGAAAGATGAATGTACTTTGGCATGCGCTCTGTAGACCGGACTGCAGCTGTGTGCGCCAACTCTACCACTGGCTAATGAGCGTCTGCGCCAGCCTAACACATGTTCATAAACTGCAGACAGATGCACTTGACTTTCTGTAGTGCTAGGTGAGCGTGGCTAGTGGAGGCATGCTAATTAGTCGTGATGTGCTGACGATGAAGTCCTTCATTTAACAGCATGCATTTTAGAGGATACATGTGGAGATGTAGCCATTTGGGTGAATAAAAAAAAATCATGTCCTGGTACCTCGAAACAACCTTGCTAACAAGGCCAATATTAACATTAACCTGGGGCACTGAAATTGGTGGGGCCTCTGACTTAAACTTAGTCAGCTGATTTTTTTTTTCTTTTAAAACCAGTGTAATGCTGTAATCCTGTTCCCCCGCAGAATCCAAAAACTCTTGGATCCCAAAGCTACTTCATTGGTGTTGACCTTTTTAAAGGTACTATATTTGGTGCCTGATTAGAATTAGAATGATCAAAATATGTTAATTAATGTATTTTAAATATCACATTTTCAGAACAAGATGGACTTCCATTTTGGACCAGACACTGAGGAAGTGGAGTAGGATTCTGTTTTCGGATCTCGCGTGACACCGTGAAACAGAAACATATTGTAAAGTGTAACTGAAAATAATTTTTGTTCTATTACTATATATTATATTTATGTAATAAATAGCACCTGGTTGGATATTTTGTTATCTAAAGGTGCGGGAAAATTTCCAGCAAAAAAAAAAATCTATTGACTATTGTCAATAGTGTAGTGATTTAGGCCGTGTGTCCACCAAAGCGTTTTTCCACGCGCCTGGCGTATGTTTTCAATGGTAGTGCCGCGTTTTTAGAACGCCATGAGCGTAACGAGGTGCTGAGCGGTTATTTCACGCTGATGCGCTGAGAGCTCTGCGTTTTTACAGGTCGCCGAGAGTTGAAAAATGTTCAACATTGGGTAAAACGCCAATTTTCCAACATTGGGGAAATCTGAAATCATCACTGTCACTTTTTACCCAGCCGTCCAATCACAGTGGAGGAGGGGCGGGACTAACACCACACCGACCCACTGTCCCAACATTCTTTCTGTACCATAGACATATACACTAGATGTCACCTTGGGGTTCTAAGCATGCGTCAAAACCGCCGCCATCTTGGAACAGGGGTCTTGTCATATGAAGTAGCTAGATAACGCTGCTATCTCTGCCTTTACTTCTAATAAATTGATGGAGGCGGAATTTTGTGCAGTGTATGATGTTCACACGAATGAAATCTGAACTAGGAAGAATGTTTTAAAAAAATTTTTTTTTTTTTTAATTTTTTCTGGAATCAATGATAAATACATGTCTGACCGTGGGAACGAACCAAAAAACGAGAAAATCGCATTCATGATGAGTTTTGGTGATTTTATTTCCGTTAGACCTTTGTCTACATTGACGCTGATGCATTAAAGTGGAGGGGCTCCCCTGTTCCAAGATGGCGGCTCTATTGACGCATTCGTTCTAATGAACTGCCGTAGCCAAGGCGACATCTACTGTATATCTATGTTTCTGTACAACGACATCAACCAGCAGAGCTAACCGAACAAAATGGATGAAAAACAAATTTTTGGTATAAAACAAATTATCTGCGAAATCAGTCACAAGTAAACTGTGCTGCGGATATTCTGTATCATAGCAACGAAGCGTCTCAACGGAAAAAACGCTGCGCTGCCAAAACGCTCTCAAGCGCCCAAAGCTAGACGTCTTCAGCAGAGCGCCTAGCATTTTCAGCTGGCTAAAAACGCTTTGCTGGACACACGGCCTTATGAACAACGCAGCTTTAAGGAAAGCCTCTAGGTTGGCAAAAAAAAGAAGTAGTTTACACTGAGAAAAAAAAAGTTTATAAGACAAGTCACTGACAATTTTGTGACAGGTGGGATTCAGTTTACGGCACTTCTTATTTATTTCTATGGTATACTGCATACAGTGATTGACTGTCGCACAACTCCGAAATAAATTCAGTGACGTTTAGGCTGTAATGTGATTGGTTATTAAGGCACACGTGATCCAAGTTGGCCGTTACTTTTTCTCCAATGCAAGAGGACATTGGTATCTCTCAGTATTTCTTTGGTTTTTGGGGACTTCTGTTTGTTTGAGATATCAGGTGCAAAAACTATATCGACCAAGAGAGTGCATTAGTGCCCACCCCCCTTTTCAGCGCCATAATATTCTGAAAGTATTTTTTTCCATTTATTTTCCCCATAGGGATTAAAAAAAAAGTCTTTGTTAAACACTATAAACTTTAAAACAAAAGGACAAGACTGTGTACTTAAGAGCTTAGTGAGTGAAGGAGCTACAATACCATGAAGCATTGCAAACAACATAACAGAATAAAAAATGGAGAAACAAAACTACTCACTTACAAATATTGATTTTATGTATATATATATATATATATATATATATATATATATATATATATTTTTTTTTTTTTTTTAAGTTTATTGCAAAATATGCATATACAGTATGTACAAAAATGCAAATATTTTGTGTACAGAGGTCGACTCGATTACACCAATCGCAGTGCTTTATTTATGGGAGTGGGCAGAGCTAACAAAATTATGGGTAATGTAGTATTTTACCAGAAATTCCTCTGTTAAACACGATTATTTACAAAAATATGATGAATTAATGCAGACTGATGTCTTCACCAGAAGCAAATACCAACGATTAACAAGGTTTATAAGTTCAAAATCAATTTCCCTATGGAGAAAATGAATGAAGTTTTTACTTCCAGAACCCGACTGTTGCACACTATTGTGTCAATTTAATCACCATTTATAAGTTTAATATCCAATGTTGACTGAACTGGCAACACCAAGCAGCATGTGGCTGCTGCTGAAGTAACCAGAGTTATGAATACTACAACATGAGTGAGTGGGATCTTAAGGTGTCACCACAGTAATATTCATTATTACCACAGGCATGTGCATTATTGCCACAAGACTGCGACATTAGACTGGACTTTGGGGCTCTGTCACTGAATCAGATTATGATTGCATCAGGTGGCCGTCTTGTTAGTGCTCTCTGAGATTGAGGCTGTCAGGAGGACGGCAATCGAGCCCCTCATTAGAGTCCACTCGATCCACCATGACAGACAACCTCCCACTACTGGAGACACAGGTCTATGAAGATCTTGCTGGTGTAGGGCTTTCTCACTTGTCTAATTTAAGTTCAATTTGACTTGTCCAAACAATCATTATTCCATTCTGATTATATTCAACTTAATTTTGCAGCAGAAAACAGATTTTTACATACATATTCTTCAAAAAAAGTTGGAGGTTGCCTAACAACTTTCCCTGTATGTACTAATTCACTGCTAAGATGTTCAGAGTGGTCCCGGGGGCATTGCTTGGGTGTTGTGGGTAGTTTCTATGGTGTTGCTAAGCAGTCACAAGCAAACAAATCTTAAAATAGTTTCTATGATATTCAGATCCCTAGATATGATTGAGGTATAGGATAAAAGTTCTCAATGGAAGTATATGAGATATTTCCACACGTTTTAAAGCGTAAATTGCAGGTAAAATTTTTCACGAAGATAAGCAATGTGCTTACTAAACATAAAGATAAGAACCGCCCACCATTGTTTTTTTATGTTTTTTATAACAAAATGCTGAATATAATATGAAAAGTTGGTGCGTTTTACAGTGGTTTTAAGCACGCCCACTCCCTTCAGCTGGGCGTGACGTCATAAAAGGTACTCCAAGCTTTTACTGTCTATGCTCAAGGCCTGGAGTTACGTTATATTGGAGACCTAGCTAGCAAAAATGGTTAACTATTGTGTTTGTGCGGGATGTACGAATACATCAAAAACGGGGGAGAGGCTCCACAAGTTCCCCAAGGCCAAGCGGCTGATTCGTGCCTGTAAGTGTTAGCATAACTTACCCGAGGTAGAGCTTAGATCGGGCCCAAAAAAATCAAGCAAGACCCCACCCAAGCCCGCTGTGTCCGAGCCCGGTCCGGCCCTGCCCGACACATTAACTGTAATTATGAGCCCGAGCCCGATTTCAACTCGACCATTTTTTAATACGTTGGTCATTATTATAACTGACGTTCTCAACTACTTTCTATATTACTTTTACTTTCTCCCGCCCGCAAAATGTATGTTTTGTCCCGCTCCCGCCCGCAAAAATACTTTTTTTCTGTACCTCCAAATACTTTCAAGTTAGCCTACGTGTCGCCATCATACACATCAGCATAAATGCTCCTGATCAATTATTTGTTATAAAGCATTAACACACGAACCACTGTTATAACATAAAAGCAAGCGGGCTACTGCGTGCATGGTTTGGCAGGACTGCGCGCAGAGTGCGCTCCCATAATAATTCCTAAAAAGCTGACATCAGTTCATCGCGATCTCACACATCTCTGTTATTATCAATGAAGCTTTCATAATATATACACTATGTTTGTTATAATTAGAGGATTTGCCAGCATACAGAATTCAGCACTGAACAAAAAGTCAGTTTTGAGCGGTGAGGGAAGTCTATCGTAAATGCTTCTGATTGGCCATTTTTGCATTCAAGAAATCAACACATATGACTGTGATTGGCTACATCGCTCAACGCTGCAGACATGTTAGAAATAGAAACTCTGCCTGTAAACCGTTTCTATTTTGTTTTAGTTGTTCTTATTGCTTTTCTGCAACAGATGAATAAAAATGTATTCGTTTTTATGTTTTATTCATAGATATTTCTAGTTTATAGATATTTCATAGATATTTCTAGTCCCGCGAATTGTTTTATTCTCCCTCAACCCGCACACACAGAGTGAGCGCATTACCGCCCGCGCTCCCTCTTATGACGTCATCACCCAGTTACGGTAAAAAACATGCTACCTTTGAAGAAACCCCAATAAATGTTATTTTAACGCATTTAAGACAGAAATTTTTACATATATACACATTGAGCACTTTAATTTACACATTAATTGGTTGTGGTGGTTAACCTGCAATTTACACTTTAACATCTGATTACCTGTGTAACTGGTCCTACTTGGCCCCCTTTGAGCGGGATTCTAGCAGTCTCGCCACTTCAGGCCAGGGGAGTGAGGTTTACACGCACAGCTCTTATAGCTTGCCTCTTATACACTCACCCCCCTAAACCTCACTCTCATCCGGGTCACGGCACCAAATGTAACCGGTCCAACTCGACCCGGTCCGAGCGGGATTCGAACCAGCGTCTTCGGGATGGGAGGCAGGTGGTCTAAGAAGGACGCTTAAGACCACAGGCTCTAGCTTCAGTCGCTAGCGTGCCTCTAGAAGCCAGGGGAGAGAGGATTACATGCACAGCTCTTACTAGCTTGCCTCAGTTACACTTAGAAAAGAAATCTTCAAAAAGAAGAAGAAAATTTAATTAAAATAAAATCTTTACAATTTAAAAACACACTTCAGCTTTAATGGTGCTTGACCTTGTAGAGTTGTAGAATTACATGCACCTTTTCTACTTTTTCTTAGAAACACACATAAATAGAACTGCATAATGAGCAGGTTGATGTAAAAACAAAAAAAAGAAGCATGAAGCAATTAGCATCTAATATTCATTGTGTGGACACAGAGAAACTCATTAGCATTAACAGCTTTATGATATGTATCCATAAACCACAAAATGAGCTATTATGAAAACATGCACTTCAACTAACAAAGGGTATACCTTTAGTTATTTAAGTAATAGCACCGTAAACCAGTAATGTACTGATAATCCAGGGTGCAAACCATAAGACAGGGCCCCATCCACAAACAGTGATGTCAAGTATAAGGGGACCACCACATGGGGTCAACGGCCCCCCATTACTTGCTTTGGGGGTCTCCCACAGCAAAAAAAAATCCGGTCAAAATAGAGACTCTTAAAATTAAACATTTATTTTACAGAACTAAACGGATATGAACACATCAATGTCACCACTCTTTCCACAGTGCTGCACTGTCAGTCTGCCTATTTTTCCTACGTACTTTTTTAAAGTAAAGAAGACAGTGTACATGTCAGGTACTTTACTTATGTCATCGAAAAGTTGAGTAGAGAAGTTTGGGAAGGAATGCCACCACACAATGTACGGGATCTCCCTTATGGCTTTGCTCAAACTCTCAATGAATCTGTATTGTAACCGTCTCAAAAATAATCCACCTGATACATGTACACCCAGAGCAACCCGTCGGGAACTTGAAATTTCACCTATGAAGAGCTTCAAATTTTATATTCTGTATTCTCAGCTTCTCACACGCATTGTGAATCATTCCACATGGGACCTACAGAAATGGAGACAGAGGAAACTGCCTCCATACCTCCAGGAAATCGTATATATTGACTTTATTCTATTTTGAATTCACAAGCCCAAGCTTCCCTGTGGGCTGTAAGGAGAGAGGTGAAATGTATCCCATACTTCAGTTTCGAATGACAACTAAATATTATAGGTGCATGCTGGGAAATTGCAGCCAGGAGCATTTCCAATAGGTTTAAAATGATTGAGGCGGTGATGCGGCTGTTTCATAACTCAAGGATTTACTACTTTTACAGATTCACAGACACCCCACCCAGACTTTTAGCCAACCCAGGGACTCCCAAAATCAATACTATGATAACTTTAATTAATTACCATAACAACGCTAATTAGACTATATGATTAACAATGCATATTAACAATTAAAATCATGAACGTCTGATTCATATAGAGTATTTTCATACTCGGATATAATGTGATCTGAATGAAATTAATATGAATGCTTAATATAAACTACTGCTCTAATAATGATTATAATGGTGTTAATGAAATTGTAGTGTTACCGATTCTCAGTGGAGCTCAACAGTGTTTCACATTCTTTTGTATTACCTCCTTTGTCTTATCAAGGATTCACGGCATTACTGCACTGCCGACAGAGAGTTTGTTTTAATGGTTTCACACTCTAGAGCTGCTGGTGAGATCTGTTTCTCTGTGATTGTGTGGGGATTCTCACATTCTTCGCACTGCACCACCCTCAGTACAAATCGATATGAGGATTTTAGTGCATTTTCACCTTAAAAGTTTTAACGTTTTTTTAAAAATATGTTTTTATCCTGAAAATACTCTGTGGGTTTACGGCGTAAATATATAAAATATATATATATAAACTTTACGCTGAAAATTGTTGTAATTTGTCTTGATTTATCTGATCATTTTTAATGTTTCATGTGCTCCTTTTCTGTGACAAACACATATTTAAAATAACCATTGAAGCATTTTCTTAATTTTTCCTTTTACCTGCAGGATTTCCAGCCTCAGTTCCCTTTCGATTGGAACTCAATGGCTCACACGAAGCCATGATGTGGCGTCTCGTTCCCCTCTCAGGGAACAGGTTTACATACGAAACCTGACACGATTTCATGTTTTATGGGGACATTACTTAGATATACAGTAATGATTTTTATACTTTCTGCATTTTTATGTTTTCTAAAAACATCTAAATACGGAGGATTGGAATGTAATACAAACGCTTCAGTTGTTGCCTTGGTTTAGTGATGATATGAGATGTAAATAGTGGCCGCATTATGGAGGGTGATCAGATGTTTCTTTTAATTTTATTATTAATTTGTGTTTATGTTGCTCAAATAGCAGGCTTCGTCAGCTACAGAGAAACTGGTAGCCAGGCAACAGACAAGTGACCAATTGTGAGTGGCGACGTCACTAAATGCATTCCACCAGCATGTTTCAACACGGGTTGGCCAACCATGCTGAGAATTCTGAGCCGAGAACGGTTTGTAATCGTGCCGAGATGTACCAGGCTCAAATGGAAGCATAACTGGAACCATTCTTTAGAACCATCTTAGAACCGTTCGGCTCGACGGTGGAAAAGCGGCTGTACACACATTGGAAATTAAATCGCTTTTAAATATCTTCCCACAGACCACCTGTACACTCACAGACCCCAGATGAAAACCCTGGCAACAACAGAGTGCAAAATAACAAGAACACACTAAAGGTTAAGATGTGTAGAACTTTGAGACTGACAGGTGTTTTAATTTCTGTGGAAATCTGCTGAGTTTTCACTGCGTATGTAAAATCAAATGTGGGTGCCAATCACTCAATATTCTCAAAATCCATCGCAAACATTCGTACCTCTGGGCATTACTGTTTACGGGAATCCTCCAGCCTTTGATCTGATTGAGTTCAGTATCTGAAACTTCGATGTGCAGGGGCAGTTTGGGAATCCAGACCTTCACCTCCAACTGAGCCCTCAGATAACCATATGTAAAGTTCACCAGCATTCTGACTCGTCCTCTCATTTCTTTGCCATTCACGTAGACGTAATCACACCTGTCTGATACCTGAGAGAAGAAAAAAAAGATTATGTCAGTGATGGAGAGGTGAGAAAAGACCAGGGAATTGATCTTTTCAAGACAACTTAGTGAACTTCACATTAGCAAAATCAATGCAATTCATCTGAGCAAAAGACAAGGTATACTTAAAATGGATTGACAGTGAAATCTGATAATTTTAGGAAAATATATATTTTTTGAAGAGCCGGCCTTGACTCTCTGTGAAAAGTTAGTGTTCTGGTCTAAGTATCATCTTGACTCATGCACGACAATTTAGGACACGGTTAAATATCCCATTTCTGGGGTGTGTTTTTATCTTGGCTCCCACAATCTCTCAGTCTTTCTCCCACAGTCTTTCTCATTGCTTTCAGTTGTTCTATTGGTTTCTACCTTTGAATGAAAAGATAAAAGCAGTACTGGCTCTCTTACATTTAATATGGCTCTACAGATGCCCAAGATGAAAACATCACGGTTATCTAAGGCGAAAGATTGAAGGTATAACTGCATGTGAGTGTAGGTTTACTGTTATATAACCTAGATCTGACAACACAGCCCAGTCTCATCCCAAGGCTTCATCTAACTGACGCTTTTGACCATGTTTGACCATACGTCAACATGCCGACGCACATGGCACCCTTTAAGCGTCAATATGAGACGCGCCTCCTAGTGGTCTAACCCTAACCCAACCCCAGACCTAAACCTACCCATAACGGAAGCGTCATCTAACTGACGCTAAAGGGTGCCATGTGCGTCGGATTTAGACGCATGGTCAAAAGCATCAGTTAGATGACGCCCGAGGATGAGCGTCTCATATTGACGCTTAAAGGGTGCCATGTGCGTCGGATTTAGACGCATGGTCAAAAGCGTCAGTTAGATGACGCCCGAGGATGAGCGTCTCATATTGACGCTTAAAGGGTGCCATGTGCGTCGGCATGTTGACGCATGGTCAAAAGCGTCAGTTAGATGACGCCTTGGGATGAGACTGTGTTGGACACCTTCTGCTTCTGTCACAAATGGAAGTGTCCACAAATAAACAAAACTCTATGTTATGTCCTCACTCAAGTGTGTCTGTGTGTTTGCCGGTCTGTGTTATGGATATTAACCAAAGGTCCCTGCAAGGATAATCACGTGATAATCATATTAAATGTTTTAAAGTTTTAAACAGTAAGTTAGCCAATCAGCAGCGGGGGGCGTATACACTCATGATGGGGGATGGAGAGAGTGAGCCAGAGGGAAATTTAAAGGAAGACTGTCGAAAGAGAGATGGCTGAGAGGCATTACAAAATAGAAAAGGTCAGAGGAATATTATGAATAATAATATTAAAAAGAAGGGTTATGATCAAGCAAGAGCTTTAGAAAAGCTTTCCAGCACTGGAGAGACCTAAGCGGGAAGGCCTGAAAACGGATGTTGAGGTTGTGTTTTTTCCGCTCCATACGCGAGTAAAATTGGGTTTTGCTATGTTTCATAAAACCAAGAGATGCTGTTGTAATGTTAGCTATCGTAACAGGACAGTTTTTAGTGTAAATGTTTGTCTGGAGCTGGTGTGCTGCTGATGACTAACAACAAACTCTTGCCTGTATATGCTCTTTGTGTGCTCCATGATCATTTTTTTGTTCTTCCTTGTTGTTTGTTCGTCATCTTCGCTTTATTTTACGTGAAGCATTTTGCTTCGCTTCATCTATAATAAGAGACATCCACTCATTGTGTGTTTGTGCATTTTGGGGGCAGGGCAATGAAGGGAGGGGTGTGACTTTTTGGGATTTCAAATTTCAACAGTGTTTCTCAGAACAGTGTTTCTCTGTGTTCCTTTAGGCCGTGTGTCCACCAAAGCGTTTTTTTCACGCGCCTGCCGTATGTTTTCAATTGTTTTCAATGGGAGCGCCGCGTTTTTTAAACGGCATGAGCGTAACGAAGCGCTGAGCGTTTTTTTTCACAAAAAATGTTCAACTTTGGGTAAAACGCAGCGGTCATCACTGTCACTTTTTACCCAGCCGTCCAATCACAGTGGAGGAGGGGCAGGACAAATATCACACCGACCCACTGTCACAACATTCTTTCTGCGCAACGACATCCACCAGCAGAGCAAACTGAACAACAAAAATTATTTATTAGTATGAAACAAATTATCTGCGAAATCAGTCACAAGTAAACTGTGCTGCGGATATTCTGTATCATAGCAACGAAGCGTCTCAACGGAAAAAGCGCTGTCCTGCTAAAACGCCCTCAAGTGCCCACAGCTAGGCGTATTCAGCAGAGCGTCTAGCGTTTTCAGCTGGCTACGTGGACACACGGCCTTAATGAACATCTAAAAAAGTAGAAATATTTACACTATCGTTTAAAAATTTGGGTTGGTGAGAATTTTTGAAGTCTCTTATGCTTATCAAAGCTGCATCTATTTGATACAGTAAAAACAGTAATATGTTGAAATCGTGAAATATTATTACAATTTAAAATGACTGTTTTCTATTTGAATCAGCCATTACTCCAGTCTAGGGCTGACTTCTAATGGTCGAGGATTCAACGATTCGATTCGGAGAGGTCTGATTCGACTATGAACCTCATAGTCGAATAGTAGGCAAGTGTTAACCAATAGGGGTGTGACGGTTATTATATAACCGTGAGTTACAAACATTTTTTATCATAGAGAATGTTTAAATACGAATATCTCTTACGAGGGAAACGGAGGCGGAGTTAGTGTTGCTTCAGAGGCTGCTACTGCTGGAGATGATTCGGGAGAGGTCTGTGCACCTTTACCGATCAGAGCGCGCGCTGACATGGAGTAAAGCCTTGTTTATACTCGACGCATCCGCACGAGTGCGAAGGTGCGCACGCCCGGCAAAAAATGACGCGTTGAGTGCGCAAGACCGGCAAGACCCCATTTCGCTTGGCTGTGTGCACAGCTTTTTTTGTAACAACGCGCGCGACGCCACGTCCGAGGATGAACGACTTCAAACTGAATCTGCCGGAGCATGTACGTCTCACCGCACCGGCACGCAGTTTGCGCGTCTAAATTGCAAAGTTCATTGCAAAGTTTTTTGTTAAGGTTTGTTTACTGTGTGTGATTTATTTAAAACAAATCACGTTTTGGCACGTTGTTGTTTTTGAAGCCAATTTGTTCCTATTTTATGTGAACTTTTCTGATGTTTGATATAGCCTATGTGTTATATGTTTTGTTAATCTGACTTTAAATGAATAAAAGGTATTTGTTACACACCATGTTTTCTTTTAGTTTTTTTAGCTCTTTTGTTTGAAATGGAAAAATCTAGCTGCTATCTAAAAAAAAAAAAAGTTCGACTATCAGTCGACTACGGCAAAATCTAACGAATCAGATTTGACTATGAAAATCCTTAGTCGAAAACAGCCCTACTCCAGTCTTCAGTATCACGTGATGCTTCAGAAAGTATTTTAATATGCTGATTTGGTATATATATATATATATATACATTCAAACATTTCCTATTATTATCCATGTTGAAAATAGTCATGCTGTTTAATAATTTTGCTGAAGCTGTGATAATTTTTTTCCAGGATCTTTTGATGATCAAAGTTTAAAAGAACCACACTAATTTAATGTGTTTCAGCTGATAAAGAGACATCCACCATATTGGATGTGTTTGTTTGGGTTGATTTCAAATATCAACAGTGCTCAACAATGATTCTCAGAAATCACATACTGCAGCTTTCAGCAAAGAGTTACCAGAAAAAAAGAAACAATCTTACTGACCCCAAAATTCCCCATTGTGACAGAAAAACCAACGATTGTGTGTTAGTGTAAGTTTGCATGAATTGGCAGCATACAGCTGAGCCAGGCACCAAAAGTCACCTTTCCTTTACAGATGGCTGATGAAGAAATGGGTGCCGTTTTGGTTAATAATGATGAGTAAATACAACCGCCAGACACACTCACATCCTCTTATGAGGAGTTATGAGGCCACATTCCAAAACCATCCGTTCCATAAACGTTGGCAGAATTACTTGGCTCAGTGTTCCCCTCTGTTGCGGGTCTCAAATCACTATGACTGGCTCCCGTTGGTCTTTGATTCCTCCAACCAGGATCTGACAGGGATGGAAACTACAGAAGCAACACACACACCATCAAAGTGTGGCCAGCAGCAGAAAGATAAAAGCAAGCAAGAGCACACATACTCATACACACACGGCCTCGCACATGGCTGCAAACCCAAATTTTGTGCATAACCCTTTCATATTAATAGAGCTCCTAGGCTCTTTTTTATTTGTAAAAACATTTATGTTCCTATTTTTTCCCTCATAAGGAATATTAAGTCTCAGTCTGTCAGGGTTTAAGAACTGCACAATCATTTCATGTTCCCTGTAGAGCAATTAGAAGATCCAGATCTCTTTAAACTAGAAAAAGCTAGTGGCCACTTTCAATGTTTACAGTAGACTGACTTTTTAAAAAAGCATTAAAAGGCACAAATCCAACAATATTCCCATATTAGGGGAGAAAAAACAGGAACAAACATCGTCGGAAGCCTTAGTAAATTATCTAAATCCATTTTCAGAATTTTTACCCATTTGCTAGTGTTGACTGCATTTATCAACCATTCAACTAACCAACCAATCCGTGAGGGATTTTAATTTATTTTAAAATTCATTTAAAATAAGAAAGTTTTGATTTAAACTATTTAGATTGTCCTTTTTTGTAACAGGATTGAAAACCTCATACAAAATGTATAATATTAACTTTGATCCCATTATAATTCAACACTTTCTGAAAGTTAAGTGCCTCTTTTCACTCACCATTTGTTACAAAGAAACAAGAAGAGACTCATTAATAATGTTGCAGAAGAGACTACTAAATAATGTCATTACATGTACTGAAAAATTCAAGAGTCCTGTTCCTGGCTCTGGCTTAACATCATACACACTCACAGAGCTGAGTGAGACATCTAATCCAGTATCAGAACATCATGGTGTGTTGCTTTCAACACTTAGGGGTTGTTAGAGCTGTGAGAGTTTGTTTCATGCTTGTCTGATTGATAGAGTTGTCTGCTGTCAGAGTTTCCTCTTCCTCTGTCTCCATAGCTTTATCTCTGTTACTTCAACAAAGTCTGAGTGCGAACATGCTTAGACTGTCTTCTTGGGCTGAAAAAGTTAACCTGTTGGTAACAAAAAAATGAAAAAGCCCAAATCAATTTTGTTTGACGTACATTTTGGAATTTGAAACAGCTTGCCAAAGCGAACTTTCCTGAAAATTTCCTGCCTTCTTTTACATGGAATTCTTCTGCTCGAGATCAGACATCCGTGAGTAAACCATGAACACACTGAAGAGCCGCTTTATAGCAGAAATTGAAGTTGTAAATGAAAGAGACACGGACAATGTTTTTCATGTTGTATTACTGTAAAGCTGTTTGGTTTAAAGCAATCTATTGTATACAGTACTACATAAATAAATGTGACGTGACTTTACTAGAGTGCCGAATTGCAGAGCTCATGCTAGCATATCCACATAGCTATGATCAAATGCTTTCTTAGCTGCTGTTTTCTCACCGCTGTCATTTTTGTTGTGTGTTAATCTTTGTAATTGAAAAGAAAGCATGCAGCACAAGCACATTTTACATATTCATCTAAATAATTTTGCCAAATGTATACACATTATTTTGATGTAGGCCTATATCTTAAAAATAGGAGCTGAACTTATTAAAACATATAGTGAAATCATTGTACAATGTTTGAAATTGTAATGTAACAAAAATATTAAGCAGCATAATAATAATTCGATTAATAATAATAATAAATGTATCATGAGCAGCAAATTAGCATATTACAATGATTTCTAAAGGATCGTGTGACAGCAATGGCTGCTGAAAATTCAGCTTTTCTCTTACAGGAATAAATAACATTTTAAAATATATCATAATAGAAACAGTTTTTTTAAACAGTAATTATTTTTCACAATATTATTGATTTTATTACTGTATTTTTGATCCAATTAATCCAGTCTGGTGAGCATAAGAATCTATTTTGCCTTTTTTTGCAACTAACTTTCTACTAAAAAGTAAATGCAAGTCATTTCCAGCAAGTTCACTGTAATTGCTTTGATTAATATGGTACATTTCATCTATTCCAACATCACTAACTCAAATCTATTGTTACGGACACACACAGGCACACAAACACACAACACAACACATAGGCCATCATCATTAATCACTGCCACAGACTGGGGAATCTCCCACCGCAATGTTACAGCCATGACTATTCAGTCTGGAGAATTAACTACCTGTCAGACACATCCAATCAAGCAGTCATCTGAGGAACGAGAGGGCCGTACACGTGTTTGACTGAGCAGGTCTGACAGCACAATTAACCAGGTCTTAAACTACAACTATGTGGGTCTTCTTGAAGGAACAAGTTATTTATAATCAAAGGTGAAATACATCCAAGAAAAGTACATTCAACTTTTACTTCCTCCTATTTATATTAAACACTTCATGTGCTCCGCTGGACACACGTTTGGACTACTAATGTAGCTCCTCGTGTCAATCCTTTCAGGAGAACCGGTAATCTAAACTCACCTTTTTATGCGGTCATCAGTTTTACCTGACTGGCTTCCAATAGTGCTTTACATCAAACGACTAACTGGCTCCTTTGAAAGAATCCCAGATAACACTCCCCTGTGCGCTCTCTCTCACACTCTATAGTGTCATGGTACATGGCCCAAGAATCATCGATTCCTAATACACACAAACCCACTAAAATACACACAAACACATTTTCACACAAAGGTTTGGTCAATGAATTTTACTGCAGATCCTTTCCAGTTTTGAATATATTCAAAGATGTCACTTTGATTGGACACTATTATTTTATGTGTCTAATGTAACACTGCTGATACTGCACACAACCTTCACAAGTTTTCACTAGCTTATTTCCAGAGTGCATTACAGTATGCGCAGCCACTAACATCTATTGATTATGCACATCATTGCTCAAAATCTGAACAGCTATGTTTCTATATTACGTTGTGTTGGCCACAAGAGCACTCTTGACATAAGAGGCTTTTTCAATTTTTTTACTAAAGTAGATATAATATGTTTTTCCGGCTCTTTTGAAGTTCAAAATAGAAATACTATATTGAAAATTCTCCCCCAGTACACCAGACTATTTATTGATACTAAGCAGCAGAAATATCTAGCTCAGGCATGAAACTCTAGAGGACACAGTCACAGGCTGATAGGTCGTTTACATGCAAAATGCAAGCAATCACATCATGACTGCATGGCACAAGCTGATTGGTTTCTGTTGATCCTGCATCCAATGAGATTGCTTGCTCAACATTTAAATAGTCTGGTTCAGTGTTTGCTGCCAGTCTGAAATCCTCCACCTCCCCCAGCTCCACCTGCCTAGATCTGCTACAGGAGTTATGTACGTATGTCTATTTATGCAGCAGTATATCTGTGTATCTATTTGCAGTAGCAAGTTCATACGTGTTCCATTGCAACAATAATCAACAGCAGCAGCATCACAGATCTAGGGCCAGTGCAAACCCTCTTTTGGTGATAAAAAAAACTACTGCCAGGATTTACTAAAGACATGCAGTGAAAACTTAGTGCTGAACAGACGTGGACAGGGTTATTTTTGCATTTTTGCATCCGACCTTATTGCATACGCATTTGTAGGAGTTTGCCTTTCAGACTTAAAATGGGAGGGGAGTATTTAAATGAATCATGGAAATTTACTAAGGTTTACGCTAGGCAGTTTACTGGCATTTGCACCATTATTGAATGGTCCAAGAAAAAGCTTGTCTTAATTCAGACACTGAATTTGCGCTGCTCGTGGTAGATTGCGTTGGTCATTATGGAAATGTTTTGGCTGCGCCTGTGTTCTTTCATTTGTGTGTCTTCAATAGATCACACGCAGAACTTTCCACTCCCATCTGTGCTTTTTTGGAATTGCGCTCTCATGCTAATTTGCCCTGTTTAGTTAATCTGGACCCTAGTCTGTTAATTCAGTAAACTACAATAATGTTATATGTGTCAAAGTAACTCAAATTAACCTCCAGCAGTTACTAGTAGCTAGCAGTAGCACACATTAGCATGGCAAATGCAAATATTAACTATACAATTATGCACTGTACAGCACAACAAAGAGGAAACTAGCTACTAGCAACATTTGCAGAGTAATTGCTCATTGAAAAAGCAACATACATCATACTCTTCATCCACCCGTCGTTGAGCACAAGCTCCACTCTTCACAACAACATTAACTCCCCATCCTCCAACATAACAGAAACTCTTCTAAGGCTATAGCCTGCATTCATCAGATAACACAGTCTCATCCCAAGACGTCAACTAACTGACGCTTTTGACCATACGTCAACATCTGACGTTTTAGGGTACCCTTTAACGTCAGTTAGATGACGATCCTGGGGCGTCATCCAACTGACGCTTTATCTTTAACGTCAGTTAGATGACGCGGGTAGGTTTAGGTCTGTGGTAGGGTTAGGATTAGATAACGTCATCTAACTGACGTTAAAGGGTACCCTAAAACGTCGGATGTTGACGTATGGTCAAAAGCGTCAGTTGGTTGACGTCTTGGGATGAGACTGTGTTGCATCAGAATACATTTGAAAATATACATTTTTATTTCAAAATGCTTACCGTCCACACTACCGTTTTCAAGCGTTTTCCAAAAGATTCTCATCTGCACTGAAATGTCTAAAATCATAACAGGCACAATCGCTGTATAAACACATCTATCGGTTCAATATGCGTCACATGACAAAATATGTGTCATCGTATTCAAAAACCTCAGTTTTCACAGTCCACACTACAAGAGATAACGGTGTGTTCACATTTATCCAATTGGGAAAGCTTTAAAAAAAAAAAAAAAAAAAATTTTGCAGGACAAAAACACCGTCTCAGTGTGGATGGAAGGCCAAGACGAAAAGGAAAAGATAAAGGCAATGTAAGATAAAGGCACGTAAATGACAAGGCCTAAAATACAACATAATGGAACTTCAAACATCTTGCTCAAAAGCACATAAAATAATGTCATTTCAACATTTACTCTTTATGCAAAGCATGGTGAAAACTAGAAACCCTACCCAGGTTCAATAATGGCAACTTTTTTTTTTTTTTTTTTTTTTTTTAAGAAATTAACATTCAGAAATGCATTAAACTGCTTAAAACTGTCAATAAAGATATTTTTAATGTTACAAATGATTTCTATTTCAAATAAATGATGTTCTTTTTATCCATCAAAGAATCTATAAAATTTTAAGCGGCACAAATGTTTTCAACATTGATGATAAGAAGAAATGTTTATTGACCACCAAATCAGCATATGATTGTGAAGAGTGAAGAGTAATAATGATGAAAATTCAGTTTTGCCATTACATGAATATATTAGACTTTTAAATATATTAAAATAAAAAAGTTATTTTAAACTGCTATAATATTGAAAAATATTACTGTTTTATTGTATGTTTGGTCTAATAAATACAGGCTTGGTGAGAATATGAGACTTCTCTCAAAAACATTTAAAAAAATCTTTTCCGATCCCAACCGTTTGATGCTACATAAATCATAGATTGCTTGAATCTCTGAACACTGAGAAAAAAAAAAAAACAGCTCAAAATAAGCACATGCTCTGAACACATTGTTTGGAAGTGTAGGACAAATGTCAAATGTGGATACCTTTTAGGAATTTTGAAACTGAAATATGTTGAATGAGAATTACAAACTTTAATCAAGGTCAACTATCAAACACTCTTATTTGCTCTTGAAGGTCTCAGAAGTTGGAAATTGACCCAGTTGTTTGTGACAAGATTCAAAGAACGGCAGGCGCTTTGATTTACAGTTGTTGTCAGGATGACCTTACTTGCCTACGTTCTCATAATTTGCGACAAAAGCAGAATTGACGTATTTACAGTCTGCAGTTATGACATATTGAGTTGTGTGACTAGTAAGCACAGTCACAGACTGCTATTGAAGTTGATTACATCAGCAAAACTGATCAAACAAAGCCACCAGAATGTCTAGAAACATGCAATACATGTGACCTCATGTCAGCAAACAACTGCTTCACTTTTTTATTTTAAATAAAGGTCTCCTCTTAGTATTTTAGTAAGCATTTCAAAAAAACCTTAGCGGGAAAAAAACACATACAGTAAATGCATAACTAGTGTGCTTTCACCAGTTGTAGCCCTGCTAAATTCAATAATAAAGATAAAATGCTAATGTTTTCTATTTAGCATGTGAGAACATCATATAATGTACCACAATATAGCCATTCAGCATTTTGGCACTGGAGTTTTAGCCAAAGAGATTGTGTAATTTAGCCTATTATGCATTACATTTGTTTTCTTTAATTATCTATTGTTGTGAATACTGACAGGCTGATGGGTTAATGTTTCAAATTAATTGGGAGAAAATAATCCTCAATAGTAGATAATGATCCAATATCCAAATTGGTGGTCATGATTATAGGAAGAAAATAGCTTTTACTTTTCAATCTCCGGGGGAACAAACTATTTTCAAATCTGTCACACTCTTTATATCAACTAGTAACTTCTTTTATTATCAAGTTCTTTCACACGCACACATAGGACTCTCCAAGGAAATAGAAAATTCATATAAAATCGGTTATCTTTCTAACCCACTACAGTGATTATGATCAAAGCAAATCCATTATGCATTAGTGTGTACGCCCAGAGATCCATTATTATGCTACGATGTCACACTTGTATATTTAACAGTAATCCCCTTCAGTAAAATGATTTGTCATTCTGCTCATTTTTCATAGAGATATTTTCACATGGTCAGCTGAGGTTTGATTGAGTAATTGCAATGTTTTATTCTATGCCTCAGTCTCCATAGCACACCTTTGTTATCATTGTAAAACCAAATGAGCAACTGAAATAATGTTAAAATTGGTCTTTGAGTTGTGTTTAGGTCTTTTTTTTTTTTACAGTGATTTGTCACTGTACTGAGACCGCTCTCATTAGAGTCACAAATGATTTGCTCTTATCATCCGATCGTGGTTGTATCTCTCTGTTAGTGTTACTCGATCTTAGTGCTGCATTTGACACCATTGACCACAACATTCTTTTAAATAGACTAGAAAACTATGTTGGCATTAGTGGAATTGCACTAGCATGGTTTAAATCATACTTATCTGACCGTTATCAGTTTGTAGCAGTAAATGAAGAGATGTCTTATCGATCACAAGTTCAGTATGGCGTACCACAAGGCTCAGTACTAGGACCGCTGCTGTTCACTCTGTACATGCTACCATTAGGAGATATCATCAGGAAACATGGAGTTAGCTTTCACTGTTATGCCGATGATACTCAGCTGTATATTTCTTCAAAACCCAACGAAACTTACCAATTCACAAAATTAACGGAATGCATAGCTGATATAAAAAAATTGGATGACTAGTAATTTCCTACTACTAAATTCTGAAAAGACAGAGATTCTAATTATTGGACAAAAAACTTCCACACGCAATAACCCAGAATACTGTCTAACACTTGATGGCTGCTCTGTCAAGTCTTCGTCGTCGGTTAGGAACCTGGGTGTGCTCTTTGATACCAACCTTTCTTTTGAAAGCCACGTGTCTAGTATCTATAAAACTGCATTTTTCCATCTTAAAAATATATCTAAAATACGCCATATGCTCTCATTGGGAAATGCGGAAACAATTAGTCCATGCGTTCATGACCTCAAGGCTAGATCATTGTAATGCTCTACTGGGTGGTTGCCCTGCACGCTTAATAAATAAACTACAGCTAGTTCAAAACGCCGCAGCTCGAGTTCTTACCAGAACCAGGAAATATGACCATATTAGCCCGGTTCTGTCAACACTGCATTGGCTCCCTATTAAACATCGTATAAATTTTAAAATATTGTTGATTACCTACAAAGCACTAAATGGTTTATCTCCGCAGAACTTGAGCGAGCTCTTAACGTATTATAGTCCTTCACGTCTATTGCGATCTCAAAATTCCGGCCAGTTGATAATACCTAGAATATCTAAGTCGACTGCAGGCGGTAGATCCTTTTCCTATTTAGCACCAAAACTTTGGAACAGTCTTTCTACCATTGTCCGGGAAGCAGACACACTCTGTCAGTTCAAAGCTAGACTAAAAACACATCTCTTTGACCTAGCATACACATAATACACTATAGACTTCTATAATTCAATGTTAGGCTGCATAGATTAGGTCAGCCGGAACTGGGAACACTTCCCTTAAATTTTGATGTACTCGCTACATCATAAGAAGAATGGCATCTACGCTAATATTAGTGTCTTTGTTTATCCCGAGGTTTTCCCACAGCCTGCCGGATCTAGGCCGTGTCCAGATCTGACGAAGGAGATCCGCCTGGACCCGATGACAATGCAGTGCTGAAGTATCCACTATCCTCTCCCTATGGAGGATCCCTTTCCCACTCTACAGATAAAGCGTTGTGAATTCTGGCTCGCGTACCCCGAAGTGATAAAATAAAACAAATTCTGTATCAAAATTTATAGGCAAGAAAAGTAGTTTGTTTAGGCTGGGTTGTATGAATTATAAACATGCGCACATATTTTAAAAAGCACATAACTATAGAATCAATTCTGAATGAGCATGTGAACGCCGTCAGCGTTAATCACAGGTTCGCGTTTAAAAGTCTGATCATTTCGACGGAGGTGAATCAATCAAAGTTAACTTTAGCTGGAAATAACATTATTCAAGAACCGCTATAATGCCAAAACAATCTGTTACCTTAAATTATATGTTTATCTCTGTTAAGCTGCTTTGAAACAATCCATTGTTAAAAGCGCTATATAAATGAAGATGACTTGACTTGACTTGACTTGTCTGGCTACTGTTCAATTCCTTGTTAACGCAAATATCTAATCAGACAATCACATTCCATCTCTAAATGCACAACATGTCAAACCATAAAGCAGATGGGCTGCAGCAGAAGGACACACACTGGGTGCCACTCCTGTCAGCTAAAAGAACAGGACACTGAGGCTACAATTCGCATGGGTTGACAAGTCACCAAAACTGGACAATAGAAGATTGGCTTGGTCTGATGAGTCTCGATTTCTGCTCTGACAAGATGGTAAACAACATGAAATCATAGATCTATCCTGCTTTATGTCAACGGGTTCATCAGGCTGCTGGTGGTGTAATGGTGTGAGGGATATTTTCTTATCACACATTTTAGGTCCCTTAGTACCAACCGAGCATTGTTTAAACGCCACAGCCTACCTGAGAATCGTTGCTGACCATGTCCATCCCTTCCACAGTGTTCCCATCTTCTAATGACTACTTCCAGCAGGACGACACGCCATGTCACAAAGATCAAATCATCTCAAACTGGTTTCTTGAACTTAACAATGAGTTCACTAAACTCAAACGGGCTCCAGAGTCACCAGATCTCAACCCAATAGAGCAGATTTGGGATGTGCAGCCGACAAATCTGCAGCAACTGCGTGATGCTATCATGTCAATATGGACCAAAATCTCTAAAAAAAAATGTTTCCAGGACCTTGTTGAATCAATGCCATGAAGAATTAAGGAAGTTCTGAAGGCAAAAGGGGGTCCAATCCGGTACTAGTAAAGTGTACCTAATACATTCCTTGCAAAAAACAGCCTTTTGCAGTTTTTTTTACAGTGCAGGTAATAAATGATTGCCTTGCATTGTTCTAGTCAGGCCACATAGGAGATACTGCAGTATGTCATTTCTTTACCGAAAGCGTCACTAAATAATTACCGGTTTCACAAACACTCCCCCGTCTGCCAGTGGTAAAGTTAACAGTTCACAGTTAAACTGGAGGGAAACTCTGACTGAAGCCTAAATATGTGCTTCATGTGGTGACATCTAAATGATATTGTTATATTACCTGCTTATTTAATGAGTGAATCAGCCTGACTACATTAGATTAAGCCAACAGAAGTCTTTTTATATCAGGTAGAAATAGTTCCTAACTGCACACATTCTGTTTGCACAGCGTATCTGAAGTCATTTGCACATCTTCAGCTACAGTATGAATTGGGATAAGCTAAAACTTTTTTTTCATGAATATGAATGAAATGTTAGGCTGAAAGTTGGATCACTGCGGCCTATGTAAACATACAACGTTTTGATCATTTGCACACGACCAAAGCCTTTAATGCCTTTAAGAGAGTTTTAGCTGAAGCACAGCTGTGTTTTTAACTGTGAAGAAACACATTTAAATTAGCAATTAAAAACATTCTTATGAATGTCGCTGGCATTAAATCACTCCCACAGTGGAAGCTGATTGCGTACAAGTCTTTCGGGTCATTTAAAATGAGAGAATTTCATGTCTAAACAACCTCAACTTAATAGGCCTGTCAAACACAAATTATCATCTCCAGAAAAAAAAGCCCAAATTGTACAATCCAATCTTGTTTAGAAACAAGCTTCAGCAGATTTCGTCTAATGCGTAATCAAACATATCATAATTATATACGCTATGATTGAATTTGAGCTCATACGTGACCGAGATCCAGCTGGAAGCATTGAAACGTAATCCAAAAAAGAATTAAAGAAAAGAACACAATGGTCAGTGAACTTCCCTTCGTGAAAATGAAATGTGCTTCATTTTACTGAATGCACTTAAAGTGAAAAAAACTGCACTTGCACTGCACATAATATTAGTTAATATATTTGGTAACACTTTATTTGAAGGGGTGTGCATACGACTGACATGACACTGTCATAAACATGAAGGAGTCTTTATGAATGTTTATGACTGTTGTCATTAAGTGTCATTCGGTAAATTATGACACTTTTAATGCAAAGTTGACATTGTTTAAAATGTCTTTGTTATGACAACTTGACATTAACAAAGACAAAAAATGTATATGTCACAAATATGTCATAACAGGTCTAATTATCAAACTTAAAGAAGTTATTTAGCTTTGCGTTAACATTACATTACCCTGTCATGTGTTAAAGCATTTGTCATGTTAAAGCATTTGACAGTGTAATAACCCTTAATGACATCTTTATAACTAGTACAATGTGTTCCACTTTACTTGAGGACAAGTAAAATATTCATGACACAGTTATAATGGTGTCATGACGGCCAAAGTCAAAACCAACCACATATGACAGGGTAATTTAATGTCAACGCAAAGCTAAATAACTTCTTTAAGTTTGATAATTAGACCTGTTATGACATATTTGTGACAGGTTGACAGGTTATGATTTATTGGTTAATGTCAAGTTGTCATAACAAAGACATTTCTGTCTTTGTTAATGTCAAGTTGTCATAATCAAGACATTTTTGTCTTTGTTAATGTCAAGTTGTCATAACAAAGACATTTTAAACAATGTCAACTTTGCATTGAAAGTGTCATAATTTACCGAATGACACTTAATGACAACAGTCATAAACATTCATAAAGACTCCTTCATGTTCATGACAGGTGTTATGTCATGTTTATGACAGTGTCATGTCAGTCTTACGCACACCCCATTCAAATAAAGTGTTACCATATATTTCATATCTGAAGTTAATTTATAATATTTTAAATGTACTAAATTGCAATGTCATCATTACAAATGAGTAATTACAAATATATTTAAACATACGACAAGTTTCAACAGAAATGACATTAAAGCTGCAGTCCACAGTTTTTCCTCTTTGTCTCCATCTCTGTTCGAAATCTGCAATTGCAGTTATTCGTGGAATTATCAACTTTACGTGAGTTGTACCTCAACACATCACAGATTATTCTTTTTGAAAGTATGACCAACATAATAATTTTCACCAGAAAATGTAATCTGAACAAGTAAGTAACATCCACTTTTGTTCTGGTTCTGACATTGCAGTAAATCGCACTGATTAAAAAAAAAAAAAAAACGTTTATCATATCACGTAAAACCATGGAAATTATACTTTGTTTTCAAATGGTTAATGTTAACAACGTCAGCATTGCGTGACTACATTTAATGTCCTTCCGATATTATCCTTGTTTTCGGATGGGTCCGGTTGCAGTCATTTTGAAGAATGTCGGTAACCAAACAGTTGATGAACCCCATTGACTTATAGTATTTTTTTCCCCCATACTTTGGAAGACAGTGCATGGGGTCCGTCAACTGTCTGGTTAACGACATACTTCAAAATATCTTCTTATGTGTTCAAAAGACATTCATAAAAGTGTGGAACAACTTGAGGGCGAGTAAATGACAGAATTTTAATTTTTGGGTGAATTAACGCTTAAAGTGTATGAAAACATTATTCAGTTTGCACTCATTGTAAGTATCTTTTAAAGTCTATTATTTCCATAATAAGTACTCTTTTAAAACGATGCAAAAGTGTACTTCTTTTTCACAAAGACATCGCACGACATCTTGTCAGATTTTTGTAACCTGGTGATTAAGAAATGGATCTCCACTGAATGAGTGTCAGAGTGAGAACAGACAGGGGGGAGAACATTCGAATTCAGTCAAGACATGAAAAGAACTTTCAAACAGTTCCGTTCACGTTCAGACTGATTCCTGAAGCATTTGCAATTAGTGTCTGTGTCCCTACATGATGAATAATTATCACCTCTGCTAATCATTGGGAGAACTTCATTAAGTATGATTGAAATGTATTGTGAGCTTCATTTGAATGCTATCATTTTGATTAAAGGTCAGCGTGACGCAGCATGGTTCATTTGTACATTTGAGTGAATTATTGTAATTAAAGGAGGGAAGAACACACTGACCTTAACCACGTCTTCATCAGTGGACTGGCAGAGCACAGCGTCTGACACGTCTGTAACCGTCCCGTCTGTGCCCACCGTCACCACCTTCACTGGCACCGCCACCGTCTTCCCGGTCAACACTGCAGTGTTCAGGATCTCCGATTCCTGCCAGCACAGACACAACAAACAGCCTTCCATCACTCACTCTTTCCTTCCTTCATTTATGCCTCTTTAAAGATTATAGCATTTTTTACAGTGCAGGTAATACAATTATTATTATGCTATAATTGCCTTGCATTGTTCTAGTCAGCCCACATATAGGAGATACTGCAGTATGTCATTTCTTTACCGAAAGCGTCACTAAATAATTACCGTGCAGTCCTTCATTTATTTTTTTTTTTCTTTTCTTCCTTCATTCTTTCCATATTTCAGTCATTAACATGTTTGATCACTTGTTTGTTAATTGTCATTCCTTCCTTTATATTTATCCTCCCTTCATGAATTCATTTAGGTCATTCTTCTGTTCTTTCCATCATTTATTCCTCCTCCTTCCATTCATCAATTCATTCTTTCACTCACCTTTACTCACTTATTCATTCATTGATTCAATCCTTCATTTGTTTCTATTCCCTTCCTCTTCCATTGTTTATTCCTCCCCCGTCCTCATTTTTTTTTCATTATTCATTAATTCTTTGGTTCTTTCATTCACTCGTTTCTTCTTTCCATCATCAAACCACCTGTCTATTTCTATCCATCCATCATTCATTAATTCATTCCTTCATTATTTCCACTCTACTGTACATTTATTCATTCACTTATTCATCCAGTTGTCATTCCTTGCTTCTTTTCATCCTCCCCTTTTTTATTTTTTATTCATCTGATCTTTCCTTCCTCCTTTTCATTATTTATTCTTCCTTCATTTCCTGTCATCATTCATTCATTCTTTCCTTACCTATTTACTCATCCATTCTTTCACTCACTCCTCTTTCCCCATCCATCCAGCCATCATTCTTCATTTATATTTTCTTCTTTTTCCATATCTCTTCTATAGTTAATTAATTATTGTATATGCTCATCATTCATTCCTTTATTCTTTCATTCATTCCTTTCTTCTTTCCATCCATCCATACACCATTCATTGTTTCAGACTTCATTCATTCACTCCTTCTTACTATTCATCTTTCATGCATTGGTTTAATTCTTATCTACATCCTTCCTTCACGTTTGTTCATTCCTTCTTTCAGTTAATCATTCTTTATTTCTATATAAATATCTGTATCTATCTTTCTTTCTTTCATACATTCACTCAAACCATTCATTGGTCCATTTTTAATCCTTCATTTATTACATTTAAATCGTTCATCTGTTCTTTTCTTCTTTCTTGCCATTTATTTATTTATTCATTCATTCTCTCAGTCACTCCTTTTCCATTTCATCTATCCTTTCCATTAATTATTTCAGTCTTTCCTAGATTAGTTTGTTCGTTCAATTATTCCTTTATATCAAATCCTTAATTCATTGTTTCAATCATTCCCCACATCCTATCATTCATTCTTCCTCCCTGCTTTCTTTCCGTCTTTCGTTATTTGCTTCCTCCATCCTTCTTAACCTCATTTTTTTTCATTCACTCTTTTCTTTCTTTCCCCATCCATCCATCTATCCCTCCCTCACTACTTCCTTCTCTCATTCAATTGTTCTTTCGTTCACTCCTTTCCATCCATCCATCCATCCTTCACTCAATCAGTGACTCCTATATCCCTATTTCTCTCATTTGTTCTTTCATTCACTCGTTTCCATTCTCTCATCCATCCAACATCTCCATACATCCATCCCTCATTCACTACTTACTACTTTCATTCATTTGTTCTTTCATTCCAACCATCATTCACTCAATAAGTAACTCCTCCATCCATCTTTCTCTCTTTTGTTCTTTCATTCACTGCTTTCCATTCTCCTTCCCACCCACTCACTCACTGAAACGTTCACTCACTCACTCACCCACTGAAACATACACTCACTCACTGAAACATACACTCAGTCAGTCACTCACTCACTGAAACATACACTCAGTCACCCACTCACTCACTGAAACATACACTCAGTCACTCACTCACTCACTGAAACATACATTCAGTCACTCACTCACTCACTGAAACATACACTCAGTCACTTACTCAGTCACTGAAACATACACTCAGTCACTCAATCACTCACTGAAACATACACTCACTCACTCACTCACTCACTGAAACATACACTCAGTCACTCACTCACTCACTGAAACATACACTCAGTCACTCACTCACTGAAACATACACTCAGTCACTCACTCACTCACTGAAACATACACTCAGTCACTCACTCACTCACTGAAACATACACTCAGTCACTCACTCACTCACTAACTGAAACATACACTCAGTCACTCACTCACACACTGAAACATACACTCAGTCACTCACTCACTCACTGAAACATACACTCAGTCACTGACCCACTGAAACATACTCTCACTCACTCACTCACTGAAACATACACTCACTCACTCACTCACTGAAACATACACTCACTCACTCACTCACTGAAACATACACTCAGTCAGTCAGTCACTCACTCACTCACTGAAACAAACACTCAGTCACTCACTCACTCACTGAAACATACACTCAGTCACTCACTCACTGAAACATACACTCACTCACTCACCGAAACATACACTTAATCTTTCACCCACTGAAACATACACTTAGTCACTCACCCACTGAAACATACACTCAGTCACTCACTCACTCGCTGAAACATACACTCACTCAGTCCCTCACTCACTCACTCACTCACTCACTCACTCACTCACTCACTCACTCACTCACTCACTCACTCACTCACTCACTCACTCACCAACTGAAACATACACTGTCACTCACCCACTGAATCATACACTCAGTCACTCACTCACTCGCTGAAACATACACTCAGTCACTCACCCACTGAAACATACACTCAGTCACTCACTCACTCACCCACTGAAACATACTCTCACTCACTCACTCACTCACTGAAACATACACTCAGTCACTCACTCACTCACTCACTCACTGAAACATACACTCAGTCACTCACCCACTTAAACATACACTCAGTCACTCACCCACTGAAACATACACTCAGTCACTCACTCACTCACTGAAACATACACTCAGTCACTCACTCACTGAAACATACACTCAGTCACTCACTGAAACACACTCACTCAGTCACTGAAACATACACTCACTCAGTCACCCACTGAAACATACACTCACTCACTCAAACATTCACTCACTCACTCACTCACTGAAACATACACTCACTCACTGAAACACACTCACTCAGTCACTGAAACATACACTCACTCAGTCACTCACTCACCCACTGAAACATACACTCACTCACTCACTCACTGAAACATACACTCAATCACTCACCCACCCACTCACTCACTCACTGAAACATACACTCACTCACTCACCCACCCACTCACTCACTCACTGAAACATACACTCACTCACTCACTCACTGAAACATACACTCAATCACTCACTCACTGAAACACACTCAGTCACTTACTCACTCACTCACTGAAAAACACTCAGTCACTCACTCACCCACTGAAACATACACTCAGTCACTCACTCACTCACCCACTGAAACATACACAGTCACTCATTCACTCACTGAAACATACACTCAGTCAGTCACCCACTGAAACATACACTCACTCAGTCACTCACTGAAACATACATTCAGTCACTCACTCACTGAAACATACACTCAGTCACTCACCCACTGAAACATACACTCAATCACTCACTCACTCACTGAAACACACTCAGTCACTCACTCACCAACTGAAACATACACACACTCACTCACTCACTGAAACACACTCAGTCACTCACTCACTCACCCACTGAAACATACACTCAGACACTCACCCACTGAAACATACACTCACTCAGTCACTCACTGAATCATACACTCAGTTACTCACTCACTGAAACATACACTCACTCACTTACTCACTGAAACATACACTCACACACTCACTCACTGAAACATACACTCACTCACTCACTCACTCACTGAAACATACACTCACTCAATCACTCACTGAAACATGCACTCACTCACTCACTGAAACATACACTCACTCACTCACCCACTGAAACATACACTCACTCACTCACTCACTCACTAAAACATACACTCACTCACTCACTCACTCACTGAAACATACACTTAATCACTCGCCCACCCACTCACTCACTCAATGAAACATTAATTCACTCACTCGCTCACTCACTCACTCACTCACTCACTCACTCGATCGCTCGCTCACTCACTCACTCACTCACTCACTCACTCACTCACTCACTGAAACATACTCACTCACTCACTTACCCACTGAAACATACACTCACTCACTCACTCACTCACTGAAACATACACTCACTCACTCACTCACCCACCCACTCACTCACTCACTGAAACATACACTCACTCACTGAAACATACACTCAATCACTCACTCACTGAAACATACACTCAATCACTCACTCACCAACTGAAACATACACTCACTCACTCACTGAAACACACTCAGTCACTCACTCACTGAAACACACTCAGTCACTCACCCACTGAAACATACACTCAGTCACTCACTCACTCACCCACTGAAACATACACAGTCACTCATTCACTCACTGAAACATACACTCAGTCACTCACCCACTGAAAAATACACTCCCTCAGTCACTCACTGAAACATACACTTAATCACTCACCCACCCACTCACTCACTCAATGAAACATTCACTCACTCACTCACTCACTCACTCACTGAAACATACTCACTCACTCACTGAAACATACACTCACTCAGTCACTCACTCACCGAAACATACACTTAATCACTCACTCACATTCACTGAAACATACACTCACTCAGTCACTCACTCACTGAAACATACACTCAGTCACTCACTCACTGAAACATACACTCACTAACTCACTCACTGAAACATACACTCACTCACTCACTCACTGAAACATGCACTCACTCACTCACTCACTGAAACATACACTCACTCACTGAAACATACACTCACTCACTGAAACATACACTCACTCACTCACTCACTGAAACATGCACTCACTCACTCACTCACTGAAACATACACTCACTCACTGAAACATACACTCAGTCACTGAAACATACACTCACTCACTCACTCACTGAAACATACACTCACTCACTGAAACATACACTCACTCACTGAAACATACACTCACTGACTGAAACATACACTCACTCACTGAAACATACACTCACTCAGTCACTGAAACATACACTCACTCACTCACCCACTGAAACATACACTCACTCGCTCACTCACTCACTCACTCACTCACTCACTCACTCACTCACTCACTCACTCACTCACTCACTCACTCACTCACTCACTGAAACAAACACTCACTCACTCACTCACTCACTCACTCACTCATACACTCACTCACACACTGAAACATACACTCACTCACTCACTGAAACATACACTCACTCACTCACTGAAACATACACTCACTCACTCACTGAAACATACACTCACTCACTCACTGAAACATACACTCACTCACTCACTCACTCACTCAAAACATACACACACTCACTCACTCACTCACTCACTGAAACATACACTCACTCACTCACTGAAACATACACACACTCACTCACTCACTCACTCACTCACTCACTGAAACATACACTCACTCACTCACTCACTCACTGAAACATGCACTCACTCACTGAAACATACACTCACTCACTCACTCACTGAAACATACACTCACTCACTGAAACATACACTCACTCACTGAAGCATACACTCAGTCACTGAAACATACACTCACTCACTGAAACATACACTCACTCACTGAAACATACACTCACTCACTGAAACATACACTCACTCACTGAAACATACACTCACTCACTGAAACATACACTCACTCACTGAAACATACACTCACTCACTGAAACATACACTCACTCACCGAAACATACACTTAATCTTTCACCCACTGAAACATACACTTAGTCACTCACCCACTGAAACATACACTCAGTCACTCACTCACTCGCTGAAACATACACTCACTCAGTCCCTCACTCACTCACTCACTCACTCACTCACTCACCAACTGAAACATACACTGTCACTCACCCACTGAATCATACACTCAGTCACTCACTCATTGAAACATACAGTCAGCCACTCACTCACTCGCTGAAACATACACTCAGTCACTCACTCACTCACCCACTGAAACATACACTCAGTCACTCACTCACTCACCCACTGAAACATACTCTCACTCACTCACTCACTCACTGAAACATACACTCAGTCACTCACCCACTTAAACATACACTCAGTCACTCACCCACTGAAACATACACTCAGTCACTCACTCACTCACTGAAACATACACTCAGTCACTCACTCACTCACTCACTCACTGAAACATACACTCAGTCACTCACCCACTTAAACATACACTCAGTCACTCACCCACTGAAACATACACTCAGTCACTCACTCACTCACTGAAACATACACTCAGTCACTCACTCACTGAAACATACACTCAGTCACTCACTGAAACACACTCACTCAGTCACTGAAACATACACTCACTCAGTCACCCACTGAAACATACACTCACTCACTCAAACATTCACTCACTCACTCACTCACTGAAACATACACTCACTCACTCACTCACTCACTCACTCACTCACTGAAACACACTCACTCAGTCACTGAAACATACACTCACTCAGTCACTCACTCACCCACTGAAAAATACACTCACTCACTCACTCACTCACTGAAACATACACTCACTCACTCACTCACTCACTCACTCACTCACTGAAACATACACTCAATCACTCACCCACCCACTCACTCACTCACTGAAACATACACTCACTCACTCACTCACTGAAACATTCACTCACTCACTCACTCACTGAAACATACACTCAATCACTCACTCACTGAAACACACTCAGTCACTTACTCACTCACTCACTGAAAAACACTCAGTCACTCACTCACCCACTGAAACATACACTCAGTCACTCACTCACTCACCCACTGAAACATACACTCAGTCAGTCACCCACTGAAACATACACTCACTCAGTCACTCACTGAAACATACATTCAGTCACTCACTCACTGTAACATACACTCAGTCACTCACCCACTGAAACATACACTCAATCACTCACTCACTCACTGAAACACACTCAGTCACTCACTCACCAACTGAAACATACACACACTCACTCACTCACTGAAACACACTCAGTCACTCACTCACTCACCCACTGAAACATACACTCAGTCACTCACTCACTCACCCACTGAAACATACACAGTCACTCCTTCACTCACTGAAACATACACTCAGACACTCACCCACTGAAACATACACTCACTCAGTCACTCACTGAATCATACACTCAGTCACTCACTCACTGAAACATACACTCACTCACTTACTCACTGAAACATACACTCACACACTCACTCACTGAAACATACACTCACTCACTCACTCACTCACTGAAACATACACTCACTCACTGAAACATACACTCACTCACTCACTCACTGAAACATGCACTCACTCACTCACTGAAACATACACTCACTCACTCACCCACTGAAACATACACTCACTCACTCACTAAAACATACACTCACTCACTCACTCACTCACTCACTGAAACATACACTTAATCACTCGCCCACCCACTCACTCACTCAATGAAACATTAATTCACTCACTCGCTCACTCACTCACTCGCTCGCTCGCTCACTCACTCACTCACTCACTCACTCACTCACTCACTGAAACATACTCACTCACTCACTTACCCACTGAAACATACACTCACTCACTCACTCACTCACTCACTGAAACATACACTCACTCACTCACTCACCCACCCACTCACTCACTCACTGCAACATACACTCACTCACTGAAACATACACTCAATCACTCACCAACTGAAACATACACTCACTCACTCACTGAAACACACTCAGTCACTCACTCACTGAAACACACTCAGTCACTCACCCACTGAAACATACACAGTCACTCATTCACTCACTGAAACATACACTCAGTCACTCACCCACTGAAAAATACACTCCCTCAGTCACTCACTGAAACATACACTCAATCACTCACCCACCCACTCACTCACTCAATGAAACATTCACTCACTCACTCACTCACTCACTGAAACATACTCACTCACTCACTGAAACATACACTCACTCAGTCACTCACTCACCGAAACATACACTTAATCACTCACTCACATTCACTGAAACATACACTCACTCAGTCACTCACTCACTGAAACATACACTCAGTCACTCACTCACTGAAACATACACTCACTAACTCACTCACTGAAACATACACTCACTCACTCACTCACTGAAACATGCACTCACTCACTCACTGAAACATACACTCACTCACTGAAACATACACTCACTCACTGAAACATACACTCACTCACTCACTCACTGAAACATGCACTCACTCACTCACTCACTGAAACATACACTCAGTCACTGAAACATACACTCACTCACTCACTCACTGAAACATACACTCACTCACTGAAACATACACTCACTCACTGAAACATACACTCACTCACTGAAACATACACTCACTCACTGAAACATACACTCACTCAGTCACTGAAACATACACTCACTCACTCACCCACTGAAACATACACTCACTCACTCACTCACTCACTCACTCACTCACTCACTCACTCACTCACTGAAACAAACACTCACTCACTCACTCACTCACTCACTCACTCACTCATACACTCACTCATACACTCACTCACTCACTGAAACATACACTCACTCACTCACTGAAACATACACTCACTCACTCACTGAAACATACACTCAGTCACTTACTCACTCACTCACTCACTCACTCACTCACTCACTCACTCACTCACTCACTCACTCACTCACTCATACACTCACTCATACACTCAAACATACACTCACTCACTCACTGAAACATACACTCAGTCACTTACTCACACACTCACTGAAACATACACACACTCACTAACTCACTCACTCACTGAAACATACACTCACTCACTCACTGAAACATACACTCACTCACTCACTGAAACACACACTCACTCACTCACTCACTCACTCAAAACATACACTCACTCACTCACTCACTGAAACATACACTCACTCACTCACTGAAACATACACTCACTCACTCACTCACTGAAACATGCACTCACTCACTGAAACATACACTCACTCACTCACTCACTGAAACATACACTCACTCACTGAAACATACACTCACTCACTGAAGAATACACTCACTCACTGAAACATACACTCACTCACTGAAACATACACTCACTCACTGAAACATACACTCACTCACTGAAACATACACTCACTCACTGAAACATACACTCACTCACTGAAACATATACTCCCTCACTGAAACATACACTCACTCACTGAAACATACACTCACTCACTGAAACATACACTCACTCACTGAAACATACACTCAGTCACTGAAACATACACTCAGTCACTCACTCAGTCACTCACTCACTGAAACATACACTCACTCAGTCACTCACTCACTGAAACATACACTCAGTCACTCACTTGCTGAAACATACACTCACTCACATTCACTGAAACACACTCAGTCACTGAAACATACACTCACTCACTGAAACATACACTCACTCACTGAAACATACACTCAGTCACTGAAACATACACTCACTCACTGAAACATACACTCACTCAGTCACTCACTCACTGAAACATACACTCACTCAGTCACTCACTCACTGAAACATACACTCACTCAGTCACTCACTGAATCATACACTCAGTCACTCACTCACTGAAACATACACTCACTCACTTACTCACTGAAACATACACTCACTCACTCACTCACTCACTGAAACATACTCACTCACTCACTTACCCACTGAAACATACACTCACTCACTCACTCACTCACTCACTGAAACATACACTCACTCACTCACTCACCCACCCACTCACTCACTCACTGAAACATACACTCACTCACTGAAACATACACTCAATCACTCACTCACTGAAACATACACTCACTCACTCACTGAAACACACTCAGTCACTCACTCACTGAAACACACTCAGTCACTCACCCACTGAAACATACACTCAGTCACTCACTCACTCACCCACTGAAACATACACAGTCACTCATTCACTCACTGAAACATACACTCAGTCACTCACTCACTGAAACATACACTCACTAACTCACTCACTGAAACATACACACACTCACTCACTCACTCACTCACTCACTGAAACATACACTCACTCAGTCACTCACTCACTGAAACATACACTCAGTCACTCACTCACTGAAACATACACTCACTCACTCACTCACTGAAACATACACTCACTCACTCACTCACTCACTCACTGAAACATGCACTCACTCACTCACTCACTGAAACATACACTCACTCACTGAAACATACACTCACTCACTGAAACATACACTCACTCACTCACTCACTGAAACATGCACTCACTCACTCACTCACTGAAACATACACTCACTCACTGAAACATACACTCAGTCACTGAAACATACACTCACTCACTCACTCACTGAAACATACACTCACTCACTGAAACATACACTCACTCACTGAAACATACACTCACTCACTGAAACATACACTCACTCACTGAAACATACACTCACTCACTGAAACATACACTCACTCACTGAAACATACACTCACTCAGTCACTGAAACATACACTCACTCAGTCACTGAAACATACACTCACTCACTCACCCACTGAAACATACACTCACTCACTCACCCACTGAAACATACACTCACTCACTCACTCACTCACTCACTCACTCACTCACTCACTGAAACAAACACTCACTCACTCACTCACTCACTCACTCACTCACTCATACACTCACTCACTCACTGAAACATACACTCACTCAGTCACTGAAACATACACTCACTCAGTCACTGAAACATACACTCACTCACTCACCCACTGAAACATACACTCACTCACTCACCCACTGAAACATTCACTCACTCACTCACTCACTCACTCACTCACTCACTCACTCACTCACTCACTCACTCACTGAAACAAACACTCACTCACTCACTCACTCACTCATACACTCACTCACTCACTGAAACATACACTCACTCACTCACTGAAACATACACTCACTCACTCACTGAAACATACACTCACTCACTCACTGAAACATACACTCACTCACTCACTCAAAACATACACACACTCACTCACTCACTCACTGAAACATACACTCACTCACTCACTGAAACATACACTCAATCACTCACTGAAACATACATACACTGTCACTCACTCACTGAAACATACACTCACTCACTCACTCACTCACTGAAACATACACTCACTCACTCACTCACTGAAACATACACTCACTCACTCACTCACTGAAACATACACTGTCACTCACTCACTGAAACATACACTCACTCACTCACTGAAACATACACTCACTCACTCACTGAAACATACACTCACTCACTCACTGAAACATACACTCACTCACTCACTGAAACATACACTCACTCACTCACTGAAACATACACTCACTCACTCACTGAAACATACACTCACTCACTCACTGAAACATACACTGTCACTCACTCACTGACACATACACTCAGTCACTCACTGAAACATACACTCAGTCACTCACTCACTGAAACATACACTGTCACTCACTCACTGAAACATACACTCAGTCACTCACTCACTGAAACACACACTCACTCACTCACTCACTCACTGAAACATACACTCACTCACTGAAACATACACTCAGTCACTGAAACATACACTCACTCACTCACTCACTGAAACATACACTCACTCACTGAAACATACACTCACTCACTGAAACATACACTCACTCACTGAAACATACACTCACTCACTGAAACATACACTCACTCAGTCACTGAAACATACACTCACTCACTCACCCACTGAAACATACACTCACTCACTCACCCACTGAAACATACACTCACTCACTCACCCACTGAAACATACACTCACTCACTCACTCACTCACTCACTCACTCACTCACTCACTCACTCACTCACTCACTGAAACAAACACTCACTCACTCACTCATACACTCACTCACTCACTGAAACATACACTCACTCACTCACTGAAACATACACTCACTCACTCACTGAAACATACACTCACTCACTCACTGAAACATACACTCACTCACTCACTCACTCACTCAAAACATACACACACTCACTCACTCACTCACTGAAACATACACTCACTCACTCACTGAAACATACACTCAATCACTCACTGAAACATACACTCACTCAGTCACTCACTCACTCACTGAAACATACACTGTCACTCACTCACTGAAACATACACTCACTCACTCACTCACTCACTGAAACATACACTCACTCACTCACTCACTGAAACATACACTCACTCACTCACTGAAACATACACTCAATCACTCACTGAAACATACACTCACTCAGTCACTCACTCACTCACTGAAACATACACTGTCACTCACTCACTGAAACATACACTCACTCACTCACTCACTCACTGAAACATACACTCACTCACTCACTCACTGAAACATACACTCACTCACTCACTCACTGAAACATACACTGTCACTCACTCACTGAAACATACACTCACTCACTCACTGAAACATACACTCACTCACTCACTGAAACATACACTCACTCACTCACTGAAACATACACTCACTCACTCACTGAAACATACACTCACTCACTCACTGAAACATACACTCAGTCACTCACTCACTGAAACATACACTGTCACTCACTCACTGAAACATACACTCAGTCACTCACTCACTGAAACACACACTCACTCACTCACTCACTCACTGAAACATACACTCAGTCACTCACTCACTGAAACATACACTCAGTCACTCACTCACTGAAACATACACTCAGTCACTCACTCACTGAAACATACACTCAGTCACTCACTCACTAAAACATACACTCACTCACTCACTCACTCACTGAAACATACACTCACTCACTCACTCACTGAAACATACACTCACTCACTCACTCACTGAAACATACACTCAGTCACTCACTCACTAAAACATACACTCACTCACTCACTCACTCACTGAAACATACACTCACTCACTCACTCACTGAAACATACACTCACTCACTCACTCACTGAAACATACACTCACTCACTCACTCACTGAAACATACACTCACTCACTCACTGAAACATACACTCACTCACTCACTCACTGAAACATACACTCACTCACTCACTCACTGAAACATACACTCACTCACTCACTCACTGAAACATACACTCAGTCACTCACTCACTAAAACATACACTCAGTCACTCACTAAAACATACACTCCGTCACTCACTGAAACATACACTCACTAGGGCTGTCACTTTATGTTCGAAAATCGATTGCACAATCGATCGGACCAACCAACACAAGTATCGAAAACGAAAATAGGGAATCGATTTTAACGGCCCTTTTTTTGTTGTTTTTTTACCAAAAACGTGTTTTAGGTGGACAGATCAATACAGGACACAGAACATGTAGGATGTTGGAAAATAACAATGTCTTTTCTGTTCACCAAATGCTTTTTAATATTCGCTATTACTTCAATGCAAGTGAACAAGCACGCCGCTATTTGTTGCTTAGTGACGTGTGTATGTGTGTGTGTTCAAGGAAGCCAGAAATGCGCAGATTCTGCGCTATACGCTGTATTTAATATATCACGAGGACTCATGAGTTGCGTATTTGCGCTAAATCCGCGCAGATTTGGCTTACACGAACTTCCCCAGCAAAGAAAGTGAGTAAACATAGAAACACGCCAGATCAGCTCGTGATTTGACAGCGTTTCCCGCCAAAGTTCATTTTTACCCGCATTTGGCGAGTCGGATGGTGTTAATCTCAATCCCTGAATGTTGCGCTCCTGTTTGTCATTGTGCACGAAACTTCACGCCAATAAATCATCAGAAATATTGCTGACTTGTGCGTCTCAAGCGCCCTCATTACGCTCGTCCTAATGCCTGTTAGGTGTCCGTGGATTTGCCTATATTTGGTGATGAAAATGGAAACGTCTTTAGACATGGAAAATCGATTTTACAATCGATTCAATGAACACTTACGTCTCAAAAATCGAACAGGATTTTTTCACAAAAGTGACAGCCCTAACACTCACTCACTCACTGACTGAAACATTCATTCACTCACTCACCCATCCTTCATTCATTGTTTCAATCCTTCTACACATTCCATCCGTTATCCATAATTCATTCATCCCTCCTTATTTTTCTTCATTATTTATTTCCTGCCTCCATTCTTCATTCCCACATTTATTTCTTCTTTCATATTCTTTCCTTCCTTTCCCCCTCCCCCTGAATGTATGATTGAAAGAATGTGACATAAAAGAGGAGCTTATAAAAGGAGCAGAAGAGAAGTCAAAGAGCTGAGGAAGAAGGCAGAGGGGCATTGGGTTTGACAGTTTAGGGAGGGGGTTCATTAGAAGAGAAACAGACCGAGTCCTTAACCTTTCAGCCACAGAGTCACACTGTTTCAGACAACCACATAATTGAGACCATTACAGTCAGCGTGAGAAACTCAGCCCCCATTGTGCCATCCCTGAGAGACAGGCAGACATTAGTAACATAGTCAATTTACCTCATTAGCAGATCACTTTCAATTAACCAATCTGCTTGCCCTCAATGTCCAACCGCGGCACCACGGTTACTGCAATCAGACGGTATTCATTCACTGTAAGCACCATCTTTCCACCCTCATTTCTTTCTCTTCATTTCACTCTTTTATAAGAGAGCAAGATATGACATAACCTAATCTCAATGAATGCATAATGACATGCTCAGCTTAGCGCCATCTCACCAACTCTCTGCCTTATTATTCCCATTACCACAAGCACCACTTTCTGTATCTCGATCTTGTCTTCGGCAGTTCTTCCTTTTCATATTTTTATGTGAGAAGGGAAGAAACGAATGAGAATTTTTATTTTTTATTTTGTTCCTGACAGCTTTGGTTTTTCACCCCTCCATATTATATATATTTTTAAGCCGATCTGCTCTTTACAGGCTTGGTTCCATGTCATGTCTGTAATGCTATTACTGGAAGACTGTGTTTTTCGGTTTAATTCCTGGATCATGTCAGTGTGTATCCCGGTTAAAGAGACAGTGGTGTCTTCATGCTTTGATTCACTATCTTGACTAAGTCCTTTATGCCAAACAGGGAGGTCACACTTCTCACGCATCCCTCTAAGAATGGGCTTATAAATGTTTGAGATGTTATTGTGTGCTGAATAATTTAAAGACAGTGAAAGAGAGCATTGAAATCTGTGAAGGCATTTTACTTGAGACTGAATTTGTCTCAGAGTTAAATAAATGCTTATATGTGGACGCAAATGGAAAATGCATGCACCATCTCTTTTGCTAAAATAAAACTAAACTTAAAAATTGTATTAGTTTATTTATGAGCCACTTTTATCTTTGAGGGCATTCCAAAAGGAGATTTCGTCATATTTAGCTAACTTTTGGTGACATTTTTTCAGCTAATCTGTCCTCAGGGTATGGCTTAGTAAGTTCAGATACACACACACACACACACACACACACACACACACACACCTTTTAAATAATATCAACGAGAACCTCTCTTAAATGCAATGGTGTTCATGCTAAAACAACATCATACCCTACTCTCAAACGTAACCCTCAAACAAACCTTGTGACATTATTGGATTTAAAGCCAAACAAGATTTGGCTGATTTATGTGCATTTCAAATATGGGGGGACCACTTCAAATGTCCTGCTTTTATTTGTTTTACTGTATCTTAGAGAATAATTTTTAATTTGGCTCTCATAAGAATAGCTGAACATGTACACACAGAAATGGCTCTCCAGAATACTTGACTCTGATCAGATCAGTTTCATGTCTTGTATTACTCCATAGTCTCTCTCTTTGTGGATAATAAAACAGAAAAATACAGTTAAAAATATTTCATTTTCAAACATGGCCATGATAAAAACTGATCATTATTGCAAAAGACTCCAAAATCGCTACTTTTCAGGAAAAGGGGGGAAAAAAACATTGCATGTTTTAAATAGTTAAACACGGTATTGTCAAATTTAATATTGTGGCTTTATATGGTCAGATACTTGCATGTGTTGTAGTGACCATCTTTCTGTCGAGGAAATACAGTAGACGCGTGTTCCATAAACTTAATTTATTTATTTGGAAAACAATCGTAAATTTGGAAAACAAATAAAGGAAATCAGAGGCCGATCAAAACTCCTGCACAGTCTCAAAACTGTGTCCCTTTCCCCAATTGGCCACAACTTCACCTGACTAGCGTAGGAGTTATTATATTATTAACATTTTAGCAAAATCAAACTGAAATGGAGGTACTAGGTTTTTGACCAGCAAATATCAGACATAAATGTTTTTTCAGTCATTAGAATGGCCACATCTGAGGCAGTTAGTGCATCAAGTAATATTTTCATCAACTTACAGGTTATACAGTTTAATGTTGCTCTGTGGGCTCTCACTTTTTTTTCGGTCATTTGGCCAAAATCTCATGTTATAAAAGATGAAGTGCTTCGCACAAGCTATTCAAGACAGTATTGGTTATGACTCAGTGACAAATGCTAGACTAAGACAGTCCACTCAGCTTCTCAAATACATAAACATATGCATGTTAATAAAACATTTTATATATATATAGCATGGATAAGAGCAGGGAGAGCAGCAATAACCCCCTTAGGGTAAACAGAACAGAACCAACATGAATATAATGCAGATATCTTTAAGTCAAGATTTTAAAGAACAACATAATCCGAGAATTCATTCTGATTCAAGGGGAATCAGAATGCCAAATCCTGACTGGACGAGAGGAGGAGCTGGGGATGGAGGAGGGTAATTAGATCCTGAGAAACGCGATAGCTGCTGATAATCCTGAAGGAGCTTATATATGTATGCAGTGATAGGCGTCATATTCCTCTAGGTAGACGTGGATCAGCTGAGAGTCACCTGATGCGAGCTTGACTAACGTGACCTGCCAGAACTGACGCTACGCTTGATTTTTAGTGTGTTTTTGATCAAATAAATCTTTGGTGAGCATTAGAGGCTTCTTTCAAAAACATTTAAAAAATCTTACTGACCTAAACCTTTTGAACATTAGTGTATACAGTATCATCATATTTTTGGTGAGCCATCTGACGTTTTTACAACCTAAACTAACCTTGGCTGGTCATAAAAAGAAATGTACAATACTGTACCCACACACCAACACACACAATTGTATGGATGTTAAACCCTTTAGAACTCTGGTGTGTTCCTTTCACTTTAGCCCACAATAAGAACACTTTAAAAGAAATCCCTGACTCATCCATCACTAAATGCTTCATCCGCAGCCCCTCTCTCTCTTTATGCTCTCTGCCCTGAATGCCCCCAAGCCTCCGTCTGCCCTCCTGCTAAAATCATTGCACTTGATGGGCTAAATGGCTGTGAAACTTGGGAGAAAGCCAGAACATGTGGACATGTCTATGTGTGCGTGGATCACTCGTCTACTTGTTTGGGGTTAGGAGCCTCACAGCAGGATAAATGTGAACAGCAGGGCATTAGATGCTAGCAAGAACGAGATCACTGCATGCTGGTAACAAGCCGCAGTGGGACGTCAGTAGAGAGGGGAGAGGAGAGAGGGCTGAGACGGCCACTGCAATTGGATACAGACACAGACACGGCCATTATCAAAGTTGTGGGGCTGGACTGTTTACAAGCTTGTCCCCCGATGGGTTTTAATGGGCTAGATAGAAAGAATGCTGCAGGCCAAGCCCAGGAGCTAAAGGAGGAATTTATGAAACAAGCTCACTCTCAAGGACATCGCAGTCAGATGCTGAATTCTGCCTCTTATGGCTGCTTTTGGTCATTTTAGGGACCTTGACAAAGAGGCTATTCTGGCCTACGGCCTTAAAGGTTAATGTCAATGACCTGAGATACACGAAAGGAATTACATACAATCTAAACAGGGCTGAGCATTCCACATTCCACTTTTCGAAGTATTTTGATCATTGTGTTGGAAATGTACAATTAAAGGGGTGGTTCACCGCTGGCAAAATGGGCTTTCAATAAAACATGGCTACCTATACAGAAGAAAAAGGCGAAATCATTTTTGAAATCAGTGCTACCTGACTACAGAAAACAGAAAGAAGGCTGTTGTCTTCCTTTTAGCCAAATAGGAAAACTTCAACAGCCATAAAGCACTGGGCAATGTTGCCGTCCAAGGCCAAATTAAGTAAAACATTTTTAATTTACCTATACTTCCGACATTGTAACACACAGTGGGTTGAAATTCAGAGAAATTAGAATTTAAGCAACACTTTAAACGTTGTGACTTTGTACTTTTGTACTTCTTATTTGGCAATCTAGTTTCCTAAAAAAAACCCGGTGTAACTTGGTAAGTTCGTTCATTTACACAAAATAAGCTCAAACTATTTATTCCAAACTATCATCGCTCTAAAATATTTATTGACATCTCTACTGCATTAAAATGTTTTGTTCAAATTTGTTTAGTTAAATATTGCTTATTGCTTATAAATGCAGCTGAATGCTTATAAGTTATAGGAATGTTTATAAGTTATAAGGTAATTTTTACACATTTGAAAAATACACTCAATTGTTTAAATGTGAATGAATGAATGAAACCTTTATTGCCCTGTGGGGAATTTGTTTTACACTCATGGGAACCACAATACACATAACCACAACAAACATAGAACAACAATAACACAGCAAATAGTGACATAAAATGATCAATTCGACAACTTAAGTAATCAATAGATAGATATATATTCAATAATACGCATCTAAAATGTTCAACAGCTTAAAGAATCAATAAAAAGATATATATTCAATAATGCACACTTAAAATAAATCTATGTGCCCATAGATGATCCATTTAATAATTGAATGCTCCTCGGCACAAATGATGTAATATGTCGTTTAGTTTTTGTTCGGGGCATTCTAAATCTACATCCAGAGGGGAGGAGGGAATATTCTGTGCGAAGTGGGTGCAATGGATCTTCCAGTGTCCTCAGTGCCAAATTGAGGGTATGCTGGTCAGTAAGATTTGTGATGCTTTTCACATGTACCACATGTAGTGATGCATTCCAAAAAGAGAGCACGGGAATTCAGTCTAAATTGTCTTTAATCCAACAACAGAAATACATAGGAGAATCAAACTCTTTCCACACACAATACTAACGATTACAAAACAAGAACTGAACAAAACAGCGAGTTCTTATACACAGAGATAACAAGGTAACTAATTAGATGACAGGTAAATGTAATCATTAACTCATGAGAAACCAAGGAAACTAACAAGGGTGAGGAGAACGCTAAACTCAAAGAATATAACCAACAGGAAACCAAAACACATGAACAAAAACACAAATGAAACTAAACTAAGTTTTTCTTTTAATTAACACTTATTCAGCAAGGACATATTAAATTGATCAAAAGTGATAAATTGTATTTATTTCAAGTAAATAGATAAAAGTAGTGTACATGTTGTTTACATATAAGATATGTTTATAAATTTGAATGAAAACATTGTTTGTTGCTTATAAATGACAAAATAAAATAATAAAACAAGTGCAGGTATGGCTCTTGTTATACTGTATACTGTACTTTTATAATATACTATGTATCGTTATATTGATGGATATAAATGAATATGTAAATAATGTTGTGGTCATGCCTTGATTATTTTAAACTAGACTTTAATCTTAACATTTGAAATGGTTTCCTTTTAAGCACCTTGCCATTTGATGGTTCAGGCATCTCCACTTATATATAGGTTGTTTTATGACCTGTTACAACAGTGCTTAAAATATCTCCATTCTGTGAGAGACTCTTTTCTATGTCTTCTTTGTTTTAATCTGCAAAACACAGGCAATATTTCACCCGATTCTGTCTTTCGAAAGCCCAATTCTGTCTTTCTCCAGACTAATTCATGATTAAAACTCTGCAGCACTATTAAACTTTAACCGGCAATATAAAACAAAATGACTGTGGAAATTGAGGTTCTTCTCTAGCGCGGAGCATCAGAAGACACACAGAGAAAAGGTGAGAGTCAAAGCCACTGCATCAGAAAGCTTTGTTTTGAGACATCTTGAGCCAAAGCACCCAGCAGGACTATGGTCCCGATAGTCGTATCGCTGTTTGCTCATTCATGAGTGCACTGGGATTCAAACCATCAAGCCACCAAACCTGATTCGTAAAAGCTATATTCTGAGCGTATATAGCTGAAAATATGATCTGCCACTGAAACACTGTGGAAATGTAGTGGAAAGGTCATACATCCTATTGCAATGCAGATCACAAGATGAAAGCACACTAAAATTTCCCAACACCAGCTCCGAAAACTAGTAATAGCAATGCCAATTTCAACCAGATTGGGCAAGTTGCTTTGCGCAGACCTTCCATTTGATTTTGAACAGGCCGCATCTTGCTGCCAATATCTTTTTCTAAAGATTTCCTCAATAGCATCTCATTACCAGAAATCTGCTCGCTCAATTACTTGAGGGCCACTGGGTACCAAATATGTAAATGTGCTGAAATCCATTTGGAAGGTCCCAGTAACTAAACAAATCCAGCTGACTAATAAGCCATGAACTGAAAACTTTGCCTGTACAAAAGATCTAAGACCTTCCAAATAATATGATGGAGATGAATGAAATCACTGAAAATGGCTCAGACTTTGAATTCAAAATTTGGAGTTTTTTTCAGACAGCTTAAATTGGGCCACGCGCAACTGTGAAGAGATGAAAAAAGGAAGGAAATTACATCTTTGGCAGAGAGACGTGTCTTTCAACTTCCAACCCACCAAAGGTATTCATTGAGTTCCAACTGTTAAGGTAAACGCCATCACAAAAATGATGAGTGCAGTAATCTTTGCTTCAGAGATGCACCTGTATAATAGTCAAAGTGCTTGAGTATTATCATTTGCTTGCCAAATTTGCCAGTCAAAGCAGCCGATGTCTAGTGCTCTAGTGGAGTGGATGTTCATTGTACTGTAGCTGGAAAACTTAATAAGAGATGGGAGATGCAATTTGTGTTTATGTGTTGCAGACAGAAAACATCAGTCCCTGTATGCATTAACATTTCTTTGAGGCAGACTTTCTTTCCTAGTGTTGCATTGGTCCACATATAATAAATCTTTCCTTATGTAGGGTTCATTGATAAATCACAACGGACTGAAAAACATCAGATATGACAGCTAAGAAACTCAGTTTTCAAACTTGTCCCAACTTGCCCCAAATGACAAACTTTATTGGGAGCTTAAATCAGAAGAGCGCAAGGTGTCCCATTTGTAATTTTATGGTAAAAAAATGTGTTTCTTCATAACAAATGGTCCTCTGAGAGCAGTTCCTTTTGTAAATGTAAACTGTCCTGCCATATTCCACTGGATGTAATGACATACCAGGATAGGGTTATACACTTTTCAGAATTCAATTGAAAGAGCCTTTTACATTAATGAATTTGGATTGAATTTGAATGTAGCAAACAGAATGCTAAATTGTAATTTGATAGTATCACACACATTAGTTGGGGTAATCAATTGGATGAGCAATTGATTGTTATTCATTATCACAGTGTTTTAAATATTTTTTGTTCTCTATCTATCCATCCATCCATCCATCCATCCATCCATCCATCCATCCATCCATCCATCCATCCATCCATCCATCCATCCATCTATCCATCTATCCATCTATCCACTCGAATATTTAATGTGGGTTTTGGCCAATTCAAATTCACAATCACAAATAATAATAATTAGGGATGGACCGATAGGATTTTTTTTTGGCCAATACGATACCAATTTTAACAAACAATTATTGGCCGATTCCGATACCGATATTTGTCACTTGCTCTCTTATTTGAAGTCTGTAACATAGGTAGTTTTGATCATGTTTTAAATGAGCAAAGTTTGAACATGCATACATTAAGATATACTAGCTAATATGTTTTTCTATCATCAAATAATTTCTAATAAACATGGATTGGATCCATTTAACATTCAGGCCAACATAAATACAACAGAACAAAGATACATATGACATAAACAGTGCTTTTTAGGTAGGTTTAACAGTAGTTTTCATGTACAGAAATAAAGTAAACAAATGTAAAATAGCATTGCGTATTCTTCACTGTATAAAATAAATACATATTAATCCTTATTAAAGTTACAAAAGTGAGCGATTTTATTTTTCTTTTGTTGTTTGATTAACATTAAAATGCAGACGGCAGCGCATCAGGTATATTAGGCTGCTGTCATTTTAAGAGCGGCACAGATCCTATATGGTTACACAAGCGTTTTATTTCTCAGCTGTTTACCTTTATTTAAGACATAACCAACTATGTTTACAATGATACTCACCAAGGCCACCATTTTGATATAATTAGTTGCAGCAATGGGCTGGTCAGGACACTGTCCATTTTACAGTGTTGCACAATTCAATTGTCCCGAGCGTTATTCACACTGACCCCGGACGGTCCTTATTGAGCCCTGCTGTATTTTGTACAGATTACATTTTGTTTTGGCAAGAAAAACATTGGATTATGCAACATACATTATACAGCTCAGTGCCTTCATGCAGTTAATTAATAAACCATCGGTTTGTTATATCTGCCTTTATCATGCTGTAGCCAATATGCAGAGCCGGACAGTAACGGAGTACATTTACTTGAGTACAGTACTTAAGTACAATTTTGAGGGATCTGTACTTTACTCGAGTATCATTTTTGGGGAGTACTCATGACTTTACTCAAGTACATTTGAGAGGCAAATATTGTACTCTTTACTCCAATACATTTCTATCCATAACCGTGAGTACCCGAGTTAAAAAAAAAAAAGAAAAAAAAAAAGAAAAATCTCGGACACCCTCAATTTGTTGTTTCCCTCTCAAACGTGATTGGATTGTGCAGGCGCCACTGATTGGGACAGCCTATCAGCAATCACTTTCAGATTTCCGCTAAAGTCAACTCCATGGTCAGATTTTATATTACACATTAATGTAAGCCAAGCATTTGATTTGATGTTCTTGAGTATGTGGTGTGTTTAACACAGTCAGGTTCAAATGTGGCAGTGGCGTAGCCACGAGGGATTTCTGATTTCTTAAAAAAAAAACTTTAGGAGGCAAAATATATTTTTACTGATTATGTGAATTACACTGTGCAAACCAAAGTAGGCTACTACCCAGCGAATGAAGAAGGGTTGGCGCTCAGTCTCCACAGTACATAAAATATTAATTTTGTTTTATTTTATTTTTCGGGTTTGCATTTATGAGGAAAAAACAATGTTATGGACGTGTTCTCCGTTACGGACGTGAGCGCTCTGAAAGCGGCATAAAAAATGCTTTAAAACTTTCACAGAGACATCAAACAGAAAACACAAAACCTTTCTTTAACCTGAATTTCGTTTTGCATTAATTGTATCTTAATTTTAATCAATGTTTCATCAACCAATTGCCTGGGTTTAATAAATAAGAAGTAAATAGCAGACGATAGATAAGAAACGCAGGCGCCGGCACGTGAACTGGATCTCGTCTCATAAATGAACCGAAACTCAGTGTATAAGGTAGCCTACTTGCCTCTCACAGACATGTCTACTTTTAAACAGAAAAATTCAAAACGAAAGAAAACAGACTACAGATTGCTCTCTGCTTATGTAATCCGTATGAAATGTGCATTTCTCTTTGGCGCGTTCACTACTGAAGATCGCGAGTCAGCATCGTCAACTTCATCTAGCCGACACTGACAAAGAAAACACTTGTTTATTAACAAGTGTTTATTAATAAACAATTAAAATATCTCCTTGCTATATTTTACATATTCATAATCATTCCTTTTGCCGGTTCTTTGTGACAGCTTTTAGCTGCATTATTGGCAGCGCCACCCTTACATGTGGTGTGTGTGTGTGTGTGTGTGTGTGTGTGTGTTGTCCCCACATTTAAAGATGGGACCCCCCAAAAATTAAATTAAATTAAATAAAGCAACATGGTAAAAAGATGAAAATGACTTGATTTTACTTTCAATACCTTTTACATTCTCCAAGGTATTAACATTAACATTTTTCATAACTCCATGTAGGACGTTTCTGTGCATAAATGTAAGCACTGTGGCAGTAGATTAGTAATGCAATATTTAGAAAATCTACTCTTGTACTCTTGATACTCAAGTACTTTTAAAAACAAGTACTTTAGTACTTTTATTTAAGTAGACATCTGAATGTAGTACTTTTACTTGTACTTGAGTAAAATTTAGCAAGGGGTATCTGTACTTTTACTCAAGTAACAAAGCTCTGTACTCTGTCCGCCTCTGCCAATATGCAGATGGTTGTGAATTGGTCAAAAATCCGGTGGATATCTGCGGCCGATAGATCGGTGCATATTTAATAATAATAATAACAAAACATTTTGAAATTTAGAATTTTGTCCAACTCTGATATACTGGGTTACTAAATAAATGTAGCCTAAAGTATATGATGATGATGATGATGATGATGATGACGTGACCAACATATGTATTAAAAAAGACATCATCATGACTACTAATTAGAATTTCACTCTCTGAGGTTTTAATCCATGGGCGTTTATAATATTTTCATACCTAAACATAGAATGTTCGTAAAAATGGAAGCATGTTTTTGAAACTGAACTAAACTAGTAGTTCTGAGGTCTGTGATGTCCAGGAAATAACTACAAGTACAGAGATTTGAGTCAGAACTGAATTTCTCAAATTGACCCACAGCCTGAATGTCACTGTGCTCCCTTCCTCTGAGCAGTTCCTGAGTCTGCTAGACTGGTTTTCCTGCCAACTGGATGTGTTGGAATTCAGGAGAGCATTGTCAGTGTCTCCCTGTCCACCTCCTTTTCTCCATCAGAGAATAAGTAAGATTTATGGTGTCAGCCCTGTAATCTGACCAGCATGAAAAACAGATGCTCTATCTTCCTTTCATCTTCCTTCATCTCTCTTTGCTACCCTCCATTTGTCCATCCTTCCTTCATCCCAGCCACTTCATGGCTATCTTTGCTCTGTTAACATATAAATCCTGCTATAATGAAATACGAGGGCATGAAATATAACATAATTACAAAAATGTGGTGTATTAAAAAGCGATCTAACGTGACGATCTTAATTCACAGGGATTTTCTCGTACTGCAGCACCGAATTGCTCTGTCTCACTCCCTTGTTTCTTTGTTCGAAGGAATAATTGAATTATTGGGGCCAATTTTCGTGGCATGCTCCTTTCAAGCTGTGCTGTGTTCTCTGAGCATTGTTGCAATTCTTTTTATAGATACCCCCTTCACAACCGGCTTCTATTCACAGTCGATGTTGTATGTACTCCAGAACATGGAATGAAAAACATCCCTACTATTCCTCCAATTATAGCCTGGAGGTAGACATAAACATTCCTATATAATTCACTCGTTCAAGTCCTTCAGTTTTTTCATTTTAGATGAAAGTTTGAAATCGGGGAGAGCGGGGCACAACCTAACACTTTTTGACTTTCTCAGTTTGTGTAAATTCACTTGGGGTTCAGAGTATTTATTTGTTCCCACATTAATTTCACATGTCTAGTATAATTGTGTGGTTTTGTTTGATTAATACAGTGTATACGGTTTTCTTGATTTACCCAGAAAGAATGGAAGTGAAATGTGACAACATGCCCCATTGGTGGGGTACATTGTAACATGTGAGGGGCACATTGTCACATGACCATATGACAGCTTAAAATGTTATCTGAACTAATCAAAAAAATATACAAGACAAACTAAAATATTTTGTCAATAAAATACAATTATTAACTTTTTCATAAAAAAATGGCATTTTTTAATAATGTAAAAATGTGTGACAACAAACACACCACAAAACACTATAGCTAGCTATACAGCATAGTTAAAATTTCTGAACATTGACTCTCAGTCTTTATTCACATTTTCTCCTGGTTTCTCAATAGAATTCATAAAGTATAGACCAGAATAGAATAGCATAGTTCTAATAGGGGCACATTGTAACGTTGTGTGACAACATGCCCCACCTGCACAACTGGGATTTAAACCAGACTAGTGTCTACCGCTAGTTAGATCAGCATTAAATAAATAACTATCTCAACTGTTAAATAACAGACATAAGATTAAAATAATATCAGATGTCTAATTTTAAATAAACACAAAAAACAGAGATGAAAAATTTACTTATGACACTTTAAGACAATTTACTTTTGCTATGGTTAAATAAATGTTCAGAGATATCTGTGCAATTTTTTTCTCTATATAGTGTTGATATGGCAACCAGTAAATGATGAGAACAAGGAAGTCCACACCACAACTACGATAACGAAAAAGAGGAACGATATCATTGAAATCACTCCCAGAATTGTTTCAGCAGATTAATGATAAAAACACTGACACCCAATCAGAATCCACCGGATTTAACAAGCTTGAATATTTAAAACGGCAGACAATATAACTGCAACACACGTGTATAATAAAAAGAAAAGTGTCATTCATTGGTTTAGACACAAGTTATAGTTCATTAATGGTATGAATGGGTATGAAAGTCCAATCGAGATGCACCATCATTGGCTTTAAACTGAAGATTAACTCCAACTTCTCTTCTTTAAATCTCTTTTTTTTTTTATTAACCAAGCAATAAATTAATAGCAAAGAGTAGCACGTCCCCTTTTAGTCTGAACTGATAGAAGAGCAGGTGGAAGTGACCTGCTGAGAACCTCTGTTAACTGCCGCCTTCATTTGAAAGCACTAAAAAAAAAGAGGCCTGAGAGTCATTAAGTGCACCCAAAAAGGAAAGGGAAAAAACCCCTCTGTAAATGCCCTTCAAGCTGAGATACTGTGCTAACAAGCAGGTTGAGAGAGCCAGTGACATGTGCCCTCATCGGGTCTGCTTTACTCTCAGCAGGAGGGAGATCTGGAGAACCAGTGAACAAGCCCAGTGACATTCTCCTCTCGCTGACTGGCTCTGTCTTTAATTGGGTCTTGCTGGTTTATTGAATAAGAAGGGAAAATAATTCTAATATCACAATGTGATATAGAACGAAAGAGATGGAGCTGACAAATTAACTGATTCATGAGCCATAATTAAGTTGTTTCTCACAAATAATCTGATCTTATTCATTTTGTCTTCCACTACTAACACTTTCACTAATTCCCTGCACCTCATGCTTTAGCAATGAAATGTAATCCCGATGATGCTATTATTAGCCATGTAACATTTCACCCCAAAACAGGAAAAAAGAAAAATGTACTTTTACACAAAGCATAATGAAGCCTAATTAAGTAAAATTTTAGGACCAATTATTGTTATTATTATTAAGTGCATTTACTTTAATGATACTTATTACCATTCATCCATTTTATTAAAGTTTTTTGTGAAATTCTAATTATCTCAATTGTGCTGTACATAAGATTCTTATTACTCTAATTAAAAATGACAGTCAAAAAAGAAACATTTTGTTTTAAAATTATTATGAAAATATATATCATATATATATATATATATATATATATATATATATATATATATATATATATATATATATATATATATATATATATATATATATCAATATGTATATATATTAGGGGTGTGCATTGGCACTGCCCTCACAATTTGATTCGATTACGATTCACCAGGTAACGATTCGATTCAATTCGATTCTACGATGCATTGCGATGCATCACAATTCTACTGCACACAACAAGGCAAATTTTTCATCAGTCACGAGGCAATTCAAGCAGTCAGATATCGAACAACAGATTTATTGGCTGCTATGTGTGTAGCTATTATAACTCTCCTGTATCTTTAACATAAATGCCATTAAATAAAATAAAATTTAAATCCAAGCTTTGGGTGCGTTTTTGATTACCCGTCTATGGGCCTGTTCACATATCGCGTCTTTTGCGTGCTCAAGTTCGTTATTTCAAATGTAGGCGCGCGGTATGCGCGCTCATAATGGAAGCGACGCGACGCGCTCGTTTTTTCCAAGCGCGTCCGCGCCGCATCGAGATAAAAACATCTCAACTTTTCAGAATGCCACAAGCGCACCGTAGGTCACAGGACAAGAACGGTTTGCTGTAACGGAGAGCTGGTTGCTTCCAGGCCCGGCCCTAACCAATTTGGTGCCCTAGGCAAGATTTTAAGTGGCGCCCCCTTGCATCACAGTACAGTACTTGCACTGGTAGTGTACATATACTCACAAGAAACTTAATAGCTTTGTTTTAGACATTCTTTTATTTAACTAAAACAATTGCACATTCAAAATAATAATTATAGTAATAATAATTATTGTAAAAAATACAATAAAATGAAATAATATAAATGAGAAACCTCATTTTAAATACATGATAAATAGACTATGAAAGATAAATGCATGATGTAGACTATAGTGTATAATATACAATGTATTTTTTCAGATACAAATTATATTACTAATTCATATATTAGTAATAATTACAATTTTATTGTCATTACAATGAAATTCTAATTAGCAGAATGCAAAAGAATCAGTAAACTGCAGTATAATATTGCATGTGGGAATGGATGCTAAGTTATGCTCTAACATTAATGATGTGCACTTTAACACAGCCACAAGTGTAAATTTTAACATGATAAACACACTTTATAGACAATATGAGCTGTAACACAATTAACAACTATTGAAATTATTATTGATTTATTAATATAGTATTTTGATTGATTACAAGCTGGGCTGGGAAAACGGGAGAATGATGTCAATGAAATCGACATTAATACACCTGCTTAAATCTAATATTTATACATTTTTGCGAGGAAGGTACTCGTATTACTATTTTCCATAATAGCGTTAGGCTTATCTGTTAGAACCAATGACTGTTAATATTTTGGTTAGAACTAGCAGATAGCGCTGGTTATTTATAGATTAGCTAACCATGTAGGCTAATGACTAATGGCATTATTGATCATCGTTCTGTAACATCAAAATATCATTATTTAACATAATCTTTACTGTAACATTACCTTTGTCTTTGTCGCGTTTTTCCTCTTCTCTTTTTTTCCTCCCCTGGGCACCAGATAATTTGGGCTGTTTGACATATTAACTTTTTTTGACGCAATAAAAACGAAAACCGAATGGTGGGTAAAAGTCTGATTGGTGGAGGTGCTTTCCCATCCTGCTTTGTGGCGCCTCATGTTTTGTTCTGCACCATGAACTAAGTGTGTGATCCCTTCAACTCCCCCCTGGTCACGTTAAAGTAAGAATTTATTAGAAAAATTTGATCACAAAAAAAAAAAAACAAGTCAATGCCATGATGGTCCTAAAAATAGGCTCTTGTCTTTAAGCAAAATTTATTTTTTTCTTTATAGATTTTAGTTTTAAGACGACATATGACATGATACACAACATTTAGGATGACATACGGCATGTGTATGGCATCCTTATTTACAGTATAAAATACTATATGTATATGGCATGAAATGTATATTATTATAGATTTGAATGCAATGTAGATCATAGCAATCATATGAGTATAACCCTACAAGGCACTGCTATTTCCACAAAATCAAGAAACAATCTAATTTCTTCCACAGAATGTAACTACAAAAATAACTTCCATTTTCACTATCTTTCTGATAGAACTCAAACTCGTTTTGAAGTAAAGCAAAATAAAGTTTGCTAAAATGAAGTAAAGGAAAATGAAGTGAAGTTTTGAAGCAAAATAAACTCAAAAAGTCTTCTAATAATCCCTTCGTGACAGACATGAACACACGCACAAAGAGATGCAAGAACTACCGTACAATCTTATTAAAGGGGTTCAGAGGTGCGCTGTGGTCTCAGAAGCCTATTACTACTACAGCAGTATGTGTGTGTGTGTGTGTGTATGTGTGAAAGAACTACTGAATGCGTGTGTACACATACATGTGCTAGTGTAACTGTGTGCAAGTATTACGAAATGAAATCACACTGTCAGCAAGAGTTTGTTCTTTGATGAAGAAATCTCTCACACAGGATATCAATTTCACATTCTCTTCCTCTCACTCTATATACAGTATCAATGTTGTCCTCAGATGAGCTGCAAAGCCATCCGATCTGAGTGACTTCATTGCTGAAATATTGCGTTTCATCTTCAGTCCTGCGCACCAAACTGAGCAAAAGCCATATAAAAAACTCATTTTACAGCCAGAGTTTGTTCTTTAATGAAGGCATCTCTCACTCTGGACTTCAGTTCCCTTCCAATTGAGAACGTCAGACGTAGTCGACGTCGACTGAATGGGGATCACACTAGGGAGCCAATCGTCTTCGAGTACTATTAAACTAGCCAATGGAATTGCCGTGCGTGATGACATCACACACTCCGCCCCCGCGGCGCGGGTATAAATATGGAAGTGGATGCACGCTCTAGTTGCCTTTCGCTTCGGAGCCAATCGTTTGATGTCTCTGAGGAGTGCTGTTGATTACAACGAGCTAGTGATTCTACAGTGCGAGTGCAGCGGTGAACAAATTTCTATTGTGTGTTGACGAATGGTTAGAGGGTGAAAAAAGTGAAATCTTCACTGTTTCAGTTCACTGTTAAGTGTTGCCGCGGTCATTCCCCTGTGTGCTCCGGCACTGGTGATGGGTCCTATTTCCTGAAAGAGCAACACGGGTGCGTTTGCGTCTTTTTCAAGATGTCATTCCACCCGTGCGTTTCTGGATGCGGTCGTTCCCTTTTCCTCTCTGACGGTCACAATTGTTGCATCACGTGTTTGGGCTTACAACAAGCTGAAGCAGCTTTTGTGGACAGTTCATGTTCCCATAGCGTGAATATGACTGTCGCGGTATTGAGATTACCCCATTACCATGCCCCACCTCCGGGTGCCGTGTGGGATGGGTGATCGGAGGATAGTGATTGATGTCTCGCCCGGTAAAAATTCCCAGTGGGCTCCACACTCCTCGATCACAACACAGCCGATAGAATTACTGTTAAACATGCTGGTCCCTCTGTAATGGAGCGATCAGCCGTTTCAATTGGGGTTCCCCCAGGGGATAAGATGTCGATAACAGCATTGGAGGGTGAGCTGGCCTCTGGAGATGACGACTCGGCTGTGTTATCTCCCTCTGGGAGTTGCCCGAGCCAGATCCAGAAACGTCAGCTTTGCTGAAACGGGCCGCCGAGGCTGCCGGGCTCGAGTGGAACCTTCCACCGTGTCCCGTTCAGTTTGGGTTGGAGGATTGGTATCTCAGGGCGGGTCGCGCTGGTTCCCAGCTCGCCGGCCCAGTGCCTTTCTTTCCCGAAGTGCATGGAGAGCTTACCAGGTTGTGGACGGCACCAATCTCTGCTTTCCCCCCTCGCTACCCTTGAGGGAGGAGCGGTGAAGGGTTAAGAGACTGTCCCTCCAGTGGAGCAGTCTGTCGCGACACAGGTGTACCTGTGCCCGACGGCAGCTGCATCTGGGGGATCCTTGTCTCCCCTCGCAGGCCTGTAAGCTTGCGTCAGGTTTGGCGGTTACAAAGCCTGCAGGCAAGCCGCCTCCTCTTTGCATGCAATGCCATTGTTGCAGGTCTATCAGGCCAACACATATAGACATGCATGAGGGTAGTCTAGACTGTACGCTCATGAGTGAGCTCCGCACTGCTACTGACCTCACTCTATACAGGGCACGGGTACCGCAGCGTGCACGGTCGGTCTAGCGATATTCACCTTGTTGATCCAGGAGCGTCATCGTTGGCTCAGCCTGGTTGATATGGCGGATGCAGACAAGGTTCGGTTCCTGGACTCCCCAATTTCCCAGGTTGGGTTGTTTGGTGGCGCGGTGGATAGCTGCACCCAATAGCTCTCCGCCGCCCAGGCGCAGATGGAGGCCTTCTGACACATCCTGCCCCGGCGGCCCACTGTTTGCCTCCACCCTGCCGCAGGTGACAATTCCTGACGCCTGCTCGTCGCCGAGGGTGCCCCCTTGCTACTGACTCCAGTTCTGCGGGACGCAGCCTCCACCCGGGCCCCAGTGTAGATCCAGCAGCAGGCAGGCCGCCCGGTCTATCTCAGGCACTGCCAAGCCAGCGGGAAAGTGTCAGATGTAGCGTCCCTGAGACAGGCCACCAGGGATGGAGGGACAAGCTCTTCAGATGGTTCCTGTTCCGCCACTGGCTCCCAGGATTCCAGGGGTGACCGAATTGTCAAGAGAACAAATTCCTCCTTCCCTGGGTCCCAAGAGGGCGAGGTTGGCGGTGTGTGTGACCGTGTAGGATAGCCTTTCAACTGGTCATCCGGCTTCTCATGCATCCCCTGCCGCCAGTGGAGACAGGTAAGTGTTCCACTGCACACTAACACCACTGTTCTCCACCTTGCTCCTCAGGTAGTATGTGGTCTTCTGGGCCTGGTTTGTAGAAATAGAAAGAGCTTCCAACCAGTCCAGTCCAGACCAGACTGTGACCATCAGATTCGGCTTGTCGGCTCTGCTCAAATCAGTGATAGTCATCACACTACGTGTTGAGCAGACGTGTTCCTGAAAGCTCAGTGATATTCATCACACCTAGTGTTGAGCAGTGCTCCTGTCTTGTGAGCGCATATCTCTGTCCTACTGGTCAAGGACTTGATATAGCCGCTTCCTCCAGACGATATGCAGGCCAGTTGTTGTAAACTCGTTCTTCATGGTACCTAGTAAATGGTGGGTCGTGATCGTCTTGGCCCAAGTCGGTCCGCAGCATCTGGCCTGAATGACATATACTTCAGATTTCTACCTTCCACACCGCAGGCCATCCTGCGTGTGAGGGTTCGAAGTATCAGTACAGAGTCCTACCCTTGGAGTGCTCCATAGTTGGGTCTTCAGGTCAACTGGGAGAGAGTAATCTCGCCCACGGGCTGAGTATCTCTTTTTCAGTTCGGAGAAGGACTCGGTCCAACACGTCTCTTCAAGAAGAGAGTGTGCTCGCCTGGTGCTATATAGAAGTGAGAAAGGGTCCCACTGAATGAACTGTCAGAGGCTCCTGGGGCATATGGGGGGCACTTTCCTGCAAGAAGGCACTTTCCTGCAAGAAGGGTTGGAGTAGGCTGTTTTCCTCCACCCCTAAAATTATGCTGCCTCTGTTTTCTTGACGCACATCATGATGCAGAAGCATGGAATGCACGTCCTGACCGGAGGCAGACCCAGCCCTGGCTTTCTCTGTCTGTCCGCTTCATTGCGGTTATACGTGCACAGAATGCAAGCCTTAGGACCTCAGACCAGCTCTTATCTGTTCAGGAAATCATCAGAGAGGGAAGGCTGTTTCCAAGCGAGGTTGGCCCACTGAATGTGGCTGCCTTCATCTTGGTGAAAATCCCGAGATGCACATGTCCACTTAGGTGGTGAGCTCCTCTTAAATGAGTGTGTGCTCCCGCCTAAGCGTTGACACAGAGTGCTTCGCTGACAGATATTCTAGAGTTGGGGGCTTAGTCGAACCGCTGCTTCCTGTGGACTCCCTTCTCATGAAGCCAGTTTCACCGTGAGCCCAGTTCGAAGTGTCGGCTTGCTGTGCCATTCCCCTCCTATGGACTGGATACGTGCACCATTTCTGCTCCAGTTGAGTTCCCTTTAACCGAACCCTGTTGAGTTCCTCCACACACCTTCGGCATTGGACGTGGCGGAGCGTCCGGTGCTAGGCCTACCACTCGTAAGTATTGTGGAACCTGTGTTAGGCTGGGTCCATATGTTGCGATCCCTACGGTGATCCCACATGTGTATTCTTCCACGGTACGGCTTCATGTGGCGAGCCCATGTCTTCCCTCGGCAGAGCCTGCTCTGCCATCAATGTCTGGTTGTGTCTCCCCCCTGTCATAGGCAGGAGCCACCCCAGTGAAGTTCCATATGTTGTACTGCCTGGTCTTCCACCCAGTTCATATGTGTATTCTCCACGTTACCTCCCTTCGGGCAGGATGTGGCTTCTGCAGCGTCCCTTCCTTCCATGTTCAGGGAACGCTTCCCAGTGAGCCTGTTGGAACAGCAGTGATTTCCCTGGCCTTAAGCCTTGTCCCTTCTCCGCCTTAAATTGCGGGGGGATCAGGAGGCTTTTGTCTAGGCACTGGAAGGTGGCAGCTTTAGTGGCATGTTCAATGGTTGATCCCCATTCAGTCGACGTTGACTACGTCTGACGTTCTCGACTGAAAGGGAACGTCCTGGTTGGATATGCAACCCACCGTTCCCTGAAGGAGGTAACGGACGACGTAGTCCCCTTGCCACTACTGCTGGACCACTGCTGACTCCGAGTTACGCTCGGCTCCTCAGCGAAAAAGCAACTAGTGCGTGCATCCACTTCCGTATTTATACCCGCGCCGTGATATCATCACGCACGCCAATTCTATTGGCTCGTTCAATAGTACTCGAAGCCGATTGGCTCCCTAGCGTGATCCCCATTCAGTCGACGTCGACTACATCCTCCATTACCACCTTCAGGGAATGGTGGGTTGCATACGCAACCAGGACGTTTCACATCTTCTTCATCTCAGGAATAAAATACACAAATGAGCTTCCAACATGTCTTCCCTTCAGCATTTGCAGTTACACAGATTACTGTACAAGCAAATACTCTCTAAGCAATTTGATTTACACGGCTTTGCTGGGTATCTATAGCCTGGTTAAAACCAGACCATTCTCAATTGTAACTGAGTTATGGTCTGGCAAAGCGTCATAGACAAATCATTTCCAGAGGGGCGTCACCAACGGACGTCACTGATAGACCTAAACCCAATCAGAGCGATGAAGGAGATGACGTATGCAGAGCGGCGGAGAAACATCTCCGAGTGTTGTTCTTTGCTCGGCTTTTAACAAAAAGAAAACGTTGAAATCGCTAAAAACAGACGCGATAGCTGATTCGAACGAGTGATGTTCGACGGCGGCATCCATCTTTGTAATGTAGGCTACAAAATCTGCTTCACAATCCCAGCGCTGTCGTCATTGTGTAAAGCCCGCCCCAACGTTTCTGATTGGTGCCTCGATTTCGACGGATTTGAAATGGGCTTGAATGAGCTCTTTGCCAGACTAACTTTCAGAGTAAATCTAAATTTGCCGGAAGTTGTCTGGGTTTTCCCAGGCTAGGGTATCTAATGAACGCAGAATGAAATTATCTGCCTATTATCTGCCTATATTATCTGTGTTTTTTTTTCTAATGAGTTTGCATATTAAGGTCAATTAGATCTTGCATGTACTGTAATCTTGGGAAAAAAGCCACTTTAAAATCATTGACATCATGATCACTCCAGAAGTCAGATTTATTAAATTGCGAAAGGCTGCAAAGAATCCTAAATCAAAGAATCTGAAAAACCCTAGTGTTTGTACTTTGTAGTCAACATTTCAAACTGGATGACCACGAACACAGAGTTTTAGTCCGAAGAAATTCCTAGTCCTCTCCTTGAACTGCCACCTTAACGTGGTGGAGGGGTTTGAGTACCCGAACGACCCTAGGAGCTATGTTGTCCGGGGCTATATGCCCCTAGTAGGGTCTCCCAAGGCAAACAGGTCCTAGGCGACGGGTCAGACTAAGAGCGGCTCAAAAAACCCTTATGAGTACAATAAAATCGAGGACCGTGACGTCGCCCGGTATGGCGCAGCCGGGGCCCCACCCTGGAGCCAGGCCCGGGTTTGGGGCTCGTATGTGAGTGCCTGGTGGCCGGGCCTCCCCCCACGGGGTCCGGCCGGGCTCAGCCCGAAGGGGCGATGTGGGGCCGCCTTCCCGTGGGCTCACCACCTACAGGAGGAACCGTAAGGGGCCGGTGCTGAGAGGATCGGGCGGCAGTCGAAGGCGGGTTGGCCTCGACAACCCGATCCCTGGACACGGAAACTAGCTCTAGGGACGTGGAACGTCACCTCGCTGGCAGGGAAGGAGCCTGAGATTGTGCGCAAGGTTGAGAGGTTCCGACTAGATAGTTGGGATCACCTCTACGCACGGCTTGGGCTCTGGAACCACACTCCTTGAGAGAGGATGGACTCTTCACCACTCTGGAGTTGCCCATGGTGTGAGGCGGCGGGCTGGTGTGGGTTTGCTTATAGCCCCCCAGCTCAGCCGCCATGTGTTGGAGTTCACCCCGGTGAACGAGAGGGTGGTTTCCCTGTACCTACAGGTCAGGGATAGGTCTCTCACTGTCGTGTGTGCTTACGGGCCAAACGGCAGTGCAGAGTACCCGGCCTTCTTGGGGTCTCTGGGAGGGGTGCTAGAAAATGCTCCGACTGGGGACTCCGTCGTTCTACTGGGGGACTTAAACGCCCACGTGGGCAACGACAGTGACACCTGGAGGGGCGTGATTGGGAGGAACGGCCCCCCTGGCCTGAACCCGTCGGACGGTGGAAGGAATACTTCGAGGATCTCCTCAATCCCGCCGTCACGTCTTCCATTGAGGAAGCTGAGGCTGAGGGCCCAGAGGTGGACTCGTCCATCACCCTAGCTAAAGTCACCAAGGTAGTCAAGAAACTCCTCGGTGGCAAGGCATCAGGGGTGGATGAGATCCGCCCTGAGTACCTCATGTCTCTGGATGTTGTGGGGATGTCTTGGCTGACACGCCTCTGTAGCATCGCGTGGCGGTCGGGGACAGTGCCTCTGGGATGGCAGACTGGGGTGGTGGTCCCTCTTTTTAAGAAAGGGGACCGCAGGGTGTGTTCCAGCTACAGGGGGATCACACTTCTCAGCCTCCCTGGAAAAGTCTATGCCAGGGTACTGGAGAGGAGAATACGGCCGATAGTGGAACCTCGGATTCAGGAGGAATAGTGCGGATTTCGTCCAGGCCGTGGAACACTGGACCAGCTCTATACCCTCTACAGGGTGCTGGATGGGTTCATGGGAGTTTGCCCAACCAATCCAACCAATCCAAACAATGTGCTTTGTGGATTTGGAGAAGGCATTTGACTGTGTCCCTCGCGGCGGCCTGTGGAGGGTGCTCCGGGAGTATGGGGTCCGGGGTCCTTTGCCAAGGGCTGTCCGGTCCCTGTACGACCGAAGCAGGAGCTTGGTTCGCATTGCCGGCAGTAAGTCAGACTTCTTCCCGGTGCATTTTGGACTCCGGCAGGGCTGCCCTTTGTCGCCGGTTCTGTTCATAATTTTTTTGGACAGAATTTCTAGGCGCAGCCAGGGGCTGGAGGGTGTCAGGTTTGGGGACCACACTCTTTGCGGATGATGTTGTCGTGTTGGCCCCTTCAGACCAGGACCTTCAGCATGCACTGGGACGGTTTACAGCCGAGTGTGAAGCGGCTGGGATGAGAATCAGCACCTCCAAATCCGAGGCCATGGTCCTCAGTCGGAAAAGGGTGGCTTGCCCACTTCAGGATGGTGGAGAGTTCCTGCCTCAAGTGGAGGAGTTTAAGTATCTTGGGGTTTTGTTCACGAGTGAGGAAAGGATGGAACTGGAGATTGACAGACGGATCGGTGCAGCTTCTGCAGTAATGCGGTCGATGTACTGGTCTGTCGTGGTGAAGAAGGAGCTGAGCCGCAAGGCGAAGCTCTCGATTTACCGGTCAATCTACGTTCCTACTCTCACCTATGGTCATGAGCTTTGGGTCATGACCGAAAAGACAAGATCCCGGATACAGGTGGCCGAAATGAGCTTTCTCCGCAGGGTGGCTGGGCGACCCCTTGGAGATAGGGTGAGAAGCTCGGTCACTCGGGAGGAGCTCAGTGTAGAGCCGCTGCTCCTCCACATCGAGATGGGTCAGCTGAGGTGGCCCGGGCATCTGTTCCGGATGCCTCCTGGACGCCTTCCCGGGAAGGTGTTCCGGGCACATCCCACTGGGAGGAGACCCCGGGGAAGATCTAGGACATGCTGGAGGGACTATGTCTCCCGGCTGGCCTGGGAACGCCTCGGTGTCCCCCCGGAAGAGCTGGAGGAAGTGTCTAGGGAGAGGGAAGTCTGGGCATCTCTGCTTAGACTGCTGCCCCCGCGACCCGGCCCCGGATAAGCGGAAGAAGATGGATGGATGGATGGATGGATGAAAGAACCCGTCGCATACAGGTGAGAAAGCTGTTGCAATAGTGTTCCATTTTTAAAATAATGCTGTTTAAAGAGTAGACAAATTATGATACAATTTTCAGTGATAAACCTACACTTACAATAACTGTTCTGTTAATAATCCTCTGTTGGTGGGCGGGAATACAAAAATGCAGAAGGATAATCGTTTCACAAGAGACCTGGAGCTGTCAAAATTCCACCGGATGACACGTTTTCAGGGGGACTTTTGCTGACAACTAAACATTAATTTTTCGGTCCAGGTAACACAGAGAACAAGTAAACATTAATTTCCATATACTATACACATTGTAACAATACAAAGCACGTTGAAAATCTGTGAAGTTACGCTTTAAATTAAGGGAATGGTGCTAATATAGCGTAGACGAATGCGGAAAGAACAGAAATGTGCACGTGACAAAAAAAGAGGTGTCTTTACACAGCTGTGTTATGGATGTTGTGTGCCCCCTCAAAATTCATTGAAAAGACGCAATACAGCATAAAAGCCAGACTAAATTATGCCAGCTCTGACCCACCTCAGTTTCTAGTAATCAAAGTTTTCAGTTGCTATTGCTGTGTAAATGCATTTATGCCACCTCTGAGCAGCATTCAATAGTCTGTGTAAAGACAACCAAATTCCACTTCAGTAACACTTCTATTCCATATTTACATATTAGACAATAGCAATAGACATATTTAAAGTCCCCTGTGGTGAAAATCAAGCTTTAATGTTGTTTATATGTCTATGTGGTGTTTTTAATATACTTTAAGACAAACCATGTGCAAATTCATAAGACAACACCGTTGCTGAGTATTTTCTTAAAACTACAGTGAACCAAATACTTTCTCAAAATTGCTGTTTGAAATCGCTGGTGTTTCTGCTGTCACAAACTACCTTTTAACCAATCACGTCAGTGTGTGATCGTCAATGAGGGGATCTCTGAGCCTGGTGTGAGTGAGTTGAGGAGGGGCTAATTTGCATATTCATAGAACCACGTATCCTAAATGAGGCAAGGGTGTAGAGTTATATTCAAGCTATTTTAAGGCATGAAGAATTTTTTTTCCAGAAAAAAACGTTTACATGTGTTTTTTTTGATGATCAGAGATGAGGTTAAGGGATAAAATGAATGACTACAGGGGGATTTTAAGATCATTTCTGAAATATCATGTGACACTTAAGACTGAAGTGTGGCTGCTGAAAATTCAGCTTTGCCATCACAGGAATAAATTACATTTTAAAATATATTACAACAGAAACCAGTTAATTTAAATTTTAATCATATTTCACTGTATTACGTTTTTTACTATATTTTTTATCAAATAAATGCAGCCTTAGTGAGATTAAGAGATTACTTTAAAAAACCTTAATGTTTACAAACTTTTGACTGGTGCTGTATATACAGTATGTTAAACTTTTATCAAAAACGCACAGACTTGCCTGTGTGTAAAGGTTTAGACAAGCTTGTAATGACCAGCTAGAGCATTATGTGTGAGAATACTTAAGCTTTATGTTTGCCAAGGGAATGTGGACAGTCATCAGAGGCTTGTATATGTGTTTATTTGCAACTTATGCCCATGTTGCACCCTACAAGCACAGGATCCGCTTATTGCCTATATAAAAGCATTTGACAAATCCTAACTGCCAACATTAGGAGCTCTAAGCGATTTCAGGCGTTTTTTAGGCCAAAAATGTTTTTTTGTCACATACAGCAAACATCTCCTCACTATCCGCTAGCTGGCTGTCCCCTGAACACACTGTAAAACAACGCAATCTCTGCAGACAGCCCAGGCTCCACTGACGGCAACAAAAATAAACTGCGGCAACCCTCTCCACGAAACAACAAACAGTGTTCCAGCCAATAACCGACAACAATGATTTGGGGGTGGGATTAGTGCACGTACACATGAAGGGGGGTGTGGAGGAGAGAGAAGCATGAAGAGGGAAGTTAGAATTATAACTCTTTAAGTTTGATATGGCCGACACACGAGCAAAGAGACTACGTTCCGATGAACAGATTGCAAAAATGCAAAGAAGAGGGAAGGAACGCGCGAAGCCCCGGATTTACATTGGAAAAACCTTTGAAAGGTGGCGAGAACTCCGCCGGCAGAAGGTCTTCCAATCCGACATTCAGGTGGCTCTGTTTTTGCTGGACAGGTGGGTAAATCCAGTTTGGTTTTTCTAAATGGACTTTCATGTTTGCCTAACAAACACAAGGATATAATTAGCTAGAACTATGCAGTCAGCGCTAACTTTGGTGGGTACAACATATAGGTTTTTAGCAGCTAGCTATCGATCTCTATTGTAAATGATCAAGCAAACTCACAGTAGGGCGACAGTTTGTGTGAATGATTGTTCTCTTACGAGAGGTTCTCTCGTATTGCGTAAGCTAGCTTACGCTACGGGAAAGATTCATCTTTGCTGAGATATTGAAGCCAAAAATTATTTTATAATTTGTATCCATACACAACGCAGTTCCTCTGCTGCAGACCTAGAGCGTGCTAGCTAGCAGCTCATTGGTTCGCTCAGAGAGAACTGCTTAAGCCTATGGGAGAGCGGAACTGAACCCGCTTCCAATGAGAGGCGCCCGCGCGCTCATTGCGTCATGGCCCGCCAGAGTGGGCGTGGCCAAGGGGTATATAACAGTCTCTCCCAGGCTTATATGTTGATTCATTTCATCTTCAGCAAGCTCACGCTTCTGCTGAGTTCTGAGAGAAAGCCGTCGCCGTCGAGAAGGCACCACTAGCGAGCTCCGGACCCTGAAGAAGCCGGCCGTCTTCGCCACCTTCAGCCGCCCAGCAAGCTAAGCCATCCGACGACAGTATCCTTTTTTCTCTTATACTTCTAAAAGAGCACGAGCGTCTTTATCAAGATGCCTCGTTTTTCCTGCGGCTCCTGCCGCGCTCGTCTCGAGGACGGAGACCGCCACGTCATCTGCGCTCTCTGCTTGGGACTTGAGCATGCAGAACTCGCCCTCGCGGATGGAGGTTGCGACTTCTGCGAAAGCCTGCCGCTGTCGTCCCTGCGGGCACGACTGCTGGCAGTGAAATCTGCTCCCGCGCCGCCTGTCTCTTCGCCGCGGAAGAAAAAACGCCGCTCTCAGAGGCCGCCGGAGCCACCAGCGGAAACATGCGGGCCGCCGCCGCCGCCTCCCGCTTCCCGCTCTCCCTCCCCGCCCCTGCCGGACATACAGTTGCCGCCGAGTGGCCGCTCTGTTGCCTCCGATGACGCCGCGGAGGAGAAGGACTCCTGCTCACTGCTCGCTTCCGACAGTGAGGACTGGTCGTCTCGCGGTTCCACGAGAGAATCGACGGGGACCCGCGCCGGGATAGAGGAAGAGCTGATGCGCCTCCTCTCACAGGCCGTCGAACGCCTCGGTCTCGAGTGGTCTCCTCCACCCGAGCAGGCCCCGAACCGGATGGACGGCAGCTTTTTTCATCGGCGTTCGACCCCCGCGTGCAACCGGGCCGCTCCATTTCTGCCTGAGCTTCACGCAGAACTAACAAAGTCCTGGAATGCCCCGCTCTCGGCCAGAAACCGCTCCGACATTTCCGCCTCGCTGCGCTCGGTGGACGGAGCCGCCGAGAAAGGCTACTCAGCCATGCCGCCCGTCGAGGACTTGGTCGCCACACACCTCTGCCCGCCCTCTGCTAGATGGCGTTCCTCACCCACGCTCCCTTCTAAAGCGTGCAGAGCGACTTCGAGTTTTCACGCTCGCGCATACGCCGCCGCCGGTCAGGCCGCCGCCGCGCTCCACTCGATGTCTGTCCTCCAGGTTCTCCAGAGCGATATTCTTCGCGAATGTGCCGAGGGCGGCAGGAACCCCGCCCCCGCTGTCACGGATCTAAGAAGTGCTACGGACCTCGCCCTTCGCGCCACTAAAGCCGCCGCACAAGCTCTGGGGAGATGCATGGCCAGCCTGTGTGTTGCCGAGAGACACCTATGGCTCACGCTCGCCGACATGGGAGACTCTGAGCGCGCCGCGTTTCTCAACGCGCCCCTCTCCCCGACGGGCCTGTTTGGATCCGCTGTCACGGGCATCGTTGATCGCTTCTCGGAGGTACAGAAAGCTACCCAGGCGATGAATTTGTTTCTGCCACGCCGCGCTAGCTCTTCCGCGGGCCGCTCTCGCGAGCCTCCCGCCAGAGCTCCGCCACAGCGACCTCCTCCGCAGTCTCAAACAGCCCAGCGCAGACAGGGCGCCCGCCCTCGCTCTCGCTCTGACAGCCGCCGCAGACCGCCGCCCCCACGAGGCCCGCGTTCTAAGATCACGCTGAAGCCTGATCACCAGAAGTCTGCCTAGCAAGATCAAGAAAACGACGGCGCTCTCCCGCTGCGGCCGGACCGCCGTCAAAGCTTCGCCCTCTGCCAGTCCCCGTTATTTCGCCGACTGCAGTAGTGTTGACCGCCACAAACAAGCCGGTGTCCCAGCCCGCTTGCGAGCGTCAAAAAGCCGTTTTTACGGCTACCCAGAGAAATCTCAAAAAGAGAAATTTTGCCAGTTGTGTACAAAAAGTGCCCACAATCATGTGCTCACCGATACACACAAGCATAACATATCCCGTGTCTCTATCAGAGCCCCATCACATGAAACGGGCAGAGCCCGCTCTAGTTTCAGAGAACATAAACACGCCCACGAGCCTGTGCGCGTGTCCCCTCTCTGCTCGCTCTGTTACACGGCCCATAGACTCCTCTCTGAGTGCAAGTCCCGTTGCCACACACATTCAAAGCGTGCCCACACACTGTGTCCAGCCCGCTATGTGCAGCAATCAGGGCAATATAGCCATTCGGCCACTAGCCGCATGCTTCAAAGCGTGGGAAGCCATTCCAGGCATCTCCCCGTGGGTGTTAAGCATTATAAAGAACGGCTATCTGCTGCAGTTTCGCCGCCGCCCGCCTCGTGCACGCGCGCAGCTCGAATCTACTGTCAGCCCGCTGGCCGCCGGCACGCTCCGCTCAGAAATTGCGACGCTGTTGCAAAAGGGCGCTATAGAGAGAGTCCCGCCATCTATGACCGAGTCGGGGTTTTACGGCCGTTATTTTCTGGTACCCAAGAAAGACGGCGGCCTCAGACCGATTTTAGATCTCAGGTCTTTGAACAAAGCGCTCATGAAGAGACCGTTCAAGATGCTCACTACCAGGAAACTCCTCGCGCAGGTGCGCCAGGGGGACTGGTTCATCTCTCTAGATCTGAAAGACGCCTATTTTCAGATCCAGATAAATCCCCGTCACAGGCCATTCTTACGTTTCGCCTTCGAGGGTCATGTTTATCAATATGCCGTTCTCCCGTTCGGCTTATCTCTGGCGCCCCGTACATTCACGAAGTGCATGGACGCGGCGCTCGCCCCCCTGCGAAGCCAGGGGCTGCGCATTCTGAATTATCTGGACGACTGGCTGATTTTGGCCCAATCACAAACGGAGCTTCTGTCGCACCGCGCAGTTCTCCTCAACCATCTGGAAGCGCTGGGTCTCTCTGTCAACTGGTCAAAGAGCTCCCTTCTTCCCAGTCAATCGATTTCCTTCCTAGGAATAGATTTGAACTCGGTCACGATGACGGCTCGCCTGTCTACACAGCGCGCGCGCAGTGTTCAGCGCCTAGCCTCCTCGTTTCAGATGGACGCCCGCACTCCTCTGAAAGCTTTTCAGAGGATGCTGGGTTACATGGCCTCAGCCTCCGCTGTACTTCAGCTGGGCCTTCTGCGCATGCGTCCGCTTCAGCTCTGGTTAAACAGCCGTGTACCCCACCGCGCGTGGAACACGGGCCGCCAGCTGATCAAGGTTACGCAGACATGTCTCACGGCACTGCAGCCATGGACAGTAGCAGAATGGTTTCGCCAGGGCGTCACGATGGGGACTTTTTCCTGCCGGAAAGTCATCTCGACAGATGCATCCAACACGGGTTGGGGTGCAGTCTGCGAGGGCTCGCCGGCCTTCGGCCACTGGTCGACTCAGGAAAGCCCTTTACACATAAACTGTCTGGAAATGCTTGCGGTCGAGAACGCGCTCTCGCGCTTTCTCTCGCTCATTCGGGGACACCACGTCCTGATCCGTTCGGACAACAGGGCGGTGGTCTCCTATCTCAACCGTCAGGGCGGTGTCAGATCCAGAAATCTCTGTCTACTGACACACCGCATTCTAGTTTGGTCTCAGAGCCGCCTGCTCTCGCTCAGAGCGACGCATGTGCCGGGCCATCTCAACGACGGTCCAGACATACTGTCCAGGGATCTCATCTCCACGGGAGAATGGTCCCTGAACGCACAAACGGTCCAACTACTGTGGCAGCTATTCGGCAGAGCAGAAGTAGACCTCTTCGCGTCAGAAGAGAACGCTCACTGCCCAATATATTTTTCGAGGAGCGAGGACGCGCTAGCCCAGGAATGGCCTCGCCGCCCGCTCTATGCATTCCCTCCGATCGCTCTGTTACCACAGGTAATTCAGAGGATCAGGGACACACGCCACTCGGTGCTCCTCATAGCCCCGCGTTGGGAGAGTCAGAATTGGGTTCCGGAGCTCACGCAGCTGTCACAGACAGCCCCGTGGCCCATCCCAGTCAGAGTAGATCTCCTCTCTCAAGCTCGCGGCACGATCTGGCACCCCCATCCACAGCGCTGGGCGCTACATGCATGGGTGATCAACGACTACTCGTCGATTTGCCAGAGGGAGTAAGAAACACTATCATACAGGCTAGAGCACCTTCCACGAGAAGGCTCTATGCGTCTAAATGGTCTGTGTTCTCTAAATGGTGCACCGGAAAACAGCTGGACCCACGGTCATGCGAGGTGCCGTCTTTGCTAATGTTCCTTCAAGAGATGCTGGACAAGGGCAGGTCCCCCTCCACTCTCAAGGTTTACGTGGCAGCCGTCGCAGCGTTCGCTGAACCCCGACGCGCTCAGTCCCTGGGCAAAGACGAGTTAGTCATCCGCTTCCTCAGAGGAGCTAAGAGGATGAACCCTCCGCGGCCCCCGTCGGTTCCTATTTGGGATCTTTCCATAGTCCTCGAAGCTATGAAAGCACCCCCGTTCGAACCGCTCGAGTCTGTGGACCTAAAATACCTCTCGCTCAAAACCGTTTTTCTGACGGCGCTATCCTCAGTAAAACGCGTAGGGGACCTTCACGCGCTCTCATCCAGCGCCGCGTGTCTTGAGTTTGGGCCGAATGACTCGGTTGTCATTCTCAAACCTAGGCATGGCTATGTCCCAAAAGCGATTGGTACCCCGTTCAGGGCGCAGATTATCTCCCTATCGGCTCTGCCTGCATCCGATAGCGAGCGCGATGCCAATCTCCTCTGCCCGGTGCGGGCTCTGAGGTTGTACACGACGCGCGCTGCCGCGTTCAGACGCGCTGAGCAGCTTTTCGTGTCGTTTGGAGGGCGCACCAAAGGTCTGGCCGCCTCCAAACAGACGCTGTCTAGATGGATAGTGGACGCGATTGCCTCTGCTTACGCATCTAAATGCCTGCCATGCCCTCTGGGCATCAGGGCGCACTCCACTAGAGGCATGGCCTCATCGTGGGCATGGTCCTGTGGAATTTCCATTCATGACATCTGTGTGGCCGCGGGATGGGCCTCCCCGTCCACTTTTGTCAGATTTTACAACTTGGAAGTCCCCGCCTTGCAGGCAAAATTACTAGCTGTCTAACGACCAGCTCTCTAAGAAGCTGCATTTCTGAGAGTCCCTCACAACCGGTTCGCCCCTTGTGCTCTCCTTAAATGCTTTTACACTTCAATGTGCATGCTTATGTGTACTTTTCATGTGCCCGCTCTGCCGGCCTTATAGTACATTCTCTCCACGTTAAAAATCCCCCGGTAGATCCCTGGGTTTTCATGTGTGGTTTCATAGCGCGCACGGCGTTGACCAGGTGTTCCCGTAGCGTAAGCTAGCTTACGCAATACGAGAGAACCTCTCGTAAGAGAACGAATCGGTTACCTAACGTAACCTCGGTTCTCTCTAGAAGACGGAACGAGTATTGCGTTCCCTGCCGTGCTTGCGCTACTAGCGTTTCGCTTCACGCTGAAATAAATCAACATATAAGCCTGGGAGAGACTGTTATATACCCCTTGGCCACGCCCACTCTGGCGGGCCATGACGCAATGAGCGCGCGGGCGCCTCTCATTGGAAGCGGGTTCAGTTCCGCTCTCCCATAGGCTTAAGCAGTTCTCTCTGAGCGAACCAATGAGCTGCTAGCTAGCACGCTCTAGGTCTGCAGCAGAGGAACTGCGTTGTGTATGGATACAAATTATAAAATAATTTTTGGCTTCAATATCTCAGCAAAGATGAATCTTTCCCGTAGCGTAAGCTAGCTTACGCAATACTCGTTCCCTCTTCTAGAGAGAACCGAGGTTACGTTAGGTAACCGATTCGTTTTCACCAACTGTTTGTTATGAATTTGAATGCTCATTCATAGCCTATTGACACCTTTGACTAAATTTGTTTTACGACAGAGCCTATGATTATGCTCACTGGGAAATGTGAAGCTAATGTTATCTTGCTATTATTGCGTCCTTGTATGGGAGCTAAAGTTATAACCTCAGGTGGCGAAACGTTTTATCGTGTTTTTCTGGTAATGTTTCTCTTTTTCTGCATTCTGTTCTGCATTATATGAAAGCATTTATCTAAATTGGCGACATTACACCTTGAATGAAGTATCATTAAAACTACAGAGGGAGGGGACGGGATGATGAGGAGGGAGGGTCTAGCTAGCCTGCGTTTGTTTGGTAATACTTCGACCGTCAACAAGTGACATCACCCGCCATCGATTAGAGCACCTTTAACTAAGCAAAGCACACATTAATTGGATTTGACTGCATTGAGACAACCAAAGCTATTGCATTACGTAAGAAAATTTGCACAATTCATATAGACTGATTTTATGATATTCTTTATGGTGCTTTGTTCACTCACTTTCATTTATAGCTAATATTGCAGACAATTTACCTTCAGCTAAATTCAGCTTTTGTGTTCCACAGAAGACAGAAAGTCAAACAGGTTTGAAACAACATGAGGGGTGAGTAAATAATGACAGAATTCATTTTTGGGTGAACTATCCCTTTAAAGTGTGATACGTTTTGTGCCTTGCTGCTTTTTGTAACAGTAAAAAGATAGAAAGTGAGAGAATAGAAATAGAGACAATAAGAAGGAAATAAGACTTTGAATAGTTTTGGTACCCGATCGTTGGAGTTGAGGGAGACGAGCTTTTGAATAAAACATGGGAGTCGTAGAAGGACTATATTTTAACTTTATAGGACAAATCCCCAGCCGCTCTCATGAATACCACACCTGCAATCCACCTAGATCAATGGGTCAGGTGGGAGGGCCTGGCAACCCTGGTGAATTTAAACGAGACGACTTTTTGCAGTTACCAAGAGCCAAGCAGTCAAGGTCAGACTCAGTGAGCCAACGGGGCAGACAGGGAACGTGTGTGTGTGTGTGTGTGTGTGTGTGTGTGTGTGTGTGTGAATGAGAGATGGAGAGAGAGTGGATGTCAGACCTCTGTTTTCTCTGTGGGATGGATGGGGTGTCTCAATAGTTATTAATGATTAGAAATCTCAGGTAGTGCTTATACATCATTTCCAACTGCTAGTGTTTGATTAGCGTGTAACATGAATAGGATTGTTTAAATAAATCACATTTAAGGGCATTATTTTCATGTAATGCAACATCAACAATTAGGTTAATGGAACATTTCATAGATAGCAAGGTTCACATATATCGCTTATTCCAGTAGCTATAACCAATAAAAGCCACTTTCCACCTCAGAGTAAACAAGAAAATAAAACAATAAAAAACATAAATTAGGTCACACTGTAAGATAAAAAGTTATAATTGCAAGATATAAAGTGAGTCACAATGTTTTAATAATATATATGAAGTTGCAAAGATATATGAAGTTGCAATTATGGGAAACAAAGACGTAATCGTGATATATAAAGTCACACTGTGAGATATATAGTCATAATTACCTGTTTTTAAATATTGAAGTGGAAAAAAGCTTACATAAAAAGCATTATATGATTTTACTTGGTTCCTAGCTGGTTGCACCTGGTCGTGTGTTAAATTAATTCACATTGTGAGATATGAAATTCCAATTTTGAGATATAAAGTTGCACTGTTAAATATAATATAAAGTTGCAATTGTGAAATATAAAGTCACATTGTCAGATATAATGTTGCGATTATGAGAAACAAAGATGCAATCATGATATATAATAGGGGTCACTTTTTTCTTTCTTTGTCTTTTACTCTGAGGTGGAACAACTTTGGTTAAAATGACTGGGACTTAGTTAAGTTAATTAACTATGCTCCAAATAACATCCTAAAGGAATAGTTTGACCAAAAATGCAAATCTGTTAAAAAGGACTTAAAATCACCATAATAGTAACTCTGACATCTTATGCACTATAATAAAAGTATTCTCATGCCATCCAAGCCTTGTGTGATGATAACAAAAGTGATGAGTTAAGTTATTAACTCTATCTTTACCTCCTCTCCATCTACTACTGAATGGGACATCAAACATCACTGATTCTCGAGTGTCTCATAAACAAATGTCATTACGTCAACATGACGCAAACTATTTTATGAGGATTATCAGTGATTAGCAACTTATTTCAGTCTGTTCTTCACACAAAGCAATTACGCCTTCAAAAGACACTGTGGGGATATTTTAAAGACCATACTCTGCTTATTTGGACTTTGAAATAAAAAGACCAGTGCGAAGATTCAGAAATTCTCATTTTGTGCTTAACTTGACGCTTGAACACTTTAGGCTGGTATGCCATGTTTTTTTTTATTATTATTTATTATAAGTATTCATCTATACTTAGCTCAGTGTCTTAACCCAAACCCTTTTGCAGAGAAGACCATATTGAATTTAGCAAACTTAGGGGAAATATAGGGAATATAGGGGAAATATCCACAATATTATCTGTAAGAAACAGCCAGAGGTGAGATCAAGAACAGCTTTCCTCTCTTGTATCTTGACCATTTCCACAGGATCAATCTCAGGTCACGATCTCAGCTTTGGCTTGTACATTCAGGCCATGGCCTTTCCAAACATCTCAGCATCACTTTCCTGCCTGGTCCTGGTTTGTTTTCCCTGTGTTATTTTATATTGAGTGCAACAAAGACAGATCTTTCTACTTTCCTCTTTAAACCCTCTCCTTTTCCATTTTCTCCATTCCGCTCTTCATGCCACCACACAAAAGATTCAATTTTCTTCCTTTCAAACTTTTTGGATAAAAATGAACCATTGTGGTTTAAAAACCAGCTATTTGTGCTTCACATTAAATAAGCAGGGATCTCATCCTTTACTCAATGAATTATGGATTAACTGATTCAACTAGGATTAAATGGTTGGATAACAAGGTGTGGGAAGAGATGGTTGAAACCGATCCCTTTCACAAGTTAACACACTGTTGAAAAAGTAAGTGCCAGGAGGAAGACAGGTTCTGAGTGGGATCTGTGAGTTTAAACAGACAGATCGAAGCCAGGCCTGTCACCTACGGCAGGACTGTCTCCTATGGGACCTAACCTCTCTGCCTCTGCCCTCTGATCCATGCCACTGCTCCTCTTTCCTTTCAGCTCTCTACTCAGTTTAAATCTATACAGTTGCAGCTCAACCAAGCTCATCCAGCAAGAACCTGAACCACACAGACTCAGACACTAGTGGTAACACTCTAACTAGAGTCAATACCAGAGGGCACAGTGGGCACCAACGGAAATCATTTATTCTATTAGATGATGGGCTATATCTACAAATAGGATTTTTTTTTTTTTGAAGTGGTATTCAAACTGCAAATTAACAATTGCTTTGAACTGATTCATTTTCAAGTATAGCTCCAAGCAGCAATTAAGGGGCCAAGCTCAAAAAAGATTTTGCAAGCATGGATGAGACCATCAGACCAACTGCAACCATGAGTAAATAAAGACATTTTTGTATTAGCAAGTGGAAGCTGCACACTGGTGGTGGTTGAGAAAAAAAACCAGTAGTACATAGTAAAGCGCTATATAAGTATATATATATGCCTCATTCATTCCATATTATTTTATGCAAAATGGAGGAAAAATCATAAATACAATTACTAGTAATCCGACTAGTATTTATTGCTTATCACTTTTGACCAATATGTTGTGGTCAGTGTGAGGTGACAATGTTACATACAAACGTTTGGTGTCAATGCCAAAGCACTGCAGAGTTACTGCCTTAGAATCTGCTTGGCATCATGCCAACAATGAGAATGATTTAGTCTATTAAAAAGCTTTTAATACGTTTTTGCCGGCATGGTCAGAAGATGAGCTGTGGCCCTCGATTTAAATCGCGTTCCAGGGGTGGAGGTGGAGGGGTTCAGATCATCGCAGAGAGGGCTTGAGATCATCATAAAAAAATTTGAAATCAACATTTTACCAGTGAATGTCGGAGATTTGTGTTTTGTCAGTCATCAGAACAGCCAGATCTGAAGGCCTTTTTACACCTGGTCACTGGTTTTACTGATGCGATGGCTAATGGATTTGTTAAAACGTTACCATTTACACTTGGCCACATAAATGTGTCTCCGCAAAACAAATGTAAATGTGATCTTCAATTCCCAAGCTATATACAAAGTTAATGGAGTTCACGTCAACGAAAGCAACAGATACGTGCTGCATATACTTATCACCGCAATAAAAGAGAGGTCGACATCAGCACTGGAAAGGTAATTTAGTCTCTACTTTTAATTAAGGTGATAGTGCGTTGAGCTTCTGCGACTGACTTATTTTCAAATTTCATTTGCGGCAGTTTGCAGGTCAGCTTGCTGAAGAGATATTCAGCTACTCATCTGTGGCGATGCATGTTGCAGTAGCGCTGTCATTTATGGCTATAAACATGTCATAACACACTCTCACACGTTTATTTTTTTTACATTTTGGGAGGAGTACAATTTACATATGTGGTTTCAACAACCAGATACATTTACATTTGTCCTGAAGTGGTATGAGTGATTTAAATCTGTCTCGAAGCGTTTCGGAGGCCATTTACACCTTGTCTTTTCACGATCAGATAAAGCGCATGACATGACCAGTTATAAACAGGCCCTGAGGCAGTTCGCACTATGTTTTCATCAACTTACAGGTTGCAAAGTTTATTGTAGCTATGTGTGTGCTCAGTTTTTCCAGTTGTTTAACACATTCAGCCCAAATCTTGTGTTATGAAAGATGAAGTGCTATGCACAGGCTGTATTGGCTATGACTAGACAGCAAATACCAGACACTCTTCTCCGGTCCTCAAATACATAAAACATTATACAAACATTGTAGTTTGTAAGTAAAGAAAATGTTTTAGTTATTCAAAGAACCAGCTCTTTATTTAACTTTGCACAACAAACAAACAGAGATGGTCTCCAAAAAAAAAAAAAAAAAATAGCTTGCTGTGATAAAATGCAGATGTGAGTGACTCAATTGTTGATTTCATTCATATTCTGTTCATTGCCCTTGTAATACTTCTTTTAAAAGTTCAAGACAGACAAGATTGTATTGATTGTATGAATACTACCGAGTGATACCTCAACTGAATCAGTTTTTTTAGATCACTGAAAAAACATTGATAAAACGAATACGCCTTCCGAGTTGTGTTCTGATGTTCCAGCCACTAAACAGATCTGAAATTGCCTCTGAAATCTCACTCAGTATCAGCGATGTTAATATTCTGCGTGTGTCTTGGTCTGGCATTCAGAGAGGTGCAACAGCGGAACAGGAGCTCTGCGGCGGGATGGCATTAGGAGGGGACCAGTGAGCTGTGTGGGTTGGAATAATTGCTGTCATTCTCTTTTCATCCTTTCACATATTCTGCCACAATTGGTCCATGCGCAAACACACACATACACACACACACACACACACACACACATACACATACATGCCGTAATCTCATCTCTTGTTGCCTCTGGCGCGGCTGTCAGCTCCTTTTTCTTCAGTCCGTCACTCGAGATGCTGGTGAAAGCACGGTGTGAACACAAATAAATGCATGAATAAATAATCAAACAAACAAATGAGAACTAAATAGAGGGCAGATTTAGATGCTACGGCAGCAGCTTTACTGAGGACTCTCCGCCTCTCGCTCTTTGACGGAGGGGACAAATAATTTCCTGTTTGGATTATTGGTGCGCTTTTGTATGCAGGAAACAGGATATGATTTTAGACAACATGGATTGTGCTATGATCTAAGGATGAAATGGCTAAACTGCAGCTCTATTAAGCTTGAAGGGGTTTTGAATCAATGTGCATCTTCGCATTAGTTTTTTCATTCAATTTGCTTAAGACTTCTTAAGTGCTCATCATAGAAACTGATGGAGCACCAAGCACCTGACAAACAAAAGAGTGTTTTTGACTGACTTACACACACTGATGAGTATGTGAAAAATTTCTCTGGGGCACAGACTTCATTAAAAATTAAAAGAAGGAAAAAATAAACTAGAGACTATGAATCTCATTTGAAATGTTTGTGAATTGCATGCTATGATTTAGATGAACTGAGTATAAGAAATGTGTGTGAATAGGACATTATTAATCAGCGTTCGAGAGCCTTGTTCATTAACATTACCTGCGTTATTATGGCACATATGAACTCCATGGCTGCTCCAATTAACTACTGCACTTTATCATGCTAATTCAACTAGAGAGCAAGTGATCGAGAGGGAAGAAAAAGAGGAGGAGAGAGAGACTAATGGATTAGGCACTGGGGATTCATATTTCAGAGTTGTCATTGTGGAGAGAATGTGTGTCACAGCATGCTAAGAAATGTAATATGATACACTCGCATAGTCTAAATCAAAGCCTACGGGAAGAAGAGAAAAGGAAAGGAAAGGAAAGGAAAGGAAAGGAAAGGAAAGGAAAGGAAAGGAAAGGAAAGGAAAGGAAAGGAAAGGAAAGGAAAGGAAGGGAAGTAAACAAGGAAAGGAAGGGGAAGGAAGTGAAGGCAAAGTAAGAGAAGGAAATTAAGGAAAGAAAGTGGAATGGAAAGGGAGATTGAAGTAAGGAAAGATAAATTGGAGGAGGAAGTGGAAATTAAGGAAAGAAAGTGGAATGGAAAGGGAGATTGAAGTATGGAAAGATAAATTGGAGGAGGAAGTGGAAATTAAATCATATAATGAATCAAAAGGATGTGAAAAGGAAAGGAGAAGTAAGGAAAGGACAGAAATAGAAAAAAAGTGGAAAGGGAAATAAAAATAAAACGATGACGTGGAAAGGAACTAAAAATAAGAAGGAAAGAAAGTGGAATGGAAAGGGAGAGAAATGGAAGAGGAAGTGGTAAGGAAAAGGAGGAGGAAGTGAAAATTATAGGAAATAAAATGAAGTGAAAAGAAAATGCAGGAAAGGAAAGTAAAGGAAAGGAAAGGAAAGGAAAGCAAGTAAACAAGGAATGGAAGGGAAAGGAAGTGAAGGCAAAGTAAGAGAAGGAAATTAAGGAAAGAAAGTGGAATGGAAAGGGAGATTGAAGTAAGGAAAGATAAATTGGAGGAGGAAGTGGAAATTAAGGAAAGAAAGTGGAATGGAAAGGGAGATTGAAGTATGGAAAGATAAATTGGAGGAGGAAGTGGAAATTAAATCATATAATGAATCAAAAGGATGTGAAAAGGAAAGGAGAAGTAAGGAAAGGACAGAAATAGAAAAAAAGTGGAAAGGGAAATAAAAATAAAACGATGACGTGGAAAGGAACTAAAAATAAGAAGGAAAGAAAGTGGAATGGAAAGGGAGAGAAATGGAAGAGGAAGTGGTAAGGAAAAGGAGGAGGAAGTGAAAATTATAGGAAATAAAATGAAGTGAAAAGAAAATGCAGGAAAGGAAAGTAAAGGAAAGGAAAGGAAAGGAAAGCAAGTAAACAAGGAATGGAAGGGAAAGGAAGTGAAGGCAAAGTAAGAGAAGGAAATTAAGGAAAGAAAGTGGAATGGAAAGGGAGATTGAAGTAAGGAAAGATAAATTGGAGGAGGAAGTGGAAATTAAATCATATAATGAATCAAAAGGATGTGAAAAGGAAAGGAGAAGTAAGGAAAGGACAGAAATACAGAAAAAAGTGGAAAGGGAAATAAAAATAAAACTAAGACGTAGAAAGGAACTAAAAATAAGAAGGAAAAAATGTGGAATGGAAAGGGAGAGAAATGGAAGAGGAAGTGGTAAGGAAAAGGAGGAGGAAGTGAAAATTATAGGAAATAAAATGAAGTGAAAATAAAATGCAGGAAAGGAAAGGAAAGGAAAGGAAAGGAAAGGAAAGGAAGTAAACAAGGAAAGAAAGGGAAAAGACGTGAAGGCAAAGTAAGAGAAGGAAATTAAGGAAAGAAAGTGGAATGGAAAGGACATTGAAGTAAGGAAAGATAAATTGGAGGAGGAAGTGGAAATTAAATCATATAATGAATCAAAAGGATGTAAAAAGGAAAGGAGAAGTAAGGAAAGGACAGAAATACAGAAAAAAGTGGAAAGGGGAATAAAAATAAAACGATGACGTGGAAAGGAACTAAAAATAAGAAGGAAAGAAAGTGGAATGGAAAGGGAGAGAAATGGAAGAGGAAGTGGTAGGGAAAAGGAGGAGGAAGTGAAAATTATAGGAAATAAAATGAAGTGAAAAGAAAATGCAAAATAAGGTAAGGAAACAAAAAAAGAAAAAGAAGTAAAGGCAAAGGGGAAGAGGCAGGATACAAGTAAAGACAAGGAAAGTAAGGGGGACGAAAGGAACTGGGGAAGAAAAAGGCAAATAAAAAAACAAATGGAAATGTGTCATGAAGAATAGTGACAGTGAAAGGTGTGGAGATAAGGGAGGAGGAGAGGAGAGGAGAGGAGAGGAGAGGAGAGGAGAGGAGAGGAGAGGAGAGGAGAGGAGAGGAGAGGAGAGGAGAGCAGAGGAGAGGAGAGGAGAGGAGAGGAGAGGAGAGGAGAGGAGAGGAGAGGAGAGGAGAGGAGAGGAGAAGAGAGGAGAAGAGAGGAGAGGAGAGCAGAGGAGAGGAGAGGAGAGGAGAGCAGAGGAGAGGAGAGGAGAGGAGAAGAGAGGAGAAGAGAGGAGAAGAGAGGAGAGCATGGTAAGTGGTTACTTCTTTATACTCCGTGTTCAGTTTATTTACACATAAAAAAAAATATAAAAAAAATAATAATAATAATAATAATAAATATATAAATATAAATAAATATATATATATATATATATTTGAACCATCACAGTTGACCAAAGACCTCCACACAACCCAAACCACACCACATAACTGGTGCATTTAAATGCCAAACCACTATGCTTTCCAAAAGAACATACTTCAAACTCTTTCAACTCTGCATTTATATGCTTCATAGCACATCTGTTCTAAAAAGGCAGCAAACACATTCTATTTTTTAAATTCTACTGTCTGAATATGCAGTAGGGTTGGAATGGGGTGTTTGTGTGAGTGCACTGAGTTGGAAACACATGTTATCTTTACTGGTTATTAATGTGCAGCTGGTAGAACTGGATGTTGAGCCAAGAGCAAAATGACTTTCATGAGAGCAGACCATCACATCGAGGGCAGGAACTTGCTCTGCGACAGGCCTTTTAAACACTGAGTTAAAAAATGAGTGAGCGGTGAACAGTTTTTCAGTTTGACATACTAGTGAGTGTTTGTGTGAGTTCAACTTTATCTCTCTAGCTCAAAATGTGCCAAATGTGTACAGGCAGTTAGTGAATCTTATCAATAGTGCACTACTCTATTTTTTATATCTGATTTTGATGTCTGCAAACTACTGCTAAAAAGTACAATTACTTACAGCAGTCAGACTTGCAGAAGGGACAACATTTGAAAGGTCAGTGTCCAATGCAAATATCACTTATGAGGCTTTCATATGCCTTTATTACCGTTTATCTCTAGTGGATCCATCCATGATTTTTCTGAATTCTGAACTGATTTTGAACTTTGCTTGACAGTTTGAGTTTTGAGTTTGAGGCGTGATTGAGTTTAATAATGAAATAGTCTAAATGTACCAAGAAAAAAACTCTTTCAAAGGAAAAGGATTGTCACACGAAATATCAATTTAATTAATTATATATATAACAAATATAATGATTATTGAAAATGAAAAAAAAAATATTATAGTATTAATTTTGAAATAATAATTTTTTTTTATTAAAAGTACTATGTATACTATATATCCAAAATGTATGGACAGTACGATTTTATTTTCATACTTTAATTCAGCAAGATGCATTAAATTGATCAAAAGTGACAATAAAGACATACAATGTCACAAGAAATGATTTCAAATAAATGCTGCTTTTAAAATTCCTATTAATCAAAGAATCAGTTTCTTTCATAGCAAATGTTTATTTAATAACAAATTACAAATTACATTAATACAGTTTTTCTCAATTGCTTTAGTTCAATTCTCAAATGAGACTGTTTTTCTCAGAACAATAAGTTCAGGTCTCGGAACAAATCATTTCTTGTTCACATCAGATTTTAATTTCTTGATGATTTGAGCAAATTGCATGTGTTTTGGCATATGTGTGCAAAAGAGCAAGTACAATTGTCTACAATTTGCACAATGACTAAACGCACATGGCTTGTTGAACAAAAATGATTGTTGATTCTCAGTGAAACTGTCAAACTCTTCACAACTTCTAAACATTATTTCATCGTGTGAGCCATCGCATGCAAAGTGATCCATTCATTGCTCAAAATCTGTCAGACATGCTATGTGCCATAAATATATGACATGCAATGTATGTAGGTTAATATTTGCTGAACAGGCAAATGGCCTGCCGTTGTAATGAATAGGAATCACAATCTTATCAACCAGCCAATATTTATATACTATATATATAGAGTGGTTAAAGTGGGATTTGGCAGGTGGGGGAACCCTCAAATTCTGTATAGGTGCAACAGGGAAAAATGAATCACCGTGGGACAACATATTGAGTATATGGTATAGCAATACTTTTTGGGACAAGAAAGTCACTGTGGTGTGGCACCAATTATCACAATAATTGTTAAGTCTGTTAAGTCTTCGTCGTCGGTTAGGAACCTGGGTGTGCTCTTTGATACCAACCTTTCTGTTGAAAGTCACGTGTCTAGTATCTGTAAAACTGCATTTTTCCATCTTCAAAATATATATAAAATACGCCATATGCTCTCATTGGGAAATGCGGAAAAATTAGTTCATGCGTTCATGACCTCAAGGCTAGACTATTGTAATGCTCTACTGGGTGGTTGCCCTGCACGCTTAATAAATAAACTACAGCTAGTTCAAAACGCAGCAGCTCGAGTTCTTACCAGAACCAGGAAATATGACCATATTAGCCCGGTTCTGTCAACACTGCATTGGCTCCCTATTAAACATCGTATACATTTTAAAATATTGTTGATTACCTACAAAGCACTAAATGGTTTAGCTCCGCAGTACTTGAGCGAGCTCTTAACGCATTATAGTCCTTCACGTCTATTGCGATCTCAAAATACCGGCCAGTTGATAATACCTAGAATATCTAAATCGACTGCTGGCGGTAGATCCTTTTCCTGTTTAGCACCAAAACTTTGGAACAGTCTTCCTACCATTGTCCGGGAAGCAGACACACTCTGTCAGTTCAAAGCTAGACTAAAAACATATCTCTTTGACCTAGCATACACATAATACACTATAGACTTCTATAATTCAATGTTAGGCTGCATAGATTAGGTCAGCCGGAACTGGGAACACTTCCCTTAAATCTTGATGTACTCGTTACATCATAAGAAGAATGGCATCTACGCTAATATTAGTGTCTTTGTTTTATCCCGAGGTTTTCCCGCAGCCTGCCGGATCCAGGCCGTGTCCAGATCTGACGAGGGAGATCCGCCTGGACCCGATGACAATGCAGTGCTGAAGTGTCAACTATCCTCTCCCTATGGAGGATCCCTTTCCCACTCTACAGATAAAGCGTTGTTGATAATCCGGCTCGCGTACCCCGAAGTGATAACATAAAACAAAATTCTGTATCAAAATTTATAGGGAAGACAAGTAGTTTGTTTAGGCATGGGTTGTATAGAATTGCAAACTTGCGCACATATTTTCAAAAGTACATAACTATAGAATCAATTCTGAATGAGCATGTGAACGCCGTCAGCGTTAATCACAGGTTCGCGTTTAAAAGTCTGATCATTTCGACGGAGGTGAATCAATCAAAACTAACTTTAGCTGGAAATAACATTATTCAAGAACCGCTATAAAGCCAAAACAATCTGTTACCTTAAATTATATGTTTATCTCTGTAAAGCTGCTTTGGAACAATCCATTGTTAAAAGCGCTATATAAATGAAGATGACTTGACTTGACTTGACAATACTTATTTAGTTGATATTTTAATGTTTTATTTTGGTCCATCTACATCTACACTGATGTGATAACAATACTATGTTAAAATTGCTGAACACCACAATATGGAACACAACCTTGTTTTTCACAATGTAAATTTAAACATAAAAATAGGAAGTCCAAAACTGACTCAAATTTAACATACCAAAATGGCTGAAGACAACTATAACAGAAATAAATCAATCACTGGAAATTTGACATTAGCCTACTTCACCTTCGACTTTTAACTCCAGTGCAACATCCACTTGCTCTAGCTAGAACAGCCCCACCCACATTACCACCCCCTCATAGACACTTTGAGGTAGTGAGGGGGGTTTGGGGGCATGCTCCCCGAGAAAATTTGGATTTCTTTGACCTACACGTGTGCAGATTAGGAATTTTGAAGGCCAAAACAATGTATAAGAAAACCTTGTCATTGGATTATTTGTCAATACCTGGTCTCTCCTCATCTTCATCTTTCTCTTTCTCTCAGTCTCCTTATCCTGCCTTATTCCTTCCCCTCCTAAAGCTGAACTTTGACTGATAGTTTTTTCATTTTCGTCTGTGTCATTGAAGAAAGTAAACATAGGCTCAACTGATATTTATAAGTTTTATTAATCATTTTCTGAAACAAGTTAATTTACTCAAGGCTACAGGAAAGCTGTAGTCTAAGTCAGTATTGCCAATAGGAACCTTCTACAAGCTTTGGAATTTGAAAACGTCTGTTTTTGCAACACAGTCTCATCCCAAGACGTCAACTAACTGACGCTTTTGACCATACGTCAACATCCGACGTTTTAGGGTACCCTTTAACGTCAGTTAGATGACGATCCTGGGGCGTCATCCAACTGATGCTTTACCTTTAACGTCAGTTAGATGACGCGGGTAGGTTTAGGTCTGGGGTAGGGTTAGTATTAGATAACGTCATCTAACTGACGTTAAAGGGTACCCTAAAACGTCGGATGTTGACGTATGGTCAAAAGCGTCAGTTGTTTGACGTCTTGGGATGAGACTGCGTTGGTTTTTAAATGTTAAAACTAATTTTAAATAATAAAAATTCTAGGCTACGACGTTTACCGCAGTTGGTGGAAGTGGCAGAAGTTCCCTTAGGCATCATGCGCTGTGGAAACGCGTCAAAGCATTCTCACGTATAATTATGCAGCATTAACGCACTTAGGTGATTTTGAATGAATAGCCTATTTCATGTCGATATACAATGGTTACATAATGTTAAAACTAATCCTGCTATTGATATCTTTGTAAGACTGCCGACCCTATAGAACCTTGGCAAGGGGATTTAAATGTCCGGCGAATATCGAACCTACAACTAACTTTACCGCGCTCAACCACCGTGAGTGCATTTCACGCATGTGAAATCGCTGGCGTTCAGGAGGAAGGACTTTGTCTGCATGTGTGATGCACTCAAGTCAGAACCGTGACTGAGAACATAACGTCGGGATGTGTGTTTGTTCGGGAAGGGGGTGATATAACGTTTCTTATAACGTTTCATGAATGAAATTGATGAGAATTTGATGAGAATGATTTGATTTGATTTGATTTAATCTATTTACCGTATTTATTAATTTATTTGAGGTGACGGAACGCAGTTCCTGACCGTTCCGGCCCACTTTAACCCCTATATATATATATATCATAGGCGTAGATTACACGGGGGACGGGGGGGACGTGTCCCCCCCACTTTTTATACAATGTAAATTCGTCCCCCGCACTTTTTCATAGGGCAAGTGTGTCTACGACAAGCTGATGTTTTCGCGGGTGTGTACTGTATACCCTACATCGAGATTTCAAATCCAAAGAGTCAAGGATAGTCTATCTACATCCGTGACTTTCACGTTTCCATGGTAATCAGTCACTCGTGCATTAGCCTATGACACGCCCATGCGCGCACCCGCGCCGCATCCATCAGTTTCATAGAGTTCAAAATGGCAAAAAACTCTTCACTCCTTTTTCACGAAAAAGTCAAGCACTGTAAGTAAGTTGTCATGTAGTATCCGAATTGTGTTGCACAATGATGAATAACTCCGCCTATTTCTCTTGTTGAATAATTAACAGGTTTTGTTGTAAATTCACTACCCGAACAAACATGCAATATTTTTAATCTATTTTACTCGTAATGCAGTTTATTTTCACAGATATGTTATCAAAGCCCTTCAAATTAGAATACACATGCTAAATGTTAATGCTGAATTTGTATTTTCATGCATTAACAGCCACGATCTGCTTGAATCAGGCAGCGGTGTAACGTGTACATGATGTTTATCATAATTTGCTAACACTTTACAATTAGATAAAAACGTTTGTAGACAAACTTTAAGTTCTCTTGAAAAAGCCTAACTAGAAAGTTTGAAGAGTTAGAAAGTTTGCCCCCGGACCCCCCTAGAGGTCCTGAGATCCACCTACAAAAATACTGTGCCACAGCAGACTATATGATGGTCTACGAAAAATACATATTTTATTATCTTATTAAAATACATGATCACGATTTTACCACCTCCGCCTCATTTTAAGCCAGGAAAAACCCTGCATGTGCAATATAAAGAACTGGACAACTTTCTGTTTTATTGCTTTAAAAATAAATAGCATATTAAGCTAATTAAGCAAAAACCTCAACAAAAGTCTGAAGAAGAAAAACTGGTATTACACTTGACATTCTGTCCCCCTCACTATTGAAATGGTGGCTACGGCCCTGATATATATATATACTGGACTAATAAATGAAAAAATTAGTGCGTGTTTGTGTGTGTGTGTGTGTGAGACAGAGAGAGGGTGAGAGAGAATCAGCTCAAAGAACAGCCTCCTGCTGTGCTGACAAATCTGATCTGCCTCAATTACTGAGCGGCAGATCTATCTTCACATGACCCACATAACACATAATTGTACAGACACACACTGGACAGGAGACACACATATTGGAGGGAAATATCGTTCACTTCACTCATAAGGCTCGGCTGATTTTTCTCTCTTTTTTCATCCCTCGTTCCATTCCTCTCTGAGTCATTTCTGCCACGCGGTATTGAAATAGATGACAAATTCAGTCTCAGTCAGGCAGCCGATGTACACCTGAGAGCCTTTCCACCGCTCTCACAGTATGTTTTTCAAAGTGGAAAATTTTCTCATAAAACTTCAGCTCTCTTCATCTGTCCCTTGATGCTCTCTCTCTCTCTCTCTCTCTCTCTCTCTCTGTCCCAGAGGTCTGCTGCAGCGCAGTTGAGCTACTGAGCTTTAGAGAAGCTATTAAACGTCCTTTTGTTCAAATTGATTAACAGCAAGGACACCATTAATTGAAAAATATGCACCAAATTAAAATAAAGAGAGTGAGAGAAGACATACGGACCAAGAAAACTAAAATCCATAAATACAGACCGACAGCACCGGGGCTATGAATCATTTCTGATTATTTACGTTCAAAACCGGTGACCTGTGCAGAGGTCACTCATAGATTACTGCGTTTAAAGGGATTATTTCTACCCCTCATAACCCTATTAGCTCCGTATCACGACTCAAAGACAATGTGGCCTGTTAGCCTAATTAAAACTAATTACTGATGAAAGCTTGATGTAGCAAAGCTGGGGCGACACTCTTGTCAACAACGCCCTGAGCTGTCTCTCTCTCGTTCTCTCAGTGGAGGCCATCTGTTGGAGGTGATTAATCGAGATTACAGTGACCCTCGGTGTGGGACTCACTCGGGCCGTGGCAGAATCACGATGCCTCAGTACGCTGGGCTCTTCACGCTCCGCTTAATTCATGTCATTGGGCTCCAAAGATCAGCTCCTACAGGGGGGCTTGTAACCTCCTAAATGTCGGTAGCAGTACATCACCGCGCCTCATCTGACATCCGACCGCCGGAGCGCTCGGCTCAGGGGGGAACTCCCACACTGGCCCGTGAGTGGATTAGCATTTTAACTGACGTGACTCTCTCAGTACAATGGCTTTTGGTTCCCATGTTCACCTCTATAGTTTTCGCCTAGAGCAGTTTGAAAATGAATTACTGCTTCCAGGAGCCAGATTTCTTATGATGGGAATCCAGGACTTTAATGATTAAATGATTCACTGGAGTGAAGAACAGGTTTATTCTCATTACACAATTACCCAGACAGTACAGGTCCTTCAATGTCAAGACGGTGGCCTCAGGACGCCTGCCTCAGAGAAAGAATTAACAGGGACAGTGATTTTGCTGTTGGGACACGTTATTAGATCAAGAAAATATCGACCGCAAAAAAAATAAAAAAAGAATAATTACGATGAATGCCAATCACAATCAAGTCAAGCTCTAAAATCTGATTGGCTAAAGGGAATGCTGTACACCCAAAAAGATAAAACAATAGAACGATAGATAGAATGATAAAATAGCTCAAAATAGCTCATACCATGTAATAAGATTTCGGTTTTTACCACCCACCACCTCACCGATTCCAATCATAGAGGCAACACAGCTTCTCCTGGTTCCTCACCATCTCTGCAGAAAACTTTTCTGGAGCATGCAATCTCCCGGACATCTAGCAAACTCTTCATCATCAGCCAGGCTATCGACTGACCTTAACAACACCACTGTCAGCAAGATCAGCTGTTTGACCAATAGTTCATTTAAAAATTATTTTTATCAACTTTTATCTTTGGGTGAACTGCCGCTTTAAGAAAGGTGAGAAAAGAAATATGAAGACATATCTGTGAATATAATGTCGAGTGTTACTGACTATTGATATCTTAAATAGTGTGCAGGTGGAAAGGCAGCACTTTTTGAGCAGTGATGCATCCGCAGGGTTGCCAACTCTCACGCATCTGGCGTGACACTCACGCTTTCAGCATCAATCTCACGCTCTCACGCACACGCAAGAATGTCACGCCAAAATCCTCTCAATTCGTTAATTTTCTGTTGACGACTAGACCACAGCGTATTAATGACAGGAGAGGAGTTTAAGGCCCACAGCTGTAACATCTGCCTACAACCTTCTCACGGCAGTATTCTCTGATCGTTGATTCGCTCATTTGCTGAAAACCTTGCACCTGATACGTCAGTTGCGTGTGAAAAGTTCAGAGAGAGTTCAGAGCATTGGTTCAGGTTCGGAGTCGGAGCCGACTGATGCACGTTTGAAAGTTTGAATGACAATCAAGGTAAGCAGATAATAAAATGGTGTGCCTTGTCACTGATGTAGCCTTGCATTATCAGTCTGTGTGGCGAGAGTACAGACTTCAACTATAGTTGCAAACGTTGTCTGACGTGCGTTATGTGGGCTAGCTAATTGCTCAATGAAAATAGGCTCTTGGTACAAATTACGTTTTGGCAAATGGGGAGGGTGGCATTTATTTTTGGCAAAATTCCCCAAATTGTCAAAGGTTGTCCAGATTGTGCTGAGCCTGCCACACTCAAATGCGGATGCTGAGCGAACCTTTTCAGTTATTGGCCTAAACAAGACTGACCACAGACTGTCACTTGATGGCACACCGTGATGGGAAGTTCCAACCCGATCTCACGGGAATTCGTACGAATTCTACGAGGTGGCTAATTCGTACGAATTCATACGACCTCACTCGTACGAATTAGTACGATTTGGGCTAAAACGTACATATTTGACGAGTTGGCCAATTCGTATGAATTCGTACGAATGACCTACCCCTAACCCCGCCCCTAAACCTACCCATCACGTGGGTTTAGACAAATCGTACGAATTCGTACGAGTGAGGTCGTACGAATTCGTACGAATTAGCCACTTTTTAATCACTCGTACGAATTCGTACGAATTGGTCGTGAGATAGCGTTGGAAGTTCGGATCATTTTACTGACTCGCTTGTTCGATCTTGTTCATTAAAATGAACGAATCTTTTTTCGAGTAATTTCATTCATTTAAAGGGCTTTAAATGTTATTACTTTAATAAATAATTACTTTACCTACCGAGTCTTTCGTTCATTTGTCACGTGACAGACACAATGAACGGATTGTTCATGAACGGATCGAACCCTTCAGAGGCAGAGGCAGTGATCAGGCCAAACTGCCACTGTGGTGTATATAACTAGCCTGGTCCCACGATACTCTCGTACATTTCATTTGTACAGAGAGTCTGGCCTCGCTCCATTGACAAGCGTTAACTTCCTTGTAGGCGGGTACTCTGTTGAAGTTTAAAACTATTGGATCTGCCCAGAGCCACTCTGGATCTGCCATAACCAATCGCTAACGTTTGGTCGTGACGTATGACGACTCAAACTAGCGCACGACATCAACGTCATCGTTCTCAGCCACTCCCTCTGTTCGCTGATTGGACCGGTAAAAAAACTGATCGGAGAAAACCAAAGAATACACCACAATTTTGAAGGAAAATAAAAATTGAGCGGAAGTACGTAGGACGGTGGAGCCAGGCTAGTATATAACAGGCCTAATTTGTGAAACTTGTGTGTTGTGGTTTTCTGGGGAGGTGGAGTAACTATTATGTGTCCCTTTTGTTTTGAGATTTCTTATTGTTTAGATGTTTTTGTTTTACATGTTTGTTATTTAATCACCTCTATCTTTATTTTTTTTTTATAGTGCAATCAATAAATTAATTGTGCATTTTTGAAAAAAAAGAAGTTTTTTTTCTAAATCAGGGTTTATACTAAGTAAACAAGGACTGACATTTTTTAAATTAGGGTTAACAAAAAAATGATCCGCACGCGCACTGAAATTTTAGTCTCACTCCAGCTAAAGTCCCAAAGTTGGCAACCCTGCAAATGTCTGATTTTCTCTTTAAAGTGCCGATTCACAAAATGAACAGCAATTGAACAGCATTTTTCAAAGGATTGAAAACCCATGAAAGGCCTTGAAGTGGAGTTTAATTAGATGTTTGCCTAGGAGGCAGAAGTAATGGCCGGAAGTCATCCAGCTACAACACCTTTTAACACTGAAGTTCAGCTTTGCTTTGCGTTTGATAATGCCTATATATATTAGGTATGTGGAGTATATTATGACTAGGGCTGTATTGACAGCACATCAAAGATGACATTTATAGTTTGATTTTTGTGATAACTGATAGTATTTGAAAGCTGAGACTTTGTTTAATATCAAAAGTAACAAAGCTCATTGTGATTATTGGATAGCAGGTGCACTATAATGTTTAGTGAAGTGTTCTTCACGCATCAACAGAAAACAGCACAGACTAAAAGATCGATCTTGAGATTTAAGAGTCAATATCGGCTCATCAAAATGAAGATGGATTCAAATCGATTCATTGATTTCATTAACCCAGCCATTATTAGGACTGTCAATGAATTAAATTGGTAGCACAGTGTACTGCAACATAAAGTAACGCAAATCAACACTTCGTGTCATTTGAACCATACGTAAATTCCATGATATGATATTTTCCTATTTTCAGGACCAGTTTTGTGTGCCATAATAATCTTTTATAACAATGTTGAAGTCCTTAATGTCACTTTTAATTTATTCTTCCTGGATTAATGTATTATTTTTTTTCAAAATTTCTGAACAATGATGTATGCAATTAATATGCTTCACTAATTGGTTAACAACAATTCATTCAATTAACATATTAATTTTACGGACCTTGTAGTTTTTTAAATGAGCTCAAGCTTTTCATGGAGTTGATGGAGTTCAGTTTTTTCTTCATTTGAAAATTTTTATATATGCAGCATTTATCAAGGATGCCAATTATTTTACACATTATTTACTACAATTATGTCAAGATTGACAAATTAACTTATAACTTGTAACTAGTGCATCACTTCTGTAATGCATAATTTTCCTTTCACTGAGAGCAATTTTGTCTGCCACAAATAATTTACGGGCTTTTATCAGTAAGTACTCGTATACGTAAATATTGTAATTGAATCATCGGCGTTTTGTGTAAATGTATCTTAAAATAATTTGTATTAGGCCCTGGTATCCTATTTACATACTTATAAATGTAAGAATGTTATTGTCGGGAACTCAGCAATTTAGCTCATGGAAAACCAGCAAAAATAGAGCGGATCCCTCTTCAGAATCCCCCAAAATTGTTGAGAGAAATCCTTCTGCTTGCTCACGCATGACTCCCTGCATGCGCTCCTCCACTTGAGACCTCGTCTGGAGCTAAGCGATAGCCAAACCACTCACTCTGCCCTACAGAGTCTGGAGCAAGAGCCCCGTCCCAGCCAAAACCCTCCCGTTAAGACCACAAATACCACAACGACGTGCCAGACAATTATGGGGTGAACCAACAAGCAGCAAGTGGCAGAGGAACCTTGTCTAGCAGAGCCAAAACCTCTGCCAAATGATTAGTGAGGGGACAGTGAAGTGTGACAGCAAGCACTACAGCATTGAATCCCAGCTGTTGAATACTTCAACAATCCCTCTGATGGCCAAACAGGGTCTCAGATGAGAGGGCGCATGAGGGTGATTAATTACTACGCCGTCACAGGGTTTGTTTTTCACTAATACCTCATCAAAAATGCAAATATGTTGAGGCATCATATCGTCGCTGTCAGGCAGAAACCTTTTTTCTTCTCTTCATAAATCATTATTATTGGTCACCATTGACATCTGTCTGTGGGTTTTGCGAATATTTAACCAATGCAAAGTATTAAAAAGAGCTTGTGACTAAACCTCAGAACTCCATTGGATCCTCAAACTGTTCTTACAAACCGTTTCTGCTCGTTTACGATGCAAAGGTAAATAAAGAACTGATAGTTTGAAAGTACAGAGATTTCTTTACTCAAGAAAACCTAATGTGATGCCATTATTGATTCCATGATTGTGTAGACAAATGGTCAAAACATGATTGATTTCAGAAATGTAAGAAGTATGTGTTAAAGAGAGATTGAAATTGATCTAATGTCTTTAGAAAAATGTAAACATTTCGTAAGAGCCTCAACGTTACAGCACTCTTAACCTTTAAGTGAGAGTTTAAGTGACATATCTAATTGCTAAGTAATTATTATATCGTCATTGTCATTAACAGGCCAGTTGATGTTTGTGTAAATCTCAGTTGGAGACTGGATGCTCACATTGATTTTTCAGTATGATGTATAATTACTACGCAAGAATTAGCAAGAACGTAGGTAATGACTGATGTTGTATGCACACACACACACACACACACACACACACACACGGAAATTAGCTACACAAGACTGCAATCATTTAAAATTACTCAAATAACATTGTTTAAAGCCAATTCGATTGATGCAAAAGGATACAATTACAATAAACAATCCAATTGAATTATTCCGGAACTTCTTCATAACACATAGCAGAATGAATAGAAAAGCGACTGCTGAGCCTGAATACTCTGTCACACAGAAAACAATACATGGTGTTTATAATCACAGAAAAAAAAAACTATCACTTCAATAAGCACATTTCCTTTCCACTGATTATTTTGATTAATAATGATTATAAGAGACGAATGATACAATTTTGTGAATTCAAATGTTTTTTAGGTATTGGTGAGTGACTAAATGTGAACTTAAAAACAGACGTGCTTTAATAAGAGCCTTGGATTGGATAATTCCTGTAAATGAATCCCTAATTATGGTGATTTAACTTTTAATTAAAAGAGTAGACCACCTAAAAAGATTAAAAGCAATTATTTTTCATGTGATTTGCTCAAGTTTCCATTTCCGATGAATTCAAACATCATTCACTAAATGTATATAAAATGGCAATAATGTTCTAGTCTTGAATGACGAGGTTCACATCTAATTTTATTTAACAAAAAAGGTGTAAAAGTTGAAATTAACAGCTGGAGTGCAAATTACGCTTGAGAGCTCAACTGTAATTTAATATGTTTGATTCTCATCACCCGTGTCCTTAAGATTTTAACTGGATCATTGCTCTTTAAAACATGAGATTATGCTAAACCGAAAACTGGTTACGACAACCCGGACGGTTCATTTCACTTAAAAAGCATGACCTTCTGCTTCTTTTATCTGTCCGTCCCAGCACTCCCTGAAGAGACCCAGCACCTCCCTGAGAGACCGCTGATATGACATTTTTCTCACCATAGCCAACGGCACGATGCCAACAAGGTCTTTCTGTGCCAGGTTGATGTGCGTCTCGGTTTCCTCATTGCCGGCCCTGATGCCCGGGTATTCCACCGCCCAGGAGATGGACCTGCTGCCTACCGTGCTCCCGACACCATCCACCTCCAGATCCACCTGAACGACCCTCTGCCAGCCCGGCTCCACGCTGAAGAAAGACAGAGAGAAACCAACAACAGCTCTGAAACTGAGTTTTCTAATAATACGTCATAATTAGGGCCCTATGACTTCCGCAATGCAGACGGAAACACAGAACACAGTCATTAAAATGGCATTTACTATATAATGAATCACATGATATACGATAGGGATGTCCCGAGCTGATCGGTATGGTCTATCCTAAGCCCGATCCTTTATTTTACGTCAGCTGTCATAAAGGTTTTGGTATGCATGCACCTTCATGTGGGTTTGCCCAATTTCCATTAAAAGAAAAAGAAGAAACTCTAATGTGCTAGGACCAATGTGATCTATTCATACGCGCACGTTAAAGCTTCCGTGTTTTGCATATTTGATGCGACCGTTTGTAAAGTAACACTCAAAAGTAATTTATTTTCCAGTGGTTCTTTACAAAAGTGCACATTACATATGCAAAATACAGATGCTCGAACGTGTGTGTGTGAATTGCTAGTACAGACCTACCTTAGAACAGATTTATTGTTTATTTTTACCCGCTGTCAGACTATCTATGCCGCGTTTCTCTGGGTTGCGTCTTGCTTCGGCCTTGACTAACAGATGGGCATTCTGACACCGCAAGCTTCATGCTTATAGTCTCATATTCATAATTGTGATCACAAAATGTCTACCATCATAACAGATGTTTACATCTCGTCTTTATACAGTATATACCTTATTAGAATAGATGAATAGAACTTTTGAATAGTCTTCAGGTGACTGTGGTCTATCAGAACATCTGCCAGTTGCTGCAGAGATGTTGAAGGAGAGAATCTGCTTCTCAGTCTTCTCTCTCAAACTGCCCACAGTAGTTCAAAAATATTCAAGAAGTCAGGTGATTAAGCTGACCAGGGCAGATAAAGTTCATCTTGGTGCTCCAAATGTCCAGGTTTTATGATCATAACAGCATCTTTTTCACATTTTAGCAATGATGTCTGAGATTACATTTCTAGCAATTGCAGCTCTTATATTGATGTTGGCTTTGTAAGGTTTTCGAGCCCGTTCTCATCCTTTGGCGTCATATAGGTGACGCCATATGACAAAACGGCGAAATACTACGCACATGGCACCCTTTAGCGTGAATATAACACGCGAACCCAAGGCGTCATAAAGTTGACTGGCATCCTTTAGCGTGAATATGAGACGCAGACCCTACCCCACACCTAAACCTACCCATCACGCGTGTTGACGCTAAAGGGTGCCATGTGCGTAGTATTTCGCCGTTTTGTCATATGGCGTCACTTATATGACGCCAAAGGTTTTCTGTGGTCAGTTTTTTGTAGAAACGGTCTTCAGGGTGAATATTGGGGTTTGCTGTCACTTTGCTGTTGTTCTGTGTTGTTTGGACAGAATCCTTTTTAATGTTTGACAGTCCCCATTACTCACTTTCGGTTTTGCCCCCTTGTTCTTCTTTGCTGATTAAGTCTTTCTATGATTTGTGTCTGTTTTAATGTTAACAGTAAATCTATGTTGCGCAGCATTTTGTTTGCCAACATTTATTTATTTATTTATTTATTTATTTATTTGTTTGTTTGTTTATTTATTTATTTATTTATTTATTTATTTATTTATTTTTTTATTTTTTTATTTATTTATTTATTTATATTTTTGAAACAGGAAAAGATTAAGGACAATCGGGCCTGGCTCAGTATAAACTGATTTTCAGCAGGTTCCTGCTCTGCAGAACATAAAACCACGTACACAACAAAGCTCACACACTAGACAGCTAGAGACAACAACAGACACACAAACCAAGATATTGGGCAACAGGAGGGGCTATAAAGCCGTCTCAATGGTCACAGATATACCTGTCCACTAAATGGCGAGCAAATGTTTTTTTAAACAGTCTTCTTGATGTGATAGTTCTGATGTGCTGTGGGATCTCATTCCAAGTTTTTGTAAGCACATAAAAAAAAAGATCTCTGTCCATAACAGTTTCTAAAAGCCGGTAAAGGCAAAAGTCCATTTATAAATGATCTCGTAGTGCGCTCAGACCTTGAGCTAAGTTTCGGAACCAATTCGTTTAGAGCAGTTACAGTGTGTCCATTTGAGATTTGATGAAACAGGTTTATCCCATGGCTTATTTTTTAGTTCTGAAATGTCAAGGCATTACACAAAGATAGTGCAGTACAGTGGTGAGTCCAGCCTGGGAGCCTAACATGGATCTTATGAGCTCTATTATAGGTCTTAATAAGTCTTTTTACTGGTTCAATAATCTCATTTGTTGTTAGTGACCAAACAGGTAAACAATACGACAAAGTGGACAGAATGATGGCATGAAGATAGAAAACAACAAATATGATCTACTTTTGCTATAAACGTATAACTTTTGATTAAACTTTCTGGTTAGGGTTTGAACATGTTCTTGTTGTAAAATATCAGGAGTTAACCAAGGTACTGTATTTTGTCTAATATGTATTTTACAGGTAGTTGTACATTTTTGACGTATTTGACGTAAATAAAATCAATTGTTATTTTCATCTGATTACATTTTAAAAGATTCATAAATTGTTCGTTTTATGCCTCCATTAAGATAACCACAATTTTTGATGATAAGAAAAAAATCTAAACAGAATTTCTGGGTGGGAAATAAAAACATTTAATAGGAGCCTATTATAAAATAAAAATAAAAATAAATAAGTCGTGAAAGTTTTATGAATTGATTAGATATGCCTTTTGATTATTAAAATCTAATCCACTAGAAAAAAAAAAAAATCATAGGCCCTACACATTTTTTTTGTAAATCTTTTATAAAATTGATGTATTATTTGATTTATTATTTTCCTAAAAAAATCTGACATAATTTTGTAAAAAATAAAACTGATTTCATAGGGCCTTACATGATGTTGAGAAAGAAGTCATGAGGTAAAAAAAAAGATAGACAGAGTTGAAAATGAATTGTGTGATGTAACTAGTCTCCTGGGGAATCAGGTTTGAAGCCACGTCAAGTCACTTAGAGTTTACAGTCACGAGCCGATCGAGGAACAAGGAAATGCACAAGTTAGAGGCATCATAAAAGAGTTGCTGTGTGCAATGACACAGCTCTCAGCGTAAACCACACCGCCACACATTAAAAGAAGGATAGAGAGGAGAAACCCAACAGAGGGGAAAAGTAAGGCAGGAGGTAAAAGAAAGGAAGTGATATGGAGAGACAGGGAACAGATGGAGGTAGACACATACAGAGACTACAGCTGACAGGAACAGAAGAACCAACGAGAGGGAGAAAGACAGAGAGAGAGAGAGAGAGAGAGAGAGAGAGAGAGAGAGAGAGAGAGAGAGAGAGAGAGAGAGAGAGAGAGAGAGAGAGAGAGAGAGAGAGAGAGAGAGAGAGAGAGAGAGTGAGAGAGAGAGAGCGCAAGAAACAGAAACAAAGAAACAGAAACTTCATTTTCTGCCTGAGGTGGTGGTGATCACCTTGCATCAAATTGCATGCAGAGTTGAAGAACAACAAAACTCTATCTAATGTCTTTCTTTGGCTTTACATCTCCTGAACTTTTCAAGCAAGTGGCGAGGATGGATCCAGATAACAGTGTTGAGAAACTACTCGAAAATTTTAGTTTGTCAAGCTACAAGCTTGAAGTAGTTAAAGTTTTAAAAATTAAAGCATCATTATAAGCAAAAAAATATAGACTGAAGCAGTATGTTTTCAAAATTCAATCAGGTGTTTTTCTTCTGAAAAAAAAAAAAAAAAAAGGATGGCTTTGGAATGACTGAACAATCCCAGTTAGGCGGACAGTATCAAAACAATGAAAAGGTATAGGCTAAACTCTCCTAAACAACAATACAATCTTTTTTTTTTCTTTTTTTTTTTTTTGCATAACTAAGTCAAAACATAGTCCAGGAACTGAACTGATTCAATAATGATTGGGACTTTCCAATGAGAAAGAGGATTTTCTGAATGAACCAATTCATTAGAAAGAATCTGTCTTTCTCACGCTACATATGAGAGAGTGGACTGTCCTAAAGAACTGAATCAATATGAATCAGATTTTTAACACCACATACAGGAAAGGTCTAGCTGAATGAACTGTTTCACTAGAATCAGACTTTCCAATGCTTCACATGAGAGAAAGGATTGTCCCAAAGAACGGATTGACTAGAATGAATCAGACTTTTCAATGCAATAAATGAGAAAGACGACTGTCTGAATGAACTGATTCAATAGAATTAAATAAATATGTCAATGCTACATAAACAGAGGACTGTCCCTACTTAATCACCACTGAATCACTAGAATGACAGTGATTAATACACTGACTAATACACAGTGATTAATACACTTAATCACTGTGTGATTGTGGTGCTTTATTTTCAAACGTTTTACAGACTACATATAATTTCTGCAGTCTCTACACCAATAAAATGTGCAACACTTGACATCAGGGGTATAGCATATAAAGTTCCAAGTGTTTTGTTCCCAGCGGAGGTCCGGACCATACTTTTTCAACACTTATACAATTTTCATCAAAAAATCCTTTCATCAAAAAAAGCTTGAAAGAAGCGCGTTTGGCTCAAGATAAAAATATTAGAGGATGTAGTGCCGAAAGATCATTACCGTAAACAACCCTAAGCGCTTGTGGTGTGTAACGCTCCAAGCTAATAACTAGCTATAGTCTATCAACTCAGTTGTGTGACACCTAAAATAAATGAAGTCTTATAGGATGACTGAATATATGAATTTGAAGAATCATATCAGGGAGCCTTTTAAAATTCACTTTGAGACTACTTAATTGGGTCATTTAAAATGACTTAATTCCATGATGTTGAAGTTACATGAACAAATTATGTTTGTTTAACTTAACTGATTCACGTGGAACCGATGTACATTATTAAAACACACTATTTTTTTCAGTGACCAATTCACTAAGAATCAGGTTTTTTATGCAACTGTTACTAAAAGGTGCAAAAAAGCAATCATACAGCATATTAAATAATATTGTTGACTATAAAAAAGCCAATTAAATTACAAATGTATTACATAAAGCCATTTTAAGTTATTTAACCAATATTTTTTTTCAGTGTAGGCTTTAGGCTTTAGTTGCATTCTGTTAGTACACAGTACATATGAATAGGAGAAGCTTCTCTCAGAGTCCATACAAGTTTCCTGATTACACATTTACAGAAAGAGTGAAAATGAAAACAGCACCCCAAATCCATTTTGATTTCGACAGCTCCATCTTCTGAGAGCATCTTTCATACAAATTAACATCCTCTCATGAAACAGCAAGAGAGAGTCAGACACTGGGTATGAAAAGAAACATCCCAGTTGTGAATCAACAACCCACTTTTCCTGACAAAACAGAGGTTCAGTGAATGGCAAATGAAAATGGAGGAAATGCGTTTCATTTCAGAAACACTGACTCGTTGCTCCTTTCACTGGTCTCATGGCACACACATCCTCCAAGTTTCACAACAGCCTGTCAAAACAGATGCTGAGTTGTTCTGAGGACCAACACAATCGGGAAGCCACAATCAGAGGCCCAGGGAAGAATCATACACTCCCTATTGTAAATGAATATTTGATTGAACTTTTATTGTCTTGCAAAACATCACTAGTTACTTTTGATTACAACAAGGTTAATGCTATGCAGCTGAGGATTTAAATTGATTTATTATTGTATGTTCAAAAAACAAAATTTGGCACAGTCTTTACCTTGAAATCGTCTCGGTTACGTATGTAACCCTAGTTCCCTTTCGAGGGAACTCTACACTGCGTCGAGAATCGACACTTTGGGGACGCTCCCTAAGCGTGCGCCTCTGAAGTATGAATGAAACTAATCCAATCCTGATTGGTGTTGCGTCGTGACGTAACATGTGACGGCATACCCGGAAGTATAAAAGTGACGCTGTCACAACACACACTAGCTTTCGCTCTTCAGCAAGCGCTCTGTGTTGAAACTGTCTGTCTTATTTGGTGTTGTTTGTCAATCAGTTGATCAGAATGGCCAGCGAACAATTTAAAAGATGTGTGCATCCTTGCCCTCGTTTTATTACGGGTGGGGACACACATGCTTTGTGTATGAATTGTTTGGGAGCGCAGCATGCACAAGCAGCTCTTGAGGGAGCTGTTTGTGCAGACTGTGAAGCACTTCCTATTAGAGTGCTGCGCTCTCGGCTGGCGTGCTTTGATGAGCACGGTCAGGCTCGCGTTCCCCACGGTTCTGGTCCCGCGTCCGTTGAGGCGGCGCGGCGATTTAGATCGCGGGGTTCGCAGCGGGATCTTGCAGATGAGAATGAGACTGCTGCGGCACTTTCTCATTCTTCGTCTGAGGATCCCGTAGCCCCTGAGAGTGGCACAGGAGCCCGCATCGCGGCTTCTCCTGCCCACGATCAGGTCCCAATGCTTGAACTCTCTGCTTCCGAGGAAGTGGATGTGCTCAGCATTGACGCGGATGACCGTGATTTGGGCGCGCCAGTTCACGGCCAAAGCTATGAGGAGCTGGTAGAGGTTGTGACTCGTGCTGTGGCCAGATTTAACATCAGCTGGCCACATGATGAGCAGGGAACGCAAGTGAAAAGCAAGCTTGATGAGCGTTTCCTGCAGCACAGGTCACAACCTCAGCGCCGGGCTAACTGTTTTCCCCAAATCTTACTAATAAAGAGATAGAAACTCTCCTGGGAAAAACCCCACTCTTTTTCATATCTAATCACATTCATTAAATGATTATTTGAATGTGGTGGGTGTGAGATGGGCGGGTTATGGCAAGAAGCTGTAAATGGAGGAAGTTTTAGTGATCTATCTTTCTCTTGATATGGCATCTTCGCTTAAAGTCGCGGCGCTGCCCAACAATCGTGCAGGGCACCTCTGCACTGGTTGGCTGGGCTTCTATGGGCTGGTACGTTCCTGTACTCTAAGACGATTTTACAGGCGTACCATGGCACTAAACGTACCATAGCTTATTGTAGCAGTTATGATGGTTGAGAGACATCAGTGGATTAATTTGTCTGGTATAAAAAAATGGAAGACAAATATTTTCTGCTGAACGCTCCGCTATCACCTTCTGGCCTGTTCTCCGACGCTGTAACTTCAATCGTCGACAGGTTTTATGAATAAATAAATAAAATAAAAAATACATATAAAAATAAATATATATATATATATATATATATATATAAAACTATATATGTTGTCCCGCCGTTTTTGAACGTTTCGGGCTACATCGATTTCCAGCGAACGCACACCGTGGCGTTCACCCCAAGAGCTTGCAACCGGGCACTGACTATGGTCACAAAATTTTCTAGACTTTTTCCTGCCGGTCATCTGCTTCAGGAAGTCGAGAATAGTGCTCGAGAAACACCCGAGGCCGGTCCCAAGGGGCTGGTTCCCTTAGTAGATTTTGTAGAATGGCAACGCCTTCCAATTATCTATATGGGTCCTGAATATTTTTAAATATGGGTACGGACTGCAGTTCGGTTACCGACCTCCCAGCTTTTTTGGGGTCGTACCGACCGCAGGGGTTCCAGAACAGGCTCGGGTTATGGAACAAGAGGTACAGACTCTACTGGAGTTAAGGGGCCATAGAGAGTGTTCCCCTACCAGATAGAAAGTCCAGGTGTTATAGCCGGTACTTTTTAGTTCCAAAGGAGGATGTTGGACTGAGGCCAATTTTAGATCTAAGGCTATTGACTTGTTCTTTGAGGAGATCCATGTTCAAAATGCTTACAATTTCCATTATCGGAAACCAAATCAGATCCGAGGACTGGTTTGGCATGGTAGATCTAAATGTTGGGGCTGTCCACTCAGTTGCAGGGCAACCGATGTTGTTCTTCCAGCGGGGCCCGGAAATGATGTGTATTGCCCGCCGTCTATGACGCTTCGGGCCGCATCATTTTCCAGGGAACGCACTCTGCATCGTCTGTCCTCGAAAAATAAAAAAACGAGCATCAGTTATGGTCACGAAAACCGTATCGACTACAGCCTGCCGGTTTTCCGCTTCAGGCAGTCGAGAAGGGTGCTCGGAAACCACCAGAGACCAGTCTCGAGAGGCTGGATCGGATGTGGTTCTTGCAGCAGGGCCCGGGAACGATGTGTATTGCCCGCCGTCTATGACGCTTCGGGCCGCATCATTTTCCAGCGAACGCACTCTGCGTCTTTTTTCCTCGAAAAATAAAAAACGAGGATCAGTTATGGTTACAAAAACCGTATCGACTACAGCCTGCCGGTCTTCCGCTTCAGGCAGTCGAGAAGGGTGCTCGGAAACCACCAGAGGCCAGTCTCGAGAGGCTGGTTCTCTTAGATCGGGTTCTTCCGTTCGGCCTAGCACTCTCTCCCCGCATGTTCATGTGTAGGTTTATGGATGTAACTCTGGCTCCACTGAGGCTTCAGGGCATCCGTATACTGAATTACTTCGACGACTGGCTCTTATTGGCCCAGTCTCGAGAAATGGCAGTTCGGCATTGAGATGTCGTCCTTGGCCAAAATTAGAATCGGGGGTTGAGACTCAACACTAAGAAAAATGTGTTGGAACCAGCTCAGAAGACTGCTCTTCTGGGCATGAAATGGAATTCGGTTACAATGCAGGCACGTATGTCTCCCGCTCGTATCGAATCCATCCTGGCCATGGTGTCCGGGATAAAGCTAGGCCAGGCCATCACTGTAAAGCAGTTTCAAAACTGCTGGGCCTAATGATAGCGGCATCCAACATTATACATTTGGGCCTTCTACACATGAGGCCCCCTTCAGTGGTGGCTGAGAGCCAAGGGTTTTTTCCCTCAAGGGAAATCTGTTCCGTATAGTCAGAGTTACGCGCAGATCCCTTCGTTCTCTGGTAATTTGGAAGAAACCTTGGTTCCTATCCCACAGGCCAGTGCTGGGAGCGTCATGTCGTCGGAAAACCGTTTCGACAGTCGCCTCCCTCACTGGTTGGGGCGCGGTCATGGACGGCCGCTTTGCCAGGGGTCTGTGGCAGGACCATCATCATTCTTGGCACATAAACTGTCTAGAGATGATGGCTGTGTTCAGGGCTTTGAGGAGCTTCCTCCCAGACATTAATGGTTACCATGTCTTAGTACGATCAGACAATACGTCTGTGGTAGCTTATCTGAACCAACAAGGGGGACTCAGATCGCGCCCTCTGTGCAGACTGGCGCATCAGATCATTCTTTGGTCCCAGGGGAAAATACTCTCTATCAGAGCTATGTATATTCCGGGGGTTCAGAATCAGGGAGCAGACATCCTGTCGAGGCAGGGGCTGAGGCCCGGGGAATTTAGACTTCATCCAGATGTGGTGAAGTCAGTATGGGAGAGGTTTGGACCATTGGAAGTGGATCTGTTTGCGTCTCGAGAGACGTCCCACTGTCCACTTTGGTTCTCCCTCTCACATCCAGCCCCGCTGGGGTTGGATGCCATGGTACAGGCCTGGCCGAGGCTTCGCCTGTACGCATTTCCCCCGATCGCTCTGCTTCCGGGAGTCCTGGAGAGGGTCCGTCAAGAGGGCATCAGTCTACTTCTGGTTGCCCCAATGTGGCCGACCCGAGTATGGTTTTCAGACATAATATCACTCCTGATAGCTCCGCCATGGCAGATTCCTCTGAGGAGGGGTCTGTTGTCTCAGGCGGAGGGCACAGTCTTCCACCCTCACCCAGAGCTGTGGAAGCTGTGGGTCTGGCCTCTGAGGGGGTTCAGTACCTAGATGCTGGTCTATCAGCTGGAGTGGTTGAAACCATACTTAGCTCTAGGGCTCCGTCTACTAGGAGATTATATGGCCTCAAGTGGAATGTCTTTTCCACTTGGTGTAGAGAACAGGAGTTAGATCCAGTTAACTGCCCAGTGGCTTCAGTTCTGGAGTTTCTTCAAAATCGTTTTTCTGCGGGTCTCTCCCCTTCCACACTTAAGGTGTACGTGGCTGCCATTGCGGCTTTCCATGCGCCTTTGAGTGATGGGCCTCTGGGGAGGCACCAGTTGGTCATTCGTTTTCTCCGTGGTACTCGGAGGATGAGACCGGCAACCAGGTCCAGGGTTCCTGCCTGGGACCTGGCAATAGTTCTTGAAGGGTTATCCCTGGCCCCCTTCGAACCTTTGCAGTCGGCTTCGCCTAAGGACTTAACGCTAAAAGTGGTATTTCTCTTGGCTATTACCTCACTTAAGAGGGTGGGAGATCTCCAAGCCCTGGTACACCAGCTTGCTTGGAGTTTGCCCCTGGCAGAGTAAAGCTTTTTTGCACCCGAGTCCGGGCTACGTGCCTAAAGTATCGAATACGGCTCGGTCTACAGTTCTTCAGGCATTCCATCCTCCACCTCATGTGTCGGCAGAAGAAGAGAAGCTTAATTTGCTCTGCCCCGTCAGAGCATTGAGCGTGTACCTTGAGAGGTCCTCTTCTTGGAGAAGGTCGGACCAATTATTAGTATGTTTTGGGTCACCTAAGAAGGGGCTCCCGGCATCCAAGCAAACTATTAGTTTTTGGATTGTTCAGGATATTACTGAGGCTTACAAGGTGCGCGATTTGCCTTCACCTTTAGCCGTGAGGGCTCACTCAACTAGAAGCATGGCTTCTTCTAGGGCCCTTCTTTCGGGAGTTCCTCTACAGGAGATCAGTGAGGCAGCCGGTTGGGCTACTCCACATGCTTTTATTAGGTTCCACAGTCTCCACCTTCCTAGTACGCCTGGAACACACGTGCTCAGTCCTTGCTGAGTGCCTAAACAGTTTCACTCCGGGACAGGCCTATTCGGTGCGTGGCCTAGTGGGCACTCGTTCCCCAAAGTGTCGATTCTCGACGCAGTGTAGAGTTCCCTCGAAAGGGAACGTCTCGGGTTATGACTATAACCCTTGTTCCCTGAGAAGGGAACGAGACACTGCGTCATTCTGCCACGCCCCTTAAGGCCTTGGAGCGTCTTGCTTCATCGCGAGGCTAGTGTGTGTTGTGACAGCGTCACTTTTATACTTCCGGGTATGCCGTCACATGTTACGTCACGACGCAACACCAATCAGGATTGGATTAGTTTCATTCATACTTCAGAGGCGCACGCTTAGGGAGCGTCCCCAAAGTGTCGATTCTCGACGCAGTGTCTCGTTCCCTTCTCAGGGAACAAGGGTTATAGTCATAACCCGAGACGTTCCCTGATAGGGAACGAGACGCTGCGTCAAACGCTGCGGGAACGCCCCTGCGTTGTGCGTCATGAAGCACGTATGGAATCAGCCCAATGGAGAGATGAAACGTCATAGGCGGGTGACATCATCGACCAGGAAACTATAAAGCACCCCAAAAACACAAGCGCATTAGCTTCTGATAGGCTTGAAGGAAGCGCTAACGGGAGTGCCGGGAGTATGGCGGAGCAACGCAGCATCTCGTTCCCTATCAGGGAACTAGGGTTACATACGTAACCGAGACGTTCGAGCTGCGTCAAACGCTGCGAGAACGCGAATACCCACGTCGCCATAGGACCAAATGACCGTCATGTGAGAACTAGCGCACAGAGGACGAGAGCACCTGTGCCCCAGGGGTAGAGCTTAAGTCTAGGTCATAGAACTTAATAAAAGTATGCGGTGAAGACCATCCAGCCGCATCACAAACATCACTCAGGGAAACCCCCGACAAAAGAGCTTTTGAAGCAGCCATACTCCTGGTAGAGTGGGCTCGAACAGTCAAAGGTGAAGGCTGACCAGCCGACTCATAAGCAAGTGAGATAGCCTCGACCACCCACTTGCTCATTCTCTGCTTAGACGCAGGACACCCTTTCCTGGGTGGCCCGAAACATACAAAAAGTTGTTCTGATTTCCTCCACAGGGCAGCTCTGTGGACATAAGCGTCTAATGCCCTAACAGGGCAGTGTAAATTAAGTTTCTCCTGGTCCGATGACATAAATGGAGGAGGACAGAAAGCTTGCAGAACCGTAGGTCTAACGACATTAGTAGGGACCTTGGGAACGTAACCTGGTCTAGGATGCAGAAAAGCTTTAACCCTCTGAGGTCGGCTATCGTGCCGGCGCGATAGTCTCGCTTTTTTCTTATCAGTGCAAAAGAAACTCAAAATACTCTGTTGATTTTGATCTTACATATTAAGTGTTGTACATCATTAGATCCTGATAAGTGTCTATTTTTTTTGTGGATACTCACAATAAAAACAAAGTGTTGTGCTTTTCGCCAAATAAAGAAAAACAAACATGATGCGCGTTCTGCCTTCTCTCTGTCAGTGAAGTCCATTCTGAAACGCGTCCTAAGATTAAATTTAATTCCGCGAATACTTGTCATACAGGCACGAGTGTTTTCCCATAATGAAGCTTGAACTCTCTTCTTTTAAATGAATGAATTTATATAAAAAAACAAATATTCTCAGCTTATGTAATCTGTATGAAAAGAGAGAGATGTCAGTATTTTTCTTTCCAGCTCATTACACCTAATTACGCGTTAATGTGCCACGCCCACGGAGAGCGCGCGCTATTCAAACGCAAATGATCTGAGGCAAGCCGTTCAAACATGCCAATGCCCACCAGCTGGATTATAAAACACATCGTGTTTAGTAAGTATCTTGTACAGCTGTGTACACAGCGTATCCTTTCGCTGTGAGGAATAATACTATCTAATCCTGTAAAATGTACCAGAAGTGCTGGTAGTTTCATTTCGAGGAGCAACGGATCCAGCTGATGTAGTGAGTCATTTATTCTAGTGCTTTGTTCTAATCGTGATATTGAATTTGTCGGACTGTAAACCGCAAAAAGACTGTTTAAATATGAATTGCGTGTCTGTGTGTAGGCTAAATGATGAGTGAACGGCAAAGGCGCGCGCGCGCTTTGTTTACTACAGTTATAGAGCGTGTGTCTGTGCGTTCATTCACTCACGCACCTACATTAGTAAATGTTATGTTTACATGAACAACACATACAAACTATATTGCTATAGCCTACTAAGATGAGTAAAAATAGACTGAAATATGTTGAAATAAAATGTCTGTATAAGCAACAAGCTGCAAATTCACATGTATATACTAATATATCATACACAATATATTACAGACTAAATATGAATGTTTAGACACGATTTTGTGATTAGTTTTGGATAGATTATAAAGTTTTGACTGTAAAAAAAGACTACTGTCACATTAAATAGGTACGCTTTTGTTCACCAATTTCTGCTCATAGTTAAATATACTATAGTATGATGTTTTGTCAAAAATAAAGTAGGTATATTGAATTATCAACTAAGATGTTATTATAGTGTTTGTTCCAATATTCAAACTAATGAATCCTTACCTTTTTTTAATACGTATGATAAAATGTATACTTTTTACAAAGAAATACACTTGAAATATTGTTAAAATTGTAATTGTTGTTAAAATTGTAATTGTTGTTGTAATTGTAACCTATTTGTAATTGGTTACAATTTCTAATTGCAAAATATGTATAGGCTATATAGATAATTTCTTTTGTCCTTGCATTCTTTGGGATCCTGTGACACACCTGTGTGAAAGGGCTAATTAATATGCAGCTCATTATGCGGCACATTATCCGGCCTTTGTCTTCTCAGGTGTGAACACGCCTCCACGCATATTGCCTTTCCAAACCAAAGGTCTCTAATAAAATTTAAATCAGTGTATGTGTTTGTATAAATGATTAGGCAGGATGATTTTCAGATCATTTTGAAGTAAAAATTCTAGGCAATTCTAACCCCAGGGGGGCTGGATGACTGATGGAGAACCACAATGTGTGGTCTCCTTGGAAGCGAATAGGTCAACCTCGGCGCGACCGAAACTCAACCAAAGGAGCTCCACCACCTCGGGGTGGAGTCTCCATTCCCCTGGCCTCGGCCCCTGCCTCGACAGGGAGTCTGCTACCACATTCAAATACCCAGGAAGATACATTGCTCTCAGAGATAGTAGCTTCCCTTGGGACCACAGGAGGATCTGACGGGCCAACTTGTAAAGCCGGCGAGACCGCAGGCCCCGCTGATGATTTATATAAGAGACCACCGACGTGTTTTCTGATTGAACTAACACATGATGGCCTCTCAGGTCTGTTAGGAAGTGTTTCAGAGCCTGAAACACAGCCAACATCTCTAGACAATTTAAATGCCACGATAGATGATGGTCCTGCCACAGACCTTGGGCTGGGCGACCACTCATGACCGCCCCCCACCCTGTGAGGGAAGCATCCGTCGTTAGCGTTATGCGACGACAAAGAGCCCCCAGCACAGGACCTTTGGAAAGGAACCAAGTTTCTCTCCACATGACCAGAGCACGAAGTCAGCGCCGCGTGACTTTGAACGTGCGGAGCGGATTTCCCCTCGGGGAGAATCCCTTGGTCCTGAGCCACCACTGTAGCGGTCTCATGTACAACAGGCCGCAAGGTATAACGTTGGACGCTGCTGCCATCAGACCCAACAGTCTCTGAAACTGCTTCACAGTGAGTAGCTGGCCTAGCTTTACTTGTTTCACAGCTGAGAGAATCGAAGCGATGCGGGTCGGAGAGAGTCGCGCCCGTATCGAGACCGAATCCCAAACGACACCCAGAAAAGTGGTCTTCTGGGAAGGAGATAATACACTTTTCTTTGCGTTCAGCCTCAACCCCAACTTTCTGATGTGAGCGAGGACGACATCTCGATGCCGAACCGCCATCTGCTCCGTCTGAGCTAAAATCAACCAATCGTCGATGTAATTGAGAATACGAATGCCCTGAAGCCTCAGAGGCACTAGTGCTGCATCCATGCATTTCGTGAAAGTGCGGGGTGATAAAGCTAGGCCAAACGGAAGAACCCTGTACTGGTACGCCTCGCCCCCGAAGGCGAACCTCAGGAACTTCCTGTGTTGTGGAAGGATGGAAATGTGGAAGTATGCGTCCTTTAGATCTATCGTGACAAACCAGTCCTCGGATCTGATTTGAGACACGATCTGCTTGATAGTGAGCATCTTGAATTTTAGCTTCCCTACCGAGCGATTCAATAGGCGCAGGTCTAAAATTGGACGCAACCCCCCATCCTTCTTTGGAACGATGAAGTATCGGCTGTAATAACCTGATTTCAAACTGGGAGGAGGAACCCGTTCTATAGCCTCCTTTTGAAGGAGCGTTTTCACCTCTTGTTCCATTACCAGAGCCTGCTCGGGGCCCACCACTGTGTGCAGAACCCCTCTGAATTTTGGTGGACGACACCTGAACTGGATAGCATAACCCTTTTCTACTGTCTGCAGGACCCAATGAGACATTTTTGGAAGGCTTTTCCACTCTGCCAGAAAATCTACTAAGGGTACCAGTCTCTCGAGACTGGCCTCTGGTGTAACTTGAGCAGCAAACGCAGCGCCCTGTAACGGCGCACCGGCAGGGAACAACTGGTTTGACCGCTCTGAGACCCACCTCAGAGGGACCCTCCAATGTGGGACCGTCTGCGCCCCGGCATAAAGGCGGGGTTGGCAGAACGAGCCCCTGAGGGCACCGAGGAGGAACGGGCACTGTAAAAAGAGGTGAACACCTTTCCGCCTCGGTGGGGACCACCCTCAGTATCCTGAACGCCTTGGCGTCAGGACTTCTTCTTAGCCGAAGCCTTCTTAGCCAATATAACTGTCCTCAGATCAGTTCTATTGCTAGAAGGCTTCGGCTGAGAGTGTCGCGGCTGAGCCCACTGTCCAGCAGGGGGAGCACGAGACGCGACACTCTGCCTCTGCTGCGCTCTATGTGATGAGCTCGTAGACGGCCGGGGCTGCTCCCGCCCAGCAGCCCCAGGGACGTGAACTTTCAGGGGAAGAAACTTTTTAAAAGCTGCAGTTTGTTTCTTCTCTTCCTGGAATTTGTCGATACCGAATTAACAGCATCACCAAACAAACCCAGGGGAGAGAGAGGAGCATCTAAAAGAAAAGCCTTTTCTTTCTCTTTTATATTGGTTTGGTTCAACCATAAATGTCTTTCTGCGGCCACCAGAGCTGCCATAGAACGACCCACTAGCTTGGCCGATTCTCTGATGGCACGCAGGGATAAATCAGCAGCCTGACGCAGTTCGCGAACTACGTCAGTACTGACCTCCTCACTCTCACTCACGTCCCTTAGCAGATCAGCCTGGTATGCCTGCAATATTGACATTGTATGCAAGCATGACGCAGCCTGACCTGCTGCCGAATACGTTTTACCCACCAAAGCCGAGGTGTTTCTTAAAGGCTTGGTGGGTAATGCCGGTGCCTTAAAAGATGATGCTGCTTCGGGGGAGAGATGGCTCGCAAGCGTCTCTTCCATACGAGGCAAAGCACCAGATGGGAGCCTTAGCTCCCATTATATTAGAATATGTCGAAGTCTGGGGACTAAATATTCTATATGACACCGGTTTTCTCCATGATTTCGACACCTCGGTGTGGAGATCATGGAAAAACGGCAGGCACCGGCGTGGAGGCTGCACACGTGACGGCAAAAATCTCTCATCCAACTTTGATTTTGAAACAGACTCCTGTCTAGTCACTGGCCATTCAATAGTGAGTTTCTCAACAGCTCTTGTTAAAACCTCCATAAGCTCATCACTCTCGGGAGTGTGGGGTGGCGAATCCTCCACATCTCCCTCAACACTAACAACATCCAGCTCCTCAGAACTGGATAGCTGCAGTATTGGTGCCTCAGCCCAAGCGGAAGAAACCGCAGCGCGTGCTTCCGAACCCGGGACTGAGGCACTGGATCTCACAGGTGAAGGGAGAGATAAGGCAGCGCCCGTCTCAACCCCCGCTGAGAGATCCATCTGCGATCCCCATGATAAGCGCCGCCGCTCTGCCTCGGCAGAAGCGGGACCCGAACCGCGGGGAGCGCGCACCGAACCGCTCTCCTCAAAGAGCGCCCGGCGGGAGCGGAGCGTCCTTTACGGCAGACGCTCGCAATGCTCACAGTCAGCCCCCTCGAGAGCTGACTGGGCATGCTGCACTCCCAAACAAACAACGCAAAGATCGTGTGTATCCCCGCCCGTTAGATAACGCGAGCAGGGAGGAACACACTTCTTAAACTGTTGTTCATCCGCCATATCTCTCAATATAAGGATAAATTGTTTGTGTGGTGCAGAGTATGTAAAGACAGACAATATCACACAGGGACAGATTCACATGTAGCGCGACTGAAAGCACAGAAGCTAATGCGCTTGTTTTTGGGGTGCTTTATAGTTTCCTGGTCGATGACGTCACCCGCCTATGACGTTTCATCTCTCCATTGGGCTGATTCCATACGTGCTTCATGACGCACAATGCAGGGGCGTTCCCGCAGCATTTGACGCAGCTCGAAGTTCCCTTGAAAGGGAACCCCTAATTTACCCCTTTAAAGTGGACCATTTTGAAAACAAACATTGGCAGTATTACAAACGTTCTTTAGGTGCTGCATGTGTTTGAGAATTCCAATAGTTTAAAGGTGCACTAAAATCTTTTGTTTGTTGCGATGTCGATACAACACTCATTTTGGCGTTATACTGACACCTAGTGGTGTGGATGTAGAGTGTAATTGATATACTATTATAATATTTATTATTATTTTGAATTAGCTTTTATATTTCAGTTTCATTTTACTTATTGTGTCTTGCAAGTTATGTCCTACCTTTGTCATGTCTATTTAACTTTATTTTTTATTTCAGTTTTAATCATTTTAGTACTTCAACTTAAACATTTTTCACTTCAGTTATTTGGCAAGGCAAAATTTTAAAAATGTGTTTATTCTTTCCATCTAATATGCAATTTTTTTTTCAGGTTTATTTTATATTATTGAATTTTACCAACTTTGAAATAGGAACAGATGTTTAAAAAAATTAACAGATGCAATGTTTGCACTGTATTGGCAAATATAAATATAACACCTAAACATTACATGTTACCATGAGACATGATTTACATATCGCGAAAAAACAGCACCTGAATCATCATAAAAAAGTGAGTATCCTTCAGCAAATTTCGCACTGCCCCTCTCTCTTTGAAGTCCATGTGCAGGAATACAGTGTGTGAGGGTATGTGTGAAAGAGAGAGAGATTTAGAGAGAGGAAGACAGAGAGTGTCTTTAGGGATTTGCAGAGATATGAAAGCTGCTCCGGCAGGTACACCAAAGGGACGACAGAATAGAGGGTGACAGCGGTCTTTCGGGAGCGACAGCAAGGGAGCGATAGTGAGCGGGAAGAGAAGAGAAAGAATAAAAAGAGAGATAGCCACTGAGCACATTTAAAACCGTCCCACAACTCTGGCAGTTTTGCTTTACTTGGGGAGAAAAATATAAACTATTAAATGAATTGATGAGGCAAAAAAAGCTATTGGAAATACAAGTGACAAAAAATATTGTATGACAATTTGTAGTCATACAGATTTTTGTGTCATGCTTACTCTAGACGAGAAAAGAAATGGTAAAAAGTCACAAATAATAGAAGGAGGGGAATGATGGGAAGGAAAAAGAGAAATTTAAGTGTATGAGGAGCAAAATCGAAAGTCGGATTCTATTTTGAATGATCAATATTTCAATGCGACAATTCAAGATACAGTCTGATGTCCTTAACTCTTGACGCACACACACAAATCTGGAATACAAACAACATTATTCATAACATATTACTCTGTAATAACTGAACCCGTCTTTCATTGGTTGGATGAACAGATTCATCCTCATTAAGTTTAAGACAATGCTGGCATGCTCAAACTGAGCCACAGAGTTCATACATTTAAAAAAAATCACCCTACAAATAGATATAATGTCTTGTAGATTGAGATATGATCAGTGTTGGGGAAAGTTATTTTTTTTTAGTAATGCATTATATTGCAATACTCCCTAGAACAAGTAAGTCATTTTGTTACCTAATGTGTTACGTTACTTTTCCTCACCTGTGCTGGACTTGCCTGTTTGTTTTTAATAACAAAACAAACAAAAGGTTATCTGAAGTAATTTTTTCTAATATGTAAGATCATAGAAAGTCAGCAGCAAAGGCAATGGTTAATAAAGTGAGATTAAATACATAAAGTATATTTGTGTTTTTAACATAGAATGTTATGCAAACTTGCAATAGCTAAGAGTTGATTGTTTTTAATACTTAAAGAGTAATCTGATTACGTAATTACTTGTGTTACTCGTGATTTTACCCCCAAAACGGGATATGATAAATATTTATTTGGGATAGAAGAAAATGTTTTAACATTGGTAAATTACTCTACAGAAACTTCCTGTCTTAGGTCTTAAGGTCTAAGAATCTGTGAGTTACCACAGAGAATATTTTCTACTGAATTTTATTGAAAAAATAAATGAATAAATAATTGTCTATGGGGGAAAGCATTACATTAGATGCATTAAATTGGTCAAAAGTGACATAAAAACATTTATAATGTTTCAAATAAATGTTGTTCTTTTGAAGAATCCTGAAATATACATATAGCTGAAAATTCTGCTTTCCCATAACGAAAAAATTATAATAAAAACAACAAAAAAATAGATTAAAGTAGATAACAGTTATTTTAAATTGTAATAATATTTCACAATATTACACATTTTGCTATATATTTTGATCAAATAAATGCAGCCTTGGTGAGTAAAAAAGATGATTTAATAACCTTATCAATAATTTTCTGTGGTAATCAACAGCATTCCACAAATGATGCTGACACAGCTCACCATGTCACCATGAAACAAAAATTGCCCTAAAATACAGTTAACCTGGGGGATTAATAAATCATAATAAAGAAATAATAATAACATTTCTTTCCGTCAACAGTTTCACTTAAGTTGAGGCTGTGAATGTTTCAGCACCATGGACAGAGACACAAGGACCAACATTCTAAACTACCTTTGTACAATCTCTCCTTCAGGGTAAATATGTCTGCACAAACACAAGTGTATAATATAATTTGTGTCAAGTGTCAAACTTTACTTTTTTTTTTTTTTAAAGGACAGGCCAAAGAAATACTTTTTTTTCTAGGGAGCAATTAATAGTAGAATAGAGTTTACAGTGCTCAGTAAAAGCTTCTTCATTATTATATACCCAAAATAGAGGCTGAATGTTCACTGCAAAAAAACACACGTGGAAACTACAGGAATTGACTGTGTTTGTGCAAAGGAAATTACTGTATACAAGTTCACAATAGAATACTGTACTGTCAACAAATGCAGTAATGAAAGAAGTGAGAGGCACAGTAACCAGCAATTTCCTGTAGAAAATCACAGTAACTTCCAATGTACTGTAGAAAACACAGTAACTAATTCTTTACTGTAGAAAATCACAGCTTGTTATATGAGCTGTTTAACTGTGACTTTCGATAAATGGATATTCATATTCAAATCATGCAATATGCATTACTCATTTTATTTATTTGGGATGAAACAATATAAGTAAACAGCACTTAAACATAAAGAACCAGTTGGTGCCGATAGCCTAGTTGTTAGCACACTGACATAGTGAAATTGCGCCTCCGGTGACCCAAGTTCGATTCCTGCCTTCTTTGCTGATCCCATTCCCCTCTCTCCACAACACGCTTTCCTGTCAATCGCTACATTGTCCTGTCTAATAAGCAAAAAAAAAAAGCAGTACTTGCAAATTAGTGAGTTTTACTTTACAGTTAGACGGTTGCTACTGTATATGAAAACAGCGAAAATATGGTTTTCTACAGTACGTTACTTATTGCTGCCAGTTAAATTACTGTGAATATTTTTTTAGAGTAAGATACTTTACACTTGCTGTCAGTTAATTACGGTGTTTTTATTTTACAGTAAGTTACTTGCTGCAGTTTCTTACAATGTTTGTAAACACTTCCAGTTAAACCTGAACACTGAGCAAATAGACCTTTTTACCTGATAGCATCATTTATTTGTTTGTGTTGTCTGTGTTGTTTTCGTATCCCATTCAGTAAAGCAATTATGCAATCAGGTAATGTGCAGAAATTGAGGTTATCACAAGGTTTAAAAAAAACAATTAATTAATAAAATAAAATAAAAATAAATCTCTGCCTGCCTACAATTTACTGCCGCCACACAAAAAAAAATATTTTAAAATAAAACTACAGTTTTCAGTGGGTGGTAACAGAGAAACGTTGTTTGTTTGTGTTTATTGAGCCTCATTTGCATTGAAAGGAGGTGTGTTTGCCCTGAAAAAAAAAAATGTACGATGCATAATCGAGTATATTTAATGTAAATAAGATGCTGAGTTTTGTGGTGAAACAGCAGACTGAAGTTGCAGCTGTTTCATGAATACTGCCCTCATTCTTTTGTTTACTGCTTTTCAAGTTGAAATAAAGTTTCAATATTGATTGTGTGTATTTTTTTACAAAAATATATACAATTTCTGGCCTACAGTGCAATATACAGTAGACAAGAAAGTAAGTATAGATAAATACAATAGGAAATCATACCAAAAAAGAAAAGTTTCCTTTTGTATAGGAAGTAGGGGTCGCGATATACCGGTATTGGGCTATTGGCGATAACCATAATATTCAAAATATGAAACATCGATATTGTTAATTTAGGGTGTGACAATATACCTGTATTGGCGATAACCGTATTATTTAAAATGAATAGTACATGTATATTAATATGACAATTAAAAAATCCAGCGCCAGTAAATGGTTGACATCCAAAAGTACAATAGGTGGCAGAATTGCACCTTAACGCTGCCATCCGTCATAAAGCAGAAGACGCAGCGAGCGCAGCTGCATCTGCCATGCAAAATCATGTCGTCCGATAAGACATAGGGGAGTCTCTACCCACACCCCAAAAAAGTAAGCTCGCCAGTACGCATTCGCATTTATTGTTTGAATTTCGTGATAAAATGGACATAATTTGAAAACTGACACTTTGTTTCTTATCAAAAGTAACACAATGTAGAGCTTATAGCAATTAATGGTGGTTAATGGTGGTGATTAGGCTACAGCTACAATGCTATATTTGTATAATACACAAAATCTGCGGGATGAATACGTGTACCGTTACACCCCTAATTACTATTTAATCAAATGTCAAAGAAGAATAATTAGGTTTGTGACATAAGGTAAAGTGAGGTCAACCTGACCAATGGGCCAGGGCTGGGCAGAGCGGGACAGCAGGGGGCGGGGCGCGTTCAGTACGCCATGAGAGTATCGCTATACATACTGTGGGTGGTGTATCGCAGTTTTTCGGTTCGGTTTGAATATCTGTAGGATCTGAGAGCAGGTCGAACAAGAGATGATTCGTTCAAACAGAACAATTTAGGACCATAAATGACGTGGGCGCCATCCAGTCTAAGCTAACTAAAGAACTCCACAGCTGTAAACAACAAACCTTGTAAAGAGATAATCTCAACTAGAGAAACCCCCAGCAAGTACTTTATGTCCATGCAAGCTTCAAAGAGATGAGCCTAGCTAAAGGAAGAGCGTTGCCAACGTAAGGTAGTTTGTTAAAGACGGATTGGTTCGGAGATGGTAAAAGCTTGAGCCCCACAAAGATAACACCAGAGGTTGTTTGACCCCCCAAGACAGACTTAAAATAGACCTTCTTCTTCTTTAAGACCTCGGAGCGACCTCAGGGCTGAAATCTCTTAAAACCACAGAGACTGAGACTATTTTTTACAAATAAAATGCATCAAATCATTCCAAAACAATGCTAGGCGGACTTATAATCAAACATTGCTCTACTACATAATTATAGCCTATATCATGTCTACAACCTATAATGTGACTATTATGCCTATCACATAAAGTATGCAATTGTTATAACTATTGAATGGTTGACTAAAAAGTTTTTTTTTTTTTTATCGTCTGCTCATAACTCAGAAGATGGCTTGATTGAAATCTGTGTAAGATGTAGGCCTACAGTATCATTCTTATTATAAGCAATCATGTCTAAACTGTATTATCTGCTACAGTAGAGCGGAAAAGTTAAGAGACAAATCAGATAACAGGTAAATTATGTGAGGGGAGGAGAAACAGTCACCTCTGAACCAAATACAATATCTAATTGATCAGAACCTCTCAAAGAGGCTGGACAGATACCTCAGTTTTAAAATCTTAGGAGAGACAAGTAGACTCAAAGACAGATTTGGCAGATCAAGATCAGAAGAATATGGGTTAACAGTTTCATTCAAGCCATCTAACAACTCTCATCTCACTTTTCTTCTTTTAATTAATGTTCCTTTTCTTTCCGTTGAGTCTCGTGTTAAGTTTGGCCGTAAACCCAGTGTCAAACTTCAAAGTTCAACCATGAGACTTTCCATCCATCCGCCAACACAACAACGCGATTGGCCGCCCAAGACACGACGCAAATTACGTGAAAAATCTGATATTGCAACAGCCCTAATAGGAAGCTTATGGTAACAGAGTAAATGGGTAAGATGTAGTCATTTCCAAGCAAGCAAACCCATTCTGAAATGATAACAATGTCTTTTTCTTGTATTCTAAAGTTCCTAGGATTTTACAGATCCTCATCCCGGAGGAGGACTCTAGACACATCAGGTCAGATGAGCTCCTGGTAAATGTCTGCTGGGACCACATTTAAATGCCAGGGAGAGTCAAGTGACAGAGCAAATAAACAATTTCCTCACTGAGGTGATTTATTTCAGTGCCAGGTCTCCAGGGATGGACATAATTGAAAGCGGTGCATTATCAGAGTAAATGTTTCAGCCTGAAGTGTGTGTGTGTGTGTGTGTGTGTGTGTGTGTGTGTGTGTGTGTGTATCTCATATCCTTGCCTTTTACCCAACAAATTAAGTCGTATTTATGTCCACCCTGTCAAAGATACCGCATGTCTTTTACCATGGATATAAAAAGTCTGCACACCACTGTTAAAACAGCTGGTTTTTGTGAATTAAAAAAAAATGAGTCAGAACCAGAACCTTTGCATGTAAAAAAAATCACTACATATGAACTAAAAACAAAAGTGACATTTCAGACAAATAAATAAATAAATAAATAAATAAGTAAATAAATAAATAAATAAATAACAACCTGCTTGAAATAGTAATGCAATAGTTCTACAGTATGTATTAGATATGCATGTCACAGAAATATTGCTGCTTTAAAATTATCATCTATGTGTCTACACCTGACATATGCAAAATGCAGACATTTTTGGAATCTAATTAGCAGGACTGGATATACAGCAACCATCTCCTCCAGGCACCTCGACTGCCAGTAATACTGAACAGAATCGTATTAGCTTCGGCTTCTCTTAGGAAACAACTACTTAAAGATGACAATGCCGACAAAAAGAAAAGATTTAGCAACTAAATCTAAACTAACACTCAAAAATTCCTCCCCACCAATAAAGTGTCTATTGAAAATAAGTTAATTCATGGCTCATTCATCAGGCAGATGAATACATTAACACAACCACACACATTTGGCCCTGATTTACTCACGTTCTTCGTTTAGGGGTAAAGCGAAGTTTGCAATTTGTGAGCAGCTACAGTATATACTGTTAGTGAACATCCGACGCCGCCCGCACTAACGTGTATGAATATGTAAATATGTGCTATACACTTTCTTCTCAATAACAAAATTAACACGCAGCAAAATTCTGAAAAAAAAACAAGCATTTTTTTAATAAAGCATAAGAAAAGCATCTGATCGTAGCAACGTGTTCGCACAAGCTCTGCAATTCTGCACTCCGGTAAAGTCACGTCACATTTGTTTATATAGCACTTTTTACAATAGATTGCTTAAATCAGGCAGCTTTACCACCATATTAAACAAGATAAACATGTCTTGTGTCATCAGAAGTACAACTTCATTTTCTTCTATAAAGCAGGTCCTCCAGTGTGTTCATGTTTTTACTCACGGACATCTGACCTCGCCGGACTCAAAAGGGAGAAATGAACCAGAAAAGGTTTCAGCGCGAAAGAAGACGGAGCCTCTGCGCACACCTACCTATCATGTAATCGCCATGGACCAATGGTAATACAAAGGTAAAGGTACAAACTTTTCCAGAAAGTTCACTTTGGCAAGCGGTTTTGAACTCCCAAAACGGACTTCGTTTTGCCCTGATTTTGGTCGAAATTATGTTAGTTGTCAGTATCTCAGTATTATATCAGTTCGTTCATTGATTTTGCTTGAAGTATATTGGGGCCTTTACCCAAAAGAACGTCTCGGGTTACTATTGTAACCCTCGTTACACCCTGCTAACCCTGAGTAGGGAACGAGAAGCTGTATCGATACTCAACGCTTTGGGTAATGCCTTCGGCATGTAGAGTCTGAAGTTAACTATGGAATCATTCCAATCTCGATTGGTGTAGCGTCATTACATCACTCGTGACATCGCATGTGACGGTGATCCGGAAGCTACAAAAGGTCACAGGAAACAGGAAGTGTTAGCTTCTGATTGGTCGAAGCAAAGTCTTTCTCAGGAGCGCGGAAAGTGTGGCCGAGGGATGCAGCGTCTCGTTCCCTACTCAGGGAACGAGGGTTACAATAGTAACCCGAGATATTCCCTTTCGTAAGGGAACTCCCGCTGCATCGATACTCTCGACGCTTTGGGGAACGAATACCTACGCCGCCACAGTGAGACAAATACGCCCTGGTGTGAAACATCTGGCACACTCACGGACAATAGGAATGAGTAGAGATAGGAATGAGTAGAATCCAAACTAGATTGTCATACGATTTGGTGTAAGAAGGGGAGGTCTGGAGCCGGAGGCTCAGCTAACCCCATGGAAGGGAACCCCGGACAGTAGCAAGTATCAGATAAGAGGTGAAGGCCAAGGCGCACCTCGTACATCAACTATGAAAGGTTTCCGCAGATAACCAACTGTCTAATTAATAAAGGGGAATATCTCCTAGCCCTTGATACATATGTAGATGGACTAACTCCTCTCAGCCCGAGGCCTAAGCTAAGGGCCTCCAAGGCTCTGACCTTGACCATCCGACACATGTGATGGAGGATGGAATACCTGAAGAATCATGATATCATCCGGGGGGGAACGCACTCAGAGGCCTGAGGATCACGTCAGGGCCTCTTAGCCGAAGCCTTCCTCACCTGAATAACAGTCCTCAGATCTGTTTTTGGTTTACAAGGCTGAGGGCTGAAGGCCCTTCGGCTGAGGGTGTTGTCTCTGGCTCCAGGCCTTTTGCGGGGGAGCACGAGAGGCAATACTCTCCTTCTGCCTAAGCAGGTGATAGGAGCTGGCGGCGGTCTCCTGGGACTACCCACTGGCAGCAGACCCTCGAGACCTGGAAAGACGGCGGGGATAAGCTCTTTAACCCTCTGGGGTCGGCTATCGCGCCGGCGCGACAGGCTCACTTTTTCTTATCAGTGCAAAAGAGACTCAAAATACTCTGTTGATTTTGATCTTACATATAAGTGTTGTACATCATTAGATCTTGTTAAGTGTCTATTTTTTTGTGGATAATCACAATAAAAACAAAGTATTGTGCTTTTCGCCAAATAAAGAAAAAAAACATGATGCGAGTTCTGCGTTCTCTCTGTCAGTGAAGTCCATTCTGAAACGCGTCCGAAAATGAACTGTAACTCAAGTTTCAAGTTTCAAGTTTGTATTTATTTATATAGCACATTTAAAAACAGCAAACAGGGCTGACCAAAGTGCTGAACAATACACAAGATAAAGAACAAGGCACAACCACACATTTATGACAGAAGCTCACAGTGAATTAAAAGCTAAAGAAAAAAAATAGGTTTTAAGAGAGGATTTAAAAACAGTTACAGATTGAGCAGCTCTGATGTAAACCGGAAGGCTGTTCCACAGCCTAGGGCCAGCAACAGCAAAGGCTCTGTCCCCTCTATTCTTTAACCGAGATCTGGGGACAGACAGAAGTCTCTGATCACCAGACCTCAGGTTTCGTGTGGGGTTGTGTGGACAGAGTAGCTCAGACAAATAGCTCGGTGCCAGATCATTTACGGATTTAAAAACGAATAAAAGAATTTTAAACTCGATTCTAAAATGCACAGGTAGCCAATGCAGAGATTTTAAGATAGGTGAAACATGATCAAATTTGCGTTTTCTTTTGAGGAACTTTGCAGCAGCGTTCTGTACTATTTGGAGACGCGCAATAGACTGTTTGGGTATGCCAAAGTAGAGAGAGTTGCAATAGTCCAACCGCGATGTAATGAGCGCATGGATTGCAATCTCTAGTGTTTTCTCAGAAAGGGAGGATTTCATTTTAGAGAGCAAACGTAACTGAAAAAAGCAAGAGCTAATCACCGTATTGATTTGTTTTTTAAATTTCAGGTTTTGATCCCAGAGAACACCTAGGTTCTTAATGCAAGATGACTTTGGATCAAGATAGTCCAGATCAATGTTGCTGCTATTATAGTTGTCATGGGGGCCAAAGACTATAACCACGGTCTTGGATTCATTCATAAATAAGAAATTTTGAGAAAACCACACCTTTACTTCCTCTATGCATGCAAAAAGAGACTTTAGAGCAGTATCTCTGTTGCGTTTCAGAGGGAAATAAATTTGTGTATCATCTGCATAGCAGTGAAATGATACGCCATGCTTTCTGAAAATGGAGCCCAGAGGAAGTAAATAAATGGAAAAAAGAATGGGTGCGAGAATAGACCCATGCGGCACTCCACAGGAGAGTTGGGCTGGTGAGGAAGAAAAATTACCCCGTTTAACTGAGAAACTTCTATTTGTTAGATAAGATCTAAACCAGCTGAGGACAGTTCCCTGGATGCCCACAGAGTATTCTAGTCGGGATAATAGAGTTATATGATCAACTGTATCAAAGGCCGAGGTTAAGTCTAACAGTATTAGGATCACAGAGTCACCAGCATCGTTGCTAACAGTATATCATTAGAAACCCTTAGAAGTGCAGACTCTGTGCTGTGCAGAGGCTTAAAACCAGACTGGAAAGTTTCAAGGATTTGATTTGCGCTAAGATGAGTTTGGAGTTGATTGAGAACCGTTTTCTACAATGCTTTTGTAATAAAAGGAAGGGTAGAAATAGGTCGAAAGTTATTAAAATCCCTAACATCGAGTGAAGGTTTCTTGAGCAAAGGTGTAACAGTAGCTTGTTTTAGTGTATCAGGGATAGTCCCTGTGCTCAAGAATTTATTCATAAGAGACACCAAACATGTTCCAACCGAATCAAAAGTTTGTTTCAAGATACGCGGAGAAAGAACATCAAGAGAGCAGAAGGAGGGTTTCAAATGATCAACTATTTCTCTGAGAGATAGAAGAGAAACAGGGTCAAACACACTCCATATGGGAGAAGAACAACCCAGTTCAGGCGAGACATTAGCAGATGATTGCAACTGAGATCTTAGAGAGGTGATCTTCTCACAGAAAAACCTTGAGAAACCTTCACATAGTGATACTGAAGGATTTGAAATCACAACTATAGGAGGATTGAGAGCAGACTTTAACACAGAAAATAAGGCTTTTGAACTATGATGATTTTTTAAAATTAAATTAAAAAAATACTTTGACTTAGCAGATATCATAGCTTTCTGAAAAGCACTGAGGGAGTTTTTCAGCATTTCATAAGAGATTTGTAGCTTATCACTTTTCCATTTACGTTCTGCTCTTCTACACGTTCGCCTCAGAGAGCGGATGGTATCATTGAGCCATGGTTCAGTCTTAGGTTTTGACTTCTTAGCTTTTAAAGGAGCAGTGGTATTTAAAACCTCAGAGCATACAGTATTAAACAGACTAAGATGTTCTTCAGCATCCAAGTCGGGTAAGGGTGACTCCAGGGACAGAGAAAGACACACCTCATTAAAAGAGTTAGTGAATTCCTCATGGAAACAGGGAGAAAAGGAACGAGTCCATTGTGCAATTGATGAAATGTGCGATCTTGTAGGAGGAAGGGACATAGAAAACAGTACAGGCATGTGATCAGAGATCAGAGTGTTAAAAACCTGAACATCAGTAATGCAAACGCCATGAGAGAGTACCAGATCCAGAGTATGTCCATGAATATGTGAGGGATCTTTCACCCACTGAACCATATTAAATGAGTCAGTGAGATTTAAAAACTCCATTGTTAGAGGCTTTGACTGACAGCACACATGAATATTAAAATCCCCTAATAGAAGAATATTGCTGTAATTAGTTACACATTCGCCCATAAAAGCAGTAAATTCACTTATAAAATCTTTCACTGAGTGAGGGGGGCGATACACCAGCGCTAACAGAACAGGATCGTCAAAATCCAGTCGCAGCAGCTGTACTTCAAAGCTACTGTAGAATGTAGACGGGACAGAGTGACAGTAGCTACTAAAACGTTTTTTTAAAATTACCGCTAGACCACCTCCGCGTCCAGAAGAGCGGGGAGAGTTAAAGAATGTGCAGCCTTCCGGAATCAACTCAGCAAAAGGACTTAAATCACCAACCTTCATCCAAGTTTCTGTGATGCACATAAAATCCAGTGCGTGGGTAGTGAAAAAGTCATTTAAAATGAACGTCTTATTGACTAGCGACCGAGCATTAATCAGAGCCATCCTGGAAGGTGATACCGAGTCAGAGATCGCGGGAGAGAGGACTCTATTCAAAAAACGAAGATTCTCTAGAGTAGCTCCACTATGACGAACACGGATAGGAGGGTAGCAGGGGATCGTCGAAGTAGAATCCGCGAGAATGGTCCGAAGCCAGCGAACAGGTGGATCGATCAAACGCCAACCAGCACATCGGCCAACGCCTAGATTCCACGTCGTCATGGAGACGAAGCTGGACGCGCGGCCGGCGAGTAGCGTCATTTTCAGTTTGACAGCAACCCCTCCTGCGGCGCTTTCTGCGGGGAACCCCATTAGGCCAACTGTGCAGATATTCTGGAATATCCCAGGTAGAGTTTGGAGAGCAGGATTGTGATCCAGCCACAGAGCTTTTTGACTCTGGGTTAAATGTGGCCACAAAAGAGTCTCGAATATCCAGAAGTAACTGGCGATCATAAACCAGAAGCGAGTAGCAGTTTGATACAGATAAAAACACACATATAGCACAGAGAAGCAGAGAGACGGCATGCCACATACACCGGCGCCATCTTTCAAAAGTCAGCGAATACTAGTCATGCAGGAATACAGGGACACAGGCATGAAGCTTGAATTGTCTTCTTTTAAATGAAGTAATTTTTATAAAAAACAAATATTCTCAGTTTATGTAATCTGTACGAAAAGAGAGAGACGTCAGTCGTTTTCTTTTCAGCTCATTATAGCTAATTCAGTGTTAATGTGACCACACCCACTGAGAGCACGCGCTATTCAAGCGCAAATAATCTGAGGCAAGCCACGCATACGTGTCAACGCCCACAACAGCTGGATAAAACACATCAAGTTTAATAAGAATCATTTACTTTACGTCGTCTAGCTAAGCTGTGAGGAATAATGGGGCGGCAGTGGCTCAGTGGTTCATGTAGGTTGTCTACAAATCCCCGGTTCCACCTGACCAAGTGTCGAGGTGTCCATGAGCAAGACCCCTAACCCCAGCTGCTTCCGACGAGCTGGATGGCGCCTTGCTCGGCTGACACCGCCGTCGGTGTATGAATGGGTATATGTGAGGCAAATTGTAAAGCGCTTTGGTGGCCATTGGGTCTGTGAAAGCGCTATATAAATTCAGTCCATTTACCATTTAATAATATCTAATAATAATAAAGTGCTGGTAGTTTCATTTCGAGGAGCAACAAATCAAGCTGATGTGAAAGTAAGTGATTTATTGTTAAGTGCTTTGTTCTAATCGCGATATGGAATAGTGTCTGTAAACCGCAAAAGACTGTTTAAATATGAATCGCGTGTCTGTGTGTGATGAATGAATGAACAGCGCAGACCAGTGCTGTTGTTTACTACAGCTGTACAGCGCGTGCCGTTCATTCACACTTGCATGTTATTTTTACATGAACACATCTGCTAGTTTAGCTTTGACCAAACTATATAGCCTACTGAGATGTGTAAAAATCAACTGAAATATGTTGAAATAAAATCTTTGTATAAGCAACAAACTGCAAATTAACATTTATATACTAATATATCATACTTGATTTAAAAAAAAACTCGATTTAAAAAAAAAATCATATAAAAATGTTTAAACAAAAGAAAGATATAAATGGATAGGTGAAACATATATATATATATATATATATATATATATATATATATATATATATATATATATATATATATATATATATATATATATATATATATATATATATATATATAAAGCAGTCTATGCTCCCTTGAAAGGTCATGTGCCACGATGCCACCATACTCACTGAGCATTTCATTTTCCACGTTTGAAATTCACCAAATGGCCTCAGGTAATATTTGAATTTACAGTAAGTCATTGGATACTTTATGTGTGTAGTATAACCCTGAATCAGCCACATCTGTCAGAGTAAAATTACAGTTTGGTGTCCAAAAGAGCTGCTCTCACTGACTTTCACACACGCATTTATATTTTGAACCATTTAAAAAGCATACATGCAGTGTACGTACCACACAGGCCTTAGAGGGGCGAAATGCTCAGTACATAGCTGAATAACTACAAAGGAAAAACATTTCTCCATAGGCATAGTTCTAAAATTATATGCCTCTATTCAAGACTGTTTTCTTGTCCCAGTAAAACACTCACTCACTCGCTTTTGATAGACCGACGGGCTTCCTATCAGAGACGCACAAACACGCAGACCTGTTGAGAAATGTTCCGCCAGGTTGTTTATTTTGGCAGTCCGTAACAACTCTCCTGCTTTCTCGGACGCACACACGCACAGAGACACACGGGTACACAGGCGCAGTGATAAATACCTGTGACTGACAGTGTGTTCAGAGGTAGTGTCGTTGCACGGCATCAGACTAGACTAGAAGAAAACCCGACGGCCATCATACATATTCAAACACCCCGCAGCCAGAAAGAAACTACTCAATTTTCTCCTCACATACATCACATAAATATGAGTGTGTGTGTGTGTGTGTGTGTGTGTGTGTGTGTGTGTGTGTGTGCGCGTGTGTGTCAACTCCCACTGCATAATAAATAGAAAGTGGAAAAAATAGCAATGATGGACACTGAAAAACCAAGAAGTCAACTGCAGAAGCAGGATTATAGGTCAACACCTCCAAATGCATTTGACTTAAATTCTGGTAGGAACGGAGAGTTTACCAGAACTCTGGTGTACAGTCAAACCAAAATGTATTCAGACACCTTCAACATTTCTCACATGATCACAGTTTATTCGCTATAATTTAGAAAATTGTAATAAAATAGGATTTTTTTTATTATTTATTAAATAAAATATTAATAAAATATAAAGTCTGTTAGATTCTCTCAAATGAATTAGGTTGAATTAAAGACATTTAGCAATTAGCAGTTAAAGAAAAAACACTTAAGCAAAACATGGTCAGTTTAAAGTGTCTGGACCCAAATTTTTATACATTTTACTGCACTGTATGAAGAATTTTTGGGAATAATATGTCACAGTTTACTTTATTTTGCTATCATCACTTACATAAATGAACTATAGTGTCCTGATCGCACTAGCAAACAAATATAAAAAATTATATCTGGTGTCTGAATTTTTTTTTTTTTTTGGGACTGTACATGGCTTTATACCTCATAACTGTGAGTTTGTTTCTTGTAATCGTTACTTTAGTTGATATGAGATTGGACAGTTGCAATTACAAGAAACAAACTTGCAGCTGCGAGATATTAAAAAGATAGTTAATGCAAAAATGAAAATTCTGTCATCATTCACTTACCCTTAAGAAGATAAGTTGAAGAATGTTGGTAAACAAACAGTCGATGGAGCCCTATTGACTTCCATACTTCCCCATTGACTTCCATAAAAATACTAACTAAGTCAATGGGGCTCCACCAACTGTTTGGTTACCTACATTGTTCAAAATATCTTCTTTCGTGTTGAGCAGAAGACAATTTATGCAGGTTTTGGAACAACTTGAGGGTGAGTAAATGATAACAGAATTTTCATTTTTGGGTGAAATTAGATATAAAGCTGCAATTATGAGAAAAAAAACAGTTGCGAGATATTACATCATCACGAGAAATGTTGCAATTTTTTTTTTTTGCTATACGCCATTTCTCATGAGTGTAATTATATCTTGTAATTGCTACGACATATTTCACAATATGACAAAACCTGGTAATTTTGACTTTATACGTATGTCTTAACTATAACTTTATATGACTATGTGACTTTATATCTCACAGAATGCCTTCATATCTTACAGTGTTAACATGCATACATCTTTGTCAATTCGAATGAATTAAATCTAATTTCAGATTATAAGTAGTTCTATTTATATGAACCCTAAAGTTTGCAATCCAATTTACATGTGTGTTACAAAACTTCAGCGCACGTTCAGCGAACCGGAGAAAGCCACTGATGATGTCACTGAAGCTATCCTGAGTATAGCATTGTTGCCTTGATGACATATAAGGCTGTAGATTCCTTAGTTTTGTTCCGAAACAGGGATTAAAATTGTGGTCACACTATTTCAATGGTCCACTTTAGACATTTTACGAACTATAAGTAACTTAGCAACTATATCAACTTACTCTCATTAGAGTATTAGTAAACTGTAGTAGACTGTTAGGGGTTAGGGCAGTGGTTCTCATCCAACTTTTTTGGTCATGCATTGGTCAGAATGCACCCGTTCATGTTCCGGGATTCCACTCATAATGGTCATCCCTCAGAATGGATAGACCACAGCTCTTCACAAATCACTGTTCCATGGAGCGATTCAAGCCCATCCTCTTTGAGGTCAGATTTAAGATCAGATGTACCAACGCAATCTCAAAAAGTATTTTACGAGGTGGCTAATTTTTACGAATTTGTAGGACTTCACTCGTACGTTTTTGTACGATTTGTTTGGAACCCAGTGGCAGGTAAGTTTAGGGGCAGGGTTAGGGGTGGTCCTTCCTGGTGACTTTCTTTTTTGAAAAATCGTACGATTCAAATCATACATATACACTCACCTAAAGGATTATTAGGAACACCATACTAATACGGTGTTTGACTCCCTTTCGCCTTCAGAACTGCCTTAATTCTACGTGGCATTGATTCAACAAGGTGGTGAATGCATTCTTTAGAAATGTTGGCCCATATTGATAGGATAGCATCTTACAGTTGATGGAGATTTGTGGGATGCACATCCAGGGCACGAAGCTCCCGTTCCACCACATCCCTAAGATGCTCTTTTGGGTTGAGATCTGGTGACTGTGGGGGCCATTTTAGTACAGTGAACTCAATTTGAAATGATTCGAGCTTTGTGACATGGTGCATTATCCTGCTGGAAGCAGCCATCAGAGGATGGGTACATGGTGGCCATAAAGGGATGGACATGGTCAGAAACAATGCTCAGGTAGGCCGTGGCATTTAAACGATGCCCAATTGGCACTAAGGGGCCTAAAGTGTGCCAAGAAAACATCCCCCACCATTACACCACCACCACCAGCCTGCACAGTGGTAACAAGGCATGATGGATCCATGTTCTCATTCTGTTTACGCCAAATTCTGACTCTACCATCTGAATGTCTCAACAGAAATCGAGACTCATCAGACCAGGCAACATTTTCCCAGTCTTCAACTGTCCAATTTTGGTGAGCTCTTGCAAATTGTAGCCTCTTTTTCCTATTTGTAGTGGAGATGAGTGGTACCCGGTGGGGTCTTCTGCTGTTGTAGCCCATCCGCCTCAAGGTTGTGCGTGTTGTGGCTTCACAAATGCTTTGCTGCATACCTCGGTTGTAACGAGTGGTTATTTCAGTCAAAGTTGCTCTTCTATCAGCTTGAATCAGTCGGCCCATTCTCCTCTGACCTCTAGCATCAATAAGGCATTTTCGCCCACAGGACTGCCGCATACTGGATGTTTTTCCCTTTTCACACCATTCTTTGTAAACCCTAGAAATGGTTGTGCGTGAAAATCCCAGTAACTGAGCAGATTGTGAAATACTCAAACCGGTCCGTCTGGCACCAACAACCATGCCATTTACATTTACATTTAGTCATTTAGCCGACGCTTTTATCCAAAGCGACTTACAATTGAGGACTAAACCAAGCGAGTCATTGTGAAGAGGCAAAAACAACGCAAGAAGTGCTCAAAATACAAAGTTCAGACATTGCTCGGAGTAGCATAAGCCAGGCAAGCGAGGATTTAAAGGAAAGGATTTTTTTTTTTTTTTTTTTTTTTTTTATGTTAAGTGCTCCCGGAAGAGATGAGTTTTCAGTTGCCTTTTGAATGCTGTCAGGGATTCTGCATTCCGGATGACGGTGGGGAGATCATTCCACCAGCATGGAACCGTGAATGAAAATGTTCTGGAGAGTGATTTTGTGCCCCGCTGTGATGGTACCACGAGCCGTCGCTCATTGACCGATCGTAGGCTTCTGGTAGGGATGTACACTTGTAGTAGTGAGTGGAAGTAGGAGGGGGCTGAACCTGTGGTCAATCTGTAAGCAAGCGTCAAAGCCTTGAACTTGATGCGAGCAGAGAGTGGTAGCCAGTGCAGAGAGATGAACAGAGGAGTGACATGGGCCCTTTTGGGCTCGTTGAAGACGAGACGAGCTGCAGCATTCTGGATCATTTGTAGAGGTTTAGTTGCACATGATGGAAGTCCAGCCAGAAGAGCATTGCAGTAATCAAGCCTAGAAATGACAAGGGCCTGGACGAGAAGTTGTGTTGCATGCTCAGTTAGGAAAGGTCTGATCTTCCTGATGTTGTGCATAGCAAACCTGCATGATCGAGTTGTCTTTGTAATGTGGTCAGTGAAGGTCAGCTGATCATCAAAGATTACTCCAAGATTTCTGACCGACCTTGATGGGGTGATTGAGGATGAATCTAGCTGGATAGTGAGGTCGTGCTGTAGAGACTGATTGGCAGGGAGGACGAGAAGCTCAGTCTTTGCCAGGTTGAGCTGCAGGTGATGTTCCTTCATCCACGCCGAGATGTCCGCCAGACAGCTTGAGATCAGTACAGCTACTGTGGGATCATCTGGTTGAAATGAGAGGTAGAGTTGGGTGTCATCAGCATAGCAATGGTAAGAGAAACCATGTGCCTGTATGATGGGTCCCAGTGATGTGGTGTAAATGGAGAAGAGGAGCGGTCCAAGAACTGAACCCTGGGGAACCCCTGTGGTCAGCTGATGTGCTTTGGATACCTCACCTCTCCATGCGACCTTGAAGGACCTACCTGTGAGATAGGACTCAAACCAGTTGAGGGAGGTTCCAGTGATGCCCAGTGATGAGAGGACGGACAAGAGGATCTGATGATTCACAGTGTCGAAGGCAGCAGACAGGTCCAGTAGAATGAGAACTGATGATTTGGAAGCAGCTTTTGCGATCCGCAGGGCTTCCGTGACTGACAGCAATGCAGTCTCAGTTGAATGTTCTTTCTTGAAGCCAGATTGGTTGACATCCAGCTGGTTGTTCAGAGACAGGAAAGATGATACTTGGTTAAAAGCAACACGTTCAAGTGTTTTCGCAATGAATGGTAGGAGAGAGACAGGTCTGTAGTTCTCTAGAAGTGATGTGTTTAATGTTGGTTTTTTAAGCAGAGGAGTTACCCGAGCCTGCTTAAATGCTGTAGGGAAAATGCCAGTGTGGAGGGATGAGTTGATGATGTGTGTGAGAGCTGGAAGTAGTGTGGGAGAGATGGCTTGTAGAAGGTGTGAGGGTATGGGGTCTAGAGGGCAGGTGGTAGGATGACTGGAGAGGAGAAGTTTAGATACTTCTTCCTCGGTTAAGAGAGTGAAGGAGGAGAGAAGGTTGTTGGCTGTGGGAGAGGTTAATTTGGGTTCCTGTGTGTGTGAAGCTGAGAACTGACTGCTGATAGTTGTAGTTTTGTTAGTGAAGAAGTTAGCAAAATCATCAGCAGTTAGCGAGGAGGTGGGTGGTGGTGGAGGTGGACAGAGGAGAGAGTTGAATGTCTTGAACAGTGAACGTGTGTTAGTGGCGCTGTTGATCTTGTTGTGGAAATATGAAGATTTTGCGGTGTGAACATCAACAGAGAAGGCAGAGAGCAGAGATTGATACCTACTGAGGTCAGATGTGTCTTTTGATTTGCACCATTTCCTCTCCGCTGCCCTGAGCTTGGTCTGGTGTTCACGAAGAACCTCAGATAACCAGGGGTTAGAGGGAGTAGTGCGTGCTGGCCTGGAGGAGAGAGGGCAGATGTTGCCTAGAGAGGAGGTTAGGATGGAGCATAAAGTATCCGTTGCAGTATTCACATCCAGAGATGAAAAATGTGAGGGTGAGGGAAGAGAAGATGACACAGCAGAGGAAAGATGGGACGGAGAAAGTGAGCGCAGGTTTCGTCTGAAAGTAAATGGTGGGGAGGTTGGTGGAGCATGGGTAGTGAGTTGTAGATTGAAAGTAATGAGGAAATGATCTGAAACTTGGAGAGGTTTCACCAAAATGTTATCTGTGATACAGTTGCGTGTGTAAACCAGGTCCAGTTGGTTGCCTGACTTGTGAGTACCGGTGGTGATGAGGCGTTTGAGATCGAAAGAGGCTAGGAGAGAGATGAAGTCTGTTGCATACGGTTTCGCTAGGTGGATGTTGAAATCGCCAAAGACTACAAGTGGGATGCCATCCTCAGGGAAAGAGGACAGCAACACATCCAGCTCCTCTACAAAGCTTCCCAGTTGACCTGGGGGGGCGATAAATAACTACAATATGGATCTTCACGGGAGTTGTAAGTGTAATAGCATGATATTCAAATGAGTTGTTATTGCATAGAGAAGAGAGAGTTGAAAATTTCCAAGTGTTAGAAATGAGAAGACCAGTGCCCCCACCTCTCCCCGACTGGCGAGGGGTGTGGGAGAAAGAGAAGTTGTTAGAGAGAGCAGCAGGGGTTGCTGAGTCTTCTGGGCGGATCCAGGTCTCAGTCAAGCCCAAGATATTAAGAGTAGAATGAGATGCAAAGGCTGGAATGAAGTCAGCTTTATTGACTGCTGATTGACAATTCCATAGACCCATAGAAAGAGTGAGAGGTGAGTGTGAGGATGAGAGAATAGGGCGCAGATTAGCAGTATTGCGCTGCCTTCTGTGCGTGGTGAGAGAGCGTTGTCGAGAGACAACAGGAATGTGTTGAAAGCACATAATGATAGTGGGAAATAAGATAAAGGTAGGAAGGGAAAGGGTTAAGAAGATACTTTAAGTGCCTTGCAGGTGTCTTTGCTCGGTGGAGTCGCGCAGGTAGCGTCGCAAGTCTTTACCCGAGTCGGTCTTCACACGAGGAGGTTCAACACGAGCGCTGACTGCTTCCGCTGACGCTTCCGCGACAGCGCGCACACTACATAGATATAATGCTATCAATCGCCTGAGTGAGGACAGCTGTGGTAGCCCTTGCAATTAGCACAGCGAAAGCAAATATCCCGAGAATGGCCGAAATTGAAACTAGCTGTTATGAACAGCAATACTTAAGTGCTACAATAACAACCAGACTACAACCCTTAAGACGGCAGATATTCAAAATAGGAACGTGTCTAATTAAATTAAAGATATTTAGTGAAAATAAAAATTACAAATAAGCAAAGAATCGAAAATAGCCCTACTTACTTGACAAATGGTAAACAGAGCAACAGGAGAACTGGATATTAAGAAAAAACAACTTACGCGCTCTAGCCGTTCTCGCAGAGTGACTGCTTGTCCTGGTTTTCTCCTGAATTTACTTCTAATTTATATCTGCTTTAATAGCCCTTGCAATTAGCACAGCGAAAGCAAATATCCCGAGAATGGCCGAAATCGAAACTAGCTGTTATGAACAGCAATACTTAAGTGCTACAATAACAACCAGACTACAACCCTTAAGACGGCAGATATTCAAAATAGGAACGTGTCTAATTAAATTAAAGATATTTAGTGAAAATAAAAATTACAAATAAGCAAAGAATCGAAAATAGCCCTACTTACTTGACAAATGGTAAACAGAGCAACAGGAGAACTGGATATTAAGAAAAAACAACTTACGCGCTCTAGCCGTTCTCGCAGAGTGACTGCTTGTCCTGGCTTTCTCCTGAATTTACTTCTAATTTATATCTGCTTTAATAGCCCTTGCAATTAGCACAGCGAAAGCAAATATCCCGAGAATGGCCGAAATCGAAACTAGCTGTTATGAACAGCAATACTTAAGTGCTACAATAACAACCAGACTACAACCCTTAAGAGGGCAGATATTCAAAATAGGAACGTGTCTAATTAAATTAAAGATATTTAGTGAAAATAAAAATTACAAATAAGCAAATAATCGAAAATAGCCCTACTTACTTGACAAATGGTAAACAGAGCAACAGGAGAACTGGATATTAAGAAAAAACAACTTACGCGCTCTAGCCGTTCTCGCAGAGTGATTGCTATGCCATGCCACGCTCAAAATTGCTTAAATCACCTTTCTTTCCCATTCTGACATTCAGTTTGGAGTTCAGGAGATTGTCTTGACCAGGACCACACCCCTAAATGCATTGATGCAACTGCCATTTGATTGGTTGATTAGATAATTGCATTAATGAGAAATTGAACAGGTGTTCCTAATAATCCTTTAGGTGAGTGTATGAACGAATAAGCGACCTCGTAAAATACTTACGTATTACAGATTGGGTTGGATTTACATGCTTAATTTATTTATGTTGATCGGCTCTGATGAAAAGTGTATTCAGATCGATCTCAATTGGATCGATTGAGGTGTTTACATGAAGGCTTTTCAGTCCGTTGAGCCATCAATCCAATAACTAACGGATTATTTGGGTGTATGTAAACATAGCTAATGTAACTTATTATTTTAAACTTTGACAATCACCTTTTTAATTTTTCACTCTGAGGTGGAAACAGACCTTCATATGTGTATATTTATAAGCCATACGTGTATAAGCGTTTGTGTGTAAGCTTCTCTCCTATGCACATACATCAGATGAGGTTTGTATTGTTACCTCTGTGCTCTGTCTTTTCGAGCGGGCTGCAATTTGGTTAGCTGTGACAATAATAATACATCAAAGCGGAGAATCAATTCCACTACAAAGGCTTTGCAGCCTAAACCTACAACTAGGGGAGACAGCTCGAGCATTGCGTGTGTGTGGCACACACTTTGCAAACGCATCTGTGTTCCCTCCTGTGAGTGTGGCTTCTTTAGTATTCAGTTCGTGCATCTAATGTGCGTGCTAAATGTGTTTTTCTACAGGCAAATGCGGTATGTTTGTTGTGTACGTGTGACTATTACGCTGTTGCTGGTGCGATCAGGAGGAATTTCATTTCACAGGTGAAGACGGAACTCCGTCTAAAGTGACTGGAGCATGTCCACGCTCTTGCTCCACTACCCGTGACGCACCTGGGGTGGGCGTTTAAGGGCAACAGAGTGCAACAGGATACAAGCATCTGACACACCACGACAGAGCATTCAGCTGGCAATCAGCCACTATGCAGAGAAAGAGAGAGGGGGATAGAGAGACTGCCTGAAAAAAGGAAAAAAGGACAAAGAAGTGCATCATATACAAATGGCAGAGCAATAGGAATGAAAGAGAACCAAAGCCATTGATCCGTGAAGTGTAGCATGGAAATGGCAACGCTATTCTTCAAGGATAAAGCGCCAGCCGTAGGTGCTTCCTAACGGAAAACTCACAATGGCATTCAAAGATGACAAGCAACTCAGAAGGAAATGTTATTGCTCGGAGGTTGATTTTTTTTAGATAGCTGAGGAGTCTTGAGGAGGATCAAGTAAATTTGACTTAGATGTTTCTCCTACAATTCTGTATTAGAGATAAAAATAAACACAAATGAGAAGATTGTAGACTATAGAGCAATAACAGTAATGTGGATAGACAAGCTGATATAATTTGGTCTTGGAATAATTTAATGATAAATGTAGTTTATACTGAGATATCTGACTTGATTGCAGACAGTTGTTTTTGCAAATCTGAGTGCAAGATATTTTTGGAGATTGAGGAAACTTTTTTTTCAGACGAAAAATCTGAGAAGTAGAAGAACAATTAGGCAGGAGTCTCTATTTGCACTCCATTAATCTAAATGCTATGTAAGAGAACCAAATGAGATGTTAAAGAGATTTAATTTACTATTTATTTATTTTAGTTGGATAAATTATATACAATTGTAGTCACTTTAACACTCAAGAGCATCCAAGACTGTCAGCAAAAATGTGAATGCAACTCACTGATCATTTTCCTTATGTTGCAATTGGTTTTCTTGAAGTGTGCTATTATGCTTTTTCAAATATTACCTTTCATGAAATGTGTAATGTAGCTGTGAATGTAAACGATCTGCAAAGTTGTGAATACGAAAATGCATGATAAATAAAGTTATTGTCTCTCAAAAGAAAGAATCGATTCTGAACAGCCAAAATGAATAGTCAGTAATTCGAATCCCACTTCGGTGACAGTTACATGTTACTGGGTAACACATTTGCATAATGCCCACCTATGGTCTTCATTGGCTGCCCGTGAACAATGTCTACTTTGACCCGTCCACAAACACTCTAGCTGGCGTTGTGTACATGTCGAAAAGACGCTGTTTTCTGCTCTGCAAAAGCGAATTCTCTTTGTAAACACTTCCAAAGGATGAGGATGTGAAGAGTCAGTGGTTAAAATTACCTTTTGAAGATTGCTTCTCAAATCTCTGTGAGGTCTAAATGGGATTTACAAAACGCTTATCCATTAAAGATGGGTCAGTACCCACTTTATTTGGACCAACTTGCTCCTCAGAATCACAACCTTTAAGTATGATTAATTATTGATGTATATATTTTCTACCGGGTGTTCAAAATACAGTGTTGTGCTTTAAATTCTGTACACCCAGTGCAGCTGTAGGTCTCTAGCTAACTCATGTTATTACTGTCTTAGTGAAATACTGCTGCAAATAAGTGGGCCGACTATTACATAAAATTGTGTCCATTAATGCAGATTGTCTGTTGCTTTTACTACTTTGAGTAATGATAAATGATGGAGCAAGATTTGTTTTGCAAACTTTAATGTTACATCAGTCATTCCTGTTACTGCTCGGCTAACATGTGCACCTTCATTGATACAGTTAATGATACAGTTCCCGCATGTGCACCGCAATAAATTAGAAATATACACATCAATTTGTTGATGAAGATGAACATACATATGTTAATGCTGATGGTGAGGAATTACTGAGAAACGTCCTGCTCGAGTCGTCCTTGCGATGGAGGTTCAGGTTGAATAACTAGTTCTTCCAATGTTTCATCATCGGACTCGCACTCGGATTGGCTTTAGGAAGCCTCCGGAGCTGAAGGGCAGTTATGTACTGGGCGTTTCATTTCCAAAATGCGCTGTAAACGGTAGACCAATCACAACAGACTGGGCCGTCTGGCCAATCAGTACGGAGTAGGCTTTCGGAAAGGAGGGATTTAAAGAGACTGAATCATCGGACAAGTCGCTTGCGAATCATTGAGAGATGAGGTGATGTGAAATGTATATTATGAGAAAATGAAAGCGTTTTTTTATACCGTTGATGCATGTTAACCTGCTGTAGGAGACCTCCAAAACAAAATTAGGAACCTTTGAAATAGCGTAATAGGGGCAACGTTAAAAAACAACCTGGTGAGTGTATTTAAGATCTACACTCACCGGCCACTTTATTAGGTACACCTGCTCAACTGCTTATTAATGCAAATATCTAATTAGCCAATCACATGGCAACAACTCAATGGATTTAGGCATGCAGACATGGTCAAGATGATCTGCTGAAGTTCAAACTGAGCATCAGAATGGGGAAGAAAGGTGATTTAAGTGACTTTGAACGTGGTATGGTTGTTCGAGCTAGACAGGCTGGTATTTTAGAAACTAGGATTTTCACGTACCACCATCTCTAGGATTTACAGAGAATGGTCCGGAAAGGAGAAAAATATCCAGTGAGTGGCAGTACTGTGGGAACACGTGCCTTGTTGATGCTAGAGAGAGAGGAAAATATATAAATCCAGAAAGAGCATGGATCCATCCTTGTATCAACGGTTCAGGCTGGTGGTGGTTTAATGATCTGGGTGATATTTTCTGGCCAAACTTTGAGCTCCTTAGTACCATTTCAGCATTGTTTAAATACCACAGCCTACCTGAGTGTTGTTGCTGACCATCTCAATCCCTTTATAACCACAGTGCGCACATCCTCTGATGGCTAATTCCAGCAGGACAACACCCCATGTCAAAAAGATCAAATCATCTCAAACTGGTTTTTGAACATGACAATGAGTTCAATATACTCAAATGTCCTCCACAGTCACCAGATCTCAATCCAATAGAGTGTGGATGTGTGGATCCATTTGGAATGTGCAGCCGACAAATCTGCAGCAACTGCGTGATGCAATCATGTCATATGGACCAAAATATCTGAGGTGTTGAATCAATGACATGAAGAATTAAGGCAGTTCTGAAGGCAAATGGGGGTCCAACCCGGTACTAGAAAGGTGTAATAAAGTGGACTGTGAGTGTATTTTAACAGTAACATTGTGGTGGCTGTCATTGCTTCCTTTTGCATGCATAGAAAAGCAAGTTAGAAAAATAAAATCCACCACAATTTTACGGTTTCTCTAAACCACGTTGGAAATTAATCTGATTGTAGTATTTCGCTGAAAATCTCGGTTTCTTTAAGCATTCAAGTCACTGCTGCCATGCAATGAATTCAGAATTTTCATTTTTGGCTGAACAATTTCTTTCAGAAATCTTTCTTCATTGTTAATCACAATATTGCCTATGAGATATAATTGAGATTTAAAAGCGAGCTATGTAGGATTTCTCCTTTCTATTTTGATAGAGGATTGATCGATCAAGGAATACGAAATGAGAAATGATCTGCACATTTCTGCACTTACAGTATGTGGTCTTTTCCCTTTATGTACAGTTAACAAAAAGCCTACACTTAGAGACAACCTTCAAGATAGTTTTGTACAAAGATGACTGTGAAATGCATTTATGGAAGGAGCAGAGATGTTAGAGAAGGTATGCCGAAGACAAGAATGAGAAGCTAAGAAAAAGTGAACGAATCAAAGATAGAAATAGAACAAGAAGAGCACTACAGCCAGGTGCAGAAAAAAAATTGAAAGAAAAGAAAAAGAAAACAGGTTTGAGAGCTCTTCTGCGGCCTGTTCCCATTGGAGACTTCACCTGAAAGCTAAGGATTGGATTGGATTGTTTGAATGTGACTGAGAGATGCAGAAAGGACAAAGAGAACGACGCAGGACCCCTGTGCACCCTTGTCAAATAGAAAGAGGGAGGAAAGACAAAATAATAGTGATAAATGTCAGTGTGATAGAGCACGGTCAGCCACTACATCCTGACCACAAACAATGCTGGCTCAACTATTGTTAGACAGACAGATTTAGAGAGCCTGCCTCTCTCAAGGGATGGAAGCAGCAGAATGAATTTAGAGAAGGAAGAATGAAGCAGTCAACCTTTATTTACTGAGACGGAAATTGCTTACAAATCAAGCAACTGTTTAGTGAGAAAATGAATCAGCGATCATAGGGACCAGTACAAAAAAAAGCCAAGAGTGTACTCCAACCTCAATGCTTCAAGCATCCTCCACATAAATTACATTTGGAATTGGAAATATTTCAAGGTAAATATTTTAACGCTATGAAAACAACTGATGACCTGTCTAACTCTTGTACCACAAGATAAATACTTTAAGTGAATACCTGCATTACTTTTACACAACCTACACTACTGTTCATCTCATTTCAAACACACCCACAAAAACCTAAATTGTTTTTTTTATTATTATTGATATTATTATTTGTAAATTATAAACAATTCAAAGTGCATGCGTAGTTTTGATTAAGAATATTGCAAGACTTTGATGATAAAATGCTGTCACGTCGTAGCTGATAAAATGATCATTTTTATGATGACAATAACACTGTATTGACCAATCAGAAACCAGGACAGTGACTATCCATAAACAATTATTTAAACAGTCTAAGAAGCTTATATAAACTTTTTTTTCATTTGATGTCAGACAACAGTGGTGGAAAATAAGTTACCACAGTTATTTAGAGTAACAGTTATTCTAGTCTGCTAAGTATTTTAATACAAACTATAGTAACCATGCAACATGCATTTCACCGCACACTTTAAGTTGATTACTCAAGCTTGTGCCTTTCACCCACATTGAAACCCTCACCTTTTTCATGTATTCTACTAGGACATGTAAAGTAGAATCTCCAATTAGCCTCTGAATATGTTGGAGAAGCCTTGTATTAATATTCATCAGATTGTGTTAAATGATTAATTTATTATAAAACCTTTTCTAGCAGCGCATACTGAGAGCAAGTTGAGTACTATTAATTATACTACCATATCGAGCCTAGGGCACAAACCAAGCCGTTCTCGCATAGGGCTTTTGCAGATCACAGTGAGATCACATTTCCCAAAAATGCACCTCCAGCTCACAAAAAAAAAAAAACCCTTCCGAGACAACCTGATGAGCAGATCATTATGCATGTATGCAAGCATGGGCTTCATCTACACCCATCACCTATTCAGCAGACACTCACTGAGAGGCGTCTCTGACTTCAGGCTAGAAGCTTCATAAGTAAAGCAGACAGAATAAAACCACTTATCAGGATATAAAAGGCCCTTAGTGTGGCATTGTCTATTTGAATATTCACTAAACAGCCGAGAGAAATGTGCTGAACATTTTAATGCGCTGTTCTGACAAACTTTGATTTGAAGTAGGTAAAAAGTCCCTGGATGACCTACCACTTCCGGCGAGATACTAAAGTGCGCATTTGATGGACAATTTACTATCCCATGAGGCCACAGGAGAGGATTTATGAATGGAGGTGAAGCGACGCAACTGACGCTGGTAGGTCACATGATAATGCCAACATGGCAGATATAGTATGTTTGGCTTACATTCATACTTTTGTAACGTTTTTTTAAGTAAGTTCAAATTTAAATTTAGTGCCTGCTCAGGCAGTATGGGATTTTGGACATACCGCATGTGTTCTTTTCTGTAAAAAAATACCCACCCATAACAAATGATGTAATTGATTAGGGGTGTAACGATACCCTTATGTCACAATTCGATATATATCACGATACTGAACTCATAATACGATATTATTGCATTACTCCAAGACATATGGTAAAAGGTTAACAAAAAAATTACTTTTGATTAAAATGCTAAATTTGGCTTTACATTGGGGGTGTAAATGAATAGGATTGGACTTGCTGCTGGTAACCCAATGCACAGGACAATGATGACACCAGAATAAAAATATTGATGATTTTGAAGCTGAAAATACAGAATAAGTTTAGACTAATATGTTTGCACTCTGTCACTGCCTAGATACATTTAAAATAATGTAGACATTTGGCAATATCAGGACCCACAAATATTCCCCCATTGCATTATTATATATTATATTCAACATTATACAGTAGTAGTTTAATGCAGTACTGATACTAAAACTCTGTAAACTTGAATTTTTTTCTCACAGAGATTTTAATTTTGGGTGAACTATACACAATTCATATTTTCACTATCCACTAATTTATGGTGAGCTTACAAAACCATATGCCAGTTGCATAAACTTGGCCACAATGTTAAGACGGTCTTAAGAAATAGTTTGACCAACTAGCAGTTAGATAAGAGGTAATCAGTCTTACTTTTCCAGTTCAAATTAGACCAATCTGCCTTTTTATGCAAGAACATAAAATAACTGACTGCTGCTGAAACGGGGTTTCATGACTTATAATATAATGTCATAATTCGTGGGAGTGGGCAGTTGCTGCGGAGTTGTTTTGATGAAATTTTGTTTCCTTGGTAACAGCGACTTGGTAACAGCGACTCTGATTGGTGGATCTCTCTTCAGGATTATGGGTGATGTAGGTCTTCCCATATAGATATGTATAGTTAGATGCCACAATCAACCACTCCAGATACGTTGGCGCCAACCGTCTTGGAACGGTCAGTGTGTCGTCACTCACAGTAAGAATCAATGATGCCAAAATATTGCGCAGCTTCTGAGTTGAGTTAGCTGATGCCTTTGTCTTGTTGTATTGTGTTAGTTTAGCAAAATTATCTGCTGTTTACTGCAGCCAGATATAGATATTCATGCATGTGTCTAACTATGGTTGCAGACACTCAGTCAACTTGCTCTCGAATGTTCACAGACTGGAAAAATAGACACGACATGGTGGACAGCATACAGTATAGTATAGTACAGTTTGTACAGTATATATATCTAGGGTCTTCCTTGGAAATCAGCGATTTTTTTTTAAAGGTGAAGTAGAAATCACACTAACTTGTGGCTTCTCCAGAAGCAAATATCATCATTTAACAACCTGCAAGCTCCTAGTAGGTATGTCTTGAAAGGTTTATTGGTATTAAAAAATAATCTTTGGAAAAAATAAAAGATAAAAAATATCTTTGGAAAAAATGAATGGCATTTGCCTTTAGAACACAACCGCTATGCTCCATAACTCCAGTGGGTATATAAACACAAAGCTTTCTTTAGTAAGTGATACTGAATTATATGGCCTCTGTTGCTTTTTTAAGGACTGGTCTGTCAAATGCAATACAATCCTGCTTGTGTCATCAGGTTGCATTCATCCAGCCATTATAATGCGGAAAGCCAGCACAGAGGAGGGAACGGCATACAATTTTTGAGAGCAAAAAAGGTCCACTATCTATTGTCAATATCAATATATCAAAATAAAGACCAGAGCCTCTGCTTTTAATCAATCAAATAATATATAGATTTGAGCTTCATCAGGGTTCCCACTCTTTTTCAGTGATTATTTTCCAGGACGTTTCAAATTTCATTACGATGGGAATAAAAGACCAGGATTACAGTTCCCTTTCAGTCGCTCATGTTCGACGTTGACTGAACGGGATCACGCCAGGGAGCCAGTCATCTTCGAGTACTATTGAACGAGCCAATGGAATTTGGCGTGCATGACTTGCGTCACACACTCCGCCCCCACGGCCTGGGTATAATTATGGAAGTGGATGCACACACTAGTTGCCTTTCGCTTAGGAGCCAATCGTTCTGATGTCTCTGAAGAGGGCTTCTGTATTTAACAAGCGAGTGTGTCGGTGTTCTTCTGGAAAGACTCTCTCGGTGCTGGTGGTTTCTACAATGCAGTGCAGCTTTGAGCTCTCAACTGCTGTTTAAACATCAAGCAAATTTCTCTGTTTGTGTGTGTTGACGGATGGTTGAGGGCGGAAAAGTGAGTGCTTCACTGTTTCAGTTCGCTGAATTCAGTGTTGCCGCGGTCATTCCCTGTGTGCTCCGGCACTGGTGACGGGTCCCATTCCTGAAAGAGCAACACAGGTGCGTTTGCATCTTTTTCAAGATGCCATTCCATCCGTGCGTTTCTGGGTGCTGTAGGGCTCTGTCCCCCTCTGATGGTCACGAGAGTTGTATCACGTGTTTGGGTTTAAAGCACGCTAAGGCAGCTCTTGTGGATGAGTCATGTTCCTATTGCGGGAATATGACCGTCTCGGTTTTGAGGTCGAGACTCGCCTTCGTTCGCGAAGGTGGAGTCCCCATTCCCAGGCCCCGCTCAAGTGCCTCTTCTGGGCTACCTTCCCAGAAGAGGCCTGGAGTCCCATCTGAGCTGGGAGGCCTGAGGATTACAGTGAGGTAATCCCTGTGGATCCCTCACTCCTCTCTTACACAGCAGCCGGTGGAGCTCCCTGATGAGCGTGCTGGTCCCTCTGTGGTGGACCGACCAGCCGTCTCGTTCGGGACCTCTCCAGAGGACAGGATGTCCATCGCAGCATCGGAAAGGGAGCTGGGCTCTGGAGATGACGACTCGGCTCCACTGACTCCCTCTGGAAGACCAGCATTGCTCGAGCCGGATCCAGAGATGGCAGCTATGCTCAAGAAGGCCGCCGAGGTGGTAGGTCTCGATTGGAACCCTCCACCGTGTCCCGAACCGTCTCGGTTGAATGATTGCTTTCTCTGAGAAGGGCGGTCTGGTTCTCAGCCCGCCGCTCCGGGACCTTTCTTTCCTGAAGTTCATGAGGAGTTGACAAGGGCATGGATGGCACCTTTCTCTGCCAGAAATCGCCTGAGTAGCTCCTCCCCCCTCACTACCTTTGATGGGGGAGCGGTGAAGGGTTACGAGGCTATCCCTCCAGTGGAGTGGTCTGTTGCGATCCAGCTGTGTTCAGCGACCGCTACCTCATGGAAGAGCGATCCTCGTCTCCCCTCTAAGCCCTGTAAGTTTTCATCCGTTCTCACGGGCAAAGCTTACAAAGCCTGTGGGCAAGCCACTTCCTCTCTGAATGCCATGGCGTTGCTTCAGGTCCACCAGGCCCAGGCACTCATGAACATACACGAGGGTAGCCCAGACCGTGAGCTCATGGGTGAGCTCCGCACTGCAACCGACCTCGCCCTCCGGGGCACGAAGGTTGCAGCTCGCGCGATCGGTCTGATGATGTCCAACCTTGTGGTCCAGGAGCGCCATCTCTTGCTCAACCTGGTGGATATGAGAGAAGCGGACAGGGTTCAGTTCCTGGACTCTCCCATTTCTCAGGTTGGGCTGTTCAGCGACACGGTAGAGAACTTTGCCCAGCAGTTCTCTGCCGCCCAGAAGCAGACGGAGGCCATCCAGCACATCCTGCCCCGACGGCCTGCTGCTGCCTCCAACCGTCCATCGTTGGCAGATCCCCCGCCGCCTGCTCGTCACCGAGGGCGCCCGCCTGCAGCAGCCTCCGCTCCTGCTGGACCGTCACAGTATTCTCCACCCAGGTCTCAGCGTGGAGCTGGCCGCAAAAGGGGTGCCCCACCCGTTTCAGGCTCTGCCAAGCCAGGTGGCAAGCGACAGCGAAAGCTTTTTGTTTTTGTGTGTGTCTGTTCCACCACTGGTTCCCAAAAAAGCAGAGCCAGTGGCAGCCACATATTCAAAGAAAGAGCAATTTCTCCCTTCCTGGGCCCTAAGAGGGCTAGTTGGTGGTGTGTGACCCTGCAAAGCTTTGCACCCTTCATTCCCCTCTTGTTCGCCAGCCGGCACCTGGGTCCAATTCAAGGACCCGGTCATCCGCCTTCTCACGCATCCCATGCCACTTTGTGGAGTCAGGTAAGTGCTGCACTGAACACTCAGAACCCACTTCAGGCCGCCTCCGGGCCTCTCGAGCTGGGTCCCTGTTCTCCACCTCGCTGCCCCACCTTGGGTACATCTGTGGTCCCTGGCACGGTGTGTATAAGCCTAAAAGGGCTTCCAACCAGTCCACCTGGCCCCAATCTGACCAGCAGACTCGGCTTGCGATTCATTTTGCCCCTTATTGGCCAAACCAGACCTCTCTACTCTTGACAGCCCTTCCTGACTACTTCCTCTGAGCACTTTTTCAGAGACGGGGCACGAGGCACCCGCGTTCTGACCCTGGATAGCCGGGTCTGGTTCTAAAAAGAACGGGACGCGGAGGTTCTGGTTCCTACCGCAATAAAAAATATGCCGTAGAGACCCTCACTTCTGTTGAGCACCCTCTCAAAAATGAGGCTTGCTCCCCCTTAGAAGTGGAACCTATTCGCTGAACAGAATCTTCTCTCCGTAAGGAGATCCCGAATGTTTTCGATCACTTCAGTGTTTTCTCCCCGCTAGATGGGTTGGAGTGAGGCTGTCTCTTCCACCCTCAAAATGTATGTTGCCTCTGTATTGATGCACATCATAGGGTGCAAATCCTTGGGAAGCATGATTTGATCGCCAGGTTCCTGAGGGGAGCAAGGAGAATAAATCCGCCTTGCACCCCCTCCTTACTCTCTTGGGATTATCTCTGGTACTACTGCACAGCAGAGACCTCCCCCAAGCTTCTTCAGGCAGTGCGTTAAAAGTCCTGTTTTTAAAGAAACAGTTCTGCTTGCTTGGTCTCTACTAGAGGGTTGGGACTTGCTTACATTTCGGTCAGCGTATCGTGCCTGGAGTTCGGGCCGGCTATCTCTACCAAAATCTGAGACCCCGGCCTGAATATTTGCCCAAGGTTCCTACCTCTCCTACGGGACCAGGTGGTGAGCCTGCAAGCGCTGCCCCGGAGGAGGCAGACCCAGCCCTGGCTTTTCTCTGTTCCGTCCGCTCCATTGCGGTTATACATGCACAGAATGCAAAGCCTGGACCTCAGACCAGCTCTTGTCTGTTACGGAGACCAGCAGAAGAGAAGGCTGTTTCCAAGCTGAGGTTGGCCCACTGTAATAGTGGTTGCCTTCACCTTGGCGTGAAATTTCCCAAGATGCACGTGCCCACCTGGGTAGGGAGCTCCTCGTAAGTGAGAGTATTGCTCCCTCCTAGGCGTTGACACAGAGTGCCTCGCTGAACAGATGTTAAATAGAGTTGGGGGCAGGGCGACACCTATCACTTTCGCTAGATAACTAGCCTATGTGTCGAACCACTGCTTTCCGTGGGCTCCATTCACATGAAGCCAGTTTCACTGTAAGGCCGGTTCAAAGTGACGGCTTGCTGCGCTCTCCTATGGACTGGATATGTGCGCAATTCTTGCTCCAGTTGAGTTCCTCTTATTAGCCGAACCGTCGAGTTCCTCCATACTCTTCGGCAACGGACGTGGCTTATCACTCGTATGCACTGGTGGAACCTGTGTTAGGCTGGGTCCATATGTTGTGATCCCTACGGCGATCCCATATGTGTATTCTTCCACGGTATGACTCCCTGCGGCGAGCCCGTGTCTTCCCTCGGCAGAGCTTGCTCTACCGTCACTGTCCGGTTGAGTCTCCTCCCTGTCATGAATCTTGTGTGTGTCTCTAGAGTCATACCTTAGTTTCAGTAGTCATGTCAAAGCAATTACTAAATCAGCATACTATCATTTGAAAAATATTGCAAGAATTAGATGCTTTGTTTCCAGTCAAGACTTAGAGAAACTTGTGCATGCTTTCATCACCAGCAGGGTGGATTATTGTAATGGACTCCTCACTGGCCTTCCTAAAAAGACCATAAGACAGTTGCAGCTCATACAGAACGCTGCTGCTAGGATTCTGAGCAGAACCAGAAAATATGAACATATCACACCAGTCCTCAGGTCTTTACACTGGCTCCCAGTTACATTTAGGATTGATTTTAAAGTATTAGGTATATAAATCATTCAATGGCCTAGGACCTCAATATATTGCAGATATGCTCACTGAATATAAACCCAACAGATCACTCAGATCATTAGGATCACATCAGCTAGAAATACCAAGGGTTTACTCTAAGCACGGAGAGTCTCATTTTAGCTATTATGCCAGCCGCAGCTGGAACCAGCTTCCAGAGGAGATCAGATGTGCTCCTACAGTAGTCACATTCAAATCCAGACTCAAAACACATCTGTTTAGCTATGCATTTACTGAATGAGCACTGTGCCACTGTTCGTCCGGCTGTTTTTACTGTACTGTACTTTATTTTATTTTTTATTCTAAACTGTTAATTATTAGGGCCCAAGCCCTGAAAGGGCGAAGGCCCTATTGTTTTCCTTAGGATTATTTTTTTTTTTTTTCTCTTTTATTTTTCTTACGACTATTCGGGCACTTTTGGGGCTCTTAACGTGCACGAAAACTCTTGAAACTTTGCACACGGGTCAGAACCCGCGGCCATCAGGGCCGGGCTGAAGATGGTACCCGGGCGTGGCAGGGGGGCTCGACAGCGCCCCCTGGAACGGGGTCCGAAAACTTGGTCCATAAATCAAACACGCTTGCATGTAAGAATATGAAACTCAGTACACATATAGATCTCATCGGTTCATATATACTTCATGCTCTTACTTTTTACCCCAGCCCAACAGGAAGTCGGCTATTTAGGGTTGTTTGTAAAACGCATGCAATGGAATTTAAAGTACTTCTCCTAGAGAATTCAAAGAAATGCCACGAAACTCGGTCAGCATGAAGTCAAGACATTGAGGATGAAAAATTGCCAGGGGATTTTTGATATCTCGAACGGTTTGGCCGTGGCGAGGAAACGAATTTATGGCGAGAAACGTGAAACAGGAAGTGTGTTATAACTTCAGCATACATTAGCTGATCTTAATGAAACTTCACCAGTGTGTTCGCTGTAAGAGGCCGATCACATGGATGTGACTATTGTGAGTCAAAGTTATAGCGCCACCAACTGGCAGCAGGAAGTGTGTCACTTTCAAAATGCTTTGAAATCACCCTCTTATTTTAACCCGATTTGCTTCAAACTTCATCTGTATAATGTAAATACACGGCAGATGTAGACCTGTGAAAGGATTATTGATATATTAGATACTGTTGCCGTGGCAACGCATCAAACTTTAATATTCTTTGTTGATGCTTTTGAGACTCTTAACATACTTGAAATAACATGAAACTCGACAGACACATCACATTTATTAGCCAGTAGACATGTGCAAAGTTTCAGAAACGGGCGTGGTGCAGGGGCTCAGTAGCGCCACCTTTTGACAAAAGTGGGGGTGTTAGTTCTATAGTTTTACCTACAATCATAAAACTCGGTACGCATATTGTTCAGATCAAGCCGGACAACTTTCTAATTTACTGTCATTAGCTCAGACCAAGAGGGAGTCAGATATTTTAGTTTGAATGTGGATGTTTCTGAGAATTTTCTCTCCCTCTCTTTCCGTCTCTGTGTGTGAGGGATTTGTCTATTGATTTTAATGCATTTCAAGGTTTCAGGGGATTTTGGGACTCTTAACGTGCTCAAAAACTTTTGAAATTTTGCACACAGGTCAGAACCCACGGCCATCAGGGCCGGGCTGAAGCTGGTACCCGGGCGTGGCAGGGGGGCTCAACAGCGCCCCCTTGAACGGGGTCCGACAATTTGGTCCATATATTCAACACGCTTGCATGAATTAATATGAAACTCAGTACACATATAGATCTCATCGGGCCAAACATTTTACCCCTGGTCAAGTTTTACGCCAGCCCAACAGGAAGTCGGCTATTATGGGTTGTTTGGAAAACGCTTGCTGTGGAATTTGAAGTACTACTCCTAGGCAATTCATTCAATCATCGCCAAACTAGGCGTGCATGAAGTCAAGACATTGAGGATGCTAAATTGCTGACGGATTTTTGATATCTCGAACGGTTTGGCCGTGGCGAGGAAATGAATTTTCATGACTAAAAAAGGACATATAAAGTGTGTTATAACTTAGTTAGATTTACCTACAGTTACAAAACTCAGCTTGTATATTCTTCTCCTCAAGCCAAACAACTTTCTAATTTACAGTCAATAGCTCCAACCCTCAGAAAGTCAGATATTGTGGTTTGAATGTGGATTTCATGAAATGGTATCTCTCTCTGTCACTCTTTGACAGAGAGAGGGCCCCCTCCCATTCTATGTGTGTGTGTGTGTGTGGCTGTCTGTGTGGGGAGGGAGGGGGAGGGAGGGCTGGTGTCTGTGTTTATATGTGTGTGTGTGGCTGGCTGGCTGTTACAGTGACATGATATTAAGCCTTTCATTGCTGTGTGATTTTTCCTGCATTAAAGGATAAATCTCTAAGGCCTTGTCTTTTTGCATAACAATTTTGTATTTTTTTTAAATTACAAAATATGCACAGAACCAAGATCTTTTAAATGTATAGTTTGCTTTAAATAAAATTAAGATTGTATTGGTAATTGAAGCTGAATGAATTTAAAATGAATGTGCTATATTTCAGAACAATATATTTGTTTTCCTTAAAATTGTAAAACACTAACTTTATTCTCATCTGAATTATAAATAATTTATTCCTGTATAAAATAAAAACACATTTGAATTTTTCTTTTTTAATCAATGTAGAATGTGTAATTGAAAAATAAACAGATTAGGGCTCTGAGGACAATAAATGAAAATCAATGCGATGTGGTGAATGTCCAAAAGATGGCACCCACAGACTGTTTTAAATGGGGTTGGATAAATATTTTTTGCTTTTAGACAGTGTGTGCGTGTGATTTTAGTTTGGTGACAGTTGTAGGTTACAGTTTGACAAGAGTTTATAGTTTGAAAAAAGCACTTTGTTGTGTTTTATTGGACGGAGTATGTTTTTATGTGTAACAGTTCAATCGCACCCGCACCTCACACACACACACACACACACACACACACACATATGGGGTGAGGGGGAGTACAAAGCCCATAATAAAGAATAGTTTAGCATCCAAATACATCGCAAATGTTGAAACAGTTTGATTCTAATGAGAGAGTTACGTGAGCCAAACACCACTTACTTTCACTTTCGCTTTCAATTATTTCGGTTAATTCTTAATTATAGTTTTTTTGAATTCTTGTTCTGTTCTGAATATCATTAAATTTAAAGAATTGCTTGTGTAATATTTTGAGTGTATCATCAAACAGAATAATTCTCTCGGTTTAGTGATTCCCTAGTTTTTTTTATTGTTTTCATTGTTCTCAGGTAAGGCAAGTGATATATATATATATATATATATATATATATATATATATATATATATATATATATATATATGTGTATATATAAAAAAAAAAAAATATATATATATATATATATATATATATATATGTATTTATATATATATATATATATAATTTATATATATATATATATATATATATATATATATATATATATATATATATATATATATTAGGGGTGTAACGGTACACAAAAATCACGGTTCGGTACGTACCTCGGTTTTAAAGTCACGGTTCGGTACGTTTTCGATACAGCAAAAAGAAAGAAATGCCAGAGAAATGTCCTATTTGTTCAAAGAATATTTTTTTTTTAAATAACTGAGTTTTCCTACATCTTGAAACTTTCAGGTTTATAAACGGGGGTTATCTTTGAAGGATGAACAAATAATGTTTTGGTCATCACATTAAAAATAGCATTTAAATATATATTTATTTATTATTTGAGTTTTGAAGTGCTGGAAAAAGATGTGTGAAGTACTTGAAAGCATTTCACTATTCCAGCCAAACTGGTTACAGTGATTGTTACTATATTAAATCCATGGTGAATGTTGCTGGTCTGTGGACGTAAAGTATTACTAGTTCATTCACGGCACAATGTTTCTCCTGGTTTCCACGTCAGCGCTGTTTGATCTAGTAATAGAGATCTACGGTTAATAACGGAGAAATGTGAATGCTTCTCACTAGATCTCGCAGCGATGTCATTACTTCAGTGGCGAATTCAAATGTTTTCTTCACTGGATCTCTTAGCGCTGTGTAGTAACAGTGTCGCTTGATCGAGATCGGCTCGCGCTGCACAGGTGTTGCTGGTCCGAGCTGATAAACGATCCGTGAAGCACATAATGAGTAGCGCAGTTTCGTTCCGCTTTCATTACGCTTGCCATTTGATGTTGCGCAATGTTGTGGTGGTAGCGCCAGCGCGAATTTTGTCGGCAGGAAAAATGGTCCAAGGAATCGTTCGGTTTGTATGCGTACCGAACCGGAAGCCTCGAACCGAAACGGTTCAATACGAATACATGTACCGTTACACCCCTAATATATATATATATATATATATATATATATATAAATATAGCTGCGAGCAGCGATGAAGGGCCAAAGCCGGCGGCACCGCCACCCCGGTGCCTTTAGGTAACTAAAGGAACCGGGGTTGCGGTGCCACCGGCTTGGGCCCGTAATCGCTGCTCGCAGCTATATTTCTTATTTGTTTTGATTATTTTATTTTCTCGTATGTATAGCACTTTGAATTACCATTGTGTATGAAATGTGCTATATAAATAAACTTGCCTTGCCTTGCCTTGAGCCACCCCAGTGACATTCCATATGTTGTACTGCCCGGTCTTTCACCCAGTCCATATGTGTATTCTCCATGTTACCTCCCTTGGGGCAGGATGTGGTTTCCGCAGCGTCCTTCCATTGATAGGGTACGCTTTCCCAGTGGTTCTGTGGAACAGCAGTGACTTCCTTGGCCTAAGCCCTTCCATCTCTGCCTCAAATTGCGGAGGGATCAGGAGGCTTTTGTCTAGGCACTCGAAGGTGGCAACACTAGTCGGGTTTTCAATGGGGATCCCATTCAGTCGACGTCGACTACGTAGAATGTGAACGACTGAAAGGGAACGTCTCGGTTATGTATGTAACCCTCCTTCCCTGAAGGAGGGAAAGGAGACGTAGTCCCTTCGCCACTATTGCTGGACCACCACTGACTCCGAGTTACGCTCCTCAGTGAAAAAGCAACTAGTGCGTGCATCCACTTCCGTATTTATACCAGTGCCGCGGGGGCAGAGTGTGTGATGCAAGTCACGCACGCCAAATTCCATTGGCTCGTAACAATAGTACTCGAAGAAAATCCCTGGCGTGATCCCGTTCAGTCGACATCGACTATGTCTCCGTTCCCTCCTTCAGGGAACGAGGGTTACATACGTAACCGACACGATTCACGGCCTCAAGTCAAGTTAAGTCACATTTATTTATATAGCGCTTTTTACAATACAGATTGTTTCAAAGCAGCTTTACAGAGATAACAGGAAAATAATGCAAAAAAGTTTGTTTCCAGAAGAAAATAGTGTCACAGTCCAGCTTAAGTAAGTTCAGTGATGTTTCATTTTTGTTTAAAAAAAAGTTATTAATTTAGGTCATTTATATAATATAATATAATATATATATATATATATATATATAGTCGCTCTAGAGTAAACCGTGATGTCATCGTCCAGTTCAGTTCTTGTACAATAGTGTCAATGCAGGCAGATCAATATTAGTGTTGAATATTAAATTAAATGTTAAATTTAATGTCCCCAACTAAGCAAGCCAAGCCAATGGCAACAAAGGTTAAAGTAATATATTCCTGTCTCCAGAAGTCTTACAAAAACATATTAGGCTATGTTTTAATTTTGTTTTAATTTACTATATATTATAGACAGAATTCAATCGTTTTACTACATTGTCTTTTCTTTTTTAGAAAGCACGCTTTCTATATTCATACTAAATTATGTTATACCATATTCATATTATATTAATAAATTGTCTAATAAAATGATATATTACAAACAGTCATTAGTAATAATCCAGTGTATTAAGATAATATCAACAAATAAAATTGGTCATTAATTTTCCAGGATTTCCAGGTCTTCTAGGAAGCGTGAGAACCCTGTTCGTTCATTCTTTTATTTTTTTATCAACACTTGGATGTGGGTAAGTTTAATAAAATAATACAAAAACTTTCACACAAAGAGCTGAGAAAATCAAGCGTAGCGTCAGTTCTGGCAGGTCACGTTAGTCAAGCTCGCATCAGCTGACTCTCAGCTGATCCACGTCTACCTCTAGGAATATGACGCCTATCACTGTATACATATATAAGCTCCTTCAGTATTATCAGCAGCTATCGCGTTTCTCAGGATCCAATTACCCTCCTCCATCCCCAGCTGCTCCTCTCGCCCAGTCACGATTTTGATAAATTCTCGGATTATGTTGTTCTTTAAAATCTTGAATTAATGATATCTGCATCACATTCATGTTGGTTCTGTTCTGTTTAAGGGGGGTTATTGCTGCTCTCCCTGATCTTATCCATGCTAGGCTGCATGGATGCGCAGGGAGATTTTTGTCAAAGACTGTTTGGATCCGATTCAAAATGATGATCAAAACATAGTTCGTACGAGTAGATCGAGTCCATCAACACTCCCAAAGCTCATATACCTCTTAGTGGGTTTTTCACTTTTCAGTTTTAAAGTTGTATCTCTTAACATTAGTTAATGCACAATGAACTAACATGAAAGATCATAGTATAATTAATATATATATTTTTTTATATTTAAAAAGTACAGTACATTTTCATGGTTCAGTACTGTTTTTCAATTCTTGTAATAAAGTTTAGCACTATTTTATGTGTTATGTTTGCTTTCATTCAGTATCCATTTGAAAAACTATCAGTTGATTAATCGGTTATCGGCCAGTGTGTTAAAACCTAGTTATCACTATGGGTAAAAAAACACTATTGGTCGATGAAGACTAAAAATTGATTGTTTTAGGTTATTTTTTAGAATAATTTTTCTTTATTCATTTTCATAATAATTTCATAATGTATTTTGTGAAGTCAGAGTATGTTGTGCATGTTAGCTGAGCACAGATGTTCCACTAATGATGATACTTCAGTTGGTATGTTCTTTACAAGGAAAGGAATGTTTCAACTGATGCAAATGTACCACTAATGTATACACAGAGGGATAGTGGATTGTACCATGTGTAAGCATGAGGTATACGTTCCATTTTTAAACATAAGGAACATGTTTTTCTACCTAACAAGGAAGTTGTAAAGTCTCTCTGTGATGTATATAAGTTCAATCTTACTGTACCACCTCAGAGAAACAAAGCATGATGGGAAATGGGAAATGGGGAACAGAGAAATCTGGAATGAAGACCACCTCGCCTGTAGCCTTATTCTTATATTGCCTGTTTCTCTCTGTCTGTCACGGACCAAGCAGTAAAGGCAAGGCACAAGGTCAAGGATTTGCAAAAAAAAATTGGCTTTATTTAGCCTACAAATCAAACAAAGTTTCAAATCATTGAAAAACAAAGTAACAACAGACTTAATCAAAGTGGGTCTCAACTAAACTGAGGTCAACATAACAGAACCACAACATAAGTCTGAACGTAACAAAACTGACCTCCTGAATGACACAAAATGGGGGTATATATACACACAGGCTAGCCTACACCAAACACAAAAGGGGGGAAAACTTAATTGACTACAATTAAAAAGACCCAAAATAAACCCAACCACCAACCATAAGAATATACTGTACAAACAAACTACTGAAACCCAATGTTAACCTAACAAACAAAATATCCACATGCTGCGGTGCTATTAAAAACTTTGTAGTTCAGAGTCCCTCTGCCCACTACCAGGAGTTGGTTCCTTCCACTTCCTGTGGTGGAGTATAAAAGGTGCTCTCAACTCCAACACACCTTTTGGCAGATGACTCGGCAGCCGCATGTGGAGAAACAAAAGACAGGTATAAATCCCTAAACAATTCTTCTCAAGTGAATACTATTAACCCAAAATGCCTGCACTCAGATTGGGAACTAGCATCATTTTGAAAGGAATAAAAATATCTAGAAAAAAATGTGTTTGTGATTTATTTGCAAAGAAAAATAAATGCATTACCGCCACTTTAGGTGTTGGCGGTTGGTAGAACCGCCACATACTCCCCCTCCTCTGGCCACTCGCTGGGACAGCGGGAGAGGTAGTCAGCCGTAGCATTCTGCTTGCCTGGGATGTAATGTACTTCAAACTTATAAGGTTGCATGGCCAGGTACCAACGGGTTATTCGACTGTTGGTATCCTTCATCCTGTCCAGCCACTTCAGGGCTTTATGGTCCACCTCAAGGGTAAATTCCCTCCCCAAGAGGTAATATTTGAGAGAGTCCAAAGCCCATTTGATTGCTAGACATTCCTTCTCCACTGTAGAATAACGCACCTCCCTTGGGTACAGTTTTCTACTCACATATGCCACTGGCTGACGGAACCCTTCAGGGCCTTGAAGGAGCACAGCACCAAGCCCTCGGTCTGAAGCGTCAGTCTGCAGAATGAATGGTTGTTTGAAGTCTGGGCAGTACAACACGGGATCGCTGCTAAGTGCCTGCTGGATGTCTCTGTAGGCTGTTTCGGCCTCTTCTGTCCAACAGAGCTGATTGGGTTTTTTGGGACTGGTCATATCTGTAAGCACAGCTGCTCTTGCAGAGTAGTTAGGTATGAATTTGTGGTACCAACCTGACATACCGATAAAGGACTTGAGCTGAGTTCTGGTTTGTGGGAGTGGGCAAGACTGGATGGCCTGAACCTTCTGCACCTGTGGTTTGATGACCCCTCCTCCAATGACATGGCCCAGGTACTCAGTTTCTGCTTTGGCAAAGGTACACTTGGCAGCATTCACTGTGAGCCCTGCAGCCTGGAGGCACTTGAAGACAACTTTAAGATGTTTCAGATGTTCTTCCCAGGTGTTACTATAGACCACAATGTCATCCAGGTAGGCCAAGGCGAAATCTGACATGCCACCCAGAACTCTATCCACAAGCCTCTGGAAAGTAGCCGGGCCCCCATGCACCCCAAAAGGCATAACTGTAAAATTATAGAGTCCCCAGGGGGTTTTGAAAGCTGTTAACTCACGGCATGACTGGGCTAACGGGACCTGCCAGTAGCCTTTACACAGATCAATGGTAGTGAGGTACTTTGCCTTGCCTAAGTGTTCAATCAGGTCATCAATGCGGGGTGTTGGATAGGAGTCAAATTTGGAAATGGAATTCAGATATCTGAAATCAATGCAAAACCTGATTGTGCCATCCTTTTTAGGCACCAAAACAACAGGATTGCACCACTCACTTTTTGAAGGTTCGATGATTCCAAGAGACAGCATCAGATTAATTTCTTTTTCCAGTGGGCCCAGCATGCGCTCAGGAATCCTGTAACTCAAACGTCTAACAGGGGCATCTTTCTTCAACACAATGTCATGCTCTACCAGTGTTGTATGACCAGGGTTTTCCTGAAAGACTTCTGGTATAAAAAGAGACCTCACCTGTGACTGCTGAACTTCTGTGAGGTGATCCAGATTAGGCACTGACGGGGCAGGCACTGGCAAGTACTGCTCTTCCACCTCCTCATCCCCCACACTCCGGATAAGCATCACGTTAGGTCTCCCCACAGGATTTCCCTCCAGTCTAGGAATCCATTCCTTCAGCAGGTTGATGTGCAGGATCCTTGGACGGCTCCGACCCGGAGTGGAGATTTCATATGTGGTAGGGCTGATCTTTCTAATTACCTCATAAGGCCCTTGCCATTTAGCCAGAAGCTTGCTCTCCTGAGTGGGCAACATCACCAGTACCTTCTGACCAGCCTCAAAACTCCTTTCTTTCGCCAAGCGATCATACCAAGCCTTTTGCTTGAACTGGGAAGCTGCCATGTGCTCCTGTGCCAGCGTAGCCATTTTCTCCAGTTTCTCTCTCATCTGAAGAACATAAGAAACAACATTAAGGGGTTCTTCTTCAATGGAGGGTCCCTCCCACATTTCTTTCAGGAGGGTCAAAGGCCCCCTCACCTCATGACCAAATAGCAGCTCGAATGGTGAAAACCCAGTGGAAGCTTGTGGCACTTCTCTGTAGGCGAACAAAAGGTAAGGCAACCACTGGTCCCAATCAGAGCCAGTCTCATCAATAAACTTACAGAGCATCTGTTTGAGTGTCTGATTAAACCGCTCCGTCAGCCCATCAGTTTGTGGATGATAAGGTGTCGTTCTCAACCCTTTGATTCCGAGCAACTGATACACATCCTTCAGCAGCTTAGACATAAAGTTGGTGCCTTGGTCGGTGAGTATCTCTTTGGGAAACCCAACCCTTGAAAAAAACTGAACCAGGCACGATGCTACCGCCTTTGCCTTAACTGACTTCAGGGGAAACACTTCTGGGTACTTTGTAGCATAATCCGTAACGACAAGCATAAATCTGTTCCCAGACTTACTCCTCTCCACTGGGCCAACAACATCCATTCCTAGACGTTCAAATGGTGTATTGATCACTGGTAGAGGCTGGAGGGGAGCTCTGGTTGGACGTTTTGTTGTTGTTTGCTGGCACTGAGGACAACTCCGGCAGAACTGGGCTACATCTTTATGTAAACCAGGCCAATGAAAATAGCGGTGGATACGAGCTGTTGTTTTGTGCTTCCCCAGGTGGCCTGCCCAGGGAATGGAGTGACCTAAAGCAAGTACTGATTGTCTAGCTACTTTAGGAACCACTAGCTGGTTTCTTAATCGGTGTTGATAGTAAAGGAGACCGTTCTGTAGGATATAGCCTTCAAACCCATGCTCCAAATCAGTTCTCCCTTCATTTGCCTTTGCTCTCTGGATATAGTCAGCTAAACCAGCATCTTCTTGCTGCAGTTGCACCATGTTGACCGGTAATTGGAAACCCATTGTCAGCTCAGGGGTTGACCTCACAGGGGTTTTTTCCGCTGTGTGATAGAACTTTTCTTGCCGTCTTTGCCTGCGAGACTTGCGAGACTTCCCTGGCTCGGCCTCAACCTCGGCATCATAAAAAGGCAGAGAACATAACGTGCAATCGGTCTCACCTGGATGGGATGTAAATGCCCGTGTCTGAGCCCGGGTCAAGGCCATGCTGCAGGTGGAACTCTGCTGTATCAGGTCAAGAAGCACTGGTAAATCATGACCTAACACAACTGGGAAAGGCAGGTTATCAGTGACACCAACCTTTAAGAGGTAAGTCTGCCCTTGCACTTTGACGTACACATCCGCCGTTGGATAAGGTTTCTCATCCCCATGGACACAACAAATTGGGACGGTCTCAATGGTACAGACAGCCTGGGGGGGAATGTAACGTCGATGTACTAGTGTTTGATTACTTCCAGTGTCAATAAGTGCCCTCAGGTTCCGACCATTAATTTCAACCAATGTGTCTTTAAGGGATTGCCTCACCTGCGGCCCAGGCTCACATTTCTTCCGGGGTGCATAGCACATCTGTGTAAGTTTTACTGGATTCTGTGGACAAACTGGCTTTGTATGCCCCTCTTGTCCGCATAAATAACAAACCACTGTATTAAAACTTTTACCGGAGCCATGAGCAAGTGGCCGATTCTCCTTCACAAGTGGCTTACTTATTGGTGATTGTGGGCGTTGCTGAGCCAAGACGGGTTTCTGAAAATCCTTTGAAGCCTTCCAGGACTTGCAAACCCAGGAAGGATTTTTACGGCGTGCGGCTACAAACACATCTGCTAATGAAGCAGCCTCTGCCGCAGTCCGTGGGTCATGCTCTTTGATCCAAACCTGCAACTCAGGGGACAGCATACGCAAGTATTGTTCAAGAATAATAATTTCACCAATCTCATCAACAGTTTTGTCTCTTGGTTGAACCCATTTCCCATAAAGCTCCTTAAGTCTTACATACAGCTCTTTTGGGGTCTCCTCAGGTTCAACATTAAGAGATCTAAATCTCTGCCGATATGATTCAGGGTTAATATCATATTTCTTGAGAATGGCACATTTAACTTTATCATAATCCAGAGACTCATCAAAATCCATGTGTACATAGGCACTTCTTGCCTTACCCGTCAGCAATGGAATAAGTCGAAAGCCCCAATCTTCTTTTGGCCACTGACAGGCCACTGCTATCCTTTCAAAGGTAATAAGAAAATGTTCAATATCATCTGCATCAGTTAATTTTTGAAGCTTAGGTTCTTTAAAGAAGCGTGAATGAGACTGACCATACTGAGAGTCACCCTGCTGGAACGCTATTGGTGGATAAGCTGCCGGAGATGGTGAACTAACCTGCGCTCCATTACCCTGGCTATCCTGCTGAGGAGAGGGTGATCCAGAAGCAGCTGGGGTCCTTGCTTGAACTTCTAATTGCAGAAGACCAAACTGGTGTTGAAGTGCCTTGAACCTCTTCTCTTGCCTGGTTGCTTCCTGCTCCCATCTGGCCTCACGGGCTTGCTGCTGCCCCATGTGAGTACGAACGATGCTTACCAGGTCAACAATGGTTGGTTCTGCCACATCCTTATCCTCCATGCCAGTGCCTCCACCAGTAGCTCCACCTACATCTGCCTCATCGTCTGTTTGATCTTCAATTTCCGCTGGTAGTCCTTGACCGCCTCCAGCTCTTTTACTTCCTCTTCCTCGTGGCATTCCAGCAAAGAAGGGGGGGTATAGAGAAGACAAAAAAAAAAAAAAATCCAAACTCCTTGTGTCCTGTACTGAATGACCCCACCGCTGCCACCACTTGTCACGGACCAAGCAGTAAAGGCAAGGCACAAGGTCAAGGATTTGCAAAAAAAAATTGGCTTTATTTAGCCTACAAATCAAACAAAGTTTCAAATCATTGAAAAACAAAGTAACAACAGACTTAATCAAAGTGGGTCTCAACTAAACTGAGGTCAACATAACAGAACCACAACATAAGTCTGAACGTAACAAAACTGACCTCCTGAATGACACAAAATGGGGGTATATATACACACAGGCTAGCCTACACCAAACACAAAAGGGGGGAAAACTTAATTGACTACAATTAAAAAGACCCAAAATAAACCCAACCACCAACCATAAGAATATACTGTACAAACAAACTACTGAAACCCAATGTTAACCTAACAAACAAAATATCCACATGCTGCGGTGCTATTAAAAACTTTGTAGTTCAGAGTCCCTCTGCCCACTACCAGGAGTTGGTTCCTTCCACTTCCTGTGGTGGAGTATAAAAGGTGCTCTCAACTCCAACACACCTTTTGGCAGATGACTCGGCAGCCGCATGTGGAGAAACAAAAGACAGGTATAAATCCCTAAACAATTCTTCTCAAGTGAATACTATTAACCCAAAATGCCTGCACTCAGATTGGGAACTAGCATCATTTTGAAAGGAATAAAAATATCTAGAAAAAAATGTGTTTGTGATTTATTTGCAAAGAAAAATAAATGCATTACCGCCACTTTAGGTGTTGGCGGTTGGTAGAACCGCCACACTGTCTGATACATAATACACATCTCTTGGCAAAAGTAACTGGTGTAGCTTCCGTGATTCAACAATCATGGAAAAAGTATAATTTTAAAATCTACAGTCGACCTCTAGTTTCCAGTAAGAACGCCCCTTCGAAGAAGACACCTTTGTTTCTCGAACATAGCCGATGGAAACTTCCTGCCAATTCCATGAGAGAGAGAGAGAGAGAGAGAGAGAGAGAGAGAGAGAGAGAGAGAGAGAGAGAGAGAGACAGAGAGAGAGAGAGAGAGAGAGAGAGAGAGAGACAGAGAGAGAGAGAGAGAGAGAGAGAGAGAGAGAGAGAGAGAGAGAGAGAGGGTAGAAAATTATATGATAGCTGACAGTTTATGGTGGAAGAAAAACAGTTGGGTTAAGAAACACAAAGAGAGAGAGAAAAGTGTGTCCTTCCTTAATGACATCGCACGTCAGAATTCAACCTCAGTAGGCATGGCAACACCGAGAAGGCATACACAAGGCCTCATTGACTGGGGACCTCCTGAGCATCAAATCAATTACTGAAACACAGTCCAAGAGAAAAGAACTAAAACCACAAAGTGAATAGCAGGGGAAGGTTAACTATCGCCCTGTCAAATAAACCGGAGATTGGGTGGTTCAGGCCTCTGTTCGAGCGGGCGGCCCATTTCAGGAGGGGATAAACTGTAAAAAGAAGAACAGCGCTGCTGAACATGTAATTTATCCAGTAATAATAGCCAATTAGATGCTGCATTCTCAGTAGCCAGCAAGGTAACCAATCAGACTGAAATTGCCCGGGAAGAGATTCGTCGGGGAGGTTTGTTCATCGTTGTCTTCATCACAAAGACAGATTATAGTTCCCTTTATTACAGACAGTAATGATAGTTATAAAAACGGACTGAGATGACCTTGGTGTGTCTTGCCATCACGCGGGAGTGTGCATGTTGTCTCATTGTTAATGCAGAGTCACACACATTTCATGATTATGGAGTGCGCTGCTAATAAAAACGACTAAACAGTCGTGCCACTGTTGTGTTGAGACATTGCAGTACAAATACCGGTTTTATTCACTAAGTATTCTGTGTGGTTAGTGAACAAAATTCAGGTTTTTGTACAGCAATGCCAGAATCTGGGCTAGTTTAACATAATATTTAAATTAAGTCATTGTTATTCACAGAAGTCAATACAGTTTTCCTTGAGCAATTAACTTTGTGATATCACTGCAACAGAAAGCAGGCAAAAAAAGTAAAACAATGTTCAAACTGATGGGGGTGCCAGACCCTCTAAATAGGATATCTTTAAGAAATCCTCTGTCACTAGTACTACTACTACAACTACTACTACTACTACTACACATATTTTATATATAAACCTAAAATATTGTGACTGTTTTGCCAGACCTTTAATAGAATACAGCCCTATTTGGATGGGATTAGTTTTCCAGGGGGACGTTATAGAAAATAATGTTTCACAGACATACTTTAAGATTTTAATCCCGTTTGAATCTGCCAAGTCTGTGTTTTTCTCACACAACCTCTCTAAAAAATCCAGAGCAAATTACCTACTCTTTTTCGGCAAACTCAGCTGTCCTCTGAGAAATCTAATCCTGTCCGAATGCGAATGTCTGTGATTGCTGATGTTGTATTATCCCAACACTTCTCCTCGTGTTTTTGACTTACCTGAGCTACCGTTTGTGCACCGATGGTATCCAATGAAAAAATACAATTATAAAATAAATAAATAGAGCAAAATAGCAGAAACAGCGAAGACTATCCATTTTAAAATCAATGAAGAGTAAGATGCTTGTCTAGATTTTGCTGCTCGCTTATGTGGGTTTATTATAAACAGCCACCTCTATAAACTCATGAAGTTTACTTAAATGGTTTTTATAATAAATTAAAATTACATCAATAAATAATAAGACATATATACGCCATACGTAATGCAAGCAAGCACAGCACATGACCTTCTGTAACAGCCACATCTAGAAAACACTCCCACCTCTGTAATAAACACGGAGATGTTAGTCCCGTCCAAATCGGTACATTAAATTGCAAGACTGGAAAAACTACTTGAGGAATGACCACTCCTCGAGTGGACAAAGGACCTTGCTGCAAATTAACATTTGAACTCCCACTCGTGCACTATCGAGGCGAAGGTCTCACCTCCCTCATCCTAATCTACATTTCTGGCCCTCATCCCCCACTTTTGCAGAGATCACCCAAACTCACACAAGAATCTATATGGTTTTAATGTGAGCAATTATCATACAGTTTTATACATGTTTGGTATCATTTGAAATGTCTCAGTGTGACTGGTACAAATGTCTCATTCCCAAAGAAGTAAACCAAAAGTTCTTAAGAGTTTAGGAATATATTGCATACAGAAGGGTGTGAAGGATTCGGGCAAATGGTCCTCTGATCTCAAAAGGTGTAACCTCTGAATGTAAATTTCCATTGTTAGCACATGTTTCCATGTGAAAGAAGTTTCTATAAAGAAATGCAGCAAACGGTTCATGGCCTTCTGTACCTCAGATCAGCCCGTGAATGCTGAGAGCCGCCGGGACTCTCACCATCATCTATTTCCTAATGTCGGGTTCGTATCTCTTCTCTTTATTCCAGAGCATTTGATGTTTCTATTGATTATCTTTGAATTGTAATGATACATCTACCTGACATAATAAATCGTTACATTTGATTATTCTAACTGACTTTGACATTATTTTCATTAGAGTTAAAAGGAATAGTCAAACATTCGCTCACATTTAATGATGCACAGATATCATTAAAACCTTTTCATTTTTGGAGTCAGATGAAATAACGAGAGAATACATATGAGAAAAGGTATTGCATTTAAACAAAAATACATTGCCACGAGAAAAGACAGTAACACGTAAAGACCTTCCTTACTGGTCGGATCCCGGACTTCGGGCCGATCGAGCGCGAGTTTACAAAATCATAGACGTTGAGGGATATAAAGTGTAACTCAAACGTTTACAAAACTAACCCCGTCCAAATAGAGCTTATGACTGACACTGTTGATCTCCACATTTGCATGATACAAGTTACAGGTCTTTGATATTTGAATGTACGATTATTTATAAAATTAGTATTACAGTATTATCTTACATTACACTCTTAGTGAATTCCAGTCTGCATGTTTTCTTTCTTTCTTTTTTTGATTGATCAACTAATGGCTTTTCATGCGTCATTGGGTCTAACACTGAGAAAGACACAAATAAATGTAATTAAGTACAAATGTAGCCCACAGCATTATGGTATTTACTAGTCAGCACTGCGTGAGCACAAAGAATGAGAAGGAAAGAGGGAAAAAACAGCAAAACTGAATAACAGAATAATCATGAGGATTTTTTTCAGGTTTTAAATCAATAAACTGCAATCAAGGCTTATGTCACCGTGTTGGCAAAAGTCTATAGCAGTGGCTAAAAAGTTAACTGACATGTTTTTAGAGAGCAAACTTAAAGTGCCGGAAGTCATTCATTTTCATTAAGAATTGTCGATTTGAAGCGTCATGACTGACTGCGACCATTGACAATGCAACAAAGTTGAGTTTCATTTTATGCAAAAGCTCAGCGATGTGATGCATCAACTACCAATGGAAGCAAAGAATCCTGAAACAGGATAAAACGGTCGAAAAAGAAAACTTAATAATATACAACAGTGAACAGCCATTTATGAATGTTGTAAGAAAGTGGAATGGATCCCATACATTTCTGTATTACTGACTGTTGTCCCTGACAAAGAATCTCCTCCATTAGTTCTGTTCCATGTGTTCCATGTTTTATACTGTAGTTCGGTTCTACAGTACATAATTCTGGTTCCATATTTTTCATATTACTATGCATTCATCTCACATCAATCTCATAATATTTTCTAAAATCAATATTTCATGTCCATTTCTTTAGTTATTTTGGTAAGCAACAGTGTAATAAGCGAAATAATATCAGTCAGTTGCTGTCTTCTGGTCACATTATCCCTTAAATATTACACTTTTTTATTTTAAATTTAAAAAAGAACTGTTTTATATTTGAATATATTTAAAAAATGTAATTTATTCCTGTTACAGCAAAGCTGAATTTTCAGCATCATTACTCCGGTCTTCAGTAGCTGGGTTCATTTCAAAGTTTGCAAAAAAACAAACAAAAAACCCAAACAAAAACAAATGCGAATTAGGTGCGTTTCCATCAAGTGGATGACGGTGGAATTGGTAACCTAGTAACCAACAGTAAATAAAACACCATCAGCGGAAGCCAATCACGTGGGTTTAATGTTTACTACGTCCGAATTTATTCGGCAAATGCGTTTCGATCTCTCATTATTCGCATTAACTCTTTTTCGCACAAGTCAAAAACCACTTCAACTCGAAATTTGGAGTTTCCATCACTTGTTTCTGATGCGATACTTCAAAATGCGCATAAAAAACATAGTGACACATGATCCTACAGAAATCATTCTAATATGCTGAATTGCTGCTCAAGAAATTGTTATTAACATCAATGTTGAAAAATCTTTACAATAAGGTTTCATTTGTTAAAATTAATTCATGTATTAACTAACACGAACTAACAATAAGCAATACATGCGTTACGGTATTTGGTCATCTTTGTCAACGTAAATAAAAATACAGCTATTCATTGTTTGTTCATGTTAGTTCACAGCGCATTATCTAATGTTAACAAATACAATTTGATTTTAATATTAGTAAATATTGGATTTAACATTAACAAAGATTAATAAATGCGGTAAAAGTGCAGTTTATTATTATGTCATGTTAACTAATGTAGTAAACTAATGTTAACTAATGAAACCTTATTGTAAAGTGTTACCAAAAACCACGATAATTATTTTTCATGATTCTTTCATCAAAAGAAAGTTAAGAAGAAAAGTCACTGCCTCTTTTTTTAATCGAATGTGTTTATTCTGAATACAAGTACTAATTTCTTTCAAAAATAAAAATAGTCTTAGACCCCAAACTTTTAAACGGTAATGCACATTTATTTGAAAAGCAAAATGACATATCAAGTCTTGTCTCTGAAATAAGTTTTGATATTGTCTTGCTAGAGCTTAAGCTGAAAACACGCACACACACACACAAAACAATAATAATAATAAAAGGAAAAAAAAGAAAATCAAGCTTATTTTTCAGTTACACTATTTCGATGGTCAACTTTAGACATGCTACTAACTATAAGTAACTTTGCAACTACGTCAACTAACTCTCATTAGAGTATTAGTAGACTGTTAGGTTTGGGTTAGTAGAATAAATTGGCATGTAGTTGCAAAGTTACTTAGTAGAATGTCTGTTGTGGAGCATCACAATAAAGTGTTACCTATTTTTATAAAAAGTTACATGATTAACTACAGTTTAGTTCATTAAAAGATCAGCATGTCTACAACTCCTAGAGGTAATAACCCACTGTCCAGCCTTCGGCTCGTAACTGCAGCAATGCAACAGGCTACTAAGAGGACACAAGGGATGATTCAAATAAAGCATTAACAAGTCTGAAAGCGCAATGAACAGGAAGACCTGCGATTAGACAAGCTGTTTCATTCTTGTTTACAAGCTTGTAGTAATCACACATGAGACCTGTAAAGCTGCCAGTTTGTTCAAGCTCAGTGTGAACAACAGACACCTAAGTAAGCATGGCTGCTAACATCTGAGGAACAACTGGAGGAGGCTGGTAGTTTGGTTAAGATTCATTAGTATAGGGTAAACGCACACAGCTATAGTTTTACATATGTCAGCTCTTTTATTCATAGTGTCACTCTTCCTATTGCTTTTTCATCCTTCGCTCTCCCTCAGCAGCCTTTCGCCTGTGAAGGTGAGGTTGTGCAAAGCACTTTAACTTTCTCCTGCTTTTAACGCTAATGAGTTTCCCTACAAATTACTACTGATTTAATTACACACACACGGTCTTGTTTGTCAGCAATAACAGGAAAATGTTCCGAGGTTTTCTGTCAAATAAACATATGTAGCAACTATTAGCATGTAAAGGAGGGTAAATGTATCATTTTGACTGATCGAGCTTAGAATAAAAATAGAAAAGACTTTGATGTCTGCAGATATGCGCTCACACACACACACACAGCGGAACAACCAAAGATCCACGTACACACTGTACCCGGGAGGCTTGCCACAGAAATGAGACATTGATTTGTAATTGGAGGCATTCGGTCATGAAATCTGTGGACTAATTAAAGAAAGTGAACTTAATGACAAACATTTACATATTCTTCCTGCGAGTAAGCCTGCTCCACCAGCGGGCATTAATCACAATCTGCATCCGCTAAAACCGAATGGAAAATCAACAGTCTAAATACATCAGCATTAAGGCAAAAGTAATAGGATATTTGTGAGGGTGTGTGTGTTTGCGTCTGTGTGTCCGGACACGGTAAAGACGTTTTTATAGCAACCAGGCTCATGTATTGATCAAACATTGGCACAATCATTAAGAGAGAAGAATAGGTATATTCAGTTGTTATTTAGGAATACGGTACCAATCACATCTGCATAAAAAAAATATTTCTTGTGGGATGATGTGAAATGCACCAGATCACATGCAATTCACGGTGCGATGCGAGTACAAAAACGAGTATGTTTGTTTATTAAAAACATTTTTTCATTCAAATCATTCTGGTGACAGAAAAGTTCCCTTTATCGAAGAATCCCACATATATTAAAATACATACCATACTACAGATGATGCATTCTCTCTCATATGGATCAGTATCGTACCCATGCCTCAGGCACATTATAGTTCATTTACACATAAACAAGATAACAAACTATAAAACTATCAAATATATATAATATATACATTAATTTCAATGATTTATAACACTTTTTAAAATGAATTATAGGCTACAGGTGTTCACGCTGCAAGTCTTAGTGCTCAATTCCGATTTATTGCTCAGATCAGATTTTTTTTGTATAGCTGTTCACATTGTTGTTTTAAATGTGGCAAATATAATATTCTAGTGAGAACAGATTATGGTCCTGAACTGCCCCTCATGCGCAAAAGAACGATAAAAACCGCCACGCAGCACGCTGTTATACAGAAGTAAACACAGAAAACATTAAAGTAAGTGATTACGCATTCATTTCTGGTGTCATCTGCCGCCAAAGCCAGAGAATTTAAGCGCATGCAATATAAAAAACAAAGAAGAGGATGTGAAAGGAGTGCAGAGAGTAGAGTTTTTAAACATTTATGATATGAGCACTCATATTTTGCTTGTACAGCTGTCACTGTAATACTTATGAGCTCTGACACATCACTGTCCTTCCACTGACTACCTTTCGCAACTCGATAATGTCAGTTATGTAAAATCTTTGAAGTGACTCCCACGACCGCAGAATTGTGACGAATGCTGATTTAGAGTGACGTAAAAGTATAGCATGAATTCCAATATGACTGTTCGGACTGATATAGGACCACATATGGCACAAAATCAGAATTAAAGGGGATTTTGGCCACAGTTACATGCCGTCTGAACATAGCCATAGACAAGCTAAAAAGGAAAAACTACCCAAAAAAAAGAGACAATATAATTTTACAGCAATTCTAATCTATCCTTTAAATTTTTCTTTTTTTAAATCACCCTACAGGACAAAAAAAGGTCCCTTATTCGAAGAATCACACTTATTACGACAAATCCCATACCACTACATGCTACGTCATGAAAATGTTAGGGTTGTGATGATACCCTCATTTCACGATTCGATACATATGCCGATACTGAACTCACGATACGATATTATTGCAATACTCCAAGACACATGATAAAGGTTTAACAAAAAAATTTACTGTTGATTATAAAACGGTTAGTTCCAATCCTTGATTCTGATTGGTCAATAGCTGTGCTTTATTCATGATAAAACACGGCTATGACCGCTTCACCCAACGGTTTTATTTATCACTGCGCAACACCCTTAGCAACCAGCCGTATCAACATAAACGGAGATGTTCAAATAAATTTAAATAAACAACAATGAAAAAAATGTATCTCTTGTTAGGCAGCATTCTAGCAACTAAATTAATAACATTAATAAAATAGGTATACCTATCAAAATATGTGCCCTTGTGTTTTTATTTATGTAAATATTTAGTAAGGTTTATTTATAAGTGCAGAGAGAAATTAACGGAATAAACGGAAAATAAACGTTAATAGTCTCATGCTGAGAGATAAGCTATATTTGTGAGAGGAAATATTACATTCTGTGTTATAAAAAAAAATGAAAAAGTTTGAGAACGGTTCCTATGTTGTTTTTATTTGAGCTTTCATGCATATTACACATTGGAACATTGTCGCTGTTCACGGTCAGGGACTATTTTTTTTCTAGCGGAAGGAAGGCTTTTAGTGATTTTACTTCATGAAAGTTGCACTAATACATATTTTGATTTACTTTCATATTTTTATTGTGTGGTAGACGTTTTATAAAAGCAATAAGGTACTCGAGGCAAGTGCTGTCTCGTGAATAAGTCACGGCTGAAGGGGTTGCAGGCACTCGGCTTCGCGTCATGCCTAACAACGCCCTTCAGCCATGACTTATTCACGATACAGCACAGCCTCTCGAACCTTATTGCTTAATTAAAATGCTAAATTTGCTATTACATTGGGGGTGTAAATGAATAGACTTGGACTTAGTGCAGGTAACTCAATGCAGAGGAATGGTGACACCAGAATAAATCTGCCATGATCAGGACCCACAAATATTCCCCATTGCAGTAATACCTTATATTTAAAATTATATATAGTAGTTTAATGTATACTGACACTAAAATGTGACAGCCTGCATACTTGTTTGTGCTATGTCTGTGTTTCAGTGGGGCGGGGCTTCAATCCTGAGCGCGGATGGAGGACACCTGTGGTGGGAGTTTCTCTTCCTGATAAAAGCTTCCGGCTCCCTGCCTTCAAGAGGAACGAGCGAGGGGTTCTCCCTCCTGCGTGCTTTTCCCTTCACATGTTTTGTGTTGTTGCCGGCATTGTGTGTTTAATTGTGTTTGTTTGGTAAATAAATTGGTCATCTCTTGATTAAGGTTTTGCGTCCCGCTTCTTTGTCACAGCCTCTGAGCCGGGCTGTGACAAATGGGGGCTCGTCCGTTTGTTTATTTTCGCTACGTTTTAAGTCGTGCAGTGGCGGGACGGTAGGCCTATTTGTGAATGAAGTGTCGCTGGTGTGATGTCATGATTTTGACCGGTGTGCGGGAAATCGAGGTAAGTAGGTTATTTTAAATTGTCATTCTTATCAAAGGGGTGTGTCTCTGGGAGGCTTAGTGGCGTTACCCTTTTGGGTTTCGTCTGGTGGGGTTGTGTAGTGTTGCGTTGAAAGTGGACAGAGCAGTTGTCTCGGGGATGTACCGTGGATTTAGGAGAGTCGCCAGTTTCTGGTTGCTTTTCCTTGCCATCGGGGCTCTGTGCATAATGGAACCACCATAAGTAGCCGCATGAAGACTAGGGTTGAGTGTATGTAGTAAGTTTGGGTTTGAAGTAGTTAGAGGGACACACCTTTTCTTTTTTCTATTATGTTGGTAGCCTAGTAATGGGGTAATTTGATTTCCATTAGGCTTATGGAGATTTCACGCACACGGTTAAAATGTCGGCTGTAGAGAAATTTATTGCATCTCCGTCGGAAGAATTATTAGATCTTTGCACAAAAGAGCAGCTGCTTGGAATAGCTGAATATTATGAGATTGATATCAGTAATAATATGCTTAAAGAGCGGCAGAAAGCTATTGTCAGAAGTAGCTTCATAGAAAAGAGAATTCTGGCAGAAAACCCGTCTGTATCGTTACCTTCACTTTCTATGTCAACTTCAAATTTAACATTTGAACAGCAAAAAGAGTTGCTTAGCATGCAAATTGAGCATGAAAGGTTCAAAGTGAAGGTCGAAATAGATAGGGATTTGGCAGTGGAAAAAATGCGACAGGAAACAATGCAGGCAAAGCTTGATTTGGAATTTAGACTTGAAACGGACAGGGAAGGTGCTGTAGCCGGTACAGATGTGTATACACGGTCAACTTCTTTTTCAAATAGGGGTGTTTCTGGTTTTGATGTCGTAGGAAATTTGCGGCTTGTACCGAAATTTTGCGAAAGAGATCCTGATTCTTTTTTTGTACTTTTTGAACGAATTGCCGATGCGTGTAAATGGCCGGATGCGGCCAGAGCGTTAATGCTTCAAACTGTATTGACAGGTAAAGCACAAGAGGCGTATTCGTCGTTAACTGTGGAGGATAGTCAGGATTATGTAGAAGTCAAGGCAGCAGTATTGAAAGCCTATAAACGTGTTCCAGAATTTTACAGGCAGCAATTTAGAACTTGGAAGAAAAGTGAGAAACAGAGTTATCTGGAGTTTGCTCGTGATTTACAAATGCATTTTTCCCGTTGGTGTTCTGCTGCCGAAGTCAGTGACTTTGAGGGGTTGTGCAATTGAATTGTTTTGGAACAATTTAAAAATTCGGTTCCCAGTCGCGTTGCAGTCTATGTTAGTGAACAAAAAGCACCGACTGCAACCAAGGCGGCAATGCTTGCAGACGATTATGTGTTAATGCACAAACGCATATTTGATCAGTACGAGTCCCAGCCAAATTACAGTTTGCCAAATGTTAATGTGTCGGACGAGATTGGGTCGCGCAAGAGTAGAGGATTCCAGTCAGAAAATAGAAATAATAGTTTGCTTGACTCAGATAAATTTGTCAATATTGCCATAGACGGGGTCATTGGAAAGCTGACTGTTATGTACTTAAATCTAAGCCGACATTTGTTTCAGGTGCTTCGGCTAAAGGTACGGGTTTAGCGGCCCCTGTGCGTTCGTGTGACTCAAGTTCGTCTGATGGGAATACTTTTGGACAAACTAAAACTTTGTGTTCTGCAGTGCTGAATTCGTACCAGCCTTTTGTTAGAACAGGGTTCGATATATTGTGACACTATATATTGTTACACCTCAAGAAAATGTCCAATCATACAAATGCTAATTATTGTCCATGTGCATCAGACAGGTTGTAGTTCATTTACTGTACAACAAACAAAAAGGTTAAGTCCATTTCGTTCAATTTTCTGAAAACTGAAATTTATGTTAATCTACAATAACAACCAGTCTATTATTCAAAGAACTTCCACCTCATTTTCATTACTGATCCACTTTTTCAATCAAAGATGTTTAAAACACCTGCGTGTGTGTGTTTGTGCCTGCTGTGAGCTGTATTATCAATGTGGCATCAAAATAAACTGCTGATTAAAATGGACCCAGCATGGCGTACGCACGCTTGCATGCGCAGTAGTCTGCAGTCTGTGTGTGTGTGTTTGCATATCTGTATGTGTTGCTTTCGGTGCTCATTTCTGATCATATTTCCCTCCAGGGTTTCCCATGCCATGCATTCAAAAGCAGACAAAGGCAATTTACTTTATCTGGGACCTGTGGATAAAGCAATCTCCTTGAAGACAAGCACAGCCCTGAAAATGGGAAGCCGTTACGGAGAGCAACAGGTGGTTTGGAGTTGGAGTTGGAGTTGGAGTTGGAGGGAGGGAGGGAGGGAGGGAGAGAGAGAGAGAGAGAGAGAGGTTCCGTTCAGCAACAGCAGCAAGAAAATGAGCTCCTTATTTTTTGCTTTTTAAATGTTGTTTTAAGACAAGACAGACAATCAGTTTTTATAAAAATCTATCAAAATAAGACCTTCTGCAACAAATTAACTACAAAAGGACATTGAATTGATCAAGAAAAATCAGCAGAAAACAACTAGCTGACAACCAAAAGACAGAAGGCTGACAGAAGGCTTAAAGGTCCCACAACTGCACGAGAGAGAGGAAAAGAGGAACTCCGAGTGAGTACACAAAATATCTACAATATCTACAATCAACCACCTTTGTTTTGGAGGAAGATTTGCCCAAAAACTGTGATTTAATTAAGCTACAATATAAGGGCTAACTCCAGTAGATATAAACATTCATAAAACAACAACAACAACAAACTGCCAGCAACTGTCAGAATATTTGAAAAATGACAGAATCAGTCCCTATAAAATACCCATCCAAAGCTACCAATGAGATCCTAAAGAAAAAACATAAAGAAAAGCTCCTGAAGGACAACCCAGAAACCCTGTACTCAGACTTGTACAGGAATGGAGAGGTCAGTAACATCATATTCTACACAGAAGACCCCGAAGCCTGGCACTCAGCGATCAGACATCACTACCCCACAGTAATCAGAAAGGGCATCAGTAATGGATGGAAACTACAGATTAAGGAAGGGGAAGATCCAGATTCAGATGTCACGATAACAGCGAACCTATATAAAAATGGGACTGTAATGATTCAGGGGAAGATGAAACAATTTGAAAAGGATTTCCAGCAAATTAAAGTAAAATCTCAGCTGAACAAGATCAGCCCTAATACACCGAAGCATGCAGGAGACCACTCGAGCTCCAGCCATCACTCCAGAGACGACAGTGAGGAGATCTCCCTTCTACACAGCATCATCAGCGACATGAAGGAGAAGTTCAGGGAGATGGAGCTGGAGCTGGTGCAGCTGAGAGAGGAGATGCATATAGTAGTGAAGGAGACGGATCCAACAGAGAAAGAAGAGGATTACAGGAAAGAAATAGAAATCCTTAAGAAAGAAACTCAAGAAATGAAAAAACAGGGAGAGGAGTACAGCAATCAGCTGCCTGTAATGAGGGAAGAGATGAGAAAGCTGAGAGAGGACAGAGAGTCCCACATACAGCTGTCAGCAGTGGAGAAGCAGCCGACACCGAGAGGAGAACAGCAGAGCTCAGAGGAGACTCCTTCTCCAGCGCCCACAGAGACCCGGCCCGGCAGCCCTCCTCCAGCAGACTCCTACAGTCAGTCACAGCCCAAGATTATACTCCTCATGGACTCCAATGGCAAGTTTATAGATGAAAAGAGACTGTTTCCGAGAAAAAATGTCAAAAAAATCTGGTGCCCAAACACACAGAAGGCCCTGGAGCTCTTGTGTGAAGAGCACTTGGGTTCCCCCAGTCACATCATCATCCACACCGGCCCCAACGACCTCCGAGCTCAGCGAGAGAGAGTAGCTACAGCTCTCATAAACGTGACAGAGAAGGCATCCTCCAACTTCCCCAACTCCAAACTCATCCTCTCCACCCTACTACTGCGCTCGGACTTCCACCCAGACACCATCAGGCATATAAATGCTAGAGTATCCAGAGACTGTGCCCTAAAGCCCAACGTACACCTGGCTCAGCACCCCACACTGAATCTCAGCAACCTGTACGACCATGTCCACCTCCACAGAAGGGCAGTCCCCATCTTTGCCAAAACCCTAAAGGACATCGCACTCAACCGCAGCTCCAGCGCACCGCAGCGACTTCATGGACACCCCATAGAGCTACTGCAGGGACACCCCCCAAAACACCACCCCCTCCACCACTTCAGCTCTGACCGGAGGAACCCCATAACAGGCTCTGTGTTTCCCCCTGGAACACACCGCATGACCAGGCCTGCAGCTCCCTCGCCTTCTCATCCACATGATCATCATCATCATCAGCAGCAGCAGCAGCAGCAGCAGCAACACCCGGACCGACGGAGCTACGCTGAAGCAGCCGGCAGACCCCTGACCCACTGCAGCCCCAGCACAGCCCACAGCCAGCCGGCCTCATCTCCATCCAGAGACCTCACAAACATCCAGCACATGCTGACTCTGCTGTGCTCACACCTCATGGGTTAGTGACTCACAAAAAAGAAAAAAGAAAAAAAGAAAGTGAGTTAAAGGTATTGTAGGTAGGAATTTTATAAACACTTTTTTCCAAATTTGTTTAAACTTTCTGTATATATCAATGCATAATTAAAATGTAAGTACTCTGATAAAAAGAGTATAAAAATCGAGTGACTCTAGACCGTTTAATCTGCACTAAACACAGCTCATTATTTACATTCGGGACGAAACACAGAATTGGCTTAGGCGACTGTCACTCTCTCGCAACCATGGCAACCACCCTTTTGCCACACAGGACCTGCCCACTTGCGCGCGCATCCGTTTGATTTGAGGAATTCAAGAGGCACGGAACCTAGGAATAGCAAAACAATGGCAGAGAAAGACCAACCAAAATTCACATATGCAGTTCGCGAAGGCAAACCAGGCAAAAAAAGGAAGACAGTAACGTTACTAGAAAAGGTAATGAACAAAAAGTCTTTGGATAAACAACAAAATAAAACGCATGTCAATATCGGCGTGGCTTTCCAGCGATGGCGAGAACTGAGAGACCTCAAGGGGCTGAAAAGTGACGCCTGGATGGCTATATTTCTGCTGGACAGGTAAATCTTTCTTTTTGTACTTTGATCATACATATTTTTTTCTTTATGTTTTCATGAAGCATGTGTCATTAGCACGCGTAGCTGCCTAATATAGCTAACATAACATTACTTAGCGAGCCGTACTAGAAATGATAAATTATATATATGCCTAGCTCAAGATGATAGCTATAGTGTTGAATTGTGCATAATTTTGCTTTACATAACTAAATACATGTTTAACAGATAGTAGGCCAATCCGCATACAGGAACTTTTCTTAGAATTATATTTACCCTCTGTCTAACTCTTTTACCATGTTCACCTGGAAGTTTACCTGCACGTTTTTTCGCCTTTGTTTTGTTTTTAAACAAAAAATCCCTCGACCCCGGATCTGTCCTCGACCTGACGATGCGGTACTTGTCTCTGGAGTGTAGTCCTCATCAGAGTCAACAATGCTTTCATCATGGAAACTCTTACATGCAGAACACCATATATGTTATGAATGTTACACGAAATTCATCTTCATCACAGTGGAAATGATGGCAATGGAAAAACGTGTATCATGCAACCTGTTTTTAGCTTTGCCTTATAGATAACTAGCTCGTTAGCGAATCAATAAATATATATTTTAAACTTTACCAATATCAATATGCTACTTGATAGTGAGTACTAAAATACATCTTATTTGTTTATCTTCATAATGATAAAGTTAGATTTTTTTTATTACATGTGATTCTGACATGATGTCACTACATGCACTACGCTCCTTCCTCTCCACTCGTCTCAGGTAAATAATGCGTCTTCAGCTCAGCGGTCGGAGTCGCGCGTTCATGTGTTTTGGAGGCGTGGCTTTGGAAGGAGCCCAGAAGGGAGGGGGTGGAGTGAATGGAAATAATGAGCTGTCTTTAAAACAGTCGTGAGAGGTCTACAGACACTCGATTTTTATACTTTCTTTTTCAGAGTACTTACATTTTAATTATGCATTGATATATACAGAAAGTTTAAACAAATTTGGAAAAAGTTTTTTTTTATACAATTCCTACCTACAATTCCTTTAAGAAAATGAAAATGTATGTATGATTGTGTGAGAGTGTTTTATTTCTACTTATTTTAAATCAGATTCTTAGAAACCTATTATTTGTTATTATTGAAAAAAAAAAGAAGTGAGTTAAGAAAATGAAAATGTATGTATGATTGTGTGTGTATGTCTGAGAGTGTTTTATTTCTACTTATTTTAAATCAAATTCTTATAAACCTATTTATTATTCTTAAAAAAAAAAAAAAAAAAAGTATGGATGTGTATGCATGTGTACTATGTGTTTATTTTTATTTTTATACTCATTTTATACCAGATTTTTAGAAACCTCATATTATTTATTATTCTTGAAAAAAAAAAAAAACCTATATATTTATAATATGAATATGATTTCTTTTTATATTTATTTCACCTGATTTATACATTTAACTTATTTTCTTGGATCATTTAATATATTCTTCTTAATTTGTCAATTCAATATACTGATTTCTGTCTTGTTTTGAAATAACAAATGTGATTATTTAATGAGCTCATATTCCCTGAAAGTCACATGTTGGAACATTCAAGGACTGAGGTCCTCTGTTTTTGGAATCAAGAGCCAACATTCGGACTTTAAAAAAGAAATTGAGAACTCTGACATTATAATTCTACAGGAAACATGGAATGTTAGAGATTTGTCCACTGGCTGTCCAATTGGATTTAGGGAAATAGTCCTACCATCGACGAAACTAAGAGGGGTGACTCAGGGCCGAGAGTCAGGAGGAATGCTGATATAGAGCACACCTCATAGACTCAATCACAGATATACAAATCGGAAAATTTAATATTAGGTTAAAAATCCAAAAAGACATCGTCTCCACAGATCGTCATTCTTGTGTGCTATATACCTTCCCCCAGCTGAGTCCCCCTATTACAGTGAAGAAACCTTCTCCATCCTGCAGGATGAGATCAGCCATTTCCAGACTAAAGGGAATGTGTTAATGTGTGGCGATCTAAATGCCAGAACTGGAAATGAACCAGACTTTGTTAAGGGAGACAAATATATCACAAACACCAGCCACCATCTGCCTTCATACCACCTAAGAAACAATTATGACAAATTCACAAACAGAAGTGGGAAAAGACTGCTAGAGCTCTGTCGATCACTGGGCCTGTATATAGTGAACGGTCGTATACGGGGAGACTCTTTTGGTTGTTACACCTTTAATTCTTTCTTGGGCAACAGTACTGTAGACTACTTCATTACAGACATTGACCCAGTGCATCTCAGGGCATTCACAGTCAGTCCTCAAACACCTCTGTCAGACCACAGTAAAATTACTCTATATTTAAGACGAACTCATAGCAATGAATCACGCAGACAGCCCCCTCATTTACTGAAGCTGCAACCACCCTACAAGTGGACAAATAACAGCACAGAAAACTATCAAAATGCAATAGAAAGTCAAACGATCAAATTATTTTTGGACAAATTCATAATGAACACATATTCACAAAATAAATTAGGCATAAATCTGGCACTTAGTGACATTACCAAAATATTCCACCAATCAGCATCCATGTGCAATTTGAAAAATAAATCATCAAAATGGAAACCAAAAAGCACCAAAGAAATGTGGTTTGACAGTGAGTGCAAAAATATCCGATCAACAGTACGAAATCTTTCAAATCAAAAACACAGAGATCCTGACAATGAAGAACTCCGCCATCAGTATCACGAAGCCCTTAGATTGTACAAACAAACTCTAAGAGTAAAAAAGGAAGAACACACAGAACAATTATTTCAAGTAATAGAGGAGTCAATAAACACCAGTAACTTCTGGAACAATTGGAACTCTCTCTATAGACCACAACAGGAAGAACCGGCCATTCAAAACGGGGACATATGGAGGACACACTTTGAAAATCTGTACAAAACAACTGAAACAAATCCTGCTCGAAATGAATTAAAAACCAAATTAGAAATCCTGAAAGAAAAAATTAAAGACAATCAGAACCCCCTGGATTTTACAATCACAGTAAATGAGCTTACAGAGAGACTACATGCTTTAAAACCCAACAAGGCATGTGGCATTGATGGAATATTAAACGAAATGATCAAATACACCAACGACAAATTTAAAACCGCAATAACCAAATTATTCAACATTATTTTGAGAGTAGGATATTTCCCCGACACCTGGAACCAAGGCCTAATCACACCAATATTTAAACAAGGAGATAAATATGAGCCAAACAATTACAGAGGCATATGTGTCAATAGCAACCTGGGGAAAATATTCTGTTCAATTATTAATATTAGATTGCAGAACTTTCTCAAAACCCACAACATTCTGGACAAAAGTCAAATTGGATTTCTGCCCAAACACAGAACATCTGACCACATTTACACTCTTCACACAATCATTGATAAACATGTATACCAAAATAAATCCAAAGTCTTCGCTTGCTTTATTGACTTTGAGAAGGCTTTCGATTCGATCTGGCACGAAGGACTCTTCCTAAAACTACTGGAAAATGGGATTGGAGGGAAAACATTTGATTTGATCAGCACCATGTATAAAAACAATACATGTGCTGTAAAAATAGGGAATAAGCGAACAGAATTTTTCTCCCAACAACGAGGAGTCAGACAAGGTTGCCCATTGAGCCCCACTCTATTTAACATTTATATAAACGAATTAGCCAAAGCCTTAAATAATTCCACGGCCCCCGGCCCAACCCTGACGCAATCAGAAGTTAAATGTCTCCTCTTTGCAGATGATTTAGTCCTTCTGTCAAAAACAAAAGAGGGACTACAGCAGCTCCTCGACGTCGTAGAGACATTCAGTCAAACGTGGGCTCTCAAAATTAATCTCGCAAAAACTAAAATAATGATTTTTCAAAATAGATCCAGGTGTAGGGAAAATAAATACATCTTCAGAGCAGGAAACCAAGTCCTCCAACACACCCACGAATACACATATCTGGGTCTAAAACTGAGTTCAACAGGGAACTTTAATCTGGCTGTGAATGAACTGAAGGCGAAAGCGATGAGGGTCTTCTACATGATTAAAAATACTATTCGACATGAAATTCCAATTCAAACCTGGCTAAAAATCCTAAAAGCAATAATCGAACCAATTGCTCTGTATGGCAGTGAGGTATGGGGACCTCTAAAAATCCAAGATTTCTCAAAATGGGAAAAAGAGGAAATTGAAACTCTGCATACTCAAATTTGTAAAAGCATCCTAAAAGTTAACAGAGCGACACCAAACAACTCGTGCAGAGCTGAATTAGGACAATACCCCTTATTGATCACTATCCAAAAAAGAGCTATAAAGTTCTACCAGCACCTGAAGCGCAGTGACCCAAGCTCATACCAGGCCGAAGCCCTGCGGTGTCAGGAACAGAACCGGGCCCGGAGCGCACTCCAAACCAAATTATACAATTACAAAAACAAAATTACATTAACTATTGGAAAGATGCTACTAAATCACAAAAGAAGATGGAACTCTATTTAAACCTGAAAAGAGATTATAAACCAGCAGAATACCTGAGCTGTGTGAAAGAGCATAAAGTGAGAAAGACCCTAACAAGATACAGGCTGAGTGACCACAGTCTGGCTGTAGAGAGAGGACGGCACCGGCAGAGATGGCAGGCGAGAGAGCAGAGACTGTGTTCTCTGTGCTCTCAGAGAGAGGTGGAGACAGAAGAACACTTCCTCATACACTGCGATCACTATCACAGCATTAGATCGGACTATTTCACTAGATTCCAACAGCTAGAACCAAATTTTATGGCATTGCCAAATTCAGAAAAATTAATTCATATTTTGGGAGAAAACTCTTGCTCAATCATAACAGCAGCAAAGTATGTAATAGCCTGCCACAAACTACGAGAGTCAGCCAGTGGACAAAACTAAAGTCTGAATGTTGGTTCAAAACTGTGTTTTTTTTTTTGTTTTTGTTTTTTTGTTTTGTTTTTTGTGTTTATTTTCATTTTGATATATAAATGTAATGTATTCATGCATTTGTTTCCATTATTCATTTATTGATTATTTGTTCATTGCCTATGTAATGGCCAATGCTTTGGCAATACTGTATAAGTCATGCCAATAAAGCTCATTTGAATTTGAATTTGAATTTGAGAGAGAGAGAGAGAGAGAGAGAGAGAGAGACAGAGAGAGAGAGAGAGAGAGAGAGAGAGAGAGAGAGAGAGAGAGAGAGAGAGAGAGAGAGAGAGAAGGTTAGGGAGAGGAAAGAAGGAGGAAGATAGGGCCTAGAAATGGCTTCCCTCGGCACTGGCTTTGTCAGATACAATTTACATCAGCCCTGCTCCAAGTTCAGGTGCTGCTGTTCTGTGTGAGAGTGTGTGTGTCTCACGGCTCTGATGGCCAGTTCTGGCTGTTGAAGTGTGAACTATTATGGTGTTGTTGTGTGAAGTGTCAACAGTCCTCAAAAACTGGGGTCAGAAACCTTTTTGGAAACATGGAAACCTTTTCCATTTTTTTATTTTTCTTGTTTACTGTGCCATATCAAACCAATTTCTCCCAACAATTTATGCACTACCGTTCAAAAGACAGGAAGATATTTTTTTCTTTTTTGAAAAAAAAAAAAAAAAACTAGTGCTTTTATTCAATAAGGATGCATTAAATTCATCAAAAGTGACAAAGTAATGGCATTCGCCATTTTACAAAGGTATTTTATTTCAAATAATTGATTTCAAATTAGATATTAATTTCAAAATTAACGTTCCATTCATCAAAGAATCCTGTAAAAAGTATCATGGTTACCACAAAAATATTAGGTTGCACAGCTTTCCAACTGTAATAACAAAAAGCAATGTTTTGGAGCAAAACTGGAGTAATGATGCTGAAAATTGAGCTTTAACTTCATAGGAATCATTTACATTTAGAAATATATTAAAATAGAAAAATTTTTTTTTTAAATTAATAATATTTCACAATATTATGTTTTTTTACTGTATTTTGTATCTACAATATAATGTAATAAGTAAGCTCCCCTAAGACCAAATTTACACACATTATCTTGAAATAATGAAAGTTCAAAGTTAAAGGGGTGGTTGATTATGATTTCACTTTTCTAACTTTAGTTAGTGTGTAATGTTGCTGTTTGAGCATAAACAACATCTGCAAAGTTAAAATGATCAAAGTTCAAAGCAAAGGGAGATATTTGCTTTTAAAGAAATCGTTTTTTAAGGACTACAACAAACGCCTGGTAAAAACTACACAAGCTTCCTCCTGGTTAGTGACATCACTAACCATAAAATTTACGTAAACCCCAACCCCGGGAACAGCATAGGTCCATGTTGAGAAGACGAAGAGCTGTTGTAGTCAAGCACATTTGTGAGTCAGCTCAAACTGAAGCATCTGTCTTTCCAACACATTGTAATCCTTTGGCGTCATATAGGTGACGCCATATGACATTTCGTCGAAATCTTACGCACATGGCATCCTTTAGCGTCAATATAACACGCACTGTTATGGGTAGGTTTAGGTCTGGGGTAGGGTTACGGTTATGACGCCTTGGGATCTGCGTCTCATATTGACGCTAAAGGATGCCTTGTGCGTCGGATTTAGACGAGCGTCACCTGTATGACGCCTTGGGTTCTGCGTCTCAGATGTCAAAAGCGTCACATGTATGACGCCTTGGGATGAGAACGGGCTGGTCTTTCACATGCAATAGAAAGTCACTCTGTGTGCATCTCACAACACAACAGTTCCTATACAAGCGATTTATAGATTATCCTGACAGAATATGTTAATTAAAGATTGTTAACTCCACATCAGCAACATAAATTCATCAACTAACCATTCAGAGATGTTCTGATGCTTCTACATGTTGTCACTTCTTTTTATTCTCTCCATCTTTGTCTGACTTTAAACATAAAAAGGCAGAACAGTTTCTGACATTTTAGCGTGTGTCTGCGTGAGGTAATCGGAGCTGCTAACACACACACACTCTTGAAGCTCCGCCCACTGTGTCGGGAGCTGTAGCTCATTTGCATTTAAAGGGCCAGACACAAAACGTCTCAGGTTACGACTGTAACCATAGTTCCCTGAGAAAGGGAACGAGACGATGCATCGATGATGCTTTGGGAACGCCCCCAGCGTGAATGCGTCTGAGCATCAATGTCAACTAGTCCAATGGAAAGAATGAGCGTCACGGGCGGGTGACGTCATGACCAGGAAGGGATAAAAGCACATCCGGTGCAACCGGCATTAGCTTCAAAAATGTCGAAGCAAGCCGATCACAGGGATGCAGGAAGTATGGCAGGGAGATGCATCGTCTCGTTCCCTTTCTCAGGGAACTATGGTTACAGTCGTAACCTGAGACGTTCCCTTTCGAGGGAACTCGCGATGCATCGATGACGCTTTGGGAACGAGAATACCCAAAACGCCAGAATTCCAAGTACCTGAGTGTTAGTCTGATGAAACTAAGCACTAAGCACCTGAGAACCTGGGGCAGCATCCAGGTCTAGGCTGTAAAACCTAACGAATGTGAGCGGTGAGGACCAGCCTGCCGCATCACAAACGTCTTGAAGAGAAACTCCAAATAATAAGGCTTTAGAGGCCGCCATACCCCTCGTAGAATGAGCTCTGACCGCCAAATGACACGGCTGGTCAGAGTACTCGTATGCAAGTGAAATAGCCTCAACTATCCACTTACTAACCGTCTATTTAGAAGCAGGAAGACCCTTCTTAGGTGATCCAAAGCAAATAAATAACTGGTCGGACTTCCTCATAGAAGACGTCCGATGAACATAAGTATCCAGTGCTCGCACTGGACACAAGAGGTTCAGCCTTTCCTGGTCCGCAGATGTAAAAGGAGGAGGACAGAAAGCCTGCAGCACAATTGGCCTTGGAATCATGGTCGGCACTTTAGGGACGTATCCCTGTTTTGGATATAAAAATGCCTTGACCATCCCCGGTGCAAACTCAATGCAAGTGGGGGAAACCGAAAGAGCCTGAAGGTCTCCAACTCTCTTGAGGGACGAAATAGCTAGCAGAAAGATAGTCTTAAGGGTAAGAAATTTCTCTGAAACCAAATCTAAGGGCTCGAATGGAGCCCTAGACAGCCCTTTTAGTACTATTGCCAAATCCCAAGCTGGCACCCTAGTGCGAGTTGCAGGCCTCAGCCTCAATGTGCCACGAAGGAAACGTGTAATCAGGGGGTCTCGACCCAACGATGTACCCCCCACCAGGGCGTGGTAAGCCGCAATGCCCGCCACGTAGACCTTAAGCGTGGAAGGACATAGACCTGATACAAAGCGTTCTTGCAGAAACTCGAATACTGTGTTTACTGAACAGTTAACCGGATCCCACTGACGCCGGTACCACCAAGAAGTGAAACACTCTCGAAATAGTGAATATATAGTTTCCTCGTAGCGGGAGCTCTGGAGCTTAGAATGGTCTCAACAACCTCAGGGGCCCCCTCAGAGGCCAAACCCACAGTTTCCAAATCTCCTGCCGGGGGTGCAATATTGCATCCCCTGCCTGAGACAGAAGGTCTCTCCTGATCGGGACCTCCAAGGGAGGGCCGTCGAGGAGAAGAATTAGGTCCGCAAACCAAATTCAGCTCAGCCAGGTTGGTGATACTAGCAATAGGCTTATTCCATCCTGGCGGATTCACTCCAGAACTCCTGGGAGGAGAGCAACAGGGGAAATGCGTACAGACGTAGCCTCGGATACGTCTGCACCGAGGGGGCTGGTTGAGTGAGGGATAACCAGAGTGGACAGTGCGTCGTATGCTGAGACGAGAACAGATCCACTTTGCCTGGCCGTAAAACTCCCATATTTGCTCTACCGCCTCGGGGTGGAGTCCCCTGGCCTCAGCCCCTGCCTCGACAGGGTGTCTGCTCCAATATTCTGGCCCCCTGGAATATACACTGCCCTCAGACAGCGTAATTTCCTGAGGGACCAAAATAAGAGGCCATCAACGTGTTGTCTGTGGGACAAGAACCAGATTTTCCTCCATATAACCAAGGCGCGGGGATACTGCCGCGTGATCTTGATCGTACGGAGTGGGTTTCCCCTCAGGGAGAACCCTCTGGTCCTGAGCCACCACTGTACCAGAGCAACACATGATGGCCTCTCAGGTCTGGGAGGAGATGTCTCAAAGCATTGAAGACGACCATCATCTCTAGGCAATTCACGTGCCAAGAGAGATGATGACTCCTCCACAGACCCTGAACCGAGTGGCCTTCCATTACCGCTCCCCAGCCGGTGAGGGAAGCATCTGTCGAGATCGCAACTCGATGTCAAAGAGCTCCCAACACCGGACCCTGGGTTAAGAACCAGTGTTTCCTCCATATAACCAAGGCGCGGAGACACCGCCGCGTGATCTTGATTATACGAAGTGGGTTTCCCCTCGGGGAGAACCCTCTGGTCCTGAGCCACCACTGCAAAGGTCTCATGTACAGCAGGCCAAAAGGAATCCCGTTGGACGCCGCTGCCAAAAGACCCAACAGTCTCTCGAACTGTTTTACAGTGCGTGACTGGTCTAGCCTCAGCTCTTTTGTGGCTGTCAGGATAGCAGCTACACGAACGGGCGACAGAGTGGCCCGCATGGTCACTGAATCCCATACCACACCAAGGAAAGTGGTTCTCTGTACTGGAGAAAGCACACTCTTCTTGGCATTGAGCCTTAACCCCAACATCTGCATATGAGCGAGAACGACACCTCGGTGCCGAACCGCCAACTGCTCTGATTCCGCTAGAATCAGCCAGTCATCTATGCAATTCAGAATGCGTATGCACTGCAGCCTGGCGGGGCCAGAGCTGCATCTACGTGCTTCGTGAATGTGCGGGGTGATAGAGCTAGACCGAAAGGAAGTGCCTGATAATGGTGTTCTTTGCCCCAAAGAAAACCTCAGGAACCTCCTGTGCTGAGGGAGGATGGAGATATGGAAGTAAGCGTCCTTCAAATCTATCGTGACAAACCAGTCCTCGGATCTGATTTGAGTCACGATCTGTTTGAGTGTCAGCATCTTGAACTTGAGTTTCTGTACTGAACGATTCAACAGACGAAGATCTAAAATGGGACGCAACCCTCCATCCTTTTTCGGAACAATGAAATAACGGCTGTAAAAACCCGACACTCTGTCGGGTGAGTACACCTGTTCTATAGCTTCCTTTGCCTCTTGTTCCATTACCAGAGCCTGCTCGGGATGCACTACTGTGAGCAACACCCCGCTGTAGCGAGGAGGACGAGAACCAAACTGGATTCTGTATCCTTTCTCTACAATCTGCAGGACCCAACGAGAAATATTTGGCAGAAGCTTCCACGCTGCCAGAAAATCTACTAAGGGAACCAGCCTCTCGAGGCAGGTCTCTGGTGTTAACGAGACAGCCAGTTCTGGAGCCTAAAACATAATGGCAGGAACTACCTGAACTGGCTGCTCTAAAACCCCCCTCAGAGGGCGCGAAACCGATGCAGTGCCGCAGCATAGCATCAGCGACTCGCTGGAGACCGCTGCGCCCCGAAGCACCAAGGGTGGCGGGGTTGGCAGAACGGTCCCGTGAGGACCCCGAAGTGGAACGGGCACCGTATTATGAGGTGTACACCGTTCCACCCCGGTTGGGGCTGCCCTCACCGGTCTGACGCCGGTGGCGCCAGACCTTTTCCTTTGAGCCGAAGCCTTCTCAGCATGAAGAACGGTCCTCGGATCCGGCTTCTGCTTTGAAGGCTTTGGCTGCTGTGTTGTGTATGAGAAACTAGACGGCTGGAGCTGCTCACGCCCAGCAGCCCCAGGGGGTTGGACATAGCGAGGGAGAGATTATATTGTATCTTTCTCCATGATTCCCATCAAATAGAGCCAGAGGTGTCTCTCAGAGACCACACGGGCTGCTCCATCCCTGAGAGATAAATCTGTGGCCCGACGAAGTTCTCAAACCCCATCGGGCCAAACTTCCTCACTTCTGTCCAAATACCACAGCAGGTCAGCCTGATATGCTTGTAGCACTGCTATAGTGTGCAAGCAGGCTCCTGCTAGACCCACTGCCGTAAATGCTTTTCCCACTAGATTAAAAATAGTTTTCTTTAATGGTTTAGTGAGAGAAACCGACGCCTTCAGGGTCGATACTGAACCGGGAGACAGATAGCTCGCAAGCGTCTGTTCTAACCGGGGTATTGCCCCATAGCCATACTCTCTTAACCCCCTAATATCTGAATATACAGTACATGAATGTGGGGGCTAAAAGACAAGATGAGTAAGGCTTTTTCCATGATCTAGACAGCTCGCTGTGCAGATCGGGAAAAATGGAAGGACCCGTGATGGAGGTGAAAAAATAGAGGGAAGGAAACTCGTTTTTATTTATTTATTTTTTTAAACGAGTGCCCCCTTATAACTGCTGGCCATTAAATATTTAATTTATCTACAGCCTTAGTAAACACCTCCACCAGCTTTTATTTTATATATATATATATATATTCATTTTATTTTATATATAATATAAACTATTATATATATATATATATTTCTCATACACTGGGGAAAGAGATGGCAAATCCACTTCCCCATGATTGTGCCACTTTCAATGCCCAGCATATCTACCTCCTCGGAGATAGAGCACTGAAGCATTGGTCTCTCTCCCCGGGCGGAAGTAACCGCGGCGCGGGCTTCCGAGACCGGAGAGAGAGCAATGGATCCCTCGGGAAAGGGAGGAGGAAAGATCCTCGGACCCGTCTCCACCCCCGTAAAGAGATCCATTTGCGATCCCCAGGAATGCATTCTCCGCGCTGCCTCGGCAACGCGGGTCCTGCAGCCTGAGAACCGCGAACCTGAACACTTTCCTCGAAAAGTGACAGGCGGGAGCGGAGCATGCGAAGCGAGAGCTTCTCACAATGCTGGCACTCAGCCCCCTCGAAGGCTGAGACCGCATGCTCCACTCCCAAACAAATAATACAAAGCTCGTGTGTGTCCCCACCCGTTTAAATAACGCGGACAGGGAGAAGCACACTGCTTGTACATTTGTTTCGCCATAACTCTTTCCAATATAAATGCAACAGACAACAATAAATAGACAGAGACAGAGAAACACAGATCGCTTGCTGAGACACAGAAGCTAATGCCGGATGTGCTTTTATCCCTTCCTGGTCATGACGTCACCCGCCCGTGACACTCATTCTTTCCATTGGACTAGTTGACATTGATGCTCAGACGCATTCACGCTGGGGGCGTTCCCAAAGCGTCATCGATGCATCGCGAGTTCCCTCGAAAGGGAACGGTGCGTTTTTGCTAACCCTCAAAAAGTGACAACTTTAACATGCTATATAAAAATATCTGTGGGGTATTTTGAGCTAAAACTTCACATACACACTCTGGGGAGATTTATTTTACATCTTGTGAAAATTATACCACCCCTTTAAGTTAGTGTTAGTTAGCAATGCTTAACCAATAGTCTGTCCAAAAAAAGGAAAATGTCATTTCTATTATGCACAGGATCACAAATCCCCACCAGCATACATATGACCAAAATCAACTTGAAGGTTGACTAAGACCTTGATAGTATCATTATTTCAGTACATGGTACATTTTTATCATGTTTTTAGTTCTAATATGGATGAAGCACAGCTTGAGAAGATTAATTTTTGAAGATGTCAAGTAGTCAAAAGTGCTGCTAATCGAATAATCATCCATAAATGAAAATGACTGAAAATACAGCAGTTTCTAATTAAGACTGTTCAAAGCAACAGTCTGATCTCATAGTCTTGATCACAAACAACACGACTACTAAGTTTCAAGCGACGGCAACAACAACTCGACTCATTGTCCTGAGGATGCATATGGTTTAAATGGCCAGCCTGTGTGCTCTTTTCATTCGACTGTAATGCAACGTGATTGCTGTAATCATCCCCTGTGGCTCTGAAATAGGCCAGCACGCCATCACAGGTCTGTGTCTTTTGACTGTCCAGGGTGAATTATCTGAACATTACGGCACTAATAACCGCGCAGAGCTAATGGAGACAGATGAGGAACCAGAGTGAGTTGATGAAAATAGTTTCGTTTACCGATTGGAGCTGGGAGCCTTAACGACACAAGACCTATCCTCCCCATTTTCTGGGACACAGAGTAAAATAGTTGACCTGACATTTTATGCATGGGTGACGTCTTGTAGTTTTCGTGAATCATTAAGGACCCGCTATCCTAAGCGCATTAAATTACCCGAAGAGGTCGTATAGTCCCAGAATGTTGTCAGGGTGGTCATGTACTCGCAGAGACACTCCCATGTGGAATCATATACATGAAGCGACTGCGTCTTGAGTCCGATTAGAGCGAAATTACAAAATCATAAAAGTATAGTTCACCCAAAACTGAAAATTATGTCATCATTTACTCACCCTCGTGTCGTTCCCACATAAGTTTTTCCCTTAGTCAAAAATAAAAGGAGATGCAGAAAATGTTATTCTTTGGATAGATTACTAAAATAGGTGTCCTGAGAAACCAAAGTCAGGTGACCAGTGCACGCTTTTTAACCAATCAGAACATAATGGAACATTCTTTGGAACATTGAGGGAGTGTTCACATTTGGCGTCTTTTTTGACAAGAAAAATAAAATGACAAGGGCGCTTTTTTAGTATATATAAAAAAAAACTGGCAGGGTTTGGTTCCAAATAGCAGCTGAGGGTGTCTTTTGTTGCTAAATTTTTCATAGCCATATTTTTCTTGTTATGGAAACGACAGGTCTCGCTACTCACTTGTCATTGGTCAGCTGTCAAAAATGTTTTTTTTTTTCAGAAAGGTTTCACTTTATTCAACTTGAAAAGACGCTCTGAGCTGCAGAAAAAGACATCGGTGGTGGCGTTTAAAAAAGAGGTTTAAAAAACACGATTTGCTCCATAGGATTATAATGTAAAACAGACGCTGGCAGCTTCCAAAAAGACGGCAAGTGTGAACACGCCCTAAGTCAGTCAGTTCAGTTGATTAACCTCAAATCAGTGATGAACTTGACATTGTCTGTGGCAGGTTCATGGGAATTAACTGATTACTGATGATTACATGGACTGATTAGTGTTAACTACTTGCAAGTATATTACAAAAGTGACACCAGTAAAAATAATTAATGGTAGTTATTCAATTGTATAAATAATTATAAATGAACAGAAATCTGAATTTTATGGAACCCCTAAAGGGACTTGGTAATGGGGAAAAAATTAGATGGGAGGAAAAATTATGTCAGTGCTTTTTGCATTATCTCACAAAACTTTTGTGTTACTCAGAGAAACTTTGCGTTTTTACACTTAAAAAAAAACGTTTTAAAAAAACATGTCTTTAGTTCATTTATCTATATGCAGCTCTGGAGCTGGAGAAACCCAAACCACTTCCATGTAATTCACAGTGTTACGTTTTTATTTTTTTTACAATTTCCTCAGTTTTGGAGGGTTTTACTTTCATTTTCCTCACAATCTCCCTGCAGAATGACTGTCTGTTGTACTGTTTACTTCTGCTGTGTCATAACCTGGTAGGGCTAACCAAATCAAGTAAAAATGTCCAGAGCTTATCATCGTTATCGACATTAATTTTATTGCAATGTTGAATTGATATAGTTTATCGCCCAGTCCTACTTTAAAAGTTAAAAGAGTTAACTGAAAGAGTTAACTGTTAGAATTTGAAACAACTAAAACTAAAACTAGCAAAGTAAGTGTAAAGTTCTACGGATCCCATAAGAGGTCATTGTGTATGAAAAGTGTGTGTGTGTAGAACTCACTTGTTCTACAAGTTCTACTTGTAGCCATTCACGTCCTCTGACTGGGAATTATGATAACTGGCATTTCTATTACGGTAATTACGACATGGCGTGAACACACCTATAAATTCGATTGAAACAGATTCTCAAATGGCAATTTTGCCTGGTACACATTGTACGATTTTGGGATGTCCCAGACGAAAGATGACCAATCGTGGCAACTTCAGTGGGCATGGTTCCTAAATGGTGGTCCTACGCCCGTACAGTGAGAGAGGTTCAAAGACGACCACTGCCACTGTATTGCGACCAAAGATAGCCTGCGATAATTTTCTGACAGTGTCAGAAATTTAGCATGATCATCTCACAGTGTGTTTGCTGCTATGACCTATACGTTTTTTTGACTAGTCCAAAAAAATGCAACATGAAATGAAATATTGATCAACGCGACATGGCGCTAAAACGTTAAACTACTTACATCAAGCTCCATTTACAAAATTGGCATGCCAGGTTTGCCTCTTTTCCCTAGCCATGACCGCATTCATATTCCCTTCTTTCGCTTCCTCCTCTTTTTATCAGACCACATAAAAACCACATTTGCCAAAGTGCGATTCATCTTGCGCATGCTGATGACGTTTTATTCTTCTATACCATCTTGCATCGTAGCCCACAATTCAATAGGCGTCATCATTGTACAGTCTACATACATGTCGTACCCAGACCCGTCGCGACAAGGCAAGCAAACCAAGCAATTGCTTGGGGCCCCGAACTGGCCTGGGGCCCCAAGATAGCGACTGGTTAAGAATAAAATGCAACGACAAACTGTGTGAGCGCCCCTTTGATAGTCAATGCAGAAAAGTGCAATGACACTGTTATCGGGATCCCCCTCAAGGGGGCCCCTCTCAGTAGCTGACAGCAGCCAACCACGTGATCTCTGCTGCCGGCAAAATACGAACCTCCTCGGCAGTCATCATGAAGCGGAATTATGCTTCAGGAAGCCAGAAAAGAAAGAAGAGAAAGGAAGAGGAGGATAAGAAAAAACAAGATAGTGGAAAAGTGTAATCTATTTACCAATGGGGGCTAGGAAACTTTTTTTTCGAAGGGACGGAATATGGTTACATACTGTAATATGTTTTTCAACGGGATAAGGAAGATCTGTTCCAGAATCACTGTTTATCGTATTTAATGACATGACATTGCTATAGCTTTGTAATAGGTTTTGACGAAAGTGGCATAGCATGCTATACTAACTATTCCACCGTGATAATCTATTTACCAATGGGGGCTAGGAAAACCACACAATAAATTCCGTGCATCAAACATTAGCTTGGGATGTTTTTAAGCATTGGTAGTGAAAGCAGCTGCATCCCTTCCCTTCCAATATCAAAATATGGAAATGCTAACATATCTTTAAGTTTTCGGTAACACTTTATAATAACCATCATTAATAGATGGTAATTAATCTTTAGTTAATTGTCATTTAACTGTTAGCAAACAGTCTTTTTACTTAATACATACTTTGTAACCTTACCCATCTATAAACATTATTTAACCAGAAAGAGGATTAACGCAAAGGCAAACTAGGCACGTGCCTAGGGCCCGATTGGCGGGATGGGGCCCAGACAGAGGGACAAAAATAAAAAAATGTACAAATGTCCTATCTCGTTCAGGCGGCGATAATACACACGCGTTTCGGAGATAGACGGAATTGTCATTTGCATGGGCCAGCATTGCATCATGAGTAACTACAGGTTACCATTTGCACGTCTTAAGTCTTACCAGTTTAAACATTCACGCGATCTTGAACTATTCGGTAGGCTATAGGCTACTTGCGCGCTGTCTGAGAGATGTTTTTTTCTGTACACATACAAGCCACCTCACAAGCTCGCGGGTAACAACAGTTATTTTTCGTGGATTATATCGCTTTAACAGTAAAAAACATGCGAAAATTTTGTCAATTTCGGTCTTGGTGAGTATCCTCTAAACACAGTCGGTTATGTCTTCAATAAGCATCCATCGCACGTGACCGTAGGCTATAATGTTAGTGGCTACAGGATCTGTGCACGAGCTCTTACAGTGACAGCAGCCATGGTCTGTCATTAATTTGGTTGTCAAAACAACAAAACATAGCTTTCATTTTAAGGAATCAGGATTAATATCCTATGTATTTAATTTAGTTCTCAGGACTAAAACACACACTTGCGTAAATTCTTAAGAACAAAATTACCCCATTAGGAGATAAATGTAGGCCTAATTAAAAAAAGTCTAAAGTCCCCCCTCAAATTAAAGAATAACCTAAGGGGGGATTTCCCCCCATTTTCCAAAACGAAATTCAGACCCTGACAAACAGTTTATGACATCCTTCCAGAACGTCTGTATATCAGAACATTCCCATAGACAGTGAATTAGAGTTCCTTTATAATTTTTGGCATTTTGTACATATCAGGAATATTGCTAGACATATGATTAAGTTTTTCAGGTGTTATATAAACCCTTGTCAACCATTTATACTGTAATAATTTAAGCTGCGTGTTTATGATTTGTTTTTGTGCCTTTAAACATGCTTCAGTCCATTCAAATTCCTCTATTTCTTCTTGAATGTCTTTCCTCCATGCGTTTAATTTGTCTACAGCAGACTATTTAGAGTTTAACATTATTAAATTATAATATTTTGACAATTGGCCCTTTTCACCTCTTTTTCCAATTTTTTCCTCTATTAATGACAGTTTGGGAATGTACATAATATCTGTAGACCTGGAAGACATAAAACTTTTAAGCTGTGAATATTTTTTTTTAAATGTTTTGAGGGAATCTGGAGTTTATCACACAAGTCTTTAATAGTCTGAATACCTTTAGTTTTCCATAGTTTAAATCCTCCATCCTTATATTTATTATTATTTATTGTTAGACAGTTTCTAAATGGTTTTGTTGAATGTGAAGGGGTCATGTTTGTCTTGTTCTTAATTACAACATTTATAAATGTTGTAAGCTATTGCATTTTGCAGAAAATCTTAATTGAATGTGTTGATTAAATGTAAACAGAGCAAATAAGATAAACTTATTTGCTCTGTTTACATAGTTTACCGATTGGTTATTTACTGGTACTACTGCCTTAACAATGACACTCCCGATGGATAAGATGAGGATAATTTAATAGCATTTAATAGAGCCGTGTAATGACGTATAAAAAATGAATATCAAAAAATAGTCTGATAGACTGTTTAATTTACAACACATGACTTATTTTGACATACAAACAACCAATTTGTAACCAAAGACTAGGCTATGTAAAATGTGAATTCACTTTTATTAGTAACTTTGGTAAGTTTCAGATTTCAATTCATAAATAAGGTGGAGGGGGGCCCAAAAAACGCAGCCTGCCTAGTGTAGTCCATTTATTTAATCCGGCTCTGGGCAGAGGAACATGATTTTTTCATAGCTTATATTAATGTGCTAGTGTCGGGATATACAGTGACAGTTTATGCAAATATGACATTATTTTTATATTACATTATAATTTTTTTTATTTATGCACAGTCTATGCAACAGCAGTATTTGCACTGTGCACCTTTTTTGTATTTATGTAAAGTGTGGGTGAACTTAAACTGTATGGCTATGCTGTGGTTCCTGTAGGCTTTGCGTGCGTCCGTGCATGCGTGCGGGGGAGTCCTTCAAACGGCCCTGGTCGTACCCAAGTTCTTCCAAGATTTATGTCGTACAGTGTGATTTTTAATGATCTTTATAGGATTGCCGGAATCGCACAGTCTGTATACAGGCATTAAAGATTATGATTAAAGAGGTCAAGGTTTTGGAGATCATGAGGTTGAAGGGAAGGAATCTGTCTTGTTTCCCAGAATTACTATTCTTGTTTAAGAACATTTAAACCATCTCAAGCTTCGCCATCGAGCTTCAAAGTTCGGTCTAAATCCAGCTTTCTGTGGTATAAAAGCTGCTTTTGATTTAGCTTTACCAAAGCGAAACTCTGTCTACGCGCATGTCTGCGGGACGCCCCTGGCAAACATCAGTAGTAAAAGAGATGGTGAACTCTTGTTCAAAACTCAATATTCCTCTGACCTTCCTCACACACACAGCTGCCATGCAAGAGACAGATTCAACAAACGTACATGGCACACTACACCCTGTACAGCAGCAGCAAAAGCTGCTGACTGCACACAAACACACAACCACATCCTGCTTCCCTTCTCTCTTCCTTTTCCTTGTGTCATCCATTCTTTTTTGTCTCTGCATGCATGATGCAATCTCATTTCTTCCCAGTAGTTCTCTCTCTTTCTGTCTCTGTCTGTCAGTATCTCTTATTCTCCAGTCACACCTTTCATAAAGGGCAGGGTGAAAGGTGCCCACTGAAGGTAATAGCAGGCCTAATCAAATTTCCCCCACCGAGAAAAGAACAGGCGATTGTAATAAAGGAAAAGAGGTGGGAACTGGAGCGGATCAACCTGCCCCATCGTCCTTCCACACCAGGACCTTGTCCCTCCATCAGTGATGAAGAAAATGAAAAAATGCAAGAGAGTATTGAAGAAAGCAGAAACTGAATGGCAGGTGCGGCATGGTGATGGAAACCGATCCAACACTGGAGTAACGAGAAAGAGAAGAGATGAGAGAGAAGTGAGAAAATGGAACGAGAGAATGACAGGGGGAATTTACTAAAAATTGTCTCTGCCGATAGTGTAATTTACTTGGACGTGCTGTGCTGTTTTAGCGCCTTGTTCACTAAAGAAAATTGCACAAATGTGATCACAAAAACTGTGTGAAATGCAATTTGCACACCATAATGCCCAATTTTGTGAGTCGATCCGAGTCCTAGGTTAATTTATCATTTTGATATATTAGGCTTTGATGGTAATTGACTGATTATAACATCTAAAAAACTCAAATGTATTTTTTCACTGCCTTTTCAGTTTGAAGCATTTCTATTTACTTTTTTTCTGTTATTAAAGGGACCTTTTACTTTTGCAAAAAAAACAATGGATCCAGCAAGTGACAGCATTGATATTTATAATGTTGCAACAGATTTCAAGTAAATGCTTCAAATCTAATCAATGAATTTATGAACAGAATTATGTGACACTGAAGACTGGAAGAAGGGCTGCTGAAAACTCAGCTTTGTCATCACATAAATTACATTTTAAAATATTTTACAATATTACTGTTTTACTGTTTTTCTGACCAAATAAATGCAGCCTTGCTGAGTATAAGAGACTTCTTTCAAAAACATTTAAATTGAAGCAACCCCCACAATTTTAAATGGTAGTGTATGCAATATAATCACATGAATAATATTATAAATATTTTATTTTATATCAATAAAATGACAGTAGCAAAAACATTGTTATTGTGAAAATATATGAGGTCTTAATGTCAGAGCAGGCTGTGTATATAAAAACACAAATATCAAATCATCATTCAATTATTAATTTAATTTACCAATCAATCATTTTCCATGATCATTTTTAATGTGTGCATTACAATGCAGACTGAAAAAAAAAAACTTCAAGTATAAGATGTAAGATTTTGTACAAAGTATTGATCATGTTAATAATGTTTTAACACATGCATCAGACATGATACATACCGCATTAAATGGCTAAAATGCCTAAAGTGTGCTTTACTACACGGTGCATCTAGATTAATATTCCCAGCTCTTCTCCATCATTTGATCTTTGTTTGATTGATTACTGCTGCCATGCTCTTTAGAAAATCTCTTTTAAATGTGTTTAAAGGATAATGACTTAATTTGAATACTCACAGTACAGTATGATAACGATGCAGAACGTGTCTGTTTAAACTGCATTGTGGGTGGTTAATGAGTAAAACAAAGGTGAAGCAACTGTTTAGTAAATTTGCCCCTGGATATCTATAAAATGTGCTGGAATTGAACAAAGAATAAAATAGTAGGGAAAAAAAACAAGATGTAGATGGAGAGAAAAAGCTGATGCAATGAGGGAAAGTGAAAAAGGAGCCAGATGAAAGAGGGAAATGGATCATACACAGTAAGCTCAGTGGTGCTTCCTTTGTCTTTAAGAAGTGCCTGCGCCAGCTGGAGAGATTAGACCTCTGGACATCCCCAAGGACCTAGATTAAAGCTAACATGCTTTATTTAGCCCTAAACTCTTGGTCTTAGATCAATGCCAGACTGGATTAAACAGAAATTTGTCATGTGACATGACTAGGGACTCCCTATTACAAACGGCAGCTGGGTAACTCGGTTAATATTCCATTCAATTCCACAATATCAGATTAAGAGAAAGCAAATTTCTGGTTGTCTGTGATTTTTACTTTCAAGTTTTTCTGGATTGATTAGACTTTGGGATCAAGCACAACGTTTAACAGCTACGTGAAATATTGTGAGTTTATATGCAGAAACGTGAACTACACGAAAAAAAAAAGTTTTTCGTTTTACAGATAATACATAGACATTTTGTGTAAGCCGAACTTTGAAAATTTGATAATCTTACATTAGGAAATCATTTTGTCATCATTTACTCACAAGCATGTTGTTCCAAACCCGTCTGACTTTCTTTTTTTTTTTTTTTTTTTGTAGAACACAAAAGGAGAATTTGCAGAGAATATCTTGGCCGCTATTTTCCATATAATAAAAGTGAATGATGACTGGGGCTGTCAAGCTCCAAAATGATTGAAGTAAGTAGCACAATAAAAGTAAAAATAGTCCACATGACTTGTATACTATATTTCAAGTTAATATGTAAAAGAGCAGCCAACATATTCTTTTTACATGGATGAAAGAAAGGCATGTTTGGAATAACATGACGTGAATAAATGATGACATTTTTTTTTTGTGTGTGAAAGATTACCATAATTATAGGCATGATGCACAATACCACATGAATCCTAAATTAAGTGATCGGGTTGATGGTTTGAGTTCCAAATGTCACAAGTTTTCAAATCGGAATTGATTTTTGACATGCAGAGTTGCGCACAGAGTTTCCCCGCTGTTGGCGCATACTAACCATCATCCTAACATTGCTTCTTTTCTTTGTTTTAAAAAGTAGAGTTTAACTATTTTTCCAAATTTGGAGATGACGAGCACATGAAGCTTTGTGCCCCTTATATTTACCAAGAAGTAAAAACGCCCCATTCCCGCACTCATTTATGACACTATATTCAACAAAAACAGCTTGATCCGTGTGTCATTACGCCATTTCTACGTTATTGCACATGTGCAAAACCTTTCAGTTTTGGTTTTTAATCTAATAAAGTGTTTACATCTCCTATCGAACGGATTGGAGAAAGTTTTTAATTCCGATTGTGCTACTAGTAATTAAAAACATTTTTTTTTAGGGTCCGCAGCTAGTGTTGTGTTATAGCTCGTGGCATAGATGGTCACGATCTAAGCAGTAAAATTTAAAAGAAAGTTTTTAGTTTTTAAATGAAGGGACATCTTAAGGGACCCTGGATTCCCCCAAATGTAGCTATATTACAATCTTAAAGACAGGCATAATAACAGCTTCTCAAACCTATAAAGTGCGCCGGTAATGGGTCATTAATGTTTTAGTATGCTGTTTACTCTAACGCTTAGTAGTCTGAGTACTAGGCATGCTGCGATAGTCTGTGTTAGCAGTGTTTGTTCAGCCACACACCGATTACATCACTTGCCCACAGCGGCACCACCCTGTGAGGGAAAAACCTTTACTTCAGTTTGAAAAAGAAACATTGTACGAACTATTCAGTTTTGGTGAAATTATCCCCCAAAAAAGAAAAACTTTAATTCATGATACAGATAAGGTGCGTACTGAGTTGCAAAAGGTCTGTTTAGCAGGGCAGTTTATTTCTGCAATGCCAAGCTGAGCTTCATGATAATGCTGGGCTTAATCTTTCAAGTTTACAGACTTCCACCAAACTGCTTTTAATGCGGAAAATTACACCTGTCAGTACAGAGCCCAGTTCACTATTTCCAGATCTGTGGAGAAATGCGATTAAGAGCATGATGACACACAAAGACTGCAAATCCACACTTAATTACGACCAGTGTGTGTTTTTTTTACTTCTGCATCCATCAACACGATTTCCTATTTTTCAGATTAATTTAAACATGCAAATAAGATTCGTAAATGGATGACTAAACTTTTGGACGAAGACCCCTTTGGATCACTGATTCAATATTCTAATAGGAAGGAAGAAGGGAGATGCATTGTTAACTAGTGCATATCTGCTGAGATTAATATACACAAGCAGGCATAGAACAAAAGCAGAACAGCTATTATTTAAGTAAAAACAATTGATACTAACTCCCTCAGAAAAAAATGTGATTAAAGCTAAAGAGTATTATTTTTTTAATGTTGCAATACAATTTTTTGCATTTCCGCTTGGTCACACTTACATATGAAGCACTTCAGCTTTAATTATCCACTGGATATATTTAAGTTTCGCTTTTAACTACTTCAAAGTAAAATATGTTCCAAAGCACACTCTTAAGTCCATCACATGGCATTAAATTCCTTCCTTTAATATCTCTGTTGATGTCCAGTTATCCTAATCCCAATATTACTAGTTGATGAGTTGAGGGAAATCTTTATTTAAACACATTAAACATGTACAGTGACCCCAAAAAGGATTTGGACACTTTTGAAAACTTAAATCACACTTAAGGATGTAAAACTTCCAACATGCAAAACCTTAAAGCAAAATACATCTGCAAACAAATGCTGCAAGACCTTTTCTCAGAACTAACTTCACTTTTCAATCAAGTCCCAGGTCATTTTGGAGGATGTGTGAAGTCCATTAAAATAAAGGCCATTATTCTGCTCTGTAATGCAAAGATCAGCTGTGTTTCTCCAATATTGGACACTTTTAAGTCCCAGTAATTGATTTTTATTATTTATTTTTTACTTATTATTATTTGTTTTAACCGTGTCCCAGAGAGACAAATTTTCAAAATAAAATTGTAAAAATCATCATACAAATAGGAATTATGAATGATCATGAACAAAGACCAACAAGGCAACAACAACATACAAAGCACTCATACAGAATGCTGGTCTATACTTTATAGCCCACCGCAGTAAGTAAATTACAAGAGCTAGCACTTGGGCTAGTTAACTGACCTCTGTCCATAGCTGGACTCCTTACGGCGACAATGCAGGGTCACAATCCTGTGACCTTCTGTTCTGACATCTTGACTAACCATCCAGAGTGTGGGGTTACTGGGTCGGGCGCCAAGGAACGCCACTCCGTCTTTTAACTTCACCCTGCAGTGTAGAGAAAGAGACAAAGCGTTGAGACAAACATCAATGCACTGTAGTAAAAGCATCACAAAAGCACATATTATTCAGAAAGTTGTTTCTTTAAGCAGGTTTGACATTACTAATTGGTTGAATCAGGCATAATCTTGATGTACATAAGCAATGCAAAAAATATATATATATATTGTAAAACATCTATGCCGTTATAACACAACACTTTTCATTGCCATAGAATTAATTAACGGCAGCAGATTAACACAATAATACAGTACTTGTACAGATCGTTCTCCCCAGGACCTATCGCTCTCTGCCATCAATCCCAGCATTACACTAAATAAGAGATTTATATATAGAGCTCTTTGGCTTACACTTGACTTATTGGAGAACAATCCACATTTGTATTGAGCATTTAACAGAGATCTGTTTAAAACTATTATAAGCTTTCATTTTTGTCAGCTCAAGAGCTCTCTTAGTCAAGTAAAGCCTGTAGCAGGTTTTGTACCCAACACTTGAGTTCTGGATAATCCACTCAGATCTATACAGGGCTAATATAAACAGGGCGCACTTCAGATACATTACTTCAATGAGAGATTTTCAAGTCAGAAGATTCAGTTTTCACATCAGATAGTAAAATGACTTTCTAATACTTCATATCTCAAACAAATTGTCTACATAAAATCCACAAATCTTTCAAACGGAATTGTACGTGCAATGTCCACTACCAATAACAGCCATCAGGCATCAGATTTACAGCATCATTACTCCAGTCTTCAGTGTCACATGATCCTTCAGAAATTATTCTAATATGCTAATTTGCTGCTCAAGAAACATTTCCTATTATCGATGTTGAAAACAGATATCCTGCTTAATATTTTTATGGAAACTGTAATTAATACAGCATACTTTGATGAACGGAAAGTTTAAAAGAATAGCATTTATTTTTTGTGCCGTCCGTGCTGCTAGTGTGTGCCACCTCTTTTTCCCCAGTGAATATTCACAATGGAAACTCGTGATTACCATTTACCACGTACAACGACTTTAAGGGTCTCTATAGCGACTTGTAGGACACAATAATCCAGTACTGTGCACACACCCAGAAAAAAAAAAAAAAAACATACAAAAAAATAATAGTCTAACTGAAAGAGGTACTGGAGAGAAAGGAGAATTTAGGCCAATTCACCCAGACACACTAGCGTGTCATTGGTAATGAAAAAGCAGAGTGGATGTGAGCTTGAATAGATTCCATTCTCCCCACGCTCTGAACCGCTCAAGGCCAGCAGAGGTACAGAGCAACAGAGGTACAGGCCGACCATAAGCAGATAATAGGATGACAAATGGCCGGCAAACAGCCAATCAAAAGGCTCGGTCGGGGGTGGGACCACATTAGCATGTGACAGGGAGCCATAATTGACCCAGGGGAGATAACAGATGGAGAGAGACCCAATATAAGAGAGGTCTAGCTTGGCCACATATCCATCATTACTAGCCTCCTCTGATCCTTGTAGACCGGTCTTACAATTCATAATTGGTTTCACCATAGGATGTCACTGTGCGTTTGTTCAAGCACACAGTGCTTCATTAAATTTGTTAGAGCTGGTCTGTGAACAGATGTGGTCAGACGGAGAATAATGAGCTGAGTGATGGCAGAGCAGGTATGAGAACAGGAAATATCAACAAATATATCATTATTGTTTGCTATTGTTTATCTTTACTCTCCAGTCTGGAAGGACTAGGGCAAAGGACAACTGCCACTAAATCTGCAGTTGGTGTCTGACCAACATGGTGGAAGTTTAAATGGTTGCAGATTGTGGTGTCACGGTACATCAACTCATTACAAGAACGTATTCCTCGCAGAATTCCCCCTGTGGCTGAACCCAAGTTTGCAGCTGATGCTCTTTGCAAACTTTATGACTCTGCAGCTCACATATTATCACAGTACAACAACAGACAGAAAAAGGCAGTCACCCACCCATAATAAATTAACTTTTGCTTTTCAAAGACCTGAAAAATGCTAAATGTATGCGGACTGTAAAGGACTATTTTATTATATTTATATTTTTTTAATCACATTTTATTATTACATGTCATATTTTATTAACTCTTTCCCCACCTGCATTTTTTTTTTAAGTTGCCAGCCACCGCCAGCGTTTTTGGTCAGTTTCACACAAATTTCATGACCCCCAAATTTTTTTGTTGTATGAATATCTGAACATGCAATATATCAAAAGAAAGAACAGACCCTCCGCTTTTAAACAACAACAACAACAACAATTTTTTTTATTTTTTATTCTAGCTACATGCATTCTTTTTTATCAACAAGAATACATACAAGAAACATACAAGTATAAAATAAACAGTGGTGGTAAGTAATGAAGTAAAAATACTTTTACCTAACAAGCACGAGCTGTGTTAAAATTAAATGTGAGGAGAGATAAAAACTAAAACTCACAAGACAAAATATGCACAGACCAATAATGTTTAATTCATCAACCAGTGACTTGCGTTGACCAATATTTACAGCTATTTACCAAATCCAAAATCCATATCCGCTTCGCGTCGGGATCCTCATCATCCTCTCGGTGGTTATTTTGAGAGAACCACTGGCTGGATGTACATGATCCCTTGCTACTGTGCCACTGCTTCTGTGTGTTTTATAAAACCTTGCCAGGTACGTGGAATAACTGCTTTATAAAAGTAATAAGCCCCATGAAACTGTGTCATGGCTATAACAATGTCCCTTAAAAAATTTGAAATTGGTAGAAGTTGCTAATGTTAGCCAAAGGCTTGTCAAAAAAAAAAAAAAGCCCATAGTACCACAGCCCTGTAGACTGATTTTAGGGGGTTTTGATAGCATATAAAACTTTGAAGGCCAGCTTGTGTAGTTAAAGATGACTGCATTTATGTCACAAACACAAACAGTGCACAAGCAGTGAAATACTGTCTCTGCAAGACTGCATAACACTTCAATGCAAATTCATCTGAAGCAGAAAATTAAGTTAAAGAAAAACAAGGAATAAAAACAGGAAACAAAAACTAGGCTATGTATCTATGCACATAGTGTATGTAAAGTAAGTAATAATACAAATTATAAATGTGCAAAGCAGTTATTCAATATATAACAGTTACAGTACGCAACAAAGTACAGTAGTGTGATGAGGCAGGATTGTTAAAGAGGCCATATTGTGCCTTTTACAGAGCTTTGATTTTGTTTTCTACTAGAATACGTTTTCATGCTTGAATGTTCAAAAAACTCATTATTTTACATTGTTGGAGCACCTCACTTCCCAGTCTGTTAGTAACGCTCTGTTTAGTTCATAGACAGTAAAATAAATGGACACAGCGACCCTATAGACTTCAACGGAGAAAAGTGAAGTCAATTAGAAGCACTGACTTCCTGATGGCTGAGCGTACTGCGCCGCCTCAAACTGAGCTTGATGACGTAGATGTGACGTCACATGAGCAACCTGTCTCACAGTTGTAAGTCTTCTAGTAGCTGTGCCAAGACAAATCTGAATCATTCCCTTCCGAATCTTGCAGAGACGGAGAGCGTGCGTATTAGCTGTCCATGAGCTAGCAGCAGGAGCAACTTTACAACTCTCTATGGGCTTCTCCCTTGACTTTATGCATCCACGTCCCCCCGATTGCCTGCGAGCGGTAATGTGTATAGGTACTGTACTGATGGGGTGGTGATGGCGCAGTGGATAAGACACATGCCTTTGGTGTGAGAGACCCGGGTTCGAATCCACTGTGAGACACCAATGTGTCCCTGAGCAAGACACTTAAGCCCTAGTTGCTCCAGAGGCGTGCGACCTCTGACATATATAGCAATTGTAAGTCGCTTTGGATAAAAAGCGTCAGCTAAATGAATAAATGTAAATGTAAATGTGCGACAAAGAGTCACGTGTTATGACGCAATCGTTTGCCTATTTTTACAAAAACGGCTTCTACGGGGAAGATACAAAGTAATGGAGCCTTTTATACATTGTCGTGTTTATTTAGAAATAAATGATGGACAAATGGAGTCTTTGGACGCCTTAGATGTAAAGTTATTCGCTGTCAAAGTGACGCCAAAATGAATGGGAGTCAATGGAATGCTAACAGCAGGTGATGGTCTGCTACAATGGTGGCCCCTCCAAGGGAAGCTTCAGTTTCCGGCTGATGGATTACCCCCTTGGTTTCAAAATCTTTGAAGCCCCTCATTCCGAAAAGCACAATGAGCTCTGATTGGTCAGCTGGGCCATTTATTTTTATTTTTTATAATTAGGTCAAATTGTTTTTGAAGTCATTGTTTTCTAATTATTTTAACCAGGCATCGCCCCTTGTTTGTGTATGAGGTCATTGTGATGTCTACATTCTCAGAATAAAACTTAAGACTACAATCGAGTGGTTGTTCAGAAACAGTGCTTACTGATATAGAAGTGGTTTAGTCTAAAATGGTTTAGGCATTGGACCCACATTTTCCCATGGTCATTAAGCCGTGATGGTTTTTGAACCAAGGTATTTTTTTTCTCAAAAATAGTTGATATAAGTACTTTTCCACTTTACACAAAGATTTTAAAAATATCACTGATGAATAGCCTAAACATTATAAAAAAGCTATTAAATACCAGTTCCATCCAAACTAGTTTATGTTGTGCGCCGCAAAAACAGTACAATGTCTGACAGGACAGGAAAGTTTGTTTTTCTGAAGTGAGAGACTTTTTATTTCATAAGTTACGAAAATAGTGTTAAGGCCCGTGTTAATAGTGTTTTCACGTTACGCTCCGTCTCGCACACATGAGCGACCGAGTCTTTCAAAGCATACTCCATTGGCCCTCCATTGTGCACTGCGTCTCGGAAAGACGCAGTGTACACACGCTGAATATCAAGTGGATTTTGTTTTTAAGATCTCAAGGCACTCGCAAGTACGTTGTTGTACGCACACTGTCTGCGCATTCACAATAACTGGGCTGCGCACGGACGGGGTGTGCGGACGTCCGCGGACCCTCCTGATGACGAAAATTATACGGCCGAAGTATACTTTGGTCTTTAGAGTAATGACATTGACTGACATCATTTCATCTGACCGCAGATTGTTTTCTTTGACTTCAAATGACCCACTCAAAACAGTCTTGTGGCTCACTTTTGGGTTGCGACTCAGCGGTTGATTTGACACACGCTGATACAGAGAATAACTCCCTTTGGAGTGGACTTTGCAGCTTTTTCAAGCTCAAACAGTAACATTACACAATAAAGAAAGCTGGAAAAGTAAAAAAAGCATAACAGGTCCTCTTTAAAAAACTCCATCACATTAATAAAGTTCATGTTTTGTGGCATTGTCAATAATTCTATCTTTGCACAGTTTGTTCAATTCAGAAGATCTGTGTCCCTTTCAAGTGTAAGTATCCTTAGAAAGGTTCAAGAGCCCATCAGAGTTTACACACGCAGAGTGAAATGGTCACTCAAAGAGAGTGAATCACTGCTGTTAAAATGTATGACTGGAAGAACTGGAGCAACTCTGGGCAACTCTGAGAAAACAAAGGAAATTAAAATTTGAACTCTCTCTTGTGAAGTTAGCATCACCATTTGAGACACAAGTCTCACCTCAGAATACATCTCTTTCCCTCTTCCCCCACTCCTTCTCTCTCATGCTGAGATCACCAAAATTCACCTAAAAATCTTTATGGTCTGATGTGAATAATTATCATACAGTATTATACATGTTTGGTATCATTTGAAATGTCTCAGTGGGACTGGTACAAATGTCTCATTACCAAAGAAGTAAACCAAAAGGTAATAAAGTTCTTAAGAGTTTAGAGATAACTTGCACACAGTGGAGGGTGTGTCTTCCAGGCAAATGACATTCTGCTCCCAAAAGGTATAAACTCTGAATGCAAATTCCCATTGTTAGCAAATGTTTCCATGTGAATAATAATAATAATAATTCGTTACATTTATATAGCGCTTTTTCTGGGACCTCAAAGCGCTTCACATATGGTAGGGGGGAATCTCCTCAACCACCACCAATGTGCAGCATCCACCTGGATGATGCGACGGCAGCCATATTGCGCCAGAACGCCCACCACACACCAGCTTATTGGTGGAGAGGAGACAGAGTGATGAAGCCAATTAGTATATAGGGATGATTAGGAGGCCATGATGGACAGAGGCCAAGGGGCAAATTTGGCCAGGATGCTGGGGTTACACCCCTACTCTTTTTCGAAGGACATCATGGGATTTTTAATGTCCACAGAGAGTCAGGACCTCGGTTTAACGTCTCATCCGAAGGACGGTGCTCTTTGACAGTATAGTGTCCCCGTCACTATACTGGGGCGTTAGGACCCACACAGACCACAGGGTGAGCGCCCCCTGCTGGCCTCACTAACACCTCTTCCAGCAGCAACCTGGTGTTCTCAGAAGGTCTCCCATCCAGGTACTAACCAGGCTCAGCCCTGCTTAGCTTCAGTGGGCAACCAGTCTTGGGCTACAGGGTGATATGGCTGCTGGCCATATCACCCTGAAAGAAGTATCACCATATGTGAAAGAAGTTTCTGTCTATATAAAGAAATGCAACAAGTGGCTCAGGGCGATTTGTAACTCAAATTAGCCTGTGATACGGAGTGTATGCAGGCACTCCGCATCATGTATTTTATAATATCAGGTTCGCATCTTCTCTCTTTATTCCAGAGCATTTGATGTTTTGTATTTATTATCTTTAAACTGATTATGAAATTGGCATGATACATTTACCTGACATAATAAATTGTTACATTTGATTTTATTCTGAATTACTCTGAAATTATTTTCTCAAGTAGATTAAGTGATGTCTTATGTTTCCGCAAATCTCCGTCCAGGGTTAAGTACATACTAGATCCTAGTTTAGATGGAGCGTGAGACACATCTGGTGGGATTCTAGATTCCTGACTAACTGCGTGATTTTAACTAAGTTGTTATGCAGTTGCAAATAGGGGGCTAGATAGAAATACTTTTAAGGTAATCTTCATGTACTAGTCATAACCTCTGGTTATTGTTCGAGCTTTAACTAAGTTGTTATATGGGCGACTGTAGGGGGCTACATGGGTACTTTTTTAACGCTAGCAAGCTTGTATGCAGCATTGCAGCAATGTGTGCATTGAAAAAATCACTTCTTTTCAGTCCCTATAGCCTACCTAGTCTTCCCTACTACCCTACTGCAGTGGCTCAGTGTTTCATGTAGGTTGTCTACAAACCTGGATGGCGCCTTGTATCGCTGACACCGCCGTTGGTGTGTGAATGGGTGAATGTGAGGCAATATGTAAAGCGCTTTAGTGGCCATTGGGTCTGTGAAAGCGCAATTTAAATGCAGTCCATTTACCATTGTTGAATTGTTTTAGCCATAACATCTGGTTATCAGACTGGGAAGTTTGTGATCGTGAGATCCACGTAAACGGCCGGTGCGAGACTCTCTGAGCGACATAGATTCCTAATGAACGAGTAAAATATAAGGTAAAGAGTTAAGAACAATCAAATGTATTGCTAAACTATTATATTATTGACCAACAACCAATTGGCAATCTAACCTAAATTTGAGGTCGTGACAAAATGGAGTCAGATAAAAGCTTAAATGGAATTAAATTACTTTGCCACGCGGAAAGACAGTAACACGCAGAGACCTTCCCCCGTTCTATCGGATGCCGCCATTGGGCCGATCTAGACGGGCTTACAAAAACATGCGGGTGAAACATCTGATCACTGTGAGATGTTTGTGTTTCTCAGTGTGAACTAAAACTAATTGGAACGTAATGGCACCCCTCCTCAGAAGCTTTCTTTCACACAATTATTAAGGTTTCAACTATTTCTGCTCCTCTCTCTATCTCTCTCACTGGTGGATTCCTCCATACATAATGATGAGATAAGTGAGATGGGAAGTTGCTCCCCAGGTAGCAGTATGAGAAAATAAAAACACCAGCATAAAATTCAATAAGTCTTGTGTCTGAGTGCTCCTGGGAGTCCCTCTCTGGCGGCCCCCTGCCTGACTCTCACTACACACACACACACACACACTTCTCTTGTCTGTCATCAATTTAGTTGCAAAACACACACATATAGTCAGTGCAGATTGTAAAAGGCCACATCAACTGAAACAAACATCCTCAGTGGTCCCTAAATCCATTTGTTTGTTTTAGGGAGACAGCAGAGTGACGGGAGAGACACATATAGGCCTACCTAAATCCAATCATTGGTTAACTTTTACCTAATAAAACTATAAAAAATACTCCTGCAGGGCATTTTAGTGTTTTATTTTGTCATTTTATGTCACTACTTAACCCTCCTGTTACCCTCAAATCTGATAAATTTTTTTACCTACTGGGGTCAATTTGAATTTAAACCTCCACAATATATAATTTTTTTTTTTACAAAGGTTTGTCTCTGGTAATTTATGTCTTTGTTGACTACTTAAGTAACCTTTTAAGTTGACATCCACCCACCACCCCCCTCCCCACCCCACCTAACCCCTAATACATCCAAAATACCCATTGCACGACTATGGACACATTTAGAAATCAACATAAAATCTGACTTGATTGACCTAAAATTGGAAAAGTATAAATATATTTGGTGTTTTATTTGTTTTTTAATATTTCTAAGTATAGATTTTTGTAATCTATAACATTTGGAAAGAAAAACTATTTATTTTTTCAAGGATAGTAACACGAGTTATGTTTGGGGTCAATCTCGCAAAAATTATGTTTTCCCCTCCCCCATGGCACGGGAAACATCAAAGTTCTCGCAAAAATGATGTTTTCCCCTCCCCATGGCACAGGAAAGAATTATTAGTTCTGATGAGAATTATATCACATGTCATGTGAACTACTAGTGGTTCTCGCAATACTACAGATATGGTTATGTTTGGCTAGAGCCCTAAAACAAGTTTTTTTTGGATATGATATTGAATATGTAAAATTACAATGAACATTATAAATTCAAATTATAACATGTTATAGTGACCTCAATAAAACAACCAAAACAAATGTGTGTGAAATTTTAATATTTCTTCTGTTTTATTATACAACTAAAAGAGCCTGGGGTCAAATTGACCCCAAGGAACACCGATGCTACAAAATGTGTACAGGACTTTAAAAACATATTAGCAGGTTAATTTTATGTTTACAGAGTTGTCCCCATTAAATTAGGAAAAGTCATTAAATCTGAAGCAAAAAAAATAAATAAAAATATGTATTAACAGACGTTAAACATTGAATGGGGTCAAATTGACCCCAAGGATAATAGGAGGGTAAAACTTGCCAAAGGAATAAAACTGTACTAAACATTATAAAACAATGCATGTATCTAAACAGATTTACATCTTAGATCAGTTTAGATATAATACTGAAATTCTTTATCAGCAGAATGTTTCATTACCCTTGTGCAAAGAAATACACTTTAGCATACTTTTAAAAAGAGTACTTATTATGGAAATATTATACTTTAAATGAATGCACCACATCAAGTGTGAACTGAATGGAATGTTTTTGGACACTAAATTTAATGTTATTTACAATTAAATGAAAACGTATAATAGTTTAGATTTGTTTTAAATGCAATTAGTTGAGCTTAAAGGGATAGTTCACCCAAAAATGAAAATTCTGTCATAATTTACTCACCCTGTCATTCCAAACCGTATGAGTTTCTTTTTTCTATTGAAAACAAAAGAAGTTATTTTGAAGAATGTTGTAACCAGACAGTTGACAGTTAGCCATTGACTTCCATAGCATTTTCTTTTCCATACTATGGAAGTCAATGGCTACCGTCAACTGTTTGTTCATCAACATTCTTCAAAATATCTTATTTTCAGGTTTGGAACAAGGGTGAGTAAATGATGACAGAATTTTCATTTTTTGAATTTGAAATTCAACTATCCCTTTCAGAGTGTTTTTTTTTTTTTTTTTTTTTTTGAGCCACTTAAGAAGGACTTTGACGTGATTTGATCATTAATTTTTATTGTGTACAGGCGAATGTACCGACAAGCATTATTGGTATAAAAAAACATATACGTCATTATATTTAAATGTGTTTGTAATTAGACATTTGTAATGATGAAACGGTAATTTAGTACTTTTAAAATATAGGCTATAGTCTATTAACGTTAATGTAACATGTATATTTAACATGTATACTGTATTATCAAATACGTTAAAGCTGCAGTCCGGCGTATCTCCTCTTTGTCGCCATCTCTGTTCGAAATCTGTAATTGCAGTCATTCGCGGAATTATCAACTTTACATGAGTTGTACTTCAACACCCTCGACAAGGCACAGCGCGGATGGACACAATGTTTGAGGAGAGTGTGAGGCTGTCAGTCACCGCGCCGGTGTGGATACTGGCATTCACAATCACAGATTATTCTTTTTGGAAGTATGACATAAGAACAAGAATTTTCACCAGAAAATGTAAGAAACATCCACTTTTGTTCTGGTTCTGACATTGCTGTAAATCGCGCTGATTAAATCTAAAAATCGCTTATTCACGCAAATTATACTTTGTTCTCTAATTGTTAATGTTAACAACGTCAGCATTGCGTGACTACATGTAATGTCCTTCCGGTATGTATCCTTGTTTTCGCATGGGGCCGGTTGCAGTCTGTTTTTTCTGTAGCCACTCCGAAGTCCGAACGAAGTCTTTTGCATTTTACAACGGGTGAATCTCTAGTTGTCACTGGTGACTGTCGTTTAAACCTTTCTGGATCCGCCATCAAATTAATAAGTTTAATTATATCAAGTGCTGTGAGAAAAGGCTATAAATCTCCACCTCCAGCATCCTCACACGCAATATAGCCGACTAGCCGAGACTCTTCTTTATGTGTACAGAAGTGATGTAATGACGCAAAGACATGCCCGAATCTCCCGTGGAAGTCCACCATACCACTGGAATCAAAAACATTATTACAAGCTTACCGTTTTGAATCGAGCTAAGGCAAGCAGATAGTTTTGAACACTGGCTGGTTGTGTATTTTCTCAAATATGTATTTTGGATAATTTTTAACCCAAAAAAGCTACGGACTGCAGCTTTAAAATTATAATCAAGCACTTTACATACTTTGTTGGTAACGTTCAAGGGTGCCGCACAAGCCCTCAAAAGTGAAGCCAAAACGTCTCGATCGCCCCCCAGTGACCGGTCCTAGTATAGGTCAAAAACCCCGCCTCCCCATGTTATTCAACGGGACGTGAGACCAACTAAACAATTAAATTACACTTCACATATCCTTTTTCCAAAGATAGTTTCTGTTATTTACTGTAGTTTCTATCACGTGGATGCAATTTCAAGTGTTTGTTTTTAAAATAAGTTTGTTTTTAATTAGTTATTTATTTTATGCTATAAAACGGTGCTGTGACATCTGATTGACAGCTGTGATTGACAGGTTCTCTGTGCGAAGTAGTCACTGAAGCACCAACGGACTTTTTTTCATAATGTTGACTATGTGGTTAGTAGTTGTATTTTCCTTATTTTAACGAGGTACTGCAATCAGCAGACATCACTGGAGAGGAACGGAGCAGACAGAGGCAACTTAAGAAAAGTGCAGGGGCGTGTGCTTGCGATTGGTTCTGCGAGAGTGAGGGCGGGGCCTTGATTTCGCTGCTTTACTGCTCACGACTGCGCATGTCTGGTCCCGAAAACGCAAGTGCGCAGACTCAAGACCCAAGATGTCAGCGCCATATTGGCGCCTTCTGTTCTCTCCGATGGAAAAGAGCGAAGGGGCGTCGTCCATCTTTTTTTACAGTCTATGGTAACGTTACACATTAAAAAAGTTAAAAAGTTTCAAACCCTGATTATATTCCCTGCAAGTACAGTTCATTTTAAATATAGGCTATATTTTGGTTTAAAGTAGGCTACACTACAAATGTTAATTCAATACAATTAAGGGCGATTTTTTTTATAAGCAAAGCAGGCTACATACCATTATAATAAACGTAGTCTACTTATAATTTTCAGCATCACACTAGGAAACGTGTTGTTTGGTCTGATATCTACGATTGCACAACAGTTTACTCAACACAATAAACAATAAATGTTGTGTAACTTACGTTTTAGACAACGGTTATTGTGTCTGTTTTTTATCCCTCAACGAAAATTGTTCCAAACGATGCCACAGTAGAACCATTGAACGTCTCTAAAAGAACACACGTTTGGTTTTCGAATGAACCAGCATTTTTGAACAAATTGTTTTAGTGAATGATTCCATGGCTCTCTCGTTCCTGAATCAATCGGCGCGAGTCGCTTTAGTGAATTATACAAACAAATGAATCAGTGTCTTAGGACGAATCCTTTGATTATTTTCATCATTATTTTAATGACTCACTCTTAAAGACCCACTGAAATCAAAATTTTTGTTTTTTAGCTTTTAGTATGATAATGTTGGCCTTAAAGTCGGCATGAAATCAAATTTGACAAATCTTCTTTTTATATGTAATATTGTAGTGTTTATTATAAATGATTTATCTGTGCACTTCATTCTTTTTTTTAATTCATGTACCCTTATAATCTTTAATCAAATACATTACCCTTCCCTCCCCCCTCGAAACGACCTCTCTTCTCTTTCGGTCACGTGCCATGGCGAAAGGGTGCGGCCAGAGCCGATGAGGGTGCGGCTATCGGTGCACCGCCTCTCAGAGAACCTGTCAGTGTCAGCGCCCAACCTCCAACGATCCAATCAATTCCCGAAGGACGAAATCAAGCCCCGCCCTACATTTTTTCTAATTGTAGAAGCCGTTTCACTCGGATATACGTCACAAGAAGGAAAAAATTACAATCTCAACTTCCGTTTCATGCCGACTTTAAGGTTATGAATAAGCAGGTGTGTTCCAAAACAATGACATTTAGGAGATATAAGCATTCAGAACTTACAGTCTCTCAATTCCGCTAAAATGGATCATGGATTTTTATTACATCACCGCGGACTTCAGCTTCTCATCATATCTTCTGTCTAATCAAATGCTCTCTAGAATCTAAAAAGCGTCCTGCTCCCTAAATACCAACAGGCCAAAGCAACCGTTGACATGTCACAGAGCAATATCGGAGATGTGTGTTCAGTTACTCAAACGCTTGAGTTTTATTCCGTTTTCCAACTGTACATTGGTTAAGAATGAAATGGCTAGAATTTATTCACACCTCTACTATTGAATCCAACATATTATATCATTAGCGCTCAGATTCGCTGCCATGGTGCTGTAAAATATGACTTGCAGTCTGTGAGGTAACCTAAACGCTATTAGCTATTTGAAAGGGGGAGGGGCCATTCAATATGTCCCGCCTTAGCTTCCTGTTTCAGTGGAAATATACGTCAACGCATCATACAAAGCTGCGTGTTCCAATGCAGTTCAGTGGGCCTTTAAAGTGTTGCAACGATTTAATCTGCAAAAAGAGTCACTGAAAACATGGAATTAGATTCCAGTACCGAGACAAACTGTTGAATATAATATGAAACAATAAACAAATAAATAAATAAAAAAGCAAAACAAATATTTTTCTACACTATTATATCAGCCAACAACCCATATATTATCCATAACAACCCATACCATTGACCATATACCATATTTGTTGTTTGTATGTGTGATTAATCCAGTTTTTTGATTGTTACACTAGGCCTATCCATGAAATAAAGATGAAAAAATACTAAAAAAGCTGGGACATAACTTCAACAACAAAAAAAGACGAGGTAGAGGAGGTGTAGCATTTAATGGTTAATTAAAGAAATCTCAAAGTTGCATAGTCCCACACTGACCTCTCAAAACGCCAGCACATCCATGAAAGTCAGCATTTGCAGCCCTGATAAATCTAGGAAACTCAGTGATGCATCTCCCCAGACACAATACAACAACATGAGGTCCCCTGCCTTCTCCCGTCAGACCAGACAGAGACACACTCACTTGGCAGACGCTCTGTAACAGTGGTGACATCTGTGAAAGCCAACAGAAGGGCAACGAGGGGTGACTGAGGACGTTAAACGGGGGGAGATTCTGCTTTTGTAGTTGTCAGTGTTCTATCTATGGCAAAATGCCTCTGTTGTTTCCCCATTTTGCTGAGGGCAGATGTTTTTGTGCATGCGCATGCTCATCAGGGAATATAACTCCTTAGATTTGCTGGTGTACTTCTGAGGTAAAGTTGTGCGTGTGCATGTGCGTGTGCGCTTTCCTTCTGTCTGCTTCCGAGTTCCCAGGGCGTGACTCCACAGTCTGCTCTGTAAATCGACATCTTGTTAAGTCAATCTGTTTCGCTGTATCTTCTCCCTCTCCCTCGTTCTCTCATTCCACTCTACTGCAGGACAGATTGTTTGTAAAACATACACATTTATCATTTACACCACTTGTTCATTTAACTATATATCATTTCCCAATAGGAAATTCACTCCATAAAGTTGATGATTCCTTCAATTATGGTGTCTATGCCAGAAATGTAGATCATTCATAAACACAGTATGATTCCTGAAGTGCTTAGAATGTAAAAAGCAAATCTGTGGGTGTTTTAAGGGGCACTCACATCAGCAGCAACCAAAAAGGTCCACAAACTTGAAGAAAATCTGTTATGTGACATCAAAGCAGCAGACAGGGAAATATAAGTCAATTTCACGTCTCTATAAAGAATAGGGCACTGGTAAAACATCTGAACTATAATAAAATAATAGTGGTATATGTTACTGTAGATGCAGTGACTAACAGTAGTGTTAAGACAGTGGAGATGATCCATTTAGGCAAGACGGAGAGGAACTTAATGTTACTGTGAGCAATTCCACTATCTATATGATTTGTCTCAGTCCACATTCAGGATATAATGAAAAAAAAAAGAAGATGAGTGGAAAATTATGATTCATGCATTGATTCATCTTGTTCATGCTATGATGTATAATGATGTATAATGCACTGCTGCAATTTATACACAAACTCTTTCCCCGCAGAAATTTAAGCAGCAAGACAACTGATTCTTAGTCAAATAATGTTTTAACAGTAATACATCTGATTTCTGATCAGATTTTAATGTTAAAGCATATTAGAATGATTTCTGAAGGATCATGTGGCACTGAAGACTGAAGTAATGATGCTGAAAATTAGATAAAAAAAAACATCACAGGAAAAATCGTATTAAAATATTTTAACCCTTAAACGCATACCTCGGGTATTTAGTGACCCGGGATGTTATTAACTACTCTCCTCCTCATAATTTTTTTTAAGTTATATATCAATCATCTTAGTATTCCTTAATCAATCCATTATAAACAATATAACAAGAAATATATTTATAAAATTATAAAAGAATGCCTGTTTTCCCACTCATTTTTTTTATAAATATTAGACAGGGTCGCTAACAACCTGAGGTGTTACATTGTAGTATATTTCTTTCTGCACAAGTTGAATCTTTGATGACTGAATTAAAGCAATTCACCTTTATTCCTCAAGTTGTCAATGTCTGAAACAATTATAAAGTGACGGTTCAGGTTCACTCAGTTACTGCAGGCAGAAAACAAAAGAATAGGAAGTATCATCAGCAAGTACTGAACGCAATCAAATATTTGTGTCACTGTCACTTGATGGTGGATCTGGTGAAGAAGCTGTCAGCGATCAAAATATTGATTTTGAAGATGTTGAAAATGATAGGTCCCTTTCGAGGGAACTCGATTGCATCTGAAGCACTTATGTCAACTAGTCCAATGGCGAGAGTGAGCGTCACGGGCGGGTGACGTCACGACCAGGAAAGGATAAAAGCACATCCGGTTTAAAACCGCGTTAGCTTCTGTGCCTTCAGCAAGCGCTCTATGTGAATCTGTCTCTGTAAATTTATTGTTGTTTGTCCTCAAGCATCTATATTTATATATTAGACAGGAGTATTGGCGAGCAAACAGCTTTGGATCGTGTGTTCGTCCCTGCCCTCACTTCATTACAAGTGCGGACACACGCGATTCATGTGCTGTTTGTTTGGGAGTGGAGCATGCACGGCCAGCTCTAGTAAATTGGCGCTGACAGTGTTCATTCATAAATTCCCGACATGTAACATATGAACTAGTTTTAGCTCTGCTCCGGTTGGCTTTCTTCTCGAGGGATAGTCCCACGGCCTTCCCACAGCCTACCTGAGGATTGTTTCTGACCATGTCCATCCCTTTATTATTCTGTATCAAAATTTATAGGCAAGAAAAGTAGTTTGTTTAGGCTGGGTTGTATGAATTATAAACCTGCGCACATATTTTAAAAAGCACATAACTATAGAATCAATTCTGAATGAGCATGTGAACGCCGTCAGCGTTAATCACAGGTTCGCGTTTAAAAGTCTGATCATTTCGACGGAGGTGAATCAATCAAAGTTAACTTTAGCTGGAAATAACATTATTCAAGAACCGCTATAATGCCAAAACAATCTGTTACCTTAAATTATATGTTTATCTCTGTAAAGCTGCTTTGAAACAATCCATTGTTAAAAGCGCTATATAAATGAAGATGACTTGACTTGACTTGACTTTATGGCCACCATGTACCCATCCTCTGATGGCTACTTCCAGCAGGATAATGCACCACACTGTTAGACTTTTCTGTAATTTCAACAGTTATTTACTTTAAATCAACCAGTATTATACTGCTATTTCTCTTTACAGTAAATAACTGTGATTCCCATTGCATCATGGGAATTTTCCGTGACGTCAAACACCACATACAGAGACTTACTGTATTTTATAAATGTGCAGTTTGCTACTGTATTTAACATAACGGTCTCTCTGACTGGCACCATTCCATCGTGCTTTTTATTTCCTAATTTTTTGCCTTACACCGCGTGTCTACATTATAACAGTCAGAGGCTTTCTATATTGGACACATTGAAGCGACCGGAACATTAATTACTAGTGCAAAATGCAAACCGGGTTGTCCTTTGTCAGAAATAGCGCGAGCGCTTGGACTCGGAGTACCGCATACGTCAGAAAAATAACAGCGAGCGCATCACTATACACTGTCTGGGATTTGTCGTGTCGCGGCGGAGCATCCAGTGTAGCCTTATATCACTGGGTTCTGACTGTCTTTTGTTGGACCCCGCCGTTCGTGTCTGGCCCGGGGAAGAGACGGAATTCACCGACAGAGAGACCAGAAAGCAAGGTAAAAAAAAACATTCTGTGTGTGTTGACAGGTTTGTGCACCCTACATTATAGGCCTACTCGTCATGGCAGTAACGAACTTTACCACAGTAAACTGCGCTAACGTTTCATTTGACAGACTTTATTAGATTATTGAATTGAATTGTTAGATTATTGAATTGTTAAAATACGCCAAGGAGCAACGCTTAGTTTACATTAAATTAACTAATGTGAAATTCTGTCTTGGTAGCCAATGTTGGCCTACTGTTGAGAAAATAACCTTGTAACGTTATGTTGGCTAAAAAGTTTTATGGCCAGCGGCCACCTTTCTAGTTTTAGCATTAATTTGCAAACTATAACTTTATATATGTATTTTATTAATGGAATTTGATATTTACTGCAATTTTGTATGTGTTTAAAAAGGCAACTGCAACAAAGCGCCAATTCGCGCCAGTGACGTCTAGATTCCGTTCCTGAGGTAAGCCTAAACTGTAATTGAAATCATATTTTTATATATTTTGACATAAGTTTGGTAATATGATTAGCATTATGTGATAAGTGCTTTGGAGCCACCTGTCTAGGTAGCATAGGGCCTACAATATCTTATAAAATCTCTATAAAAATTGGTTAACTTTATATCAAATAGGCTAAGTGACCTTTGCATCATGTCTAACATTATATTTATTACACAACAAATTAACTAATCAGAAGATGGACCATTTTCTATGTTCAGTCTCACCAGATTAAATGTATCCAGGTAAGCATTGCAGTAAAACTCTCACTAATTCATTCATACCAAATCTAGCATTTTAACAACTCAAGTTTATATATATTACATTATTTTGATATTTTATAAGGCAGAAGACTCTACCATTGCTGTCCCACCTGACCAGGAAGGTCCTCAGCACACAGGTGGGTTAACTACTGGAAGGAGAACGATCATCACTCAGTGATTTCTTGCATGTGTAGGCCTACTGTGTATTTGTCTCAAACAGGAACCCCTTCACTGCAGACAAGCTGAAATGGGCTAAAACATCGATTTCAGTCTTTCTCTCTATGGATCTCAGCATTTTTGGATAGAATTTAGGATATGTAAGTATTAAAATTTAATCTGGCATAATTTTATTTAGTTATTCTAAAATGTTTGAAAATGCAATTGCCAAAAAGCTGTTTACAAATATATAAGTTTAAGTAAATAATAATAAAAATGTTTAAAAAAACTAATATAGAATTTTCTCCTCTCACCCCCCCCCCCCCCCCCCCCCCCCCTCTCTCTCTCTCTCTCTCTCTCTCTCTCTCTCTCTCTGTGTGTGTTTTATATAGTGTTGGAGCCGGGATCTCCTCTGATGGACTGAGTACATTTGTGTTTGTGGACACGCATACAGACCAGGGAACATTCTGAAGTTGTCAGTCAAGTTCTGAACAGGAACCAATCTTTGGAGAAGTTCGTTTATTCACAAAGGTGGACAAAAACATCGTGTTGGCTTTTTAAAGATTATTTTGATGATGACTTTTAATCCTATGCTGTGGAAAAGATAGAGAAGTAGACAGTCAGACATTGATAATAATAAGAAATCTTTCTTGAGCATCAAAGAGACTTCTTTCAAAAACATTAGGATACTAGGCCTATACTACTTTTGGCCACCAGTGTACATGAATCCAACAAATCTTTGGAAATAATTATTTTGAAGGTGGGGTTATGTGTCATGTATTGTGAAAAGAACTGTGTTTTACCCTGTGTTGGACATTTCCTTTTTGACTGCTTAATGTATTTATATTCTGCAGTTTTATGAATGTAATGGGTGCTATTTCATTATAATAATTGTATAAGCTAAACAACCAATGCCTCTACAATCATTTTCTCCAATGGTAACATTTTGTTTAGGATTTTATGTACTTTTTTTAAACTATGTGTGTAGTGATGGACAGCACATAATGTGTAAATTGAACATGTTTACACATCTTTGAGCTAACCTTTCTGACATCTTTACTTTGTTAAAATTGACACAAAACCCTAAATTCACCTAATAATATGTAAAAATGTAACACATCCTTTCCAGCATTGACAGACTGTTTATTTTGTGATGTATATGAAATGTTTTAAATAAAAATAAAAAATGGTATTTTGTAATAATTTTGTCTAATTTATTTGAATGTCAGTGGTACTTATGTAGGATAAAAATGTATTCTATATCAAAATCATGAAATCTAATTTACATTTAGTACAAATACAAATAATTACAGTAGTGTACTGATTAGCTTGATTTTTTACAGTAATACACTGTATTACACAAATACAGTACCATGTAGTTACTGTAAAACTGATATACAGTTATGTACTGTAAAAAAAAAAACTTGAAAAGTCTAACAGTACATGTCACAAAGCTCGAATCATTTCAAATTGGTTTCTTGAACATGACAATGAGTTCACTGTACTAAAATGGCCCCCACAGTCACCAGATCTCAACCCAGAGCATCTTTGGGATGTGGTGGAACGGGAGCTTCGTGCCCTGGATGTGCATCCCACAAATCTCCTTCAACTGCAAGATGCTATCCTATCAATATGGGCCAACATTTCTAAAGAATGCTTTCAGCACCTTGTTGAATCAATGCCATGTAGAATTAAGGCAGTTCAGAAGGCAAAAGGGGGTCAAACACAGTATTAGTATGGTGTTCCTATAATCCTTTAGGTGAGTTTATACTAGAGACCACTCTCGAGAGGCTGGTTCCTTTAGAATTCTCAGCCATAGTCGTCTTGGGATAAGATATATCTGAGGACAGTCGTTATCTGTCACGGTTGGTAGATCCACTGTCTCATTCTGGTGTTGTGTGTTTGTGTGTCTCGTGTGCGCTGATTGTTTCGTGTGGGCGTTACCGCTGATTTGCCATCATCAGCGACAGCTGTAGACTATTCAGTCACCTATTTAATGCTCTGTCTTTCGTCTTGTGTTTGTCAGATCGTTGTTGAAGCTTCCCGCGTCTAGTTCCTGTGTTCTCGTTCTCCTCGTGTTTCCTGTTTCTGACGTTTGGATTGCTTCTCTGCCTCGCACCTCTGGACTCTCACCTCAGCATTTTCACCCTGCACCCATCTGCCCGTCTCAGTCCCTGCGTCACGCTCTCCTGCTGGATGTGTTTGCTGCCTGGACTTTCGCCTGGTTCCTGAGAGTGTTGTCTTCAGTCTACTTGACTACTGTTCTGAGAGTTTATTCTGTTAATAAACTTCACTTTGCACTTGCAATTGCTTCCGTCCTGTCTGTCATCACATAACGATCTGACCACTATGGAAGCAGCCAGTGCCGCCTCGCTGACAGAGTTCATCAACCACAGTGTTTCCCGGATGGACCAGCAGCAGGAGAGCATCTCCAACACCGGACGCGCTGTCCAAGCGCTCGTGACGCAGGTGTCCGAGCTCACCCAGCAGGTCCAACAGCTAAACATTCCCGCTGCGCCGCCCACACCAGCCGTTCCCCCCACCGTACCAGAGACGGGTCACCGACCGGAACCACGCCTACCTGTGCCAGAGAGTTATGCCGGTGAGACAAATTTCTGTAGAGCGTTCCTTACCAGATGTTCTATGCACTTTGCACTGCAGCCCAGAACGTTTGAGACGGAGGAATCTAAAGTGGCTTTCGTTCTCACGCTGCTCACTGGACGTGCAGCATTATGGGGAACGGCGGTGTGGGACCCCTCCTTGAACTGCCACCTTAACGTGGTGGAGGGGTTTGAGTACCCGAATGAACCTAGGAGCTATGTTGTCTGGGGCTATATGCCCCTGGTAGGGTCTCCCAAGGCAAACAGGTCCTAGGTGACGGGTCAGACTAAGAGCGGTTCAAAAACCCCCTTATGATAGAATCAGTTCTAAGGACCGTGACGTCGCCCGGTATGGCGCAGCCGGGGCCCCACCCTGGAGCCAGGCCCGGGGTTGGGGCTCGTATGCGAGCGCCTGGTGGCCGGGCCTCTCCCCACGGGGTCCGGCCGGGCTCAGCCCGAAGGAGCGACGTGGGACCGCCTTCCCGTGGGCTCACCACCTGCAGGAGGAGCCGTAAGGGGCCGGTGCAGAGAGGATCGGGCGGCAGTCAAAGGCAGGGGCCTCGGCGACCCGATCCCTGGACACGGAAACTAGCCTTAGGGACGTGGAACGTCACCTCGCTGGCGGGGAAGGAGCCTGAGATTGTGCGTGAGGTTGAGAGGTTCCGACTAGAGATAGTCGGGATCACCTCTACGCATGGCTTGGGCTCTGGAACCACACTCCTTGAGAGAGGATGGACTCTTCACCACTCTGCAGTTGCCCATGGTGAGAGGCGACGGGCTGGTGTGGGTTTGCTTATAGCCCCCCAGCTCAGCCGCCATGTGTTGGAGTTTACCCCGGTGAACGAGAGGGTGGTTTCCCTGCGCCTTCGGGTCGGGGATAGGTCTCTCACTGTCGTGTGTGCCTACGGGCCAAACGGCAGTGCAGAGTACCCGGCCTTCTTGGGGTCTCTAGGAGGAGTGCTGGAAAGTGCTCCGACTGGGGACTCCGTCGTTCTACTGGGGGACTTCAACGCCCACGTGGGCAACGACAGCGACACCTGGAGGGGCGTGATTGGGAGGAACGGCCCCCCCGACCTGAACCCGAGTGGTGTTCAGTTATTGGACTTCTGTGCTAGTTACAGTTTGTCCATAACGAACACCATGTTCAGGCATAAGGGTGTCCACCAGTGCACGTGGCACCAGGACACCCTAGGTCGTAGGTCGATGATCGACTTTGTGGTCGTTTCATCTGACCTGCGGCCGTATGTCTTGGACACTCGGGTGAAGAGAGGGGCGGAGCTGTCAACTGATCACCACCTGGTGGTGAGTTGGATCCGATGGCGGGGGAGGAGGCTGGACAGACTCGGCAGACCCAAGCGTACTGTAAGGGTATGCTGGGAACGTTTGGCCGAATCTCCTGTCAGAGAGATCTTCAACTCTCACCTCCGGCAGAGCTACGACCAGATCCCGAGGGAGGCTGGAGATATTGAGTCTGAGTGGACCATGTTCTCCACCTCCATTGTTGAAGCGGCCGCTCGGAGCTGTGGCCGTAAGGTCTCCGGTGCCTGTCGAGGCGGCAATCCCCGAACCCGGTGGTGGACACCGGAAGTAAAGGATGCCGTCAAGCTGAAGAAGGAGTCCTATCGGGCCTGGCTGGCTTGTGGGACTCCGGAGGCAGCTGACAGGTACCGGCAGGCCAAGCGGACTGCGGCCCGGGTGGTAGTGGAGGCAAAAACTCGGGCCTGGGAGGAGTTCGGTGAGGCCATGGAGAAGGACTATCGGCTGGCCACGAAGAGATTCTGGCAAACTGTCCGGCGCCTCAGGGGGGGGAAACAGTCCCCCACCAATGCTGTTTACAGTAGGGGTGGGCGGCTGTTGACCTCAACTGGGGATGTCGTCGGACGGTGGAAGGAATACTTCGAGGATCTCCTCAATCCCGCCGTCACGTCTTCCATTGAGGAAGCAGAGGCTGAGGGCTCAGAGGTGGACTCGTCCATCACCCTTGCTGAGGTCACCGAGGTAGTCAAGAAACTCCTCGGTGGCAAGGCACCGGGGGTGGATGAGATCCGCCCTGAATACCTCAAGTCTCTGGATGTTGTGGGGCTGTCTTGGTTGACACGCCTCTGCAGCATCGCGTGGCAGTCGGGGACAGTGCCACTGGGATGGCAGACCGGGGTGGTGGTTCCCCTTTTTAAGAAGGGGGACCGGAGGGTGTGTTCCAACTACAGGGGGATCACACTTCTCAGCCTCCCTGGGAAAGTCTATGCCAGGGTACTGGAGAGGAGAATACGGCCGATAGTGGAACCTCGGATTCAGGAGGAACAGTGTGGTTTTCGTCCGGGCCGTGGAACACTGGACCAGCTCTATACTCTCTACAGGGTGCTGGAGGGTTCATGGGAGTTTGCCCAACCAGTCCACATGTGTTTTGTGGATTTGGAGAAGGCATTCGACTGTGTCCCCCGAGGCGGCCTGTGGAGGGTGCTCCGGGAGTATGGGGTCCGGGGTCCTTTGCTAAGGGCTGTACGGTCCCTATATGACCGAAGCAGGAGCTTGGTTCGCATTGCCGGTAATAAGTCAGACTTCTTCCCAGTGCATGTTGGACTCCGGCAGGGCTGCCCTTTGTCGCCGGTTCTGTTCATAATTTTTATGGACAGAATTTCTAGGCGCAGCCAGGGGCCGGGGGGTGTCAGGTTTGGGGACCACGTGATTTCGTCTCTGCTCTTTGCGGATGATGTTGTCATGTTGGCCCCCTCACACCAGGACCTTCAGCATGCACTGGGAGGGTTTGCAGCCGAGTGTGAAGCGGCTGGGATGAGAATCAGCACCTCCAAATCCGAGGCCATGGTCCTCAGTCGGAAAAGGGTGGCTTGCCCACTTCAGGTTGGTGGAGAAATCCTTCCTCAAGTGGAGGAGTTTAAGTATCTTGGGGTTTTGTTCACGAGTGAGGGAAGGATGGAACGGGAGATTGACAGACGGATCGGTGCAGCTTCTGCAGCAATGCGGTCGATGTACCGGTCTGTTGTGGTGAAGAAGGAGCTGAGCCGTAAGGCAAAGCTCTCGATTTACCGGTCAATCTACGTTCCTACTCTCACCTATGGTCATGAGCTTTGGGTCATGACCGAAAGGACAAGATCCCGGATACAGGCGGCCGAAATGAGCTTTCTCCGCAGGGTGGCTGGGCGATCCCTTAGAGATAGGGTGAGAAGCTCGGTCACTCGGGAGGAGCTCAGAGTAGAGCCGCTGCTCCTCCACATCGAGAGGGGTCAGCTGAGGTGGCTTGGGCATCTGTTCAGGATGCCTCCTGGACGCCTCCCTGGGGAGGTGTTCCGGGCACGTCCCACTGGGCGGAGGCCCCGGGGAAGGCCTAGGTCACGCTGGAGAGACTACGTCTCCCGGCTGGCCTGGGAACGCCTCGGTGTCCCCCCAGAAGAGCTGGAGGAAGTGTCCGGGGAGAGGGAAGTCTGGGCATCTCTGCTTAGACTGCTGCCCCCGCGACCCGGCCCCGGATGAAGCGGAAGAAGATGGATGGATGGATGGATGGCGGTGTGGGAGAACCAGGACCAATGCTGCGCCTCGTTCCACACACTAGCCGCTGAAATGAGAAGAGTATTCGACCGCGCGGTAGCTGGCAAGGAGGCGGCTAGAAGACTCGCAGACCTCAAACAGGGTGCCGGTACTGTTGCGGACTACTCCATCGAATTCCGGACGCTAGCGGCTGAGTGTAAGTGGAACGAGGAGGCGCAGTGGGATATGTTCCTGCATGGGCTGTCCGACCGTGTTCAAAAGGAGATCTACATGCTGGACCTACCACCTAGACTCAACGGACTGATTGACTTGGCTCTGCGGGTGGATGCCCGCATCAGTCGGTTGGAGCAACACACTCGCTCCTCTCGTCCTCCCGGAGGATTTTGGGTTCGAGGCAGCAGCGAAGAGAACACGGTCGGACCCGCCGTTGACCAGGAGCCCATGCAGGTGGGTAGAGCTCGGCTTTCCCGGGAGGAGAGGGAAAGGCGGAGATCCCGTGGACTTTGCCTTTACTGTGGGGGTGCTGGGCATTTTCTACATGCGTGCCCGGTAAAAGAGCAAGCCCGGTAGTAAAGTTGAGGCTACTATCGGGTGGGATCTCCGCTGGGAAGTCCTCACCATCCACCCTCCTTCCGGTAAGACTGAGATGGGCCAACAAGGATTACACCTGTCAGGCACTTCTCGACTCTGGAGCGGAGGGTAATTTTATTGATTCACATCTGGCATACAAGTTACACCTTCCCATTAGACCCCTCTCTCACCAAATCTCCGTCAGTGCTTTGAATGGACAAGCACTTCCTGACATTTCACTCACGACTGGTCCCATCACACTTCTCACCTCTGGCAATCACTCCGAAACCATCTCATTCCTCCTTATGGTCTCCCCTGTGGCTCCTATTGTTTTGGGCCACCCCTGGCTGGTGGAGCATAATCCTCGGGTGGATTGGGGTGCTAACTCCGTTGCTAATTGGAGTGAACATTGTCACGAGTCCTGTCTTGTATCTGCTTGTCCGTCTGTCTCTGTTTCTGTGTTTCAGGAGAAGGCAATGGATCTGTCAAACGTGCCCGCAGAGTATCTGGACCTGAATGAAGTGTTCAGTAAGTCTCGTGCTGCTTCTCTCCCTCCGCATTGTCCCTATGACTGTGCTATAGAGTTACTGCCAGGTAAGTCTCCGTCTAAAGGCAAGCTTTACTCTCTTTCCGTTCCCGAGAGGGAGGCCATGGAGAAATATATTTCTGACTCTCTAGCGGCTGGGTTCATCCAACCTTCTTCTTCTCCTGCGGGGGCGGGGTTCTTTTTTGTTGGAAAGAAGGATGGTTCTCTGCGACCTTGCATTGATTACCGAGAGCTGAACAACATCACGGTAAAGAATACTTATCCTTTGCCGTTGATGTCTTCAGCTTTTGAGAGATTGCAGGGAGCATCCATTTTCACAAAATTGGATTTACGTAACGCCTATCGTTTGGTTCGCATCAGAAGGGGGGATGAATGGAAAACCGCATTTAACACCCCTAGGGGGCATTTTGAATATTTGGTTATGCCGTTTGGCCTGTCCAACTCCCCAGCGGTTTTCCAGGCATTCGTCAATGACGTGTTGAGAAACATGGTAGATCAGTTCATATATGTTTACCTGGATGACATATTGATTTTTTCTTCGTCTCTCCAGGAGCATGTTCAGCACGTCCGACGAGTGCTTCAGAGGTTGCTAGAGAATGGGCTTTTTGTCAAGGCGGAGAAATGCGCTTTTCATGCACAGTCTGTTCCTTTCCTAGGCTACATCGTCTCTACTGAGGGAGTGCGTATGGACCCTGACAAGGTTAAGGCTGTGGTAGATTGGCCAAGTCCAGATTCCCGTAAGGCCCTGCAGCGGTTTCTGGGGTTTGCCAATTTCTATCGGCGCTTCATTCGCAATTTCAGCCAACTAGCCGCACCTCTGACCGCCTTGACCTCCCCCAGAACGACGTTCAGGTAGTCCGATACGGCCGAGGCTGTATTTACCAACCTAAAGAGCCGCTTCGTTTCAGCTCCCATCCTTGTCGCCCCTGATTCCACACGTCAGTTCGTGGTGGAGGTCGACGCATCAGAGGTGGGGGTAGGTGCAGTTCTTTCCCAACGCGCTTCCTCAGACGACAAGATGCATCCTTGCGCGTTTTTTTCCCACCGTTTATCACCAGCCGAACGTAACTATGACATTGGTAACAGAGAGTTGTTGGCCGTCAAGTTAGCATTGGAGGAGAGGAGTTGGGTACCTGCTAGAGACATCCTGGATCACTCCCTTATCGATGATTACAATCGTCAGGTGGGTTCGTCGGGGAACGCCAGGAGGCGTTCCTAGGAGGGAGGGTACTGTCACGGTTGGTAGATCCACTGTCTCATTCTGGTGTTGTGTGTTTGTGTGTCTCGTGTGCGCTGATTGTTTCGTGTGGGCGTTACCGCTGATTTGCCATCATCAGCGACAGCTGTAGACTATTCAGTCACCTATTTAATGCTCTGTCTTTCGTCTTGTGTTTGTCAGATCGTTGTTGAAGCTTCCCGCGTCTAGTTCCTGTGTTCTCGTTCTCCTCTTGTTTCCTGTTTCTGACGTTTGGATTGCTTCTCTGCCTCGCACCTCTGGACTCTCACCTCAGCATTTTCACCCTGCACCCATCTGCCCGTCTCAGTCCCTGCGTCACGCTCTCCTGCTGGATGTGTTTGCTGCCTGGACTTTCGCCTGGTTCCTGAGAGTGTTGTCTTCAGTCTACTTGACTACTGTTCTGAGAGTTTATTCTGTTAATAAACTTCACTTTGCACTTGCAATTGCTTCCGTCCTGTCTGTCATCACATTATCTCGAAGAAGGCTTCGACTATGCTTGAGATCGTGAATATGAGCCAGATGCTGAATGTACTGGGAAATGAGCTTTGAGTCCTACGGCCGCATTAACAATAGGGCTAGGCGGGGCTAAAGCCCCGGGGCCCGAGCAAGGAGGGGGCCCGTGATTGGCTGTGGAGCAGATAGGCCTACTGCTAGCCATCTGATTGCCAAAGCCTTACCACGCAACGCCCCCCACAAATTAGCCCTGTTATTTAGTGGCGCTTTGCCATATATTCCATGCATTATCATGGAATCATTATCATTAATATTATAGAGACGTTCGCAAAGACCCGCCTTTTTTAGTTACTGTATGACAAGCCAGGCGGCTCTCACGAGTCACGCACGTCATGTTCTCACTCACGCAGTGAAAAATACATCGCAGGGCAAAGACTAACATTTCACCGAGTGACTACGAGAGAGAGTTCAGAGCACCTTACTGTTGATGTGACACAAAGTCTCAACTTTCAAATATTGTCATTTAAGTAATGTAAACAATACCGTTTTCAAGTTCAAGTCCACCGACGTTAATCTACTGACAGCTTTGTTGTCGGACAAAATTGCGTATTCGGCGTTATGATTGGCCAGGCCGCCTGTCAATCAAACCCCCGTGGGCAGCAGGACATGGTGAATTGAAACGTCACGTTTTAATTTGATATAACAAATACATTTATTCTATATTTAACTTGTAAACGATCGACCTGCTGCTGCACGTTGGCCTATAGATGGCTGCCTGCGATTTATTAGAATATGCATCAACCAAAAAATCGCCTCCACTCTTCACTTCATTCTAGTCTAGATTATTCTTAAAACACAGCGTCATCATCGACCCCACAGATTTTCGGTAAGTTTGAATATTAACTTGATGTATGTATGATATTGCTTTTTGTGTTTGATCAAACTCTATATTCGCCTAAAGGGCTGGCGATAATATATCCGGTAGAAATATGTCAATTTTGCTGGGCCATCATGATGTAAGTTTATCATTTAAACGCGTTTTTAAGCATTGTGGTTTGGACACAAATTATTTTAAACTGCTCATGCACAGTAAGCAGCGGGAGAGAATTAATTTTGTAAACGCTCGTTTTGAGACCATGGTAAACTTGAGACGGTTTTGCACAGCGGCAGCGCACTTGAGTTCCGACCCTGAGGTCTTAAAGTGACAGAAGCTGCTAATAAAGCTGCTGTCGCCTTTTGTTTCAATAATCTTAATCAAACATCAGAAATAAAGTAATTTACTGCCCTTGACTGAATCACTTTAAGCCTGGTTCACACGGCAGGATAATTAGGCAGATTTTAGCCCCGATTTACCCCTTCCGACAATCTTAAGTATGCTCCGATTATCGTAAAATAATCTGAACAGATATTCCTGCCGTGTGTGGTGTGTTAAGAGTGCTCTCGTCTGCTTGGAAGGACGTCGGGACCGCTCCGATCTCAAATCGGGGATATCCAACATGTTGGATATTTTTGGCCCGATTTCTCCTCATGTGTGGTGTCCCCCGGGAACAAACGAGCACGCAGTCTGTGGACTGTGGCGTGTAGCCAATCAGAAAGCGAGGTGACGGTGCGCAGAGGAAGCACCGGGAAACAAAATCAAAACAGCCGTCCATGCTCACGTTGTCTCCACTTCTTTGACCATCGCCTTTTCTTTTGATAAAGTTTTTTTCGGTTAAAAACAAACTACAAACTATCGCCACTGCATCCTCTTCGTCCGCCATGATTGTTTACTCTGAAGTCACGTTTGATCTCGAGGGATTTTGCGAGATTTTCCGTCTGACCTGGGAATGCTCTGGAGTCAGTGATGTGTTGATTTTGCCGTGTGGCTGCGCACCACACACTGTACGACCAAAACTGTTAGACCCGTGATTTTTTTATCGCTGTGTGTGGAGTCTCTCAGGTTTGGAAAATCGGCCGACAATTTTAAAATCGTCCCGTGTGAACCAGGCTTTAGTAAAATTAATAAGAATAAATTGTTGAATTTACAGTGAAAACTATGTATTGTATATTTTGATTACTTTATACAATATTATATTATTCAGTGCTTTAAGTTTTTCAAGTAGGTCGATTTCTTATGTGCCTTTGTTCTATTGTTATTTGTGACTCTTGTCATCAGTAAGCTTGAGATTCTTTGCTTAAGCTATATTATTTTTTGTGATATTGAAATTGGTTACAAGAATTATGAAATTTTAGTGGCATTACATTTTGATATGATAAAAAATCGTGTTAAAAGTAATATAACTTAACTGTGAAGAATATCATAGATGGATAAAATGACACGTATAATGATATAACATTTAGCTCATGTAGTTAGTGACCTAAAGTGGTGGGGGGGCCCTGCAGTAACTCATAGCCCCGGGGCCCAGTGAGCTCTTAATGCGGCCCTGGCTTTGACAAGGACAGTGACGATGGTGTAAACCATCTGCTCAAAGTGAACCTTTCCAAGCTCCAAGAGGTAACAAAATATGCTTTATGTAATTCTTCTGTAATTGTTACTCTCTTATCAGGAGAATTTTATATTATCGCGACAGGTAGAGATCCATCTGTGTTAGATATAGATCTGGGTCGCTAAAGACCGAATCAATAATGACCGGCGAAACATTAATTAAATGGGTTAAATTGTAATATTTCACAATATTACTGTTTTTACTGCATTTTTGATCAAATAAATGCAGCCTTGGTGACCATAAGAGACTAAACCCTAAACCTAACTCTCAAAGAGACATTTTCACATTTTTCACTAAGCATGTTTAGTTGTATTCCTGCTCCCCAGGAATGTTGGCTGGTTCACACTAATTGATTTCAGGTTTTACTGGCCTTGGGGAGACATTCAGGCCCATCCAAACCCCAATACACACACACACACACACACACGCAAACACACACACACACAGTTTTATAATATTCTGATTCATTCATTCACTGAGCAATATACCAATCCGCCTATAAAGAATGAATAATTCAGCAACGTCCCCCTCCTTGAAACTATCCATTTCACCAATGATTATAGGTGTGACACTTAATAACCCAATAATTCACTCCTTTCCACTGTATTTCATAAATATCTGTTGTATCGTGTTTAAAATTGATGCACAAGTGTCTTATTGGAGCTTGACTATTGTACTCCCAACAGAGTTCCCCCGGCATCTTACAGCGAGAGAGATCTGTTTTTAAACTGTCTCAGTATTTTTTTGTTTGGGTCCATACAATGAAAGTCATAGGAGTTCAATGTTGTTTTATTACCCATGACTGTCATTATTAAAACCTTCTTTAATGTCATCAGGAAACGGAAGTTGTGATAGATTTTTCTTCCTTATTGTGACACGTGAAACAGCTTCTTGAACAAGAAAAAATGTAGGGCGGGACTTGATTTTGTCCATCTGGAATTGATTGGATTGGTGTGGTTTGCTATTGCTGTGATGTCATGTGAGTGACCGGTTCTCCCGCCCTCAAGCCAGTAAACGTCATCAGAGACGTTGCTGCAAGAGGGAGGGGAACTTATTTTGACTAAAGATCACAAAAGCTCATGAATAAAAAATAATAATATGCATCATTTATAATTAACATACTACATAAAAAATGAATAATGATCCATTTTGATTTCATGCTGACTTTAAATATCATATTTATAGAACAACTGACACATACATAATGTTGTACAATGAATCACTGTTTTCAGTATTGAGAACGTCTCGGTTACGTATGTAACCCTAGTTCCCTGATAGGGAACGAGACGCTGCGTCAAACGCTGCGGGAACGCCCCTGCGTTGTGCGTCATGAAGCACGTATGGAATCAGCCCAATGGAGAGATGAAACGTCATAGGCGGGTGACGTCATCGACCAGGAAACTATAAAGCACCCCAAAAACACAAGCGCATTAGCTTCTGATAGGCTTGAAGGAAGCGCTAACGGGAGTGCCGGGAGTATGGCGGAGCGACGCAGCGTCTCGTTCCCTATCAGGGAACTAGGGTTACATACGTAACCGAGACGTTCCCTTTCAAGGGAACTTCGAGCTGCATCAAACGCTGCGGGAACGCGAATACCCACGTCGCCATAGGACCAAATGACCGTCATGTGAGACTAGCGCACAGAGGACGAGAGCACCTGTGCCCCAGGGGTAGAGCTTAAGTCTAGGTCATAGAACTTAATAAAAGTATGCGGTGAAGACCATCCAGCCGCATCACAAACATCACTCAGGGAAACCCCCGACAAAAGAGCTTTAGAAGCAGCCATACTCCTGGTAGAGTGAGCTCGGACAACCAAAGGTGAAGGCTGGCCAGCCGACTCATAAGCAAGTGAGATCGCCTCGACCACCCACTTGCTCATTCTCTGTTTAGACGCAGGACACCCTTTCCTGGGTGGCCCGAAACATACAAAAAGTTGTTCTAATTTCCTCCACAGGGCAGCTCTGTGGACATAAGCGTCTAATGCCCTAACAGGGCAGAGTGAATTAAGTTTCTCCTGGTCCGATGACATAAATGGAGGAGGACAGAAAGCCTGCAGAACCGTAGGTCTAACGATATTAGTAGGAACCTTAGGAACATAACCTGGTCTAGGATGCAAAAAAGCTTTAACCATGCCAGGTGCAAATTCCAGGCACGAGGGTGAAACCGACAGAGCCTGCAAATCTCCGATTCTTTTTAGTGAAGAGATAGCAAGCAAAAAGATAGTCTTAAAAGTGAGAAACTTCTCGGGAACTTCTTCGATAGGTTCAAAAGGAGCTAGGGAAAGACCTTCTAATACAACGGCCAGATCCCAAGTCGGCACCCTCGTACGAACTGCTGGCCTCAGCCTCAAAGTGCCACGGAGGAAACGAGTTATAAGCGGGTGTCTCCCAAGAGAAACTCCACTGAAAGGGACGTGGTAAGCAGCTAGTGCCGCCACATACACCTTTAGTGTGGAGGGGGATAACCCTGTGGAGAAGCGCTCCTGCAGGAATTCCAGCACTGCACCCACTGGGCAGTTAACTGGGTCCTGCAGGTGTTCTCCACACCAAGAAGTGAAAAGTTTCCACTTCAAGGCATAAAGCTTCCTCGTGGATGGAGCTCTGGAGTTAAGAATGGTCTCAACAACCTCGGTTGAGAGACCGGAGTCTATGAGCTGGGCCCCCTCAGAGGCCAAGCCCACAGTTTCCACAATTCTGGGCGGGGGTGAAGTATCGTGCCCCCCGCCTGGGAGAGTAGATCCCTCCTGACCGGGAGCTCCAAAGGAGAACCGTCCAGGAGAGAAATAAGGTCCGCAAACCATACTCGGGCCGGCCAGAACGGGGCTACTAGTAGTAGACTGACCCCGTCCCGGCGGACCCTCTCCAGAACTCCTGGTAACAGAGCAATCGGGGGAAAGGCGTACAGACGTGACCTCGGCCACGGCTGCACCATAGCGTCCAACCCCAGGGGGGCTGGATGACTGATGGAGAACCACAGATGACAATGCGTGGTCTCCCTGGAAGCGAATAGGTCCACCTCGGCGCGACCGAAACTCAACCAAAGGAGCTCCACCACCTCGGGGTGGAGTCTCCATTCCCCTGGCCTCGGCCCCTGCCTCGACAGGGAGTCTGCTACCACATTGAAATACCCAGGGAGATACATTGCTCTCAGAGATAGTAGCTTCCCTTGGGACCACAGGAGGATCTGACGGGCCAACTTGTAAAGCCGGCGAGACCGCAGGCCCCCCTGATGATTTATATAAGAGACCACCGACGTGTTGTCTGATTGAACTAACACATGATGGCCTCTCAGATCTGTTAGGAAGTGTTTCAGAGCCTGAAACACGGCCAACATCTCTAGACAATTTATGTGCCACGATAGATGATGATCCTGCCACAGACCTTGGGCTGGGCGACCACTCATGACCGCCCCCCACCCTGTGAGGGAAGCATCCGTCGTTAGCGTTATGCGACGACAAAGAGCCCCCAGCACAGGACCTTTGGATAGGAACCAAGTTTCTCTCCACATGACCAGAGCACGAAGGCAGCGCCGCGTGACTTTGAACGTGCGGAGCGGATTTCCCCTCGGGGAGAATCCCTTGGTCCTGAGCCACCACTGTAGCGGTCTCATGTACAACAGGCCGCAAGGTATAACGTTGGACGCTGCTGCCATCAGACCCAACAGTCTCTGAAACTGCTTGACAGTGAGTAGCTGGCCTAGCTTCACTTGTTTCACAGCTGAGAGAATCGAAGCGATGCGGGTCGGAGAGAGTCGCGCCCGCATCGAGACCGAATCCCAAACAACACCCAGAAAAGTGGTCTTCTGGGAAGGAGATAATACACTTTTCTTTGCGTTCAGCCTCAACCCCAACTTTCTGATATGAGCGAGGACGACATCTCGATGCCGAACCGCCATCTGCTCGGTCTGAGCTAAAATCAACCAATCGTCGATGTAATTGAGAATCCGAATGCCCTGAAGCCTCAGAGGCACTAGTGCTGCATCCATGCATTTCGTGAAAGTGCGGGGAGATAAAGCTAGGCCAAACGGAAGAACCCTGTACTGGTACGCCTCGCCCCCGAAGGCGAACCTCAGGAACTTCCTGTGTTGTGGAAGGATGGACACATGGAAGTATGCGTCCTTCAGATCTATCGTGACAAACCAGTCCTCGGACCTGATTTGAGACACGATCTGCTTGATAGTGAGCATCTTGAATTTTAGCTTCCCTACCGAGCGATTCAATATGCGCAGGTCTAAAATTGGACGCAACCCCCCATCCTTCTTTGGAACGATAAAATATCGGCTGTAATAACCTGACTCCAAACTGGGAGGAGGAACCCGTTCTATAGCCTCCTTTTGAAGGAGCGTTTTCACCTCTTGTTCCAATACCAGAGCCTGCTCGGGGCCCACCACTGTGTGCAGAACTCCTCTGAATTTTGGTGGACGACACCTGAACTGGATAGCATAACCCTTTTCTACTGTCTGCAGGACCCAATGAAATATTTTTGGAAGGCTTTTCCACTCTGCCAGAAATTCTACTAAGGGTACCAGCCTCTCGAGACTGGCCTCTGGTGTAACTTGAGCAGCAGACGCAGCGCCCTGTAACGGCGCACCGGCAGGGAACAACTGGTCTGACCGCTCTGAGACCCTCCTCAGAGGGAGCGAGCGTCCCTCGGGAAAGCGCTCGCTGGGATCGTCTGTGCCCCGGCATAAAGGCGGGGTTGGCAGAACGAGCCCCTGAGGGCACCGAGGAGGAATGGGCACCGTAAAAAGAGGTGAACACCTTTCCGCCTCGGTGGGGACCACCCTCAGTATCCTGAACGACTTGGCGTCAGGACTTCTTCTTAGCCGAAGCCTTCTTAGCCAATATAACTGTCCTCAGATCAGTTCTACTGGTAGAAGGCTTCGGCTGAGAGTGTCGCGGCTGAGCCCACTGTCCAGCAGGGGGAGCACGAGACGCGACACTCTGCTTCTGCTGCGCTCTACGTGATGAGCTCATAGACGGCCGGGCCTGCTCCCGCCCAGCAGCCCCAGGGACATGAACTTTAAGGGGAAGAAACTTTTTAAAAGCTGCAGTTTGTTTCTTTTCTTCTTGGAATTTATCGATAACTGAATTCACAGCATCACCAAACAACCCCATGGGAGAAAGAGGAGCATCTAAAAGAAAAGCTTTTTCTCTCTCTTTAATATTAGTCTGATTTAACCACAAATGTCTTTCTGCGGCCACCAGAGCTGCCATAGAACGACCCATTAATTTGGCCGATTCTCTGGTGGCACGCAGAGATAAATCAGCAGCCTGACGCAGTTCGCGAACTACGTCAGTACTGACCTCCTCACTCTCATTCATGTCCCTTAGCAGATCAGCCTGGTATGCCTGCAAGATTGACATAGTATGCAGACATGACGCAGCCTGACCTGCTGCCGAATATGCTTTACCCACCAAAGCCGAAGTGTTTCTTAAAGGCTTGGTGGGTAATGCCGGTGCCTTAAAAGATGATGCTGCTTCGGGGGAGAGATGGCTCGCAAGCGTCTCTTCCACACGAGGCAAAGCACCATAACCATGAGCCTTGGCTCCCATAATATTAGCGTATGTTGAAGTCTGGGGACTAAACACTCTATATGACACCGGTTTTCTCCATGATTTCGACACCTCGGTGTGGAGATCATGGAAAAACGGCAGGCACCGGCGTGGAGGCTGCACACGTGACGGCAAAAATCTCTCATCCAACTTTGATTTAGAAACAGACTCCTGTCTAGTCACTGGCCATTCAATATTAAGTTTTTCAACAGCTCTTGTTAACACCTCCATAAGCTCATCACTCTCAGGAGTGTGGGGTGGCGAATCCTCCACATCTCCCTCAACACTAACAACATCAAGTTCCTCAGAACTGGATAGCTGCAGCATTGGTGCCTCAGCCCGAGCGGAAGAAACCGCAGCGCGTGCTTCCGAACCCGGGACTGAGGCACTGGATCTCACAGGTGAAGGGAGAGATAAGGCAGAGCCCGTCTCAAACTCCGCTGTGAGATCCATCTGCGATCCCCACGATAAGCGCCACCGCTCTGCCTCGGCAGAAGCGGGACCCGAACCGCGGGGAGCGCGCACCGAACCGCTCTCCTCAAAGAGCGATCGGCGGGAGCGGAGCGTCCTTAACGGCAAACGCTCGCAATGCTCACAGTCTGCTCCCTCGAGAGCAAACTGGGCATGCTGAACTCCCAAACAAACAACACAAAGATCATGTGTATCCCCGCTCGTTAAATAACGCGAGCAGGGAGGAACACACTTTCTAAACTGCTGTTCGTCCGCCATAATCTCTCAATATATATATATATAGGATAAATTGTTTGTGTGGTGCAGGGTATGTAAGACAGACAATATCACACAGGGACAGATTCACATGTAGCGCGACTGAAAGCACAGAAGCTGATGCGCTTGTGTTTTTGGGGTGCTTTATAGTTTCCTGGTCGATGACGTCACCCGCCTATGACGTTTCATCTCTCCATTGGGCTGATTCCATACGTGCTTCATGACGTACAACGCAGGGGCGTTCCCGCAGCGTTTGACGCAGCTCGAAGTTCCCTTGAAAGGGAACAAACTCCAGGATCTGAAACCTCAGTGTCTAAACTTACTGGTAATTAGAACATTTGATTTATAATGAGTGAGAAATATGCTGCTGCATGGAAGGGTTTGCCAATTGAATCCCTCTTTCTGTGTAAACAGAGAATGTTTGAGAGATTGAGAGATCGTCATACAGTGAGCATTTAATGTAATCTAAATTCATTTCATCTGCTCTCATACTCTAGAGAAGGGTTCAGTGATTTCTACTGAAAATGGGAACAGGTAATTGCATTTGACAGACAGGAAGTAAAAAGGTGAATTTTGATAGTAGACGGGAGTCTGAGATCACGAAAGTTTCTTTGTACACGGAATGAACACTGCATATTTGAAGACACATTTATGTTGCTGAGTTTCCTGTGTTATTAAAATGCTGAGAATGTTTGTATAAAAGCGCAAACAAGCCATTTGGCCTTTTGGACAAGAGCCCCCCCTCCATTTCATAGCTCTCATAGTATCAATTCAAATCAATTTATTAGTTTCAATTGTAAGTCGCTTTGGATAAAAGCGTCTGCTAAATGACTAAATGTAAATGTAAATGTAAATGTTTGTGTTGAACCTGTGCATAAATAGGCCTTATCATGTCTACCACAACATCCCTGTCAACAAGCAAAAGCATGTGTCCACTTACCTGTGACGACACACACACTGAAAAGCACTTATGTATTTCCCTTTCCCTTATGTGCTCGTGCATATCATTTATGCCACACAAGAATTTTTTAATAAAATAATATTTCTATTAACTTCTTCAAATCTGTATACATAATCAGTAGGGCTGTCTAATATAATAGAATATATTTGTAATATCACAATAATGTAATATAGTTTAATTATCTTCATCTTTTTCTTTAGAAAATATATATATATATATATATATATATATATATTTTTTTTTTTTTTCTGATTTATCTTAAATGTATAAATATGTATCTGAATAATTGTGATTAATTCAATAAATTACTCGGGATATAATGTAATTCATTTTATTATAATTTTAATTGATTCATCCCAAATAATTAGTAACGAGCATTTATGAATAATATTGGTTTTAGTAATTGTGGTCTCTGAGACCTCACCTAGCTCTCTAATAAGTGTATTTTCTTTGATTTCTTAGGCTATCAGTAGCTATGTTTCCATCCACACGTTTTTATCCGAATTAAATGAAAAATACCTTATGGAAACAGTAAAATTCGATTGAATTTCATGAATATCGACTCAAATGAAATACGTTCGGTCTCATCAGATTTTGTCTTGATATACGGCTTATGCGATTAACGCTGATGGAAACGTTATTTGCCGAATAAATAATGCATTGCGATTAAGTTTTAGGTCATTTTATGGTTGGAACACGCCACAAAACATAGAAGAAGAAGTTTTAGTTCATTTCCGCTCTGTTTGCGCACACATGGCGGGTGTCAACAAAGACAGATGTAAGTGCACAAAGCAAAAAAATGCTTCAACCAAAGGGTTTCCTTGAAGTGTCTCTGAAACACGATCTCCCAGAACAGTTTGGAGCGCTGTCGTTCCCACACCACAGGCCGCCTCCGTTGTCGTTGGGCATTTACAAGCATCTGCATCATCATAGCAATGTGTTGATAGCGTCGTTGTTTTATAGCATGTTATTACATGGCTTGGTTGAATTCTAATGTAGAATGCGGTCTGTTATCAAGAAATAACAGACCTGCTATGTATAACACACCGTTGCCATGAAAAACAGAGCATTGCCATGGACGCAGTTCAGAGACGGAAGAGACTATTTTCTTTAGCAGAAGCAATACAATCGTTTTTAAATCGATAAACTCCTTTTTAAATCAATATTTTGTGTCAAATTATTGATTTATTTGGAAGATAGCCATGTAATAAGCGGGATAATGTATAGCCTCGTTATATTGTCCCTTACATATGTCGCTATCAGCTGGCACATACTTTTCACACTTTTCTTATCTTTTTAAATCACCACATTCAATTCAACATGGATACCTAATGGATACCTTTCTCCAGGTAATAGTCAAGTCAAGGCCAACGAATAAACACCGTTTGATTATGATTCAGGCAGCTTTACGGGTCAGAAGTCTGATTGGGATTGGACTATTCAAAATATTTAATCTAGTTCCATCTGGTTGAAGATCGGATTCATCACGCCGGTATGGAGACGTAATTGTTGAGGAACTGTGCCTCTGGCTGTCGTGTTGATGAGGCCTTTGTCTTGACACAATCTCTGCTGGCAGAGAGTTCTGTCTATTATAGACAGAAAGTGTTTCACCTGTATAGAACCTACAGCTGAATATGTAAGAATACATTGCATACATTTTTACAGAACCTTAATAGAATACCGAGTTTCTTGGGAAAAACAAGAACACCTGTAATGTCAGCACACTGTTGGATGCTAAACAAAATACTGCATCAATGTATTTCTGCTCCTGGAAATTGTCTGAGCACAGCGATCTCAGGATAAGATGGTGCAGTTTTGCTTGGAGTCAAGCTCATAAGCTCAGGCGCTGCTCTCTGAGTGTCTCATCTACAGTATGTGTGTGTGTGTTCACACAAACACATGGGACAAAGAAAAGCTATTCAAACATCTCATTCCTGGAGTCTCAGCTATAGCAGAGGAATCAAACATCAAGGACATACGCTGAAAAACTAAGGCCAGCACTTCTTTTAAATGCAGTGCTCTGCTTACTAAAGGTGTAGTTTTGTCATCAATGGCAGGACTTGTTGCAATTTAATAGAGGTATTGTACATAAAAAAATTGTAATAAATGAAAAAATAACATTATATTTTACATAGGGTCCAGCAGAAGTCGAATTTCACATGAAAATCTGGGATACACAATTTGATGGATGAGGATCATCTCACTCACTTATATCCAAAGCAATGTGACATTAAGATGGCTGTACACTGGATAAATAGGCTTGTTAATAATTTGTAGTTATAGCGTCTCTATATTTAGTTTGAGTCTCCTTAACACTGCAACAAACAATGAACTGAGACATCACATGCAACTTTAAAACAAGCAAAATAACTGTTGAAGTAAGTGAGATGGAAACAGAATAAAATATAAACAAACAAAAAGAAGATGGAAAAGAGAGAATACTGCAAGAGTGTTTTGGGAGAAATGGTAAGACAAATGAAAGACTGAGCATGACAGCATGAGCTCTCATCCATCCATCTCTCTCAGTACAGAGAGAAAATAAAAATCCATTCCATTCTGCTATTTTAAAGAGGTTAAAGATTTTTCTGTTCCAACCAGGAGAAAGATTTAAAAAATAAGATATGAGATTTGAGATACAGAGTAAGATATGAGATCGGAGATATGAGATTTAAAATACAAGATATGAGTTTTGAGATATACAATTTGAGATGTCAGATATTTGAGATACAAGACATTAGATTTCAGATAGTAGATATAAAATACAAATTCAATATATATAATATGTAAGGCATAATTTAATGCACGACGTGGAGCATTGACGAGATAAAGCTGATGTTTGCAGGAAGAGTTAAAATGATGGTTAGTTTCAGTGGCGTGCACAGACCTCCTCAGGGGCAGGGGCGGAGGGACCAAAAAGGGCACTAAATTTTTTAAAAATTTAATTAAACAGTACCTGCATTTTTATTCTCTCTTTTCAGCCAACTTGTGAGAGGGATGCTTCCTTTGGCTGCCTTGATTTTTTTTTTTTTTTTTTTTTCTTGGCATTCTAAGAAAATATATTGATAAAACTATTATAATGCATAACACATCAAATGAAAATAGGGAAATTATGATAATATTACTAAATATTATTTACTTATTCCATAACGTTTATGGAAAATTCATTTTTTGTTTTGTTGATGTTGTAAATTTAATATATGTATTATATGTATGAAAGACAGTGTTAGCTATCATGAATCAGTAACACTTTACAAAAAAAGTTTCATTAGTTAAATTAGTTAACATTAGCTAATAATGAACTGCACTTCTACAGCATTTATTAATCTTAGTTAATATTAATTTCAGCATTTACTAAAACCTTAAAATCAAAAGTTGTATTTGTTATCATTAGTTAAATGTACTGACTGTGACATAACATGAATAAACAATGAACAGTTGTATTATTAATTAAGATATAGCCTACAGTAACAAATGTGTTGCTCATGGTTAGTTCATGTTAGTTCATACATGAGTGAACAAATGAACCTTATTGTAAAGTGTTACTATGAAATCAAAGATATAAGTTCCTTACAATTTAGAGTTGGACATGGACTTAAGATTTAATTTAACTAGATATTTCCCCTTGCTCTTTTATTCCTTGGATAAAAACGAATGACATTGTCACTCAAAATGCGTCTGAAATCAAGTTATACTTTTATTATACTTAAGAATAACTCGCATGCTGCCGCAACTTTTAGAGTAGCATGGTGACGGTAGGATAAATGTAATTTTCCGTATTAGCTTTAACGTTACCGGCTGCTCGTTTGAAGACTCGCGCGAACTGCTGCGTAGTGCGTACCAGAACCCATAGACCAGAACCGTTAAATGCGCACGAGGCGCTGCAAATGAAACTCCGCCTACCACTTCTCCGACAATTTTTTTTTTATATAATATTTGTTTGTATTATTATTGTTAGTGGCAAGGGTGTGTAAGTGTATTGTTATTTATTATAATATTTATAATAATAATTATTATTATTTACAATTATCAGAAAGGGCACAATGCATTTTGAGACAAAAGCACCCCCCCCCCCCCCTCCTTCCCTATATAACCTAAGATATAGAACCTAAGATATATATAACCTAAATAACCTAAGATATATAACCTAAGATATTAGATTTCAGATATGACATTTAAGATATGAGATATAAAATGAGATTTGAGATATGAAATGTATAATATGATATATTATATGTGGGATATATATTTTAGATATAAGAAATGAGGTTTGAGATATGAAATTTACAAAGATATAGGATAGGCCTATCTCATATTTGCCCCATGCTGGTGAGCCTTTTACCCAGTGTGTGAAATGACCTTGTTGTCACCCCATACATTTTTAAGATTTTGAAACAAACAAACCACTTTTAAAATATTTTTCACACAAAATTTGTTGCTCCATCAATGTTCAATAAAAAACATATACATTTTTTCTGCAATCATGGGAGTAGTGAACCATTTTTCTTAAGGTTTGCCTTTAGCCCCGTTGTAGCCTGTAATACACATTTCTATTTTAAATTGTTTCAAATAATTCACATTTTGTATTTTATAAAAACATCACTTCTCACATTCACTTCAGCTTCTAGACAACAGACGATAAAAGCTCTATTTCACATTAAATAATTGCAAATGGCAAACAGTAGGCCCATGCTGTGAATATTCTGCAATTTCTACTCTATCCATGTCCATAGCCCACGTGGATTATTGTCTGCGTATGCGTTCTCTTGATACTCTATGCAGATTTATGACATAAGTGTCCAGTTGAGATCCTTAGGTGTGTCTTGGAGTTTAATCATAATTACAACTTGGACGGACGTGGAACTTTCTGAGAGCTCCGACTTTTACCACGTGAACGCTGAACCACTGCCGATTCATTTTAGGCTTTGATAGTGTTGCCATGGAAAATAACAATTGTCTTGTAATTAGTATGATATGCGTGAACGCAACGATCCGCTCCTCCAGCCCTGATCAAACACACCTGAACAAGATCAAGGTCTTCAAGATTAGGCTAGAAAGCTGCAGGTGAGTTTCATTAGGGTTGGAGTTGCCCAGGCAATATCTTTAAAAACGCGTGCGCTTTAAACCATTTCACTGCGTTTCTTGTGGGATTCAGCAGATGTTTTGATGCAGCAACACAGTTTTTCATTGTAGTTTTGTCTGCTAGTGCTTCTTCCAGCCGAGTTCGTTAAGTCGCAGGTCAAGAGGATGACAGCACGGTTACTGCTGGTTGAGTGCTGTTTTATTGTGTCTGTGTGCATGTTTGAGCACACCAGACAATGGACTCGCAGGTGAGACAATCTTTTACCTTCATTATAAAGCTAAAAAAAATGCCTAGTGCCAAGTTCAAAAATATGACATGTAGCCTACACTTACACCGTAGCCTACACATTGAGGTTGCGTTGACCATTACAGCACGTGTTTGAAACTGATTGACATGGTTTTTAGTGGTAAGCTAATTATAGATTTCTAAGATATTGATTTCTGACAGCAGAAAGTTTTGTGTTGAGAAACTATCCAAAATAAATATTTATAATAAAACTTTGTATCAGCAACTTGGGACATGTTCATTTTGTACAATATTGTAAGATTAGAGTAAACCTAATTACTACGCAATGTGTAGAAAATCAGATCTCAATAAAATATTGGCGAATTAAAGGTGCAGTGTGTGATTTTTAGCGGCATCTAGCGGTTCGGTTGTGAGTTTGCACTAAGGGCTCAGCCCACTGCTCACCCCTCCCTTTCGAAGAAGTTACGGTGGCTAAAACGGGACAAACATATCGTCGTCTGAGACAGCAGAGAATAGCCAGAGTAAGCCAAGAGTGTGTAACATTGTCACTGTTTCTGTACCACAGTCAGGGCCGGAGTGGGACTCATTTTCAGCCCTGGAGTTTCATGCCTTAGACCGGCCCACTTTAGTTCCCGTCTGACTATATTAAAATAATGTAATTGAAACCTCAGCATATAAGTCTGCAATAGTGCAGTGTTCTGTACAGCCTTGTTATTCATTGTATTTTAAAAATATATAAATTTCTATTCAGTGCAAATTGCAATAGCCGTATAGAGGGTTTTATAAATAGGCTACAGAGGTCCGAAAAGTGATCTTGGGGGTTCGGGGGGATATGCCCACCCAGACAAGTCAAGTAATACAAACAGTGAAAAGTCCCAGTGCTGATACTGGGGAAATATAAACACATTCGAGGTATACAAATATATATATTTATACAATAACAATGGCAATGTATTATATAGGTGCTTGCGTTGTTAAATTGAGCTTATTTTTACACTGATGATCATCATTGGCAAATAACATATGTATGTCTGTGTTAAATAGGAATCTATAAAGTTTTTCTCAATCTGGGCACAGTATGCAATAGGCTATTCCTCTGCTCTCATTACTCATCTCCATCTTCTCTCATTCTTCTTTTCTCAGTCTCTTTATCTTTGGGTTACCTGTAATCTCCCATTCCCGAAGCTGAGTTTTGATTGATTCAGTCTTTACAAACTGATTATTTCTTTCGGTCGTTTAAAACTTATTTCGTAATTAAAACAGCTGTTTACGTAACGTTAGTTTATAGCCACTTGCATCTTATCTCGTGACGCGTCGCGTTGGGATTCGCGCGCGGCCGCGGCTCGCGCTTCTGTGAACATAAATCCCGCTTGCTTTGATCGGTCATCTCAAACATTTTGCCATTGCCGACGAGCGGTGTTTTAATACTGACGCAGCTCAGATTATGAGGTCGGTTATCGTCGCGATATGCAAATCATTGCAGCACCAAATTAGAGTTAATATTAGGCAATTATTTCACAACGTTCATTATAAAAATATACACTCAGAAAGCTGTGACTGGAGCCTATGTAAAGCATTCAACCCAGTGCCATGACAACACCGGCCCTCCTGGCCAATAAAACAGACCGGCCCACCGGGAATTCTCCCGGTGCTCCCGATTAGCCAATCCGGGCCTGACCACAGTCCATTATAAACCACATCATGGATAACGTTTTCAAAGCCATAGTCAGGTGAGGATCAAGGGTCTATAATTTAATAATAGTAATCAGCTGATTGTCTAAACCCATAATACAGCGAGGGAGAAGAACCACATTAAACTAGGCAACTATATATTTTTCTAACAGGGTAGCTGCTAGTAAAATTTTAGCTGGCTAATATGAGCTGTTACTGTGGCTGAGCTGGTTAAAGCGTAAAGCCTTGTTTATACTTGACACGTCCGCATGAGCCCAAAGGTGCGCGGCAAAAATGACATGATTATAACAGCGCTCGCCTCCGCATCCCCTAGACACCATTTACTACACACAATAGGCTTTTTTTCTCTGATTTTGAAAACTCTTCGCGATCGACTTAAAATGCTTCCAAGATTGACGGGTTGGTGATTCCTGTAACGTTACTGTTTTATGGTCAATGACAAGAGTACTAATCAGCTGTCTCACGGACGTAACCAGCACATGTATCCCCAGCAAACCCATAACACAGCGAGGGAGAACTAAGTTACATGAAACAATCCAACTACATATTTTACACCACTGACAAGTCACTACTCAAGGTGTTTATGGCTAGCTTCTAGGTTTCTGCGGCTTCTCTTTCAAGGTAGTGACGAAACGCACTCTGTAGCGCTGTTTGTGCGCGTTCGGCTACGGTAGAAACATGACGTCACAATATGTCGACCGTCATAGAAGGGGATTCCCGCGGTTATGTAGATATAAATGTCTCTTCTAAGGTAATAAAAACATTATGGTTTATTAAGTAAGTTCTTTATACACCACTGAAAACATAGTTATGTCATTTTGCATTTCTGTTAATAGATACTCAAAATTTTTACTGATTGCACCTTTAACTTCTAAGGACTAATAAGATAAAATTGCCATTTTTATAGTCTGTGTATTTTACAAACTAGGCTAGATGGTTTTTGCTAGTTCTTTGTATTTAAATGTCAGAAACATAAAACAAACATGATTAAACACAGAACAGTTCTGGTATGAGCACGGAGTGCATCTGGCTCAGTGCCACCCCAAGCGTGAATGCAGATTTGAATTTTGCAATTGATAACGTGACGCACTGAACGTTGTAATCACAGTGGTGTGTTTGTACACTTAATTATGGAAGCTTGTTCATGCCATGAAGAAAAAAATGAAAAGGGTAGTTGCACCTTATCTCATTATTCTAAGAAAAACTGGCAAATTGAGTCGCAATTAGGAAACCTTTTTTTCTGTAGCGGAAACAAGCTTCCATAGATAAAATGTTTTTTGGAAGTTGTCACTAAAGGGTTTTTTTTTTGTGTGTGGATTAGACTTTCAGTATTCAGTGATAAGGTTTCTTTGTCACCTATCTGTATAACAGCAAAGCCAGGAGAGTACCCAAGTGAAAAATCTGGCGCAGGTAAGTGTGCCTATGACAGTGATTGTCCAAACAATGAGAAATGCTGCAGCAATGGATGTGGACGTGAGTTTATGGCTCCATATACAGGTATTTGTTATCTTATGTTATTATATTAGTGTTTGGGTCAGCTTTCTAGTTTTTTTCAGTTTGTCTTTTATAATTTTATCACTCCAGTGAAGCTTACCGCCAAACTATTCAAGCCTCCAATGAAGCCTGCTGCCAAACTGCCTGAGCCTCCAGTGGAGCCTGCCCCCGAACTGGCCGAGCCTCCAGTGGAGCCTGCCCGCGAACTGGCCGAGCCTCCAGTGGAGCCTGCCCGCGAACTGGCCGAGCCTCCAGTGGAGCCTGCCCGCGAACTGGCCGAGCCTCCGGTGGAGCCTGCCCCCGAACTGGCCGAGCCTCCAGTGGAGCCTGCCGCCGAACTGGCCGAGCCTCCAGTGGAGCCTGCCGCCGAACTGGCCGAGCCTCCAGTGGAGCCTGCCCCCGAACTGGCCGAGCCTCCAGTGGAGCCTGCCGCCGAACTGGCCGAGTCTCCAGTCAAGCCAGTCACCGAACTGGTCGAGTCTCCGAATCATGTAAAGAGTTCACTATGCTAGGCGCATCCAAAACACTATCTAAAGATCTAGCATTCTTTCCATCCTCAATTAAAGTTTGGATGCGTGTCTAGTTCTGAAATCTTCTCCGTCAGCCTGACTGTCTCCTTGCATTTATCACATATAAATCCTATATTGCCATCGGAGAAGGCTATACTAAACATATGACATGTGACACAGGTGACAATAACAGGACAAGAAGACATTACTCACCGTGTTTGTTGACTGATTTCTTACTTACCTGTACTTTATGAACTCAAGGCGCGGGCGCTCGAGAGAAAATAAATATATAAATGAGCGCACGGGTGGCACGTTAGCAGGCTAACGTTAGCGAGTTACTAGCGTGTTGTGTTAACAATAACGGAAGCTAGAGATGTAAGGTTTATCTGAGATGTTGGGTAAGCTGTATTTAGTAGTATAAACAACTAGATAGTAAATGATGGCTCAAAACATAAAGAAATACGAGGCTCAGGCGGAGCTTAAAGCCTCGAAGCAAACACACAGCAGGCAGCGAGGCAGACAGGAGCAATCGATCGAGCAATCGATCTAAGCCTCCAATGAAGCCTGCCCCCAAGCCTCCAGTGAAGCTTGCTACTGAACCGCCTAAGGCTCCAGTAAAGTTTTCCACCAAACTGTTCAAGCCTCCAGTGAAGCTTGCCTCCAGTGAAGCCTGCCGCCCAAGCCTCCAGTGACGTTTTCCAGCAAACCGCCCGAGCCCATTTTGCATTACACCACATAAATAATTAAGACTCCTTTCTGTGTGGGATTTCTTTTTTTTCCCCATGAAAGTGCTTTATTGCTTTATTCATTTTTGGTATGCCAGGGTTCCCCAAGACATTTTTCTATGACATACTGGTTTCAATTCTCACCAGGACCTAGGCAGCAAAAGTTTAAAAATAATTGTCTGCAAAAAACATGACCGAGATGGGCAAGCTTTGAACTAAGCTACCAGAAATTAAATGTAGGGTGAGGCTAATGTGAGGAGAAATGTAGTTATATTGTCATGAAGAAACCAAAAAGTACCACTAAGTTACATCACTAGTAATTCATGTTTTTCATGTAATTCGGGATTTTCATGCAGGTATTAGGGTTGTCACTTGAGAAATCAAATTCGAATGGATATCAAATATCCAGCAGCCATGTATTTGAATATCTACGACTGGAATTAAAAACATTACAAGCTTATTGTTTTGAATCGAGCTAAGGCAAGCAGATAGTTTTGAACACTGGCTGGTTATGTACTTGCTCAAATTTATTTTGGATCATTTTTAACCCAAAAAAGTTACAGACTGGAGCTTTAACATTGTGTATTTACAACCCGATCTCACGGCAATTCGTACGAATTCTATGAGGTGGCTAATTCGTACGAATTCATACGACCTCACTCGTACGATTTGGGCTAAATCGTACATATTTTACGAGTTGGCCAATTCGTATGAATTCGTACGAATGACCTACCCCTAACCCCGCCCCTAAACCTACCCATCACGTGGGTTTAGACAAATCGTACGAATTCATACGAGTGAGGTCGTACGAATTAGACACTTTTTAATCATTCGTACGAATTGGTCGTGAGATAGCGTTGGTATTTATCATGGTAACCGTTTCTATAACCTCAAAAACCCACTTTTCACTTTGTGTTATATATATATTTGTAAATGACTGGTGGCTCATACCAATTGTATTTTCCAAAAAGTTTGAGACCGCTATATGTATTAGTGGTGTTTGGAAATAAAGGCAAAAATCCTGTTTTATGTAAATAAACTAAATTTATGTCCCAGTTACATTTAATGTTGTCACATTGTAACATTCAGCGTTATCGGTCTAATTTACATGCATTTAAATGTGTCCCAAGTGTTAGTGAATGCAAATGCTTCTAAGTGGAAAGGTGAGAATGTTTCACCTGTATAGAACCTACAGCTGAACATGTAAGAATAATGCATTGCATGCATGTTAACAGACTCCTAATAGAATTACTGACTTTCTTGGGCAAAACAAGAGCACCCGTAATGTCAGCACACTGTTGGATGCTAAACAAAATGCTGCATCAATGTATTTCTGGTTCAGGAAATTGTCTGAGCACAGCGATCTCAGGATAAGATGGTGCAGTTTTGCTTGGAGTCAAGCTCATAAGCTCAGGCGCTGCTCTCTGAGTGTCTCATCTACAGTATGTGTGTGTGTGTGTTCACACAAACACATGGGACAAAGACAAAGCTATTCAAATATCTCATTGCTGGAGTCTCAGCTATAGCAGAGGAATCAAACATCAAGGACATAGCTGAAAAAACTAAGGCCAGAACTTCTTTTAATTGCAGTGCTCTGCTTACTAAAAAGGTGTAGTTTTGTCATCAATGGCAGGACTTGTTGCAATTTAATAGAGGTATTTTACATTAAAATATGTAATGATTAAAAAAATATACATTATATTTTACATAGGGTCCAAAAGTCTAAATTCACATGAAAATCTGGGATACAAAATTTGATGGATGAGGATCATCTCACTCACTTATATCCAAAGCAATGTGACATTAGGATGGCTGTACACTGGATAAATAGGCTTGCTAATAATTTGTAGTTATAGCGTCTCTATATTTAGTTTGAGTCTCCTTAACACTGCAACAAACAATGAACTGAGACATCACTTTAAAATCAGCAAAATAACTGTTGAAGTTAGTGAGATGGAAACAGAATAAAATATAAACAAACAAAAAGAAGATGGAAAAGAGAGAATACTGCTAGAGTGTTTTGGGAGAAATGGTAAGACAGATGAAAGACTGAGCATGACAGCATGGGCTCTCATCCATCCATCTCTTTCCAGTATAGGGGGAAAATGAAAATCCATTCCATTCAGCTATTTTAAACAGGTTAATATACACTCACCTAAAGGATTATTAGGAACACCATACTAATACTGTGTTTGACCCCCTTTCGCCTTCCGAATTGCCTTAATTCTACGTGGCATTGATTCAACAAGGTACTGAAAGCATTCTTTAGAAATGTTGGCCCATATTGATAGGATAGCATCTTGCAGTTGATGGATATTTGTATGATGCACATCCAGGGCACGAAGCTCCCGTTCCACCACATCCCAAAGATCCTCTATTGGGTTGAGATCTCGTGACTGTGGGGGCCATTTTAGTACAGTGAACTCATTGTCATGTTCAAGAAACCAATTTGAAATGATTCAAGCTTTGTGACATGGTGCATTATTCTGCTAAAAGTAGCCATCAGAGGATGGGTATATGGTGGCCATAAAGGGATGGACATGGTCAGAAACAATGCTCAGGTAGGCCGTGGCATTTAAACGATGCCCAATTGGCACTAAGGGGCCTAAAGTGTGCCAAGAAAACATCCCCCACACCATTAAACCACCACCACCAGCCTGCACAGTGGTAACAAGGCATGATGGATCCATGTTCTCATTCTGTTTACGCCAAATTCTGACTCTACCATCTGAATGTCTCAATAGAAATTGAGACTCATCAGACCAGGCAACATTTTTCCAGTCTTTAACTGTTCAATTTTGGTGAGCTCTTGCAAATTGTAGCCTCTTTTTCCTATTTGTAGTGGAGATGAGTGGTACCCGGTGGGGTCTTCTGCTGTTGTAGCCCATCCGCCTCAAGTTTGTGCGTGTTGTGGCTTCACAAATGCTTTGCTGCATACCTCAGCTGTAACGAGTGGTTATTTCAGTCAAAGTTACACTTCTATTAGCTTAAATCAGTCGGCCGATTCTCCTCTGACCTTTAGCATCAACAAGGCATTTTCGCCCACAGAACTGCCGCATACTGGATGTTTTTCCCTTTTCACACCATTCTTTGTATGGTGTGAAAAAATCCCATTCTTAGGGATTTGGCAGGTGGGGGAACCCTTAAACTTTGTGTAGGTGCAACAGGGAAAAATGACTCACCGTAGGACAACATATTGAGTATCGTGTTATAGCAACTTTTTGGGACAAGAGAGTCACGGTGGCACCAAGTATCACAATACTTATTTACTTGATATTTTAATGGTTTTATTTTGGTCCATCTACATCTACACTGATATGATGACGATACTATGTTCAAATTGCTGAACACCACAATATGGAACACAAGCATGCTATTGATATCTTTGTAAGACTGCCGACCCTTATAGAGCAGTGGCAAGGGAAAACAAATTCCCGGCGAATATCGAACCTAAAACTAACTTTACCGCGCTCAACCACCCTGAGTCCATTTCAAGCATCTGTAATCCCTGTCGTTGAGCGGTGAGGAGAGGAAGGACTTTGTCTGCATGCATGAACCGGCGTAGATGTCCTCTAATCAGACAGGAGCCCCATGACTGAGAACGTCTGGAAGCGTGTTTGTGAAGGCGGGGCCAGGGGGTGATATTACGTTTTGATTTGACGCAGAAGGATTACTTCAGAAGGAGCTCCAGGCTGGATGCAATTTGACGGTGCACGCAACATTTTGATCGATATTAATGAATCTATTTATTTATTGATGTATCTGAGGTGCGGGAACGCAGGCACTTTAACGCCTGCCTATAATGTTAATAAACATACATTTCTATATTAAATCATTTCAAATAATTCAAATATCTATTGCATTTCATAAAAACCTCACTGCTCACATTTACTTCTGCTTCTAGATAACAGACGATAAAAGCACGATTTCACATTAATAGCAAATCGCATAAAGCATGCTGAATATTACGAAATTTCTTCTCTATCCACATGAAGTCCATAGCCTAATGTCCACGTGGATTTTTGTCTGTGTATGCTTTCTCTTGATACTCTGCAGATTTATGTCAAAAGATTCCAGTTGAGATCTACTTTCCTGCAGAGTTTAGGGGTGCTTCTCAATATCCCTCATTGTCTCATCACTCCTCCTTCCTCCATCCTATAACCCGGAAACCGATCGAGCTCAGCCATCTTGAAGGACATCTCAATTCTCTAATTGCACCGCAAGGAGGCGAGAATCGATGAGTGAGGAGGCTTCCTGAGGAGTCATGAGCAAGGATACACATGTGTATCCTATGCGGAAGTGTTTTATCTAGTAAACGTAACGCACGTATCAATTCTCCTCCCCCTTCACATCGGTCAAAATCATTTTAATTTATACTTTACCTTTGCAGTTTATATTAACTACATATCTCACATATTTCAACAGTGTATCTTGCTTTATTATTATTTATTAAGAATTTCTTAAATAACCAAACTTCAACAACATAAAGGCAGATCCTTTGAGCACTGCTGATGACGCTGTGGAGTGACGCTCGAGTGATCAATTATTCCAATGTATAAAAAAAGCTATCATTCGATTCCTCCGTCTTTCTTTTCTTTCCTTTTAGCCTTCCCTCACATCCTACAGGGGGTGGAGCTGAGACGCGAGGAAAGGAAGCGAGGAAAGGTAATGAGGATGCAAAAATAAGAAATGAGAAGCACCCCGGGTGTATCTTGTAAACTTGGAATTTCCAAGTTTATAATTTAAATTTAAGGCTTGTTCGACTGGCGCTGCACAGACCGATCGGTGAATGACATCAAAATACCGCGAGAGCGAATAGAGAGCAGATGGCCCTGTATGCTTTTCAATCCTTCTTAAGGTACTTTCTTGTCATAAACCAATCGTTCTGTGCAGAACAGTTGTCCTGTCATGAGGCTTGTTCGACTTGATGCAGCTCTGCGCAGACCGATCGGCGCCTGACTTGAAGCAGTGCATGCCGGTTAGAAATTTTGTCTGACTTGATACAGTGCCGACGCCACGAGATTATGCCATCAAAGCACTGCGATAGCGATTCGAGAGTAGCCGGAGAGCTCAGCCAGCGCAGCTTCTCAAGAGTGGCTGCAAGAGCTCTGATGACACAGCTGTTCCACGATTGGCTGGATTCACAGCACGATCACGTGTGTTTCATGTTTATTCTCACACCTTCCACTAAAGCTCACAAATCAGTTTTTTTATACTAGTAAACACTCTTTTCATGTAGTCGCAATGTTATATTGTGTCATGTTTATCAAAATAAAACTGATTAAAAACCGTTGACTCCACTTCATTGATATAGGCTTATTTTGAACTTTCTTGTAAACAGATGCTGTATGAAGCAGTACATAAAGTTTTGAATGAAAATGTCTCTGAAACATCTGTGTATTTTGCAAATGTTGCATTTATTTCACTTCAGCTGTGGTAAAGTATGCAAACACCACGTGAGCGGTTACTACGGGGGAACCAGAAAGTGTCCGATTTCACGTCTCTGTTTGCAGGCAGCTCCTCCCCGCCTGCACGCGGCAACTCGCCGATCGGTTACATCCAGCCGCAGCCGATGTCGAACTCTATTGACTAACAAACCTTTGGAGAGCTCCCACTTAAGCCAGGTGATCGCTGTAGCCTACTCACCTGACCACTGATTCATTTTGGCGTTGATAGTCTTGCCATAGAAACTAACAATCGTCTCATAATTACTGTAGGCTAATTATTTCGATATACATCGGAACGCAGCGATCCGCGGACTCCAACCCTGATCAAACACACCTGAACAAGCTAATCAAGGTCTTCAATATTAGGCTAGAAAGCTGCAGGTGAGTTTCATCAGGGCTGGAGTTGCCCAGACATCATTGGATCTTTAAAACCGCGTGCGCGTTTAAACTATTTTACTGCAGTTTTTGACTGCGGGATTTAGCAGCTAGCTGATGTTTTGATGCACCAACACAGTTTTTCATTGTAGTTTTGTGTGCTAGCGCTTCTGAGTTCGTGAGGTCGTGGGTCAAGAGGATGACAGCTCATGGTTACTGTTCGTTGAGTGCTGTTTTATTGTGTCTGTGGGCATGTTTGAGCACAGACGCTGGACTCGCAGGTGAGACGATATTTTAGCTTCATTACCATAGACTGTAAAACGTATGTCCGAAGAAATGTACGGCGGCCGAGAAGTGCAAAACAAATCACAATCCTGAAAACGAAATAACAAATCCCAAAACACAACGACAATTCTGAAAACAAAATAGCAGTCAGACAAAACGAAAAAAAAGTATATGTGGGAAATGAATTACTGACCGCTGATTGGACGATACATCTGTCAATCTAGACATGCAGAAAGTAAAGTAGCTTTATCAGGCTGGAGAAAGTCGATTAACATGTACTGTGTAAATATCAGAGCTGTATCGTATATGATAATTGTTTTTTAATGATGTGCACGTCTGCGAGCTAACATTATTGAGTATGTCACTAGTAAAGTAGCCTATGATTCATTTCCGCAAAACCGGTTCTTTCGGACAGTTCTTTTTAATGAACCAGTTCAAAAAACGATTAATCGGTTCCTTATGTCATCAAGCCACTATGCATTTATTTTCTAACTCAGAGCCATGTTATATCAATGAAACTTTAAAAGTAGTCATTTGTATCAATGCATATTGAAACATTCAAATAAAAAGTTATTTGTGAATGCATATTGCTGATTAATTGCCTTTCATTGAAGTTAATGGTGTTTGTGGTCACATTTACGGATCCTTTATGTCGAATATGACTGACCATTTAATGAGTAGCCTTCGTCTTTGATAAGACTCCTAAGTTTCGCACCTACATTATACATTTTACAGTCTTCTAAAATCCTTCATTAAGCTTAAAGTCCACCTGTAGTCAATTTCATCCCATAAAACTCCTCTTTGATAATAAAATAATAAAAAAATGCCTTCATGCCTTAAAATAGCTTGAATGTAACTCTACCACCTTGCCTAATTTAATGTACGCTGTTCTATGAATATACAAATTAGCCCCGCCTCCACTCACACCAGCTAAGAGATCCACTCGTCGATGTGATTGTTTGAAATCGCTGGTGTTTCTTCTGTCACAAACTTGTAACCAGTGTTTTTGAGACTTTCTATTGTTCACTGCAGTTTTAAGGAGAAAAAAAAAACTCTGCAATGGTGTTGTTGACATGATTTTTGCACTTGGTTTATCTTAAAGCATATTAAAAACACCGTATTGACATAACATTAAAAGCTTGATTTTACTGGGGGCCTTTAAGAGCTTCATATATAATCTGTATATGGACAAAGTATAGTGAACTTTTATTTACATCTCTCCACAAAGTTTTTTTTGCAGGTTTTAATAAAATGTTATTTAATAACATTAGTCACAATAAGCATTTTCCAGTAAGTGCCTCAGCCTTGCATAGTATCACTAAATCTTCGACGGCTGGTTGAACCGGCTCATTTGGTACTTTTTGAGTCGGACGTGCTACTTTAGCTTGTGTGTCATCAACCCGGAACTAAAGTTCAATTTCGTTTGATTAATGAAACGGTGTCATGAGAAATCAAAAGACATTGATTTTAAACTATCTAAATCATAACGTGATTTTACAGGAATTGTAATCGTGCATTAATAATTCTACCCATTACAAGTCCGTTGAACCAACGGGATCACCCGGGGTCCTAAAGGAGACCCGATTACTGGGAGAACTCGATTTCTTACCACACCGGCTTGACTGGTTACTTTCTATACCGGCTCAAATAAACGATTTGTTCACCGAACATCACTCACTCACTTTGCAAAAAACAAACAAAAATATTAGAATGCAGTTACAATGGCTCTAAAATTCCAGATATAGGGGCAAAATGCTCCTTAATGAGCTTTTTTCTTATAATATCTTAAAGTTAAGCACACAAGCAAGAATGCTTTTTTTTTTTTTTTTTTTTTTTTTTGCACATGGGATAGTAATTTGATACAGATCAATAAACAAGAAGTTGATATTGTGAATTATGACTTAAAAAAAAAATATATATATATATTTCCCCCTCTATTTTGCCCAAAAAAATAGTTCCAAACAAAGCCACCGCAAATGGTTGTGTGTCTCCCTCTGATACAGGGGTGAATTTCCCACAGCAGCCAATCGCACGCTTTGGCACGATTCTACGTCAGCGTTGGTTCAACTTTGTTGTTTTAACCCGGAAAATCGATATTGCTCAGAAAAATGCGCAAATAACCAATTTCCACTTGTTGATTGCATTTATGAGCTGCTTTTAGTGTTTGTAGGGATGTGCATCCTGTAGCTACATATCAGTTCACACCTCATAAAAATGTGTTTTGGGGTTTCATGACCCTTTAAAGTATAATTTAATTTAAAATCATTTTATATATCATTATTCAATAAAACATACACTCATAGGATTTAACTGCAGTGTAAATGTATTGTGTACATTCCATTTTCTTGCCAATGGAAATTTTGGCAGAGGCTAGATTAGATGTGCTAGATGACATTTAGTGCAAATAGATTATCATATTGTAGGTCTATTGAGTACCTATTTATTTACTCTTCAAACTGAAAAGGGATGCGTATAGGGAGACGAACTGGATCAGGAAAGGGGAGACTCGAACTCGAAATCTAAATCTATTCTTACTCTACACGCCAGATCGGGTTCTTTTGTATTTATGACTGACCCAACCAGATATTGGTTTAGGCAAATTTAATATGAACATTTTTTTTTTCTCCATAATTAATCACCCTAAAGTAGCCTGTTAAAAAGACAGCTGTAATACATGCAACACAAATTGACTTTCTCCTGCCGCAGCCTGCTGTACTTCTGCATGTCTTGACTGACACGTCTCGTCCAATCAGCGGTCAGTATTCCATTCGCCACATATGCCTACCGTTTCCGTTTTTTCTGTCTTACAAAATATGACGTACAGTACACTTAGTTAACTGATGTTCATGTTTTCTATCAACATTTCACTATTACTCACCCTACAGTGGGGTAGGTTGGGACGGCACTCTTTGTCTTTGAAACTGATTTACACGGTTTAGTGGTACATTATAGATTCCCTTATGACATGCTTCATAAAGCACACTTAAAAATGTACTTGAACAAGTATACTACAATACTACAATAAACTGAGTAGACAGCTAAATAACATCATACTTATAGTTTACTATTTAGGGGGCCAAGCTCCGAAGATGCGCAGACACCTATTGTATCCGTTGGCATTCTTATGTTTCTGTTTCTTCTTCTTCCACTCTTGAGTCTAGGGCAGCCCATAGAACTGCAAAAAAAGTTGTAAGAAAAGTTGTGAAATTTGGCACACGGATAGAGATCAGTCCAAACATTTACCATAGCAAAGTTGGAGTCTCTAACTCAATCCCTCTAGCGCCACCACCTGTCAAAAGTTTGATTTGTGCTTGTGCTTATAACTTTTGAACCATAAGGGCTAGAGATGAAATTGATTCAGCGTTTTTGACATGATTTTCACGCCATTTTGAATTTTGCTAAAAAAAGCGTCTTAGACGGTCAAACCGTCTAATATTCACCAAAATTGAACCACATCATCTTCATACATTAGTTGATTCATTAAACAGTTTTCGAATAACACTTTTTTTTTTTTTTTTAATAATCCTTGCAGAGTCAAACGATACCAAACATGTTAGGTTTCACCTTATGGTTTGTGCAACGTTGGGATTTATGCTTAAACCACTTTCGCGTATATTTTTGAAACCTTTAGTCTGATCGAGACAAAACCAACGTAGGAAAATCGGAAACCTAGGTCGTTGACCACATGGTAATGGCCAAATGTCAAAATTTTGATAGGAAGTGGCAAAAAAAATGCAAAGTCAGGTGTGGGGTTTTTTTTTTTTTTTTTTTTTTTTTTGTACATATAAATGTCTATTGCTCCTTGCAATTATATTTATATATTATGTTTGCACTTTAAGTATACCACTATGTTCCTATTTAGGTATTCATTTTTATACTTTAACTGTCCTTTTAACTCTTTCCATTTTAAAAACATTTTTCAATATTAATGCATCTCTTTTATCAACACTTGAATGTGGGTAAGTTTCATTAAAGGCAACATTTTAAACAAAAATCTGAGAATTGCATTTGTCAAAGACTTCGTCCTGATGGGATTCAGAATGATAGAGTTGATAGTCCATCAAAAAACAAAAACAAAACAAGCTTCACAGTCCTATAGCTCGTCCTGGGTCGACATCTCATCCAGTAACATTAGGCAGTTTTTATTTACATGCTGTTTAATTATCGTTTTTACATTTGCGTCAACAATCTTCGATCACTTGTTTCAGCTACTTAGCGCCCCCTACCGTATAACAGTGACATAATTTAAAGGCCACCAGGTTTTTCAGTGGTGGGGAAAGATTAAAGTAGATTTGAAGTACATTCCTATGGCTACACAAGTGAACTAGCCTACACAAGAAATCTGATAGGCCTACTCAGAATTAGGAACATCTGTTTTCTTTATAAATATTTTCAAACAATGTAGGTTTATAAGACTGAAACTGTGAAAGTATATTTATTAATAGGCTACTCAATAACGATTAAACTACAAGCCTAGTATACTTAGAATACTTGGTTATACTTTTAATAAATCTCGATCAAGACTACAATAGGTCAAATAAACTTAGACATTTCTGTCAGCATAAGTCAAGTGTACTTAAGTGCAATTAAGTTTCTGAGAAGTAAAAAGTAGACAAAGTATACATTATTAGCACACACGAATAAACATATTTTTTTGTAAGGGTTTCTAAGCAGAAAAATGTGTTAATATTAGGCCTATAGTAAAACGAGACTCATATTGCAAAACCCCTGACTTACAAATGCTGAATTTATTTTTCATCGTTCATTTTGTACTAACAATAGGCCTATTCTAAGATTAGAGAAAACTTTATAATTACTACGCAATTCGTAGAATATCGGATATCAAAAAACATGTCCTCAGATTAACTGTGACTATAGAAGCGGCATTGATTCCTTAATCTGATATTTTACAAACAAAAAAAAACACGAAACACAACACGTTTTTGCTAGTACTTCTGTGTATTTAAATGTCAGAATCATAAAACAAACATGGTTGAAAACGCGGAACAGTTCTGGTATAGAGGGCATTGACACTTTCCGCCAAAACACGCCCCCTCAGCCGGACTGAGTGGCAAAAGAGCTACTGAGTGACCGGATTTAATAGGGAAAAATGCGAGTAAAACCGTAGGATTATCAGTTTAAACTAAAGGTTAGACTCGATAGTGTTCCTTACAACTTACCAAAGATCCAGTGATCCATGGATATTGACATGCAGCCAGGAATTGTGTTTCCTGACATGTGCCTGATTTTGACGCCGGGGAAATACATTAGGCAAATTTGCCTGTGAAGTGTGAACGCTTTATACAAATATAGGTATGTCTAAATGCAGGTGAGCACTTATCAATGTTATGTATCATTATATCGTCCAGCCCTAAAACTTAGTTTTTTTTCTGTGTTTATTTAAAAACATCCAATTATGCATAATCTAAGATTGTAAATATTTAATTGAGTGGTCAATACAACATAACAATACAATATATAGGGTTGATTTTACCCCTAAATTCAGCATATTGACACAAAATAACTGCAAATCTGGAGTCCAGTTGCTTCTGTGAATTCTTCTTTTATGGCTTTCTTAACATATTTTAGTGAATTTGGAGTGTTCTAAATGAGCGGCTGCGTGCACAAAATTAGTCATTATAAAACGTGCACAAACCATCTCCATTTACAGTGGGGAGAACATGTATTTGTTACACTGCCGATTTTGCTGGTTTTCCCACTTACAAAGCATGTAGAAGTCTGTAATTTTTATCATAGGTACTCTTCAACTGTGATTTTTCTGTATTTTTGTTTTAGATTACGTCACTCACATTGAATGATTTAAAGCTGCAGTCCATTGCTTTTTTGGGGTTAAAATTATCCAAAATACATATTTGAGAATGCATAACCAGCCAGTGTTCAAAACTATCTGCTTGCCTTAGCTCGATTCAAAGCGGTAAGCTTGTAGTAATGTTTTTAATTCCAGTGATACTGATGGATTTCCGCGGGAGATTCGAGAATATGTTTGCGTCATTACGTCACATCTGTACACATAAAGAAGAGTCTCGGCTAGTTGGCTATGCATGCGTGTGAGGATGTTGGAGGTGAAGATTTATAGCCTTTTCTCACTGCACTTGATATAATTAAACTTATTAATTTGATGGCGGGTCCAGACAGGTTCAAACGACAATCACCAGTGACAACTAGAGATTCACCCATTGTAAAATGCAAAAGACTTCGTTCGGAGTGGCTACAGAAAAAAAGAGACTGCAACCGGACAGTGGCGTATCCAGGACATTTTTTGGGGGGTGGCCAAGATGGGACACAAAGCTAGTGTGGGGTGGCCATGGCATAGCAAAGTTTAATGCGTATATGTACGCAGCCGACCATGGTTCGAATCCCGGTCCTTTGCTGCATGTCACATCCTCTCTCTCTCCCATGATTTCCTGTCTCATAACTGTCAAATAAAGGTGACTATCCTGTTAAAAACAGCCCTAACCACCTATCACAGTCCTCAAGTATCTCTGGTTATTTTAACATGTCTATTTTTAATCAGTAATTATGGTCAGGATAGGGTAAACATTTTCTAAGAGCTATTTTCTTGTAGTGGATAAACTTGTCTCTTCACAAGTTAGATTAGAGTAGCAAAATTAAACTGCTCTTAACTCATCCTATAGAGGGTATGCGCATGACGTCACCGTCGGCCGCAGTGCCTGCAGTTACGCACAGTGAGTGGCAAAAAGACTGAGCGGCTGCATATGTTTTCAGCGTGAATGCCGCGAAAAACAAACACAACAGACATAAAGCGTGAAAGAGCTTTGCAATTGACTGTACAACTAGATTTGACAAAAAACGGAGGTATATTTTTACCGACTGCCGAAAGCTACAGAACAGAGGAGCAAATGGATCGACTGCAGTTCACAGAAACAACTGGACTCCAGGCAGCGATAGGTGGATTTGCAGTTATCATTTTGTGCCAATATGCTGAATTTAGGTGTAAAATCATACCCTACATATTGTATTGTTATATATATTAACAACTCATAAATTAAATATTTATCATTGCATATTCTGCTTTATTTGAGGTTTTTAAATAAACACTGACAAAAAAACTTTTCAAGTTTTAGGGCACGATATGAGGATATAGGCTATATATAACACTAATATAAGTGATCACCCGGATTTAGACCTACCTATTGTATTTATATAAAGCGTTCACAGGCAAATTTGCTTTGTTTAGGTCTATATTGCTTTTATTTCCCCGCTGTCGAAAACAGGCACACATAAATGTCAGGCAACACGATTCCTGGCTGCATGTCAATATCCAAGGATCACTGGATCTTTAGTAAGTTGTAAGGAACACTATTGTCCAACATTTAGTTTAAATTGATAATCGTTAAGTTTACTCGTATTTTCGCAGTTTCCCCTATTAAATCCAGTCACGCAGCAGCTCTTTTGCCACTCAGTCCAGCTGAGGGGGCTTGTTCCGGCGGGGAAGTGACGTCAATGCATACCCTCTATAGAATAATATGCATCAGTCATCAACTCATCATCTGTGTCACCTGTATAGAGGGAATGCATTAACGTCACTTTCCCGCCGGAACACGCCCCCCTCAGCCGGACTGAGTAGCAAAAGAGCTGCTCCGTGGATGGAGTTAATAGGGGAAACTGCGAAAACGCGAGTAAAACAAACTATTATCAGTTTAAACTAAAAGTTGGACTCGATATAGTGTTCCTTACAACTTATCTAAGATCCAGTGATCCATGGATATTGACATGCAGCCAGGAATTGTTTCCTGACGTTTTTGTGCCTGATTTCGACGCTGGGAAAATAAATTAAGACAATTTGCCTGTAAACGTTTTATATAAATACAATATAGATAGGTCTAAATCCGAGTGTTCACTTGCGTTAATGTTATACTGTATATCATATCGTCCAGCCCTAAAACTTGTATATTTTTTTTTTGTCCGTGTTTATTTAAAAACATCCAATTATGCAGAATATAGTCTGTTCTGTAGCTTTTTGCAGTCTGTAAAAATATGTAGTATCTCAGATTTCTGGTCAAATCTAGTTGTTCAATCGCAAAGCTCTTTCCCGTTTTAGATGTGTTTTGTGTGTTTTTCACAGCATTCACGCTGAAAACAAATGCTGCCGCTCAGTCTTTTTGCCACTTAGTGGGCGTGACCGCATTCACTCGGGCCGACGTGGACGTCATGCACCCTCTATTATTACCTGCTTTACTAATTGAGGCACCATCTTGTGGTTACATAAAAACACAGAAATCCAACAGGACAAACCAAAATGCTTAAAGATAGGACCTTATTAAAAAGTGTATATGTAAAAGCAAAAGAAAAACTAAGCTTGTAAGAAAAAAACATAAATATTTGTTGTTCTTTACATGCTTAGTATGTTATTATTTAGCTTAGATATAATTTGTTAGAGATACTGGAATTTGAATTTCTTAGTTTGTTCTTTGCCAGGTGTTTTTTTAGTTAACCACAAGAGGGGACTTAAACTAGTAAAGCAAACATGGGTAACAATACAGAGGATGGCCTGATGACTGAATAATATCATTAGGATGCCTTGTGATAGTTGAAAACCACTTTTTACACATTTTCATACAAGACAGTGTTCATCTCCAAGGCCCCGATGAAGGTATAAATTTAAATATTGGCTTTGATTCAGCATACATTAATACGTTAATTTAAGTGAAGATGAGCTAATTGATACAAACAAAAACAGCCCTTAAATAACAGAGCAAATAAATAACAGCTTGTTCTTGTGTTATAACTTAAATCTAGACTGTCACACTATATTTCACACACGGGTTGGCCAAAAATATAACATTAGCTCTATTGAACACACACATCTGCAAAAAACACCCTCAAGTCTTCAGTCCAGAAAATAGCATATATTCCATGGCGGTGTAACGAGTGGAAATAAGGTGTGCCCCCTTTAAGAGCTGCACGCGCGCCCTCTTCAACTATCTGCGAAAATCCACTGGAACGTCAGCGCCAAGTTTTTAATGCTGAGCAGAAATCAGCTCTCACAGCCTCAATACGACCATTACGGTGTTAGTTAAAAATGTAAAACTGGCCCTAAATCAGTTGATCAGTTGTCATCATTGATTGACAGCATTTGTCTTGTTTCTTGTATTGACGAACTTGACCAACTACCTATCAGATCTGGGGTGGCCACAGGGGTGGCCAACGAGCTTTCAGGGGTGGCCCTGGCCAATTTTTAGATTTAATCAGTGCGATTTACTGCAATGTCAGAACCAGAACAAAAGTGAATGTTACTTGTTCATATGACATTTTTCAGTGAAGATTATTATGTTGGTCATACTTTCAAAAAAGAATAATCTGTGATTCTGAATGCCAGTATCCGGCGCAGTGACTGACAGCTGCACACTCTCCTCAAACATTGTGTTCATCCGCGCTGTGCCGTGTCAAGGGTGTCAAGTACAACTTGCGTAAAGTTTATAATTCTGCGAATAACTGCAATTGCAGATTTCAAACAGAGATGGCGACAAAGAGGAAAAACTGCGGACTGTAGCTTTAAGTAATTAATTTGCACTTTATTGCATGACATAAGTATTTGATACATCAGAAAAGCAGACCTTAATATTTTGTTCAGAAACCGTTGTTTGCCTTTAGAGATCATACGTTTCCTGTAGTTCTTGACCAGGTTTGCACACTGCAGCAGGGATTTTGGCCCACTCCTCCATACAGACCTTCTCCAGATCCTTCATGCTTCGGGGCTGTCGCTGGGCAATACCGACTTTCAGCTCCCTCCAAAGATTTTCTATTGGGTTCAGGTCTGGAGACTGGCTAGGCCACTCCAGGACCTTGAGATGCTTCTTACGGAGCCACTCCTTGGTTGCCCTGGCTGTGTGTTTGGGGTCGTTGTCATGCTGGAAGACCCAGCCACGACCCATCTTCAATACTCCTACTGAGGGAAGGAGGTTGTTGGCCAAGATCTTGCGATACATGGCCCCATCCATCCTCCCCTAAATATGGTGCAGTCGTCCAGTCCCCTTTGCAAAAAAAGCATAACCAAAGAATTTTGTTTCCACCTCCATGCTTCACGGTTGGGATGGTGTTCTTGGGCTTGTAATCCTTTTTCCTCCAAACACGGCGAGTGGAGTTTAGACCAAAAAGCTCTATTTTTGTCTCATCAGACCACATGACCTTCTCCCATTCCTCCTCTGGATCATCCAGATGGTCATTGGCATACTTCAGACGGGCCTGGACATGCGCTGGCTTGAGCAGGGGGACCTTGCGTGCGCTGCAGGATTTTAATCCATAACGGCGTTGTGTTACTAATGTTTTTATTTCAGACTGTGGTCCCAGCTCTCTTCAGGTCATTGAGCAGGTCCTGCCGTGTAGTTCTGGGCTGATCCCTCACCTTTCTCATGATCATTGATGCCGCACGAGGTGAGATCTTGCATGGAACCCCAGACCGAGGGAGATTGACCATCATCTTGAACTACTTCCATTTTCTAATGATTGCGCCAACTGTTGTTGCCTTCTCACCAAGCTGCTTGCCTATTGTCCTGTAGCCCATCCCAGCCTTGTGCAGGTCTACAATGTTATCCCTGATGTCCCTACACAGCTCTCTGGTCTTGGCCATTGTGGAGAGGTTGGAGTCTGTTTGATTGAGTGTTTGGACAGTTGTCTTTTATACAGGTAACAGGTTCAAACGGATACAGTTAGGTAATAAGTGGAGAACAGGAGGGCTTCTTAAAGAGAAACTAACAGGTCTGTGAGAGCCGGAATTCTTACTGGTTGGTAGGTGATCAAATACTTATGCCATGCAATAAAATGCAAATTAATTACTTAAATCATACAATGTGATTTTCTGGATTTTGTTTTAGATTCCGTCACTGACAGTTGAAGAGTACCTATGATAAGAATTACAGACTTCTACATGCTTTGTAAGTGGGAAAACCTGCAAAATCGGCAGTGTATCAAATACTTGTTCTCCCCACTGTAAGGGCCTTCCTTACAGCCTTTCGTCACTCTCGTCAAACTTGCTGCTGCTCGATCCTTTTTTACTCTTCAACTGATGGGTATTAAGATGAAATTTAATTATATAAAATTATGTAATAAAATTATTAAATGCATGAATTATAATATAATTAATGCAATGTACTTCAATATAATTAGTCGTGTTACAATGAGATATAACTACTTAAAACAGTGGCATAACTTTGTTACAGGGACGCGTTTGTGTGCATTTTGTTGCAGTGAAAAAGTGATGGGGACAATATCGACCCTGGCAAAAAGTAGTGGGGACATGTCCCACCTGAAAATTACGCCTATGTCTTAACACGATTATAAGGCGGTACAGACTAAGTGGTTTTTGCGTACCTATTCCTATATTTTTTTTTCATAAATTTATGATAGATTTTATTACAAAATTTGGTGAATCATGATTTCTTAAAGGGTTAGTTCACCCAAAAAAAATTCTGTCATTAATTACTCACCCTTGTGTTGTCCCAACCCTGTAAGACTTTCGTTCATCTTCGGAACGCAAATTAAGATATTTTTTATTAAATCTGAGAGCTGCCTCAATACAATAACAATTGAAGCCTATGGAGGACTGAGTTCACATAGTGTAACACCGCAGTGCTACGTCAGAACGTGCTAGGCTCACTATTGGCCAGCATCACACTCGACCAGCGTTGGCCAATAGTGAGCCTACGTTCTGACGTAGCACTGCGGCACTGTTACACTACGTTAACTCACTCATGGCCCACACAGTAGAAGATGAAAAGTTGAATAAAGTTGTTATTTTGGGGTTTTTTTGCGCACAAAAAGTATTCTCTTCACTTGCTAAACTTAAGGTTGAGCCACTGTAGTCACTTGGACTATTTTAACAATGTTTTTACTAACTTTCTGGGCCGGCAGGTTTCAATTACAATAGAAGCCTATGAAGGACTTAATGACTAAGCTCTCAGATTTAATCAAAAATATCTTAATTTGTGTTCCGAAGATGAACGGAAGTCTTACGGGGTTGGAGAAACATGAGGGAAAATTGTGAGTCGCAATCTAGGCTAGCTTTTTCATTTTTTTTTTTTTGTTCTGTAGCGGAAAATAGATAAAATGGTTTTTAGAACTTGTCTCAAGTGTTTTTTTTTTGGTGAGACAATTGACAATGAGAGAACTGATGAGCACGAGCAGCTGACACTGAGCATGCGTGTACTACCAAACGTACAGGTACAGCCACGGTCGCTGTGGCCAGGTGGTACTTATAGCATAGGGGGCGGGACTAGGGCTGGGTTTCGATTCAAATTTCAAGATTCGATTCCGATTCTCAAGATCTTGAATCGATTATCATCATTCGATCCGATCTGATCTTTGAGATTTAGATCAGTGTTTTTGAAAAAAGCATTTTTTTTTCAGCTGTTACCTGAATTACAGGACTGTATGCAACATATTGATACTATTATTATAGACATTCAACGGAGTATGGATGGTTGTAAAGAACAATCCCCCTTCCACAGTGTTGATACAACTGCTTTCACAAACTTGCACTGGTGTAGACGACAGGACGCAGAGGTATATCAGCAGCAGTAGTAGGGCTGACGCGATATCCGCAATCTTGTAGTACCACACACTGACAAGTCAACCACAAAGGATTGCAAGTAACCGCAGCAATATTCACGTTTTTTTATAAGGCTATACCCTTCTTGTTTTGAACTTCATGCATGTGTATTGAATGTTGAACAAGTTCATAATGATAACAAGACTGTTTATCATGGTGATTTGTAGCCTACGGCTTCTCACAGACAGTGAATGAGATCGGCAGTGCGCGTGCGATTACCTGCGTCTGTCTTTGAAGTCATATTCGTGGAAAGGTTGCAGTGTAAAAGGAAAGCAAATTTTATTGTCGTATAGTCCTTTTAACGTTCATGTCACGGAAATGCACCTCAGCAGCAGCGCTGGCCAGCTTCCCACAGCGCGAGGAAGCCGCGGGAAAATAAAATCAGCGAGTCGCGCATTGAATCAATGCCATATTGGTCTTTAATAAATGAAGCATTTTCAGCGTTACCCATGCGACGCATTGCTGCTTAGCTGAGCCTTGAAAAGTGGAACTCAAAGTTAAAAATAATTAACACCTTGTTTCATTAACTCTTTTAATGAATCAGCTTTTCTGAACGTGTTCGTTGAATGAACGGTTTAGTGACTCACTCAAAGTCCGTTGTCGTAACAATGTGCGCGCTGAGTGAAAGCCTTTCAATGCGCATAGGGATCTCCCAGTCGCAGCAAGTTAAAGTTCACAGGGAAAATGTAAGCCTATTATTAAATCGATCCTCTGAGTTACGGATCGATCTTTAGACATTTATATGAAAATCGATTCAGAATTGGTGAATCGATTTTTTTCAACACAGCTCTAGGCGGGACTCTTCAGATTCTAGAGAGCATTTGATTGGACAGAAGATGTGATGAAAAGCTGAAGTCCACGGTGACGCCATAAACATCCGTGATCCATTTTAGCGGAAGTGAGAGACCGTAAGTTGAATGCTTATATCTCCTAAATGTGAATTTTGTCATTGTTTTGGAACACACCAGCTTATTTATAACATTAAGGCTAACATATTCATCCTAAGAGCAAAATTATTTTTTCACCCTATGATGTCATTTTCCATCATGAGAATTTTCATGAAATGCAAAGGCTCCAGGCTCCGGTGCACATCGTCTTATCACCTATAGCCCATTGTAGTGTGTCTTGGCCAAGGGGAGATCAGAGACATCTTTTTTTTTTTTTTTTTTATCATATTAGCCTTAAATCTTTTTCCTTTTCTTTTTTTTTTTTATTTAATTTTTTGGGGGATTATTTTATTATTATTACTATTTAGTTCGTTTTTATAATTTCTGTTAAGTTATTTCCACTTACACACCCAGTAATACATGCGCGCACACACACACACAACGTTTATCTGTTATTTTCATATTTACATATTAAATGTATATGTATGAGACCCTTATGTTTTTTGTTGTTATAATAAAAAAAAAAAAAGTCATGAAAATCATCTACAGACCATGCTGGCAAAAAGTTATCAAAAGTTTTTTGATTAACCCAGCCATTTTCAAAGCGCACAAACTAATTCGATGAAGAGAACACCAAATTGGACTTGAGGCTAGTCCTCCGCAATGCTTCAGCATAATCAGGTCATGCTTGTGATGATGTGCCAAGTTTGGTCTGAGGCTACATGCAGCATTTCGGCACAGTACCACCTACTGGTCAGAAGATATGAAAAATAGCGTTATTTGCTTATAACTTATGAATGATTTGATAAACCTAGTCTCTTCTAATTTCAGTGCATCATGCTGATTTGAATGTACTTAATTGTCCCATATAGACTATTTTGGGCGTCTGCCATTTTGAATTTTGTCAAATTCTGTATTTTAAGAACAAATTAAAGTATTACTCGTATTACTATTATAAACTCAGTATGTGTCTTCAGGACTATGCACCGAAGGTACTCAAAGTTTTGAGAGTGCCAACTTGTGGTCAAAAGTTATAATGAAATTTCCAAAAATGCTAATAACTTTAATCTATCAAGAAAAGTTTAATTAAAATAGGCAAAATTAATACTTTGGTCATGCTGAGAACAATGATCCCAATAATGCCATTTGCTCAAGTTGCTGGCCGACATTCAGAATTTTTGCAAACATACTTTTTTTTTCAGCCATTTTGATTTAAATCATCTAAAAACGTCTTTAATTGCTTATTGCTGCTGTTTTTCTGAAGCTCCCAGCCATGCTTGCATGTTACATTGTTCCTTTTTGTGCGTGGCCCAAATGTATTCCGAAAAGTATTCAGCCGATAGCATCGTTTCAAGCACAGGATTGCTGTAGAAAATTAATATAGATTTTTAATAGTGCTGTGCAAGTTAACGCATTTATTAATTAATGCTGACAATTTTTTTTTTTTTTTTTTTTATCGCGCGTTAACGCAGTTTTTTTTTTTATTATTATTATTTTGAAAGTCCGTTGCTCACTGGCTCTGAATACACATAGGCCTACAGTCAAACCATGATCACAGGAGGGGTGGGATGTTGGTCAGCCAGCAAATAACCCACCCAAACAAGCAGTAGAGGGGCTTTGGCAGGTTCTCTCAGGTGAACAAAGGGAGACAGCGCTCCGCGAGTGAATGACAGGCGCTCTATGGATAGTAACCATGGCAACGGCTTCTGCGCGCTACGCAGCTGTAGTCTTTTTAACTTAAAATTATACATAACTTTACCTGATAGGCCTGCGTTTAGTTTAGCGGGGATGCTCTGCCATGTGAATTCCCTCCTGTTGATGTCCTGATAACTTTAGATTCTGGAAACTCACAAACAGCGAGCCGAGAATCAGTCTCTCTTCCAATGATTTGTGCTGCGCGTCGTGTACAAAAAGTTAGACAATTCAACGTCGGCAACGCGCGGGCGCGTGCGTGAGGCGAGCATGACCGCAACAGTTTCACAGGAACGCACCCGCTTGTCGCTGCACCTGTGCTTGACCACTCACCTCACTCTGATTTATAATTCTGCGTCGGACCAACGCTATAGACTACGCGTTGGTTTTCATTATATATCTGCGTCGTTGTCCGCGTTGACGCGCAATTACACATGCAGAGGGAGTGTGAAACCCGGGGAGCGGTTCTAGCAATCACAGCGCTTGCGGTACGCGTAGAATTGACGTTACATTTTTGGAGAGATGCACGGGTACGCGCGCTACACAGCTACGGCGTGAGTTCGACGCAGAAGTATAAATTGGGCTTTACCTCTGTTTAATGTAATCTTACGTGGGAAACCATGGCATGCCATGACCAAACCTAAGCTGCTATCAGAGAAGTAACGTTGGTCGACTTATATCTGTAGTAGTGATCATGACCCTTTTAGACTGTTTCTGCTGCTCCCTGATACAAGATACCTGTTCAGAAAAAAAAGAAAACTGGACTCGTTTTAACAAGCTAGCTTAAAAGTAATGCCCTGGCAGTGGCAAATAGCTTTGTTTAAATATTTGATTTGATTACATTAATGTTTAAGTTGAGATTTACAAGAAATATCTGATTGATACTGTGTAAAGGGAATACTGCTGGTATAAAAGCACCTTATTTGTTTAAAGTTTTTGCAAACCACATGTTATTGCACTTTTGTAGCAGTACATTTAAATCAAAAGTGCGCAATACAGTACTTTAGAATTCATTCAATTTTGCGCGTAACAATGCGATTAATCACAAAAATCATGCGATTAATCGCGATTAAATTTTTTTAATCGTTGCCCAGCACTAATTTTTAATCATTCAAATTAGGTCAACCGATATTTAGGTTTGACCGTACATGCCGATAACCGATTATTCAACCGATATTTTTTTAAATGGATACTGGATTAAAAACAAACGTAACACTCCAAGTAAAACAGTGCTAAACTGAAATGTGCTATATGAAATAAATATATAAATATGAATATATTAAAATGAAGTTCTACAGAAAATAATTTAAACATTAAAATATTACAGGTCAAATGTGTTTCTTTAGCTATAACCTAAAAACATATGTAAATTTTATAGGTAACACTTTGCAAGTCTCATTTGTTAAGGATGTATTGGTTAGCTTTCATGAACCATATGCATTTTACAATGTTTTTACTGCATGTATAAATATTTGAGCAATACAAGTGTACCTTGATAATTCCTGTTAGTTTATAGTACATCAACTAAGGTAATAACAGATCAAATAAATTAAAACTCAATTTAAAATGTAATAGTAAATGTTAGTCAAATCCAAAGAGTCATGCTTAAATATGGCCAAATTTAAATATATGCAAAGGCCAGAGCATTAAAATTACATAAATGTAGACATTAAATGTATTGTCTCTCACTTTATCTGCTTCTATTTTAGAACACTTGATGATAATCTAATCAAAATAACAATGTATTGTAGTGATAAATCAGAAACATTCGATTTCAATTTTATTTGTTTGTTTCAGTCGTCTGGATGGACATATCAATGAAAGCAATCACGTCACTAGCTTTAAATATACAACTTTGCCTGCTAATGAATGCATAAGTGACCATCTGGATGTAAACTAATGTAAATAGATGGTAACAATTGCGACATAAATCCTTTTGGGTCAGGTTTGCGTGTATTTTTGTCACCGGAAATAATATTGGTGTGGATTTTTGCCAATAACAATAGTTCCACAATCAAATATCGGTACCGATATATCGGCAAAACCGAGGAATTGGTCGACCTCTACTTAAAATACAATTCACTCTGTAAATAAAACTTGCCAACATCTGTGTATACAAGAGACTGAATGATGACTGAACAGACTAAAGCTGACTATCTGTAATATGTGCAGTGAAGCCTGACGCTGAACTGCCCGAACCTCCAGTGGAGCCTACCGCCGAACCTCCAGTGAAGCCTTCCGGTGACCCGCCCAAGCCTCCAGTGAAGCCTGCCGGCGAACTGCCCAAGCCACCAGTGACACCTGGTGCTAAACTGCCTGAGCCTCCATTGCAGCCTGTCAGCGAACTGCCCGAGCCTCCAGTGGAGCCTGACACCGAACTGCCAAAGCAACCAGTGACCCCTGCTGCCGAGCCTCCCGTGAAGCCTGTCGGCGAATCGCCCGAGTCTCCAGTGAAGCCTGCCACTGAACTACTCAAGCCACCAGTGACCGCTGCCGCCAAGCCTCCATTGAAACCGGTTGGTGAACTGTCCAAGCCTCCAGTGACGCCTGCTGCTGAACTGCCTGAGCCTCCAGTGAATCCTGGCACCAAACTTTCCCAGCCACCGATGCCAGCTGCCGAGCCTCTAGTGAAGCCTGCCACACAACTGCCCAAGCCACCAGTGACACCTGCTGCTGAACTGCCTGAGCCTCCAGTGAAGCCTGCCTCTGAATTGCTCAAGCCACCAGTGACTCCTGCCGCAGAGCCTCCAGTGAACCCTGCCACTGAACTGCTCAAGCCACCAGTGATTCCTGCCGCAGAGCCTCCAGTGAAGCCTCTCGACAAACTGCCCAAGCCACCAGTGACACCTGCTGCTGAACTGCCTGAGGCTCCAGTGCAGCCTGCCACTGAACTGCTCAAGCCACCAGTGACTCCTGCCGCAGGGTCTCCAGTGAAGCCACTCGACAAACTGCCCAAGCCACCAGTGACTCCTGCCGCAGAGCCTCCAGTGAAGCCTGCCACTGAACTGCTCAAGCCACCAGTGACTCCTGCCGCAGAGCCTCCAGTGAAGCCTGCCACTGAAGTGCTCAAGCCACCAGTGACTCCTGCCGCAGAGCCTCCAGTTAAGCCTGACACCGAACTGCCAAAGCCACCATCGACCCCTGCCGCAGAGCCTCCCGTGAAGCCTGTTGAAGAACTGCCCAAGCCGCCAGTGACTCCTGCCGTCGAGCCTCCATTGAAGCCTGTTGGAGAACTGCCCAAGCCACCTGTGACACCTGCTGCTGAATTGCCTCAGCCTCCAGTGACTCCTGCTGCAGAGCCTCCCGTGAAGCCTGACGGTGAACCCAATTCTCCAGTGAAGCCTGACACTGAACTGCCCAAGCCACCAGTGACGCCTGCCCCCGAGCCTCCCGTGAAGCCTGTCGGTGAACCCAAGCCTCCAGTGAAGCCTGACACCGAACTGCCCCAGCCACCAGTGACCCCTGCCTCTGAACTGCCTCCATTGAAGCCTGCCAGTGAACTGGCCGAACCTCCAGTGAAGACTGGCAGCGAACTGCCCAAGCCACCAGTGACCCCTGCCTCGGAACTGCCTCCATTGAAGCCTGCCAGTGAACTGGCCGAACCTCCAGTGAAGACTGGCAGCGAACTGCCCAAGCCACCAGTGACGCCTGCCCCCGAGCCTCCCGTGAAGCCTGTCGGTGAACCGAAGCCTCCAGTGAAGTCTGACACCGAACTGCCCAAGCCACCAGTGACGCCTGCCTCTGAACTGCCTCCATTGGAGCCTGCCAGTGAACTGGCCGAACCTCCAGTGAAGACTGGCAGCGAACTGCCCAAGCCACCAGTGACGCCTGCCCCCGAGCCTCCCATGAAGCCTGTCGGTGAACCGAAGCCTCCAGTGAAGCCTGACACCGAACTGCCCAAGCCACCAGTGACACCTGCTGATGAACTGCCTGAGTCTCCAGTGAAGCCTGCCTCTGAATTGCTCAAGCCACCAGTGACTCCTGCCGCAGAGCCTCAAGTGAAGCCTGCCACTGAACTGCTCAAGCCACCAGTGACTCCTGCCGCAGAGCCTCCAGTGAAGCCTGCCACTGAACTGCTCAAGCCACCAGTGACTCCTGCCGCAGAGCCTCCAGTGAAGCCTCTCGACAAACTGCCCAAGCCACCAGTGACACCTGCTGCTGAACTGCCTGAGCCTCCAGTGAAGCCTGCCACTGAACTGCTTAAGCCACCAGTGAAGCCTGCCACCGAATTGCTCAAGCCACCAGTGACTCCTGCCGCAGAGTCTCCAGTGAAGCCACTCGACAAACTGCCCAAGCCACCAGTGACACCTGCTGCTGAACTGCCTGAGCCTCCAGTGAAGCCTGCCACTGAAGTGCTCAAGCCACCAGTGACTCCTGCCGCAGAGCCTCCAGTGAAGCCTGCCACTGAAGTGCTCAAACCACCAGTGACGCCTGCCTCTGAACTGCCTCAATTGAAGCCTGCCAATGAACTGGCCGAACCTCCAGTGAAGACTGGCAGCGAACTGCCCAAGCCACCAGTGACGCCTGCCCCCGAGCCTCCCGTGAAGCCTGTCGGTGAACCCAAGCCTCTAGTGAAGCCTGACACCGAACTGCCTCAGCCACCAGTGATGCCTGCCTCTGAACTACCTGCCAGTGAACTGGCCGAACCTCCAGTGAAGCCTGGCAGCAAACTGCCCAAGCCGCCAGTGACACCTGCTGCTGAACTGCCTGAGCCTCCAGTGAAGCCTGCCACTGCACTGCTCAAGCCACCAGTGAAGCCTGCCACCGAATTGCTCAAGCCACCAGTGACGCCTGCCTATGAACTGCCTCCATTGAAGCCTGCCAGTGAACTGGCCGAACCTCCAGTGAAGCCTGCCTCTGAATTGCTCAAGCCACCAGTGACTCCTGCCGCAGAGCCTCCAGTGAAGCCTACCACTGAACTGCTCAAGCCACCAGTGACTCCTGCCGCAGAGCCTCCAGTGAAGCCTGCCACTGAACTGCTCAAGCCACCAGTGACTCCTGCCGCAGAGCCTCCAGTGAAGCCTGCCACTGAAGTGCTCAACCCACCAGTGACTCCTGCCGCAGAGCTTCCCGTGAAGCCTGTTGAAGAACTGCCCAAGCCGCCAGTGACTCCTGCCGCAGAGCTTCCCGTGAAGCCTGTTGAAGAACTGCCCAAGCCGCCAGTGACTCCTGCCGTCGAGCCTCCATTGAAGCCTGTTGGAGAACTGCCCAAGCCACCAGTGACTCCTGCCGCAGAGCCTCCCGTGAAGCCTGACGGTGAACCCAATTCTCCAGTGAAGCCTGACACTGAACTGCCCAAGCCACCAGTGACGCCTGGCCCCGAGCCTCCCGTGAAGCCTGTCGGTGAACCCAAGCCTCCAGTGAAGCCTGACACCGAACTGCCCCAGCCACCAGTGACGCCTGCCTCTGAACTGCCTCCATTGAAGCCTGCCAGTGAACTGGCCGAACCTCCAGTGAAGACTGGCAGCGAACTGCCCAAGCCACCAGTGACGCCTGCCTCTGAACTGCCTCCATTGAAGCCTGCCAGTGAACTGGCCGAACCTCCAGTGAAGACTGGCAGCGAACTGCCCAAGCCACCAGTGACGCCTGCCCCCGAGCCTCCCGTGAAGCCTGTCGGTGAACCGAAGCCTCCAGTGAAGCCTGACACCGAACTGCCCAAGCCACCAGTGACACCTGCTGATGAACTGCCTGAGTCTCCAGTGAAGCCTGCCACTGAATTGCTCAAGCCACCAGTGACTCCTGCCGCAGAGCCTCCAGTGAAGCCTCTCGACAAACTGCCCAAGCCACCAGTGACACCTGCTGCTGAACTGCCTGAGCCTCCAGTGAAGCCTGCCACTGAACTGCTCAAGCCACCAGTGAAGCCTGCCACCGAATTGCTCAAGCCACCAGTGACTCCTGCCGCAGAGTCTCCAGTGAAGCCACTCGACAAACTGCCCAAGCCACCAGTGTCTCCTGCCGCAGAGCCTCCAGTGAAGCCTGCCACTGAAGTGCTCAAGCCACCAGCGACGCCTGCCTCTGAACTACCTCAATTGAAGCCTGCCAGTGAACTGGCCGAACAGCCAGTGAAGACTGGCAGCGATCTGCCCAAGCCACCAGTGACGCCTGCCTCCGAGCCTCCCGTGAAGCCTGTCGGTGAACCCAAGCCTCTAGTGAAGCCTGACACCGAACTGCCCCAGCCACCAGTGACGCCTGCCTCTGAACTACCTGCCAGTGAACTGCCCAAGCCGCCAGTGACACCTGCTGCTGAACTGCCTGAGCCTCCAGTGAAGCCTGCCACTGCACTGCTCAAGCCACCAGTGAAGCCTGCCACCGAATTGCTCAAGCCACCAGTGACGCCTGCCCCCGAGCCTCCCGTGAAGCCTGTCGGTGAACCCAAGCCTCTAGTGAAGCCTGACACCGAACTGCCCAAGCTACCAGTGACGCCTGCCTCTGAACTAACTGCCAGTGAACTGGCCGAACCTCCAGTGAAGCCTGGCAGCAAACTGCCCAAGCCGCCAGTGACACCTGCTACTGAACTGCTCAAGCCACCAGTGACTCCTGCCGCAGAGCCTCCAGTGAAGCCTCTCGACAAACTGCCCAAGCCACCAGTGACACCTGCTGCTGAACTGCCCCAGCCACTAGTGACGCCTGCCTCTGAACTAACTGCCAGTGAACTGGCCGAACCTCCAGTGAAGCCTGGCAGCAAACTGCCCAAGCCGCCAGTGACACCTGCTACTGAACTGCTCAAGCCACCAGTGACTCCTGCCGCAGAGCCTCCAGTGAAGCCTCTCGACAAACTGCCCAAGCCACCAGTGACACCTGCTGCTGAACTGCCTGAGCCTCCAGTGAAGCCTGCCACTGAACTGCTCAAGCCACCAGTGACTCCTGCCGCAGAGCCTCCAGTGAAGCCTGCCACTGAAGTGCTCAAGCCACAAGTGACTCCTGCCGCAGTGCCTCCAGTGAAGCCTGTCGACGAACTGCCCGAACCTCCAGTTAAGCCTGACACCGAACTGCCCAAGCCACCAGTGACGCCTGGCCCCGAGCCTCCCGTGAAGCCTGTCGGTGAATCCAAGCCTCCAGTGAAGCCTGACACCGAACTGCCCAAGCCACCAGTGACACCTGCTGCTGAACTGCCTGAGCCTCCAGTAAAGCCTGCCACTGAACTGCTCAAGCCACCAGTGACTCCTGCCGCAGAGCCTCCAGTGAAGCCTGCCACTGAAGTGCTCAAGCCACAAGTGACTCCTGCCGCAGAGCCTCCCGTGAAGCCTGACGGTGAACCCAATTCTCCAGTGAAGCCTGACACTGAACTGCCCAAGCCACCAGTGACTCCTGGCCCCGAGCCTCCCGTGAAGCCTGTCGGTGAACCCAAGCCTCCAGTGAAGCCTGACACCGAACTGCCCAAGCCACCAGTGAAGCCTGACACAGAACTGCCCAAGCCACCAGTGACGCCTGCCTCTGGACTGCCTCCATTGAAGCCTGCCAGTGAACTGGCTGAACCTCCAGTGAAGCCTGGCAGCAAACTGCCCAAGCCGCCAGTGACTCCTGCCGCTGAGCCTCCATTGAAGCCTGTTGGAGAACTGCCCAAGCCACCAGTGACGCCTGCCCCCGAGCCTCCCGTGAAGCCTGTCGGTGAACCGAATCCTCCAGTGAAGCCTGACACCGAACTGCCCAAGCCACCAGTGATGCCTGGCTCTGAACTACTCAAGCCACCAGTGACCGCTGCCGCAAAGCCTCCATTGAAACCGGTTGGTGAACTGTCCAAGCCTCCAGTGACGCCTGCTGCTGAACTGACTGAGCCTCCATTGAATCCTGGCACCAAACTTTCCCAGCCACCGATGCCAGCTGCCGAGCCTCTAGTGAAGCCTGCCACACAACTGCCCAAGCCACCAGTGACACCTGCTGCTGAACTGCCTGAGCCTCAAGTGAAGCCTGCCTCTGAATTGCTCAAGCCACCAGTGACTCCTGCCGCAGAGCCTCCAGTGAAGCCTGCCACTGAACTGCTCAAGCCACCAGCGACTCCTGCCGCAGAGCCTCCAGTGAAGCCTCTCGACAAACTGCCCAAGCCACCAGTGACACCTGCTGCTGAACTGCCTGAGCCTCCAGTGAAGCCTGCCACTGAAGTGCTCAAGCCACCAGTGACTCCTGCCGCAGAGCCTCCAGTGAAGCCTGCCACTGAAGTGCTCAACCCACCAGTGACTCCTGCCGCAGAGCCTCCAGTGAAGCCTGTCGACGAACTGCCCGAACCTCCAGTTAAGCCTGACACCGAACTGCCAAAGCCACCATCGACCCCTGCCGCAGAGCTTCCCGTGAAGCCTGTTGAAGAACTGCCCAAGCCACCAGTGACACCTGCTGCTGAATTGCCTCAGCCTCCAGTGACTCCTGCCGCAGAGCCTCCCGTGAAGCCTGACGGTGAACCCAATTCTCCAGTGAAGCCTGACACTGAACTGCCCAAGCCACCAGTGACGCCTGGCCCCGAGCCTCCCGTGAAGCCTGTCGGTGAACCCAAGCCTCCAGTGAAGCCTGACACCGAACTGCCCCAGCCACCAGTGACGCCTGCCTCTGAACTGCCTCCATTGAAGCCTGCCAGTGAACTGGCCGAACCTCCAGTGAAGACTGGCAGCGAACTGCCCAAGCCACCAGTGACGCCTGCCTCTGAACTGCCTCCATTGAAGCCTGCCAGTGAACTGGCCAAACCTCCAGTGAAGACTGGCAGCGAACTGCCCAAGCCACCAGTGACGCCTGCCTCTGAACTGTCTCCATTGAAGCCTGCCAGTGATCTGGCCGAACCTCCAGTGAAGACTGGCAGCGAACTGCCCAAGCCACCAGTGACGCCTGCCCCCGAGCCTCCCGTGAAGCCTGTCGGTGAACCGAAGCCTCCAGTGAAGCCTGACACCGAACTGCCCAAGCCACCAGTGACTCCTGCCGCAGAGCCTCCAGTGAAGCCTCTCGACAAACTGCCCAAGCCACCAGTGACACCTGCTGCTGAACTGCCTGAGCCTCCAGTGAAGCCTGCCACTGAACTGCTCAAGCCACCAGTGAAGCCTGCCACCGAATTGCTCAAGCCACCAGTGACTCCTGCCGCAGAGCCTCCAGTGAAGCCTGCCACTGAAGTGCTCAAGCCACCAGTGACGCCTGCCTCTGAACTACCTCAATTGAAGCCTGCCAGTGAACTGGCCGAACAGCCAGTGAAGACTGGCAGCGAACTGCCCAAGCCACCAGTGACGCCTGCCTCCGAGCCTCCCGTGAAGCCTGCCACTGAAGTGCTCAAGCCACCAGTGACGCCTGCCTCTGAACTACCTCAATTGAAGCCTGCCAGTGAACTGGCCGAACAGCCAGTGAAGACTGGCAGCGAACTGCCCAAGCCGCCAGTGACACCTGCTGCTGAACTGCCTGAGCCTCCAGTGAAGCCTGCCACTGCACTGCTCAAGCCACCAGTGAAGCCTGCCACCGAATTGCTCAAGCCACCAGTGACGCCTGCCCCCGAGCCTCCCGTGAAGCCTGTCGGTGAACCCAAGCCTCTAGTGAAGCCTGACACCGAACTGCCCAAGCCACCAGTGACACCTGCTGCTGAACTGCCCCAGCCACCAGAGACGCCTGCCTCTGAACTAACTGCCAGTGAACTGGCCGAACCTCCAGTGAAGCCTGGCAGCAAACTGCCCAAGCCGCCAGTGACACCTGCTACTGAACTGCTCAAGCCACCAGTGACTCCTGCCGCAGAGCCTCCAGTGAAGCCTCTCGACAAACTGCCCAAGCCACCAGTGACACCTGCTGCTGAACTGCCTGAGCCTCCAGTGAAGCCTGCCACTGAACTGCTCAAGCCACCAGTGACTCCTGCCGCAGAGCCTCCAGTGAAGCCTGTTGAAGAACTGCCCAAGCCACCAGTGACTCCTGCCGCAGAGCCTCCAGTGAAGCCTGTTGAAGAACTGCCCAAGCCACCAGTGAAGCCTGCCACTGAACTGCTCAAGCCACCAGTGACTCCTGCCGCAGAGCCTCCAGTGAAGCCTGCCACTGAAGTGCTCAAGCCACAAGTGACTCCTGCCGCAGTGCCTCCAGTGAAGCCTGTCGACGAACTGCCCGAACCTCCAGTTAAGCCTGACACCGAACTGCCCAAGCCACCAGTGACGCCTGGCCCCGAGCCTCCCGTGAAGCCTGTCGGTGAACCCAAGCCTCCAGTGAAGCCTGACACCGAACTGCCCAAGCCACCAGTGACACCTGCTGCTGAACTGCCTGAGCCTCCAGTAAAGCCTGCCACTGAACTGCTCAAGCCACCAGTGACTCCTGCCGCAGAGCCTCCAGTGAAGCCTGCCACTGAAGTGCTCAAGCCACAAGTGACTCCTGCCGCAGAGCCTCCCGTGAAGCCTGACGGTGAACCCAATTCTCCAGTGAAGCCTGACACTGAACTGCCCAAGCCACCAGTGACGCCTGGCCCCGAGCCTCCCGTGAAGCCTGTCGGTGAACCCAAGCCTCCAGTGAAGCCTGCCACTGAATTGCTCAAGCCACCAGTGACTCCTGCCGCAGAGCCTCCAGTGAAGCCTCTCGACAAACTGCCCAAGCCACCAGTGACACCTGCTGCTGAACTGCCTGAGCCTCCAGTGAAGCCTGCCACTGAACTGCTCAAGCCACCAGAGAAGCCTTCCACTGTACTGCCTCCATTGAAGCCTGCCAGCGAACTGCCCAAGCTTCCTGTGAAGATTGGCACTGAACTTTCCAAGCCACCAGTGACTCCTGCCGCCGAGCCTCCATTGAAGCCTGTTGGAGAACTGCCCAAGCCACCAGTGACGCCTGCCGCCGAGCCTCCCGTGAAGCCTGTCGGCGACCCCAAGCCTTCAGTGAAACCTGCCACTGAACTGCCCAAGTCACCAGTGACGCCTGCCGTAGAGCCTCCAGTGAAGCCTGCTGGCAAACTGCCGGAACCTCCAGTGATGACTGGTAGCCAACTGCCGAATCATCCCATGACGCCTGCCGCAGAACCTCCCTTGAAGCCTGTCGGTGAACTGCCCAAGTCACCAGTGACGGCTGCCGCTGAACTGCCTTCATTGAAGCCTGCCGGCGAACTGCCCGAACCTCCAGTGATGACTGGTAGCGAACTGCCGAATCCTCCCGTGACGACTGCCGCAGAACCTCCCGTGACGCCTACCGCAGAACCTCCCTTGAAGCCTGTCGGTGAACTGCCCAAGCCACCAGTGACGCCTGCCTCCGAGCCTCCATGGCAACCTGTTTGTGAACTGCCCAAGTCACCAGTGACGCCTGCTGCTGTACTGCCTGAGCCTCCAGTGAATTCTGCTGGCGAGCCTCCAGTGAAGCCTGCTAGCGAAATGCCTGAGTATCCATTGAAGTCTGTCGACGAACTGCCCAAGCCTGCCGGCGTGCCACATGAGCCTCCCATGAAGCCTGTCAGCGAACTGCCCGAGCTTCTATTGAAGCCTTCCGGCGAGCCTCCAGTGAAGCCAGCCACCGAGTTGCTCAAGCCACCAGTGACGCCAAATGCCAAGCCACCAGTGAAGCCTGCCGCCGAGCCTCCATTGAAATCTGTCGGCGAACCGCCCGAGGTTCCAGTGACACCTGCCGCCGAACCCCCTAAGCCTCCAGTGACGCTTTGTACTGAACTGTACAAGCCTCCAGTAAAGCCTGCCCCCAAGCCTTCAGTGATGCTTGCGGCCATACTGCTCAAGCCTCCAGTGAAGCCTGCCCTGAAGTCTCTGGTGAAGCCTGCCCCGAAGTCTCCAGTGAAGCTTACCGTTAAACGCCCCAAGCCTCCAGTGAAACCTGCCCCTGAGCCTCCAGTGATGCTTGCTTCCATACTGCTGAAGCCTCCAGTGAAGCCTGCCACCATACTGCTCAAGCCTCCAGTGAAGCTTGCCGCCGAACACCCTAAGCCTCCAGTGACGTTTACTACTGAACTGCCCAAGCCTCCAGTGAAGCCTGCCCCCAAGCTTCCAGTGATGCTTGCCAACATACTGCTCAAGCCTCAAGTGAAGCCTGCCCCGAAGCTTGCTGCTGAACTGCCCAAGCCTCCAGCTAAGCCTGTCCCCAAGCCTCCAGCGATGCTTGCCAACATACTGCTCAAGCCTCCAGTGAAGCCTGCCCAAAAGTTTACTGCTGAACTGCCCAAGCCTCCAGTGAAGCCTACCCCCAAGCCTCCAGTAAAGCTTTCTTCTGAACCCCCCAAGCCTCCAGTGAAGATTTCTGCTGAACCCCCCAAGCCTCCAGTGAAGATTTCTGCTGAACCCCCCAAGACTCCAGTGAAGCTTGCTGCCAAACCTCCCAAGCCTCTAGTGAAGCTTGCCCCTGAAATGCCCAAGCCTCCGGTGAAGCCTACCCCCAAGCCACCAGTGAAGCTTGCTGCCGAATCCCCCAAGCCTCCAGTGAAGCTGGCCACCGAACCTCCCAAGCCTCCACTGAAGCCTGCCCCCAAGCCTCCAGTGAAGCTTGCTGCCGAACCCCCCAAGCCTCCAGTGAAGCTGGCCACCGAACCCCCCAAGCCTCCACTGAAGCCTGCCCCCAAGCCTCCAGTGAAGCTTGCTGCCGAACCCCCCAAGCCTCCAGTGAAGCTGGCCACCGAACCGCCAAAACATCCAGTGAAGCTTGTTGGCAAACCCCCCAAGCCTCTATTGAAGCTTGCCGCCAAACTATTCAAGCCTCTATTGAAGACTGCCCCTAAGCCTCCAGTGAAGCTTGCCGCCGAACCGGCCATACCTGCAGTGAAGCTTGGCACCGAACCGCCCAATCCTCCAGTGAAGCTTGCCGGTGAACCGCCCAATCCTCCAGTAAAGCATGCCACCAAATCGCCCAAGCCTCCATTGAAGACTGCCCCCAAGACTCCAGGGAAGCTTGCTGCCGAACCCCCCAAGACTCCAGGGAAGCTTGCTGCCGAACCGCCCAAGCCTCCTGTGAAGCTTGTCGCCGAACCCCCCAAGACTCCAGGGAAGCTTGCTGCCGAACCGCCCAAGCCTCCTGTGAAGCTTGTCGCCGAACCCCCCAAGACTCCAGGGAAGCTTGCCACGGAACTGCCCAAGCCTCCAGTGAAGCTTGCCACCAAACCCTCCAAGACTCCAGTGAAGCTTGCTGCCAAAATGTTCAAGCCTCCATTGAAGCCTGCCCCCAAGCCTCCAGTAAAGCTTGCCGCCGAACCCTCCAAGACTCCAGGGAAGCTTAACGCTGAACAGTCCAAGCCTCCAGTGAAGCTTGACACCGAACCGCCCATGTCTCCAGTTAAGTTTGCCCCCAATCCTCCAGTGAAGCTTGCTGGTGAACCCCGCAAGCCTCTATTGAAGCTTGCCTCCAAACTGTTCAAGCCTACATTGAAGCCTGCCTCCAGTGAAGCTTTCCACTGATCCGCCCAAGCCCATTTTGCATAACACATAGCTTACTGGCGTTCTTCTACTGATCAATTCAGTGCTTTATTCATATACCATGGTTTCTCTGTTGTCACCAAATAAATCTGTTTAATAAGATCCCTTTCTATGTGGGGCTTATTTTTCCCATGAAAAAAATCTGTATTGAAGAGTTTGTTTTTGGTATACCAGGGTTCCCCAAGACCCAAACACTCAAAACGTCTTGCAACGAAATACCTCTGTTTCCATTCTCACCAGGAGCTTGGCAGAAAAAGGTTCAAAACAATTGTCAGCAAAAAACATGACCGTGATGGGAAAGCTTTGAACCAAGCAACCAGAAATTAAACAATGTAGGGGGGTGCTAATGTGTGAAGAGAAATGTAGGTATGTTGTCAATAAGCAAGTCATGAAGTAACCAAAAAGTGCCGCTAAGTTACATAATGTGTTAACTGGGTAAGATTTTCATGCAGGTATGCTGTTCGTTCTATTCATCGGGAGCAGTTTTCATAGGTTTCATTAACCAGATTGTGTTCCAATGTACCATCCACGGTACACTAAATAGTTTTGCGCGGTAACTTCGTGACGTACAACAACTCAAATTAAAAGTTAAACGTCACATATCTTTGGAAAGCTGAGATTCGAACGATCTCAGCCATTTTAATATACATTTAACACGGCAGGTACAATCATAGTCTTTGTCAGACCATCAACAACCAAATAATCTACTACAAATATGAAGTCACCTATAAAGCCTCCTGTTAGTCCACTGATCCATAACATTACAACAAAAATGGTTTTGTTACACTGTAAAGGGTCCAGACAATCCAATTCGGTTAAATATTTAGTTTATAACACAATTATATCAATAAACATCCACGGAATATAGTAGTATCATTTCAAGTTAGCCGACAGAGCCATCCCATCGTTGACGCATTCTGTTGGTGTAGATTATTTTCACATGGAAACATTACAGATTTTTTTATGGCAAAATGGCCGCTGATCCCTGAATTTTTGATTGACCGCTCATTTGAGCCAATCGGTTCATGCAAGAGATGTCACTAGGCAGCAATAGCCAAGCAGTGCCCAGTATGGGGGATGGTACCTCCCTCTCTTTGATGGACAGTAGATTGATCCAGAGTTTGCAAATGACTGGCTTATTTTATAGCCAATGAACTTCTGAAAAGATTGATATGCAGTTTTAGTGGGACGAATCAACATATTCACCACAGAAGTCCGAGCGCAAAGTATCATGGTGACTCACGCATCGTGCGTAAAGTGAATACATAGCATATAGTGACTCTTGGAGAGATGTTTTTGGATGGGGAGACATCACTCTCATCAAGTAAGTGGTCTGTTGCAGCCGTGGAGCACGGTAAGCGGCGATCAAAAGTGTGGCTTTATTTCACCTTAAAAAGCCTGGGTCGGCACAGTGATTTTCATTCTACTTGAATAAATATATACAGTTTGTGTGTACACGTAATTGGTCCAGTGGCAGAATTTTTGCCACGCACGTCACAGGTTTTGGGTTTTAATCCGCACTCATATTTTTTTTCCTCATCAAAATCGAATATGTTCATCAGTGGTTGTATATCAAGCCGGGAAACGTTTGTGTGCAATTTGTTGTGATTTCAATAGAATGAATTAGTTTCCGTAACAGATTTTAGTGCGCATCCGAGAGAAGACTACGCGAGCCATAAGAGAACACTGTATACACGGGTTTCTTGTATACAAACAATACCGGATGCGCACGCATCCAGGAGGCAAAAAAACGCTATCTGTTATGCCGAGTTCTTTAAAAGAATATTGTAATTAACGTAGATTTCGCATTGTTTGTAATTTCTTGTTGACTCAATAATAAACTGCAATTTCAGAGTTGGATCTGTTTGTTTGTGTTTCATATTAATATAACATTATGTAAAACATCCAACTGTTTACAAATAAAAAATCCGGACATACTGTGATGCATGTATGAATTATCATGTTAGACTAAGTTAGTAATGTAATAGCCTGAATTTGCTTTTATATAAGTTAACCTTGTTTACGTTACATTACGACCTGCAACATATCATAACTGCACACATATAACGTTACTTTGCTGTTAATCAAAGATTTGACGATGGATTGGGTGGATATATAACCCTGGGATGGATATAATTGTCTAATTCAGACACCAAGTGTGTATACAAGAGAAATGATTAGAGCGTACAAACCCCTTGATGCATACAACTACGTGCTAAGTGGTCATGTGCAGCTCGTCAAATATTTTGATGCTGCACCGAATTTTTGCGTGTTGAGGTCAGATGTGCTCCCTAGTCAAAGGCAATGCATTAAAGCCAAGCCTTATGATGCGTTATGTATGGCATTTTGACTAGCGACAACACCACCACTATGTTACTAGCCTAAACCCTTTACTCATGTACGAAGAACGCGGGTCTTTTGCGTCCTGGTTGCGTGCGCAAGCAGTGATGACGTCGCCGAGAAATCCATGTATTCCCACCACTGATTGAAGCGGCAACAAGCACTTTGATCACTTGATTTAAAAAACAGCACATTTTAGCGCTAGATCGCATTTTATTTAACAAAAGAACAAAATTAATGCTATGATAGTTAACTGGAGATTTATTTATTTGTATTGGTACATCCGTGCCGCAAGATGTTTTTGGTGAGGACAATATCGACGAAAAAGGGGTGGACATGTCCCACCCGCAAATTACGCCTATGCCTGCATGGTGTACAAATTAACAAGGAGTGTAGCGTGTTCGACGTGCTGCGCAGGTCCACTGTCTCGTCCTCCGCGGGCAACCCTGCGCTAACCAACGTTAGTAACATTACCTCATCACAATCAGGTTAGTGATTGTAATTGCTATTTGTGGTGAACAACAACGTTACTGAAATGATTTTTTCCCTCGTAGATGAATGTAGCGTTATGCAAATTCCCCAAGCTAGTAGCAGTTCTGATATTACTGTTTATACATGTCCAGAGAGTCCATCACCCTGGCAAGTTCTGCAAATCTGTTCTGTCTGGTACAGAGGCATTCCTAATTTTCTCCCACATGGGCTGCAGCCATAGACAGTAAAAGAAATGGACACAGCGACCCCATTGATTTCAACGGAGAAGACTTGAAGCCCGATTATTGCACTTCCTGTCTGATGTCTGAGCGAGTGCGCAGGCTCAAACTGAGCGTGACGACAGTCTGATTGTTGAAAATCTTCTAGTAGCTGTGCCAAGACAAATCTGAATCCCCTAATTCCTCAAAAACGTTGTTGAAATATTTTGTCCCGTTGCTTTTATGGACTCTCTATTTATGAGCTTCTCCCTTGACTTTGTACCTTCATGTCCCCCCAATTGCCTCATAGACAGTAAAAGATTGCCGCGAGCTTCTCCTCCTGTCTATACGGTAATGTCTCTATTGTGCGACAGAAAGTCCCGTGGTTATGACGCAATCTTTAGCCTATTTTTACAAAAACGGCTTCTACGGGGTCGTAACGTAAGATACAAAGTAATGGAGCATTTTATACATTGTCGTGTTTCTTTAGAAATAAATAATCGACAAATTAAGCCTTTGGACGCCTCAGATGTAAAGTTATTCGCTGTAAAAGTGACGCCAAAATGAATGGGAGTCAATGGGATGCTAACAGCAGGTGAAGTTCTGCTACAATGGCGGCTCCCGCGAGGCTTCAACTTCCGGCTGATGGATTACCCCCTTGGCTGCAGCTCCCAAAGCTAAAACTCATTATTGAATCAAAATAAAATGTTCCTCAGTGAAATGAGCCTGTGACGTTTTGACTCCACCCCTCAAAGAATCGGAATCGAGAATCGAAATGAACCGAAATCGAAAGGAAGAATCGGAATCAGGATCGTTCAAATCAAAACGATGCCCAACCCTATATACTGAGGTATGCGTTTGTGTTCCTGCTAACTCCTGTTGTGTGTTTGCTGCGCTCATGCATGAGTGTATGTGTGTTTGGTGTTATGTGCGCTCATGTATGGAGCTAGAAATGTGTCTTTATTACATGCGAGAAAATAAATGATCTGAGAGAGAAAAAAAAAGTCTGAGAAAAAAAGTTATCACACTGATAGCAAAAAAGCATTTCATGAAAAAAAAAAAGAATATTTGAGAGAAAAAGTTTTCATACCAATAGCAAAAAATAATATTTGAGACTAAACAAAAAGTTTAGAGAGAAAATATTTTCTCATAGAACATAAAAAAATACAAATTTGAATTTTTTTTAAATTATTTCTGAGAAAAAAAATCTCTCTCAAAACGCTTTTCTTTGCTCTCGTGTCAGGATTTTGCTTTAGCTGTGAAAATTGTGTCATGGGCGGGGCCACGTTCTTTTTTTCCTATTGGAACGTTCCTATTGGAACGTTCCTATTGGCCAGTCGGTTTGAGCAATGTCTTGTCTTGGGAGTCGAACTGAATCATTACACCATTGTTCGCGTTCGGTTCACCTAGATCAGTGGTTCTCAACCTCTCCTGCAGGGACCCCCTGACAGGCCATGTTTCTGTTTTAACCCTGAAATGGCACACCTGATTCAATTAATTGAAGGCTTAATGAGTAGTTGACTAATTGATTAATTAACTAATTCCTACTTCCTACTCTAATAATAACTCATTAAGCCTTCAATTAATTGAATCAGGTGTGCCATTTCAGGGTTAAAACAGAAACATGGTGTGTCAGGGGGTCCCTGCAGGAGAGGTTGAGAACCACTGACCTTGATAGATGTTGCCTCTGCCTTAAGCCTGGTTCACACGGGGTGATTTTAAAATTGTCGGCCGATTTTCCAAACCTGAGAGACCCCACACACGGCGATAAAAAAATCACGGGTCTAACAGTTTTGATCGTACAGTGTGTGGTGCGCACCTACACGGCAAAACCAACACATCACACACGAACCGATTTGACTCCAGAGCATTCCCAGGTCAGACGGAAAATCTCGCAAAATCCCTCGAGATCAAACGTGATTTCAGAGTAAACAATCATGGCGGACGAAGAGGATGCAGTGGCGATAGTTTGTAGTTTGTTTTTAACCGAAAAAGAAAAGGCGATGGCCAAAAAAGTGGAGACAACGCGAGCATGGACGGCTGTTTTGATTTTGTTTCCCGGTGCTTCCTCTGCGCCTCGTCACCTCGCTTTCTGATTGGCTACACGCCACAGGCTGCGTCCTCGTCTGTCCCCGGGGGACACCACCAGGGCAGGACTTAGGGTGGTGGGGGCCCCTGGGCTTGAGTCACTTTCGGGCCCTACCTTATACATTGCTTTAAATAGAACTAAATGATACAGACACAAGCTATGTATTAGAGCTACACAATTCTGGATAATTTGAGAATAAAAATAGAGATCACGATTCTGAACAAACCACTTAACAAAATAACATAATTTATGTTAATTGCTGAAGTATATTAAAAATGTTTAATTAATCTGAATTATTAAAAAAAAACTTGGGTTTGAATGATTTAATTCCTCAATCAAATACACTTGTTTCATAGATGAATCAGCATTTTTGAACAAATCTCTTGAATGAACGATTCAATGAGAAATGTTTTTTTAAGTCATTTGTCGCCATGTGGTGGCTTAACAATATAATCGATCCAATCTTTATTTGAAGTGCAAAGCTACTTTCATAAGGTGACTGGTACCATAGACAGAGTTACATGTAAAAAAAAAAAAGTAATAATTTATTTATATGACCACTGATTGAAGCTTAAAGATTTTTTTTTCCAATAAATAAATAATGATTTAAAAAGTTCAAAGTGATCATGTGTTTATTGCAATGTACAAATGTCTTTTGTCAGAATGAGAATAAAACGCTTATTTACCTGGAAAACATATTGAAAAACAAACAAATACCCTGTAAGGTTGCAATCATAACAAATCATTTGTATTACATATAAAGAGCTAAATCTATGAGTGTATAAATCTTTAAAAAAAAAACTGTTCCTGGTAAGTGTTCGCATTTATGAGGAAAAAACAAAGTTACAGACGTGTCAGTTCTCCGTTACGGACGCGAGCGCTCTGAAGCGGCACTTAAGGCCTGGGACACACTGGCTGCGTGGCGTGCGCGATTTTATTTCGGCTCCCATGTTAACAGGTTAGAGCTTGCACACTGCCTGCGTGACACACGCGTCTCAGGCGCGGCTCGAGCCGATCATTTTTTAAATATTGCACCTGTCAATACAGAACGAAATATTATGTAGGCCTAGTCTATTTTGCTGTCAATAGCCTACTGCTGACAGTGTCTTTATCAGTAGGGTTTATATTAATGCTTAACATGAAGTAGCCTATAGGGCTTCCACAATACGTCCTCCCTGTATCACCTAGCAGCAGCAGCGTCGCGTCAGACACGTTTCTGGTGTGCAAAGACACAGAAAACGCGACGCAGCTGACACGCAACAGAAACGCCACGCTCATGCCACGCAGTGTGTCCCCGGCCTAAACTGCTTTAAAACTTTCACAGACCCCAAACAGAAAAGCGCAAAGCCTTCTTTAAAGTGAATTTCGTTTTGTATTAATTTTATCTTGATTTTAATCAATGTTTCATCAACCAATTGCCTGGATTTAATAAATGAGAAGTAAAAGCAGACAATTATAGATAATCACGACACGGAGGCGCCGGCGTGTGAACTGGAGCGCGTCTCATAAATATACCGAAACTCAGCGTATAAGTAGCCTACTCCACAGACCTGAAACATAAGCTACTTAAAATACATTTTTCATTGCAGGGCAGGGCCAGGTAACAATGCTAGACCAATCAGCAAACTTTAAATGAAAAATTAAATGACTGACATATTGAAAAAAAATCAAACGTAAACGAGCGGGGCCCCCTATTGGGCGGGGCCCATGGGCTTGAGCCCAGTCAAGCCCAATGGTAAGTCCGGCCTTGGACACCACACACGAGGAGAAATCGGGCCAAAAAAATTCAACATGTTGGATATCCCCGATTTGAGATCGGAGCGGTCCCGATGTCCTTCCGAGCAGACGAGAGCACTCTTAACACACCACACACAGCAGGAATATCTGTTCAGATTATTTTACGATAATCGGAGCATACTTAAGATTGTCGGAAGGGGTAAATCGGGGCTAAAATCGGCCTAATTATCCTGCCGTGTGAACCAGGCTTTAGTTGAGCACGGACACGCCAATGTTTGGGTAAAATGATTACACACACACAACTCGATGGGTAGCTGGCTGAGCAAGTTCAGCATCACTGAAGATTAAACATTAAAAAATAGCACTCATGCAAGTTTACCTAGCATGATGGCTAATTAATAATTAGCTTTACAGCGATTAGCAAGCTAATAATATAATACACATTCATTCATGAATATGAGTGCTATTTTTAATATTTAATCTTCAGTGATGCTGAACTTGCTCAGTCAGCTAACATCCAGTTGTGTGTCATCATCTTTCCCAAACATTGGAGTGTCTGTGCTTAACTTAGAGCTTAGATCGGGCCCAAAAAATCAAGCCCGACCCTACCCAAGCCCGTTCACGTTGTGTCCGAGCCCGGCCCGACACATTAACTATATGAGCCCGAACCCGACCATTTTAATACGTGGGTCGTTATTATAACTGAAGTTCTCAACTACTTTCTATGTTACTTTCTCCTCCTCCTCCTCTGTTCTGCACCTCCAAATACTTTCAAGTTAGACTACGCCATCATACACATCAGCATAAATGCTCCTGAAACACACAAACCACTGTTATTACATAAAAGTAAGCAGGCTACTGCGTGCATGGTTTGGCATGACTGAATGCGTGCAAAGTGCGCTCCCTTAAAAATTCCTAAAGCTGACATTAGTTCATCGCGATCTCACACATCTTATCAATGAAGCTGACTGCACGATGAATCTTTCATAATATATACACTTTGTTTGTTATAATTAGAGGATTTGCCAGCATACAGAATTCAGCTCTGAACAAAAAGTCCGTTTTGAGCAGTGAGGAGACAGGGGAGTCTATCTTGAATGCTTGTGATTGGCCATTGCGTTCAAGAAATCAACATATGTCTGTGATTGGCTACATCGCTCAACGCTGCAAACACGTTATAAAACAAAACTCTGGCCTGTAAATCTTTTGTATTTTGTTTTAGTTGTTCTTGTTGCTTTTCTGCAACAGATGAATAAAAATGTATACTTCTTTATATTTTATTCATAGATATTTCTAGTTTCCGGGAGTCCCACGAATCGTTTTATTCTCCCGGAACCAACACACACTGTGCATTACAGCCCGCGCCCGCGCTCGCACTCGGCCATATCTAGTGCCGCGCCGCACTCGTTTGCGTTGGGAGTGCACGTCTCTAGATCAAAGGCCCGGCCCGGCCCGAGGATAGTGACGGGAAATATCTAACCGACCTCGGGCTCGGGCAGAGAATCTAAACTCAGGCAGATGCAGCATCTATCTAGGTGAACCGAACAACTGTGTAATGATTCAGTTGAACTCCCAAGACAAGATGATGCTCAAACCGACTGGCCAATAGGAACGTTCCAATAGGAAAAAAAGAACGTGGCCCCGCCCATGACACAATTTTCACAGCTAAAGCAAAATCCTGACACGAGAGCAAAAAATTGCATCGAGAGCAAAGAAAAGCGTTTTGAGAGAAACACTTTTTTTAGAGAAAATGTTTTCACACTGATAGCAAAAAAATACATATTTGAAATTTTTTAGAAAAGTATTTTGAGAGAGATTTTTTTTCTCAGAAATAATAATTTTTTTTCAACTTTATATTTTTTTATGTTCTATGAGAAAATACTTTCTCTCAAAACTTTTTTTAGTCTCAAATATTTTTTTGCTATTGGTATGAAAACTTTTTCTCTCAAATATTATTTTTTCTCTCATGAAATGCTTTTTTGCTATCAGTGTGATAACTTTTTCTCTCAAACTTTTTTTTCCCTCTCAGATCATTTATTTTCTCGCATGTAATAAAGACACATTTCTAGCTCTATACTCATGCACAGGTGTAAATGTATGTTTGTGTCCGTGGGTGTCTTTATGCACGGGTTTATATGCTTGTTTGTGAGTGTGTGTCCTTGTGTGTGTTCATGCACGGGTTTGTGTTTGTGTATGTGTGCGCTCACACACTGGTGTATATGTCTGGTTGTTCGTGTGGATGCGATTCTGTTTACATGCGTGTGAGCATGTATAAAATAGTAGAATACATAAAAGATGTAAATGTTTTTTTTAAATTATTTCTTTCTTTGTTTTTTATATCACAGACAATCATCTGACATGCATTGCACAGCTGGCTATGATTAAACTGCTTGTTAAAAAAAACAACACAACTTGATCCTACAGAATTAGTCAATTACAGGCCGATCTCGAATAGACCTTTTCTGTCAAAGACACTAGAAAAGGCAGTATCTTAACAACTATGTTCCTTTTTAGAAAGAAATGATATCTGCAAGGATTTTCAATCAGGATTTAGACCGTACCATAGCACTAAGACCGCTCTCATTAGAGTCACAAATGATTTCCTCTTATCATCCTATCGTGGTTGTATCTCTCTATTAGTATTACTCGATCTTAATGCTGCATTTGATACCATCGACCACAACATTCTTTTAAAAAAACTTGAGAATTATGTTGGCATTAGTGGAAATGGTTTAAATCATACTTATCTGACCGTTATCAGTTTGTAGCAGTAAATGAAGAGATGTCTTATCGATCACAAGTTCACTATGGTGTACCACAAGGCTCAGTACTAGAAACCGTTTCTGTTCACTCTGTACATGCTACCATTGGGAGATATCATTAGGAAGCATGGCAAACTTACCAATTCACAACATTAACGGAATGCATAGCTGATATAAAAAACTGGATGGCTAGCAACTTCCTACTACTTAATTCTGAAAAATGAGAGATTCTAATTATTGGACAAAAAACTTCCTCATGTAATAATCTAGAATGTCTAGCCTAACACTTGATGGCTGCTCTGTTAAGTCTTCATCGTCGGTTAGGAACCTGGGTGTGCTCTTTGATACCAACCTTTCATTTGAAAGTCACGTGTCTAGCATCTGTAAAACCACATTTTTTTTATCTTAAAAATATATCTAAATTGCGTCATATGCTCTCAATGAAAAATGTAGAACAATTAGTTAATGCGTTCATGACATCAAGGCTAGATCATTGTAATGCTATTATGGGTGGTTAGCCCCGTTCTGTCAACACTGTATTGGCTCCCTAATAAACATCGTATAAGATTTAAAATATTACTGATCACTTACAAAGCACTGAATGGTTTAGCTCCCCAGTACTTGAGCGAGCTCTTAACTCATTATAGTCCTTCACGTCTATTGCGATCTCAAAATTCCGGCCAGTTGGTAATGCCTAGAATATCAAAATCGACTGCTGGCGGTAGATCCTTTTCCCATTTAGCACCAAAACTTTGGAACAATCTTCGAAACATTGTCCGGGAAGCAGACACACTCTGTCAGTTCAAATCTAGACTAAAAACACATCTCTTTGACCTAGCATACACATAACACATTAGACTTCTATAATTCAATTTAGGCTGCAGTTTAGATCAGCCGGAACCGGGAACACTCCCCACAAATCCTGATGTACTTGTTACATCATAAGAAGGATGCCGTCTACGCTATTATTAGTCTCTCTGTTTATCCAAGGATTACCGCAGTCCGCCGTATCCATATCTGATGCAGGACCTTGGCCTAGACACGATGACAACGCAGTCCTGAAGTGTCAATCAGTCCCTTCCCCGTTTACTGAAGTCAGCCGGATCCCGGCCGTATCTAGATGCCATCATCAGCCCTGTGAGGGCCTCATCGACACGACAGCCATCGGCACTGATCCTCAACAAACTCGTCTCCATTGCGGCGTAATGATTCCGACTTCCAACCAGATGGAACTGGATTCATATTCTGAATGTTCTGATTCAATCTGACTTCTGACCTGTAATGCTGCCTGGATCATAATCATACACTGTTCGCTCGTTGGCCAGAGAAGAACTGGCCCCCGACTGAGCCTGGGTTCTCCTAAGGTTTTTTTTTTTCTCCATTCTGTCACCTGATGGAGTTTTGGTTCCTTGCCACTGTTGCCTTGGCTTTTGGCTTGCTTAGTTGGGGACATTTAATATTCAACTATATTATTAATCTGCCTTACTTGAGGTGGACGATGATGCAATTTCTAGAAACAAACTTTGTTGTATTATTTTCATGTTATCACTGTGAAGCTGCTTTGATTCAATCTGTATTGTAAAAATTATATATACACTATACACTCACCTAAAGGATTATTAGGAACAACTGTTCAATTTCTCATTAGTGCAATTATCTAATCAACCAATCACATGGCAGTTGCTTCAATGCATTTAGGGGTGTGGTCCTGGTCAAGACAATCTCTTCCTGAACTCCAAACTAAACGTCAGAATGGGAAAGAAAGGTGATTTAAGCAATTTTGAGCATGGCATGGTTGTTGGTGCCAGACGGGCCGGTCTGAGTATTTCACAATCTGCTCAGTTACTGGGATTTTCACGCACAACCATTTCTAGAGTTTACAAAGAATGGTGTGAAAAGGGAAAAACATCCAGTATGCGGCAGTCCTGTGGGCGAAAATGCCTTGTTGATGCTAGAGGTCAGAGGAGAATGGGCCGACTGATTCAAGCTGAAAGAAGAGCAACTTTGACTGAAATAACCACTCATTACAACCGAGGTATGCAGCAAAGCATTTGAGAAGCCACAACACGCACAACCTTGAGGCGGATGGGCTACAACAGCAGAAGACCCCACCGGGTACCACTCATCTCCACTACAAATAGGAAAAAGAGGCTACAGTTTGCAAGAGCTCACCAAAATTGGACAGTTGAAGACTGGAAAAATGTTGCCTGGTCTGATGAGTCTCGATTTCTATTGAGACATTCAGATGGTAGAGTCAGAATTTGGCGTAAACAGAATGAGAACATGGATCCATCATGCCTTGTTACCACTGTCCAGGCTGGTGGTGGTGGTGTAATGGTGTGGGGGATGTTTTCTTGGCACACTTTAGGCCCCTTAGTGTCAATTGGGCATCGTTTAAATGCCACGGCCTACCTGAGCATTGTTTCTGACCATGTCCATCCCTTTATGGCCACCATGTACCCATCCTCTGATGGCTACTTCCAGCAGGATAATGCACCATGTCACAAAGCTCGATTCATTTCAAATTGGTTTCTTGAACATGACAATGAGTTCACTGTACTAAAATGGCCCCCACATATATATATATAGATTAATATAAAAAAATAGCACTTGTTTTGTATCGTTATTTGCACATTTTAGTTTCACGAAAAAAGAAAAAAAAACACTATAATGTGTTTATGCTTCGGTTACTATGTCAGCAATTATTGACAGTGACCTTTTTTAATGTGTTCAAAGTTAAATTACTCAATACCAGTAAGACTAGTAAGAACAAACCTCAAAGTGTCCCCTTTCAAAAGAGACACAAACCATGCATATACTCCAAATGGTTCAAGAACAGCATGCAATTTATTTTGGGTATGCCTTTGTTTAGGCGTTTTAGGGCACATTTTACAGGAACGCTAACAGTTATGGCAACACAGCTAAAATGTGTATTTCTGTCTAGATATGTTATAGATAAAGTAAGACGGAAACACACCTGTTCACCGGCCATTTTCCAGAGTATGCAAAGGCAAGCACGTTTCAAATCAGTACTTCTTCTGGGAGACTAGCGCTAAATTAATCCCTTAGCTTAGTGCCATCTACTGTTATAGATGAGGAAGTTGCTGAACTGCATTTTTGAGAAAATCTGCCTGGACACATCTGTGAGAAAATCGAGCCAAGAGATCTCATAAAAAGCCAAGTGTTTCACAATCATAACAGACAGATATGCATTTGTATGCACTAGATTTGGAATTTGTTCAAAGGTAACATGCAATTTGTAGGATGATTTGTATTTATTTGTGAAATATTATCTAGGCTCATTTATTTATATTTGCAAAACACAATGCATATGTGTTACTCCACTGCATTACTTGCACATTGCTTTCTGTTTGTTTGCGAGTCGAGTTTTCCTTTGCAAAGCAGATCGAGTTTGTTTGCGAGTCGAATTTTCCTTTGCAAAGCAGATCGAGTTTGTTTGCAAAATGTTGGATTTGTTTGTTTAATTATGGCACAATATTACCTCCATAGGATTTGGGACAGCCATCTGTGCCTCACAGTTGCGGCTGAGGCGAGTAGGAGACTGAGGTCGTGGGGCTCGCATGTGTGGAGCTCGCCGATGAGTTTGAAAAGGGTATGAATATCTCTCATTCGTCGTCAGCTGATGAGAGCGAGCTGCCGGGTTATGATGATGTGTTGTCTCTCACGTCATCCGATCCGGCAGCGATTACACTCTTGGCTTTAAGCCAAGATGAGCAGGCAGAGGTGGAAAGAGTAATACAATATTCTACTCAAGTAAAAGTACTACCTACTTCAATTAAATTTTACTCAAGTACAAGTAAAATTACCGGTCTAAAAATCAACTCAAGTAAAAAGTAGCTCATTTAAAATTTACTGAGTTACTTTTTTAACAGCGGGGGTGGGGTGGGGGACTCTCCCATGTAGGGTTGTAATTGTATGAGATTTTCACAGTATGATGACGTCTCAGAAAATATCACGGGTTACAGTATTAATCAATAATTAAATAAACTATTATTAAATTATGGTTATTATTATTAGTTAAAAAGTTAAAGGGTTAGTTCAACCAAAAATGAAAATTAAGTCATTTAATTACTCACCCCCATGCTGTACCAACCCCGTAAGGCCTTCGTTCGTCTTCGGAACACAAATGAAGATATTTATGATTAAATCTGAGAGGTGGATCGCTCCTCCATAGGCTCCCTAAGGGAATGAAACTTGACGGACCAGAAAGTCATTAAAGAAAATGTTTAAATGTTCCATGTCGCAACAGTGGCTCAACTATAAGTTTATCAAGCGACGAGAATACTTTTTGTGCGAAAAAACAAAGAAAAATAACGACTTTATTCGACTATTCCTTTTCTTCCTTGTAGGCCTGAAACGAGACTTCAAGAGATTTCCACGACGCGCACGCGCGAGAACTTAACTGAAGTAGTTGAAGGAGATCGCAATTCTCGCGCATGCGTCGTGGAAATCTCTTGGAGTCTCGTTTCAGGCCTACAAGGAAGAAAAGGAATAGTCGAATAAAGTCGTTATTTTTCTTTGTTTTTTCGCACAAAAAGTATTCTCGTCGCTTGATAAACTTATAGTTGAGCCACTGTTGCGACATGGAACATTGTAAACATTGCAAACTTTGCAAACTTGACAGCGCAGTCTGTTCATGATCAAAATAAAATAGTCAACTTAACATGTACAAAATTACACTGATCAGATTAAATAGTCGGTAGTGCAATTTGTGCCATTCAGAGTGAGCAATGCTCCACTGTGGTGTTTCCAAGAACTTTTTTGCGCATGTGAAGAGGAATATATTTTTTCAGTCGATATTGGAACACAAGTGAAGTACAAAGCATATAATATAAATAATAGTTTAGCATCCAAAAACATTGCGAATATGGGAAGATTTGGATTCCAATGAGAGAGTTAGGCTACGTGAGCCCAACGCCGGTTACTTTCAGTTCCGCTTTAAATCATTTCATTTTGGCTTGTTTATAGTTACTTATATTTTTTCATTCTTGTTCTGTTGAATACCTTTAAATTTAAAGGGTTTGTTGTGGAGTGAGGGGAACTAAAATAGCCTTTAGCTATTTTGTTGTGTTTATAATGTTTGTAGTAGGCCTACATTATAACATTTCACTTTATTTACCGGTATTATTTCTGAATGCAATAAAATTCCACTTCCTGTTTTTTTTTTCTCTCAAAAACAAACAAAAAATATTTGTAGTGAATTTTTTAAGCTTGCAGTAAACAATAGTAGGCTATTAATTATTTGAAACCAGTTAATTAGCATCCCTGTATATAGCTATATCAAATTAGTGCAGAATACATTTTGCCAAGGATCAACTAAGTGAACATGCATCATCAAAAGCGGTTGTTAAGAAAAGTGCTGAGCTGATTTTTTTGCCATCTAGTGGTTTAAAGGCGAATAAAGTCAAATGTGCCATTAGACCCGTTGTATATAAGTATTCTTCTGCTTGGCTTGACTTGTGTGCATGTAAATGTTTGTAGGCCTATATTTGGGTTGCATCAATTTAAAAAACAAAACAAAAGGGTCGTATTGGGATCCCTATCGGAGATGCCACAACTGCTACCCATCCCAACACTCCAAGCAAGCCTTGTGATCCCCCCGCACCAGTTGGGGCGGAAGAAGGGACAGGGCTGTGCACGGAGAATGTCAATCACTGACTTTCCATTTAACCCTGTACAGTGAGACCATTGGATAACACTGGGAAAGAGTGCCCATTCCCACCGGAAAGGGACGCTATGGAGACCACATTCTACCTGTAGGGAGGTGACTTGTGGAGTTACACACAAGGACTGACCGTCAGGGCAGTGCTACATATGGAAGATGTCTGGATGCATGGGAAATCAGAAAATTCAACTGGAAATAAATACTTGTTTAGAAAATATTAAGCACGATTTAAAAAATATTTGCAATGCCCAGTGCCCTAATATAAATGGTATTAAATGTGGCACTAAACAAGAGCCTGAAAATCCTTTTGTATTTTACATGGATTGGACCACACAGTTTTGTTCTGATAAATAAAAAACATCACAGAGATTAATTAGTCATTTAACATGCTTTATTCTCAACAAAAACATTGTGTGTATATGTGTGTGTGTGTGTGTGTCGGCGAACGTTCTCTGCATGAAATCTGTCTCTGACATGTCTCTGACATCTGAACCTGTTAAGCTGCAACCACACTTTTGAAAAATCCCCAGAAATGGCATACACAAACTGAAACGGATACAGTTCATGAACCCGTTGTACTAAAAGCACAAGTATGATCTCATTTGAAAGCTAACACCTGGCATAATGAAAAAAAAATAGTTATAAATAGCTTCAAAGTTTTGTAAAGTTATTAGAAATTAATTTTTATGAAACATCTTCATGAAAATAAAATTGAAGTTGGCATTATAGCAATCTAGAAATGCACTGCAGCTAAAGCCAAATGTCTGACCATGTTATATTTAAAATCTGAAGATGGTAAGTCTGAAACTCTGTATTTAGTTCAATGTTTTTCAAGATCATGTCATATGACTTTATTTTAATTAGACTCTAAAATGCAAACTGATGTTTATTGTCATCTTCTAAGCATCTATTCAGTCTATTGTCTCTAATGTTTTGTGGTGCAAACGAGCCCCATTCAGTGTCAGTCTTCCCTGCACACATTCACACCTCCCCAGCCTGGTTATGGCTCTAAATATGCTTTTCTTTTGTCTGCATTATAATCACTAACGACTGGCTATTCACGCTGTTTTAATCCCTAATTTATTTTACCAAAGTTCTCTCTTCACATTTTAAACTGTATCAAATGGCCTTTTTGAAAAAAGAAAGATTTCAGTAAGCATTCCTATTTAGAAAAATTCATAAAAATAACAGCTAATGTGCTAGCAGGTGCACAGAGCAAGCAAACATGTTAGCTTAGCACACCATCAATACACGACAATTTATGAGATTAAAAACGTGTTTGTGCTCCAAACTTACTTTATAGCGCAAGTCGAGTGTTTTAAATAACTTTCTGTGATCTGATTTGGCTTCAGATAAAAAATCAGACAGAAAATATATTATTTTACAGTATTCTGCACAAATGATAGTCTATATATCGATTAGCATTACATTATAAATATAATCTATTATTATGAAAATACCTGACATTGCAGAAAGAACACAGGTAAATCGAATATCATTGCAATCATGTTTATTGTCTTCAAAACATCTTTATCTGCATGTTACAGCGATCTCTGGAAGCTTTGTTTGTGTCAGGGACTTCCTGGAATGTCACATGGTTATGGCTCTTCTTCATGTGTTCCATATATGGACTATTACTGTGCATGGAGCGCCGGTGCTCTCAGGCTGCCAGTATGGATTGAAAACACAGTACATAGTATCCAGCGCTCATGATTACATCGACGCATTTGGGTATCAATTCAATAAATATTATTCCTGTCTATACTATAGATATCTGATGTAAACCTATGAGAATATATCAATATTTCTCCAAATCTGCACATGTTTGAGCTAAAAGCCCAGAGGGACGTTGTTTTGTCAAGCTCTGTCATGACGATCGCACAGGAGTTGTTTTCTGAATGGAAGCGGCCAGTGCCACCCCGTGCCCCCTTCAAGACACGCTCTGAATGGAGGGGTCAGCTGAATACCATAGTAGCCTATGGGTGGTCCTAATACACTATAATATTAGTGTCAGTATGCCATAACCTGATATTTCTTATGAAATTACACCAATATCAAGTGCTGACACTGAATGCATGAAAATACAGATTTTAAAAAATAATTATTTCACATTTCCCAAAACTGTTCAGATACAGTTGATTTTACTGATTGTTTAAAAACAAGACTGCATGCACAGATAACCTCACATCGTTTATCCCCACAGTCTTGAATCCCAGGGCAGTTTAGTAATTTATAGTCCTCCAGTGCAAAGAGTTTAACCAGCTAGACTGACCTATATCTATCAGTAAATTATGAAACCGTGTCATCCACACTCTGGGCCTGCAAAAATGTTTAGTAATACAGAAGACATCTTTTAGAGGAGACTTTTCACAATTAGCCACTTATGAGACTTTAATAGGTTGCACTCCTACCCGAGGAGACCTACTTTTGAAATCAGAACTTAGCCAGAGGTCATTTAAGAGGAATATTGTATCACACTCTTCTCCACTGAAGAATAGCCATGGTGAAAGTAAACATTCATTCTTATCTACTGTACATCAATATATTTCTGAAAAGGCCAGTATGACACAGGTACAAGCCACTTAGTGGTGCCAAATTGCACTAAAAGCATTTGGATTTCCACTAGGTAAAGTGAAAAAGTCTTTATCTAATGAATACAATTACAAAATACAAAATTATTTTCTGAATGGAAGCTTGTTTCCACCATGGAATAAAAACAATTAAAATAGGTAATTGTGCCTTTTATCTTACAATTTTGCGAGTTTACATCTCACAATTCAGACTTTTTTTCTCAGAATTGCATGATATAAACTCGCAATTGCGAGTTAAAAAGTCAGAATTGTGGGATGTTAAGTCACAAGTGCGTGTTATAAAGTCACACTTGTGAGACATAAACCTGCAAATCTGAGAAAAAAAGTCAGGATTGTGAGATACAAAGTCACAATTATTTTTTCATATTCCATATTTCTGTGTTGACTGACTTGACTGAGTAAGTTACAAGACAGTTTGTATTCATGGATGAAAACAATGAAGAAACAATGCATTACATTTAGGACTTACCATTACCTTCACCTACAACTGCAGACCTGTTTTATACCTTTACGTTATATTTACCATGGACTAAATGTCACAAAACCCCAATTTTGTTTTCATGGGGCATTTTCAAAGGATTTTACAACCATAGACAAGCACAAATGAGAATTTATACAGAATGAAACAACCTCATACACAGCACAAAGGAGACTTGTGTTGTGAGTGGTACAGTTGCGCCCTTGTTGTGTGTGTAAGTTGAAAGTGGAATCAATCCCACGAGAGCGTTTGACTCCAGAGGGTTCCACAAAATCCCTCCATAACCAACAGCTCTGTCTCTATAGCCGGTATAATCTCTCCCTCCACAATGGTTTCTTGTTCTAAAACAACGGGGTGTTGATGAGCTCAGGACCTTACTGAAAGTAAGGTGAACTCAATATGTGCTCTTGGTCTCTGTGGGTGTGTGTGTGTCCAGTGTACTTAAAATCACCCTGCACAGGATGACACATACAGTAAAACTGTTCCTTCCTGTGAGAAAGCCTATGGTCACAATCACATTCAATAAAACAATGGTAAGGCCATTACATATTCATTGTTCAAACATCACACTGTAGCTCACGAGAAACTGAATGTAGCTAAAATGGGTCAATCATATTTTCCTAGAAGTTTTAAAATAAAAGCATTCAAAATACCCATTTCAAAAACACCATTTACTGGAAGAAAGCTGCAAGAACTGTTTGTTTTGAAGTTTCTGACGTCATTTAGATGGAAATATGAACACATGACAGCCACATTTACACATCAAAAATGGTAATTCAATGTTCAGCTTAACTGTTTCAGTAGGACATTTTCGCACAGATTGTTTTGTGAGTGTTTCACACACACAAAAGTTTAGGGTTGGTTCGTTTTTCATGCTTTTAATGTAAAGAAGTAGCCTGGATGCCAGCCGAACTTAGCCCCGCCCACAACATGTGAGGATGGGAAGTTACGAGGTGAGGTGGGCTTTGTACGATGATGGACAGATGATCAACAGTAATGTAATCATCCACGTCACCAAAGAGCGCTTACAACAAAGAATGGCTGCCGCTGGAGAATTTAGATGTGTAGATTCAGCCATGGCGTCTGTTATAGAAGATGTAGACAGCGCATTCATTTTAAAAGAGGAACAGAGAACCGCGATCAAGATTTTTGTCGATCCAATTGAGTGCAGAGGTATTTTCTTTCCTGGTTCGGTTGAAAGACGCCCCATAAACACAGCCCAATGGAGCAGTATCAGACTCACATTCTGACTAGAATCTGAGTATGACGACATCAGGCTAGTAAGTCTCTTATGCTAAATTTTATTTGATCAAAAATACAGTAGAAACAGTAATATTGTAAAAAAATCTATTGCAATTTAAATAATTTCTATTTTATTATATTCTAAAATATAATTTATTCCTGTGATGGCAAAGCAAAAATTTCAGTAGTCATTGCTCCAGTCTTCATTGTCACATGACCCTTCAGAAATCATTCTAATATGCTGATTTGATGATCAAGAAACATTTATTCATATTATCCATTTTGAAAACGGATGTGCTGCTTATTTTTTTTTTGTGGAAACCGTGATAAATTTTTTTCCCCAGGATTCTTTGATGAATGTAAAAATGTAAAGTTGTAACGAACAACATTTATTTGAATTAGAAATAATTTGTAACATGTTTTTTTTGCCACAAAAGTACTTTTATTATGTATGGACAGCATACTCTCTTTATCTCGCTCTCTCCACTCAAACACACACACACACACTCATGCAGAAACTAAAACAGTCTCATCCCAAGACGTCAACTAACTGACGCTTTTGACCATACATCAACATCCGACGTTTTAGGGTACCCTTTAACGTCAGTTAGATGACGATCCTGGGGCGTCATCCAACTGATGCTTTACCTTTAGCGTCAGTTAGATGACGCGGGTAGGTTTAGGTCTGGGGTAGGGTTAGGATTAGATAGCGTCATCTAACTGACGTTAAAGGGTACCCTAAAACGTCGGATGTTGACGTATGGTCAAAAGCGTCAGTTGGTTGACATCTTGGGATGAGACTGCGCTGCAGAAACGTGTTGTCAGCGCTGCTCTGACGATTTTATCCGTAAAATAGTTTAACAACTTAAAAGCTATGAGGCATTTCTCGCTAGCGATGTAGTAACGGCTCTGTTCTTGTAAACATCACTCCCCTAATCTCAAAAGGCACTCCAGCGACTGAGTGGTCTTTAACCTCCTTGTTAGAGCTGGGGTTTGAGTGGGTGGTTTGAATTTGCTTGTGGTTGATATTGCTTTCAAGCTGCGTACATTCAAATTAGTTTGATTTCTATGTTTCCATTCAGGAATCTCCCGGATTTTTCAGCAGTGTGTACCAGAGTATATTGGTCAGAATGCTCTCCTTTTTTCATGCAGTTTTACAAAGAAGTCTTCAATCCAGAAGCAGAGCAAAAAAATAAGAAAGAAAAAGTTTCAGTAGAGAGTAGAAAAAAGTTGCAATGTTTTTTCCAAGAAAAAGAAAAAAAACATGACTAACATTATAAGTGGGCCTCGGGGAATAATAAAATGGGGATGCTGTATGACACATCAAGTGTGAGGCAGTACACGTGAAGATAAATATAGACAGATAATTAAGATGTCGGATTAATTATCATGAAAAAGTACTATTAATGAAATCCAGGCACTCTTAGTAAAGCCACTTATAGGCAGACTCATATTCCCTGAGTTAGCGGGGCTGTTCTCTGCTCATTACTCCTACACTCTTGTTACAGAGTCAACTCAATTACAAATTGGCAACACAAAATCCCATTCCTTAGCAACAAACCCGAAATAGGAGCTAGTGTTGACTTAAGACTGATGAAGCTCTTGTAAATTCGAGACACTAAGTGCCTCAATTCTGCAGCAACAGCAAAGTTCTCTCATGAAATGTCTGCCAAGTGGCATTTTTCAAATGAGGTGAATTGTGATGTTGAGTGGACACAGCTCTTACCAGGTTTCGGGAAATTTGCTTAAACAGTTACAGTTTACAGAAAAGTTGATGTGGTTGATGTTGTTGTACATGCTACACAATCTCTGACAACAAAGAGTCTATCATCTAAAGGCACCAAAGCAGTGTTTTGATTTTTTTTTTTTTAGCAGTACTGCCCATTCCTGTTCTCAGTAAAGCCCTTTCGCTTTCGGAAATGAATTGCACCTGGGAGGTGGGAGTTTGTGCCCTTTCCTGTTGTCTTTACTCCTCGATCAGACATCATGAATCAGCACATTCAGACCCCTGGGTGCAAATTTCAAGATCAACAGCAGTTCCTAATGGCTGCAGGGCTTTCCATTACCCCTCAAGGTGATGCAGCCAAAATATGTGTGTAGCCTATTCCAAACTTCAGATACAAGCCCTTGGACTTTTAGAAAATCAACAGTTTAATTTTATATAATTTTTCAAATATACCGTTCAAAAGGTTTGGGGTTAGTATGACTTTTTCTGAAAGAAAGTAATACTTTTATTCAGCAAAGACACATTAAATTGATAAAAAAAAGTGACAGTAAAGACAGTTATAATGTTACTGAATAATTTTATTTCAAATACATGTTGTTCTTTTCAACTTTATATTTATCCAATAATCCTGTAAATTAAATTCCACAAAAATGTTAAGCAGCACCCTTTGTTTTCAACTGATAATTATAAGAACATTTTGAGCATCAAGTCAGCATATTAGAATATCAGCATATTTTCTGTATTGAAATTGAAGACTCTTGTTTTAAAGTAAAATAATTTTTCCCAATATCACTGGTTTACTGTATTTTTGATCAAATAAATGCAGCATTGGTATAAGAAAAAAAAGAAAATATGGGTAACGCTTTAGATTACAGCCCGGAAAGTACTGTGTAATTAAGAGGAATTTACAGTGTAACTTTCTGTATGTATTGTGTACCTATAAAGTACTTACATGTAAGTATAAGGGAACAATATGTAAAGTTTGGGGAAGAAAGGGGTAACAACCAGGAGAAATAAAAAAAAAATTATACTGTAAGTATTATAGAACTAAGGGGTACTTATTCTATTATGATACAACAATCTTACATTTGGGAACAATTTAGCGAGAACATACACTGTGTACCTTTTTGTAATAATTGTGTACCAAGGCAATACATACTGTATAGGCTTTTTAAAAATGACAGGGTACATATCTATGCATTTATAAAAAAATATATATATATTTTTTTTTATAGCAAAAGTTTCGGAATTGGGCTGTTTAAGTGTGGATGTTTAAGTGTGGGCTAACATGTTTCAAGGCAAGAAAAGCTAAGACTATTGCAATTTTTTTAAAATATACTGGGAAATAAATCCGGTTTCAACTACATGGAACAAGAGGGTAACAAGCACCACTTTAATTTACAGCCCGCAATGTCACACTTACCCTGTAACTACATGGAACAAGAGGGTAACAAGCACCACTACATGAAACAAGAGTATATCCCAATATTTAAGCAAAAGTTGCAATAGTTTTAGTTTTCAGTGCACTTTTGTTAAAAAGATTACTTTATAAATGCATAGATATGTACCCTGTTATTTTTAAAAAAGCCTATACAGTATATGTACTGGTTCACCATTATTTCAAAAAGGTATGTTCTTGCTAAATTGCTCCCAAATGTAAGATTGTTATATCATAATAGTAGAATAAGCACCCTTTAGTTCTTTAATACTTACAGTATTAATAATTGTTTAATTCTCCTGGTTGTTACACCTTTATTCCCCAAACTTAAAATATTGTTCCCTTATAGGCTACTTATATTGTAAGTACGTTATAGGTACACTATAATTACCGAACGTTACACTGTAAAATCGCTTTAATTACTCAGTACTTTCCGGGTTGTAATCTAAAGCGTTACCAAAAAATGTATAGACCCTAATATTTTGAATGTGGTGTAGTTAGAATATTTTTTGAGAGGAATTGACACCATTTCCTTGATGTAGTGGAATTTTTTTTATTTTTTATAAATTGTCATACTCATCTTGCTGAGGCTAATATCCATGACAGCAGTTAATTTCAGCCCGTTCTCATCCCAAGGCGTCATCTAACTGACGCTTTTGACCACGCGTCAACATCCGACGCACATGGCACCCTTTAGCGTCAATATGAGACGCGCCTCCTAGTGGTCTAACCCTAACCCAACCCTAGACCTAAACCTACCCATAACGGAAGCGTCATCTAACTGACGCTAAAAACGGAAGCGTCATCTAACTGATGCTAAAGGCGTTAGATGACGCCCGAGGATGAGCGTCATCTGCCTGACGCTAAAGGGTGCCATGTCCGTCGGATGTTGCACAAATTCTTGCATAATTTCACACACACACACACACACATATATATATATATATATATATATATATATATATATATATATATATATATATATATATATATATATATATATATATATATATATTATTATTATTATTATTTTTGTACAGTCTCTTAGCAAACATCTAACTTGTGAAAAAGTGGCAAAAATTGTTGTGGTGTAACTCAACTGCCAGACCTTTTTTTTATTAATAATTTTTCAAATGTATTTCGCTCTTCATTTTGATCATAGTCCAAGTTTTAAACATCCAGTAAAATCTGTCTGAACCAAAAAATAATCTACACAGAATATACTTTTATGTATACAATCTATACATAAAAGGCATTTGAAAATAAATGTTGAAGGTACAGTATGATGATATTTTTACATTTTACATTTACAAAAGAGAGAAAAAAAAAATGTTAGTTTTAATTAACCATCCTCCTACATAAAAGTGCCTGAAGTTGAAGAAACACCTGTAGCTCAAATGCAATGAGTGTTGAATGTCCAGAGGCATGGTGGGTTATTGAATATCATATTCTTCTGTACATATGGTCTAATATTATCTTCATTTGCTATTTTAGGTTCTGCAGACTTTACAGAGATCAAATAGAAATATAATAGATAAAATCCTCACACCACATGGCCTGTGGCCAAATTCAATTTCATATAAACAGAAGTGGGTTCAGAAAAGTGATATTTGAAAGGAAAGTATATAATCACCTCCTACCACAATAATAGACAAGATTATTTTTGTATGTAACAATGTCTATTGTGTTCGCCTGTGAATAACTGGGTGTCTCTAGGGACATAAGGGTAATGGTCTTTGGGAGAGACTCCTAATGTTGTGTGTCCTGTAACTTTGGTGAAGGTGTAGATTCCCAGAAACTGCTAGCGGAGCGGGGTCTCGTCCCAACGGCGCTTATAGCTTAGCACCATTTCCTCACATCAGAGCGTGTGAAATATGATGGATGACAGACGCAAGGAGTATGAACACTGGTCCTCAGGGCTTGTCAGGCCCAGACGAGCCACCCATTAGTCTCCATTTTAGAGAGCAGTGGACATGGACACACTTACATCCAGAACACATTTTGGTCACACTTCTTATTAAAGTGCTGTGTATTTGCAGCAAGTACTGAGAACTTAGTGTATTAGGTTACTATGTAATCATATTGTGGATATACTCATTAGTAGATGGACAGACTTTATTGGACTTTTGAGGGAAAATATATTATAATGCAAAACTGGATCTTGGATTACATTTGGAGCTCTGAAGTAAACTATAGCAGAGTGAACTTGAATGTAGCTTTTCCATAATTATCAAGTTAGACCGAACTTATATTTTGCCGAATTATAGCGAAGACCTTTTAGTTTCTGTGGTTACCAGATAATATTTTTATCAAATGAAAATGGTAAAATGCTTGTGGATTGATTCTCAAAGCAGCTCTGAAGATGAAGTTTATGTGTAGTGTACTTCTAACACGAGTGAAGTACAAAGCCTTGATTACATAATGAATAATAGTTTAGCAACCAAATGTTACATGGCAAAAACATATTTGGATTCTTGACGAATAAGAGAGGTGAGCCCAATTCCGTTTCTTTTTGGCTTTAAATAAATTCATTTTGTCTTGATGTTTGTATGTTGTTTATAATGAATGCCATATAATTTGTGTTTTATTTGATAGTTTAATAATTTATAGAGGCCTACTTTTTTCATCCTTGTTCTGTTCTGACCGTTACATTTAAAGGATTTGTTGTGGAGTGATGTAAGGCTATAGTGTTTGTAAATGTTTCAATTTACTGGTATTTAATATAGATAGAAATTAAAATTGTTTGCAATTGTGAGGTTAATGGGTGTTAAGGAGTGTTACGTTTCTCCATGTCGTAAACTCTAGGGCTGAGGGTTCTAAATCGTGAATTTGAGGGCGTGACATTTAAATGACGATTGTTTTCAGCCGCCACATATATAAATGTACGAACGTTCGTACATTGGGATTGGCGGCATACGAATGTTTTGTGAATCCCATCTGCGCACATTTCTACGTCAGATTGATAAATGAGGCCCAATGAGATCAGACAGTGTCTGAATTTTCTCTCGACTTAAGAACCAATAGGAGCTCAGCAAATGATGACATAATCAGCTTACCAACTACAACCAACCTCAGCAAAATATAGAATTCTTAAAAAGGCGTAATGGACAACAGGGAAACCAGAGGCTGCTTAGTTTGAAGGGAAGTCAATAGAAGAGATGCCTCAGTACTCTGAATAAACAGCTTTTGTGTGGAAACAATTTGCTGTGCTAATCTTTGCTAATCTTCAGCATGTTTTGCTGCTAATCTTCAACATGTTGGGCATGACAATCGTTTTGGAGAGCAATATATTTTGAGTTTGCTACAGAAAGACTTACTATTACCATGATGTCCTCTCTCTGATGTCCAGCCTTGACCAACCACAAATATTCCTGTTCTGACTAGAAACAACTGTGAAGGGCAGCGAAATTGTACTTTAAGTCCTTGTGTATTGCTTATTGTAAAATAAATAATCTCAAGCAAGTATATGACCATTATTTGAACTTGATATCCAACTTTGCGATGGATTAAACATCTCTGTGCAAACAATGTATGCAACAGTGAGTTTTATGAATCAGCTCATTCATATGCAAATAGTCTTCTGCGTTTTACAGGCGTTGATATGATAAAAAAGGAGCCAGCGGCTAAACTCATTATCTCAATTCTGTCCTTGTCGTCATGAGAATTGTCTTAAAGGGTTCATCAATAGCTCATGTATAAAGGTCCTTTCTCTCTAGAAACCCTTTCAGTTCAGCTGTTATTTTGATGATGTGTAGCTTCCTTTGCTTTAATGATAGCGTAGAAAGAAGAAAGGTGAAAGATACATATAGGCCAACCTAAACGATCTCAGTATCTCATTTTCTTTGTTGTGACTAATGCCAGAGAAAATGATCTCTTCACTTGAAACGTGTTTGGATTATGTAGCAAGCAAAGAAGAAAGACAAAAGAAACAAAGAGAGCAAGTGAGAGGAACAGAGGATGGCCTGGACGAGATCCGATCAAGTGAGAGGGAGAAAGAGGGAGAGAGAGAGAATGAGTATCAAATGAGGTCTCATCATATCTGCTGCATAATGTTCTCAAGTCCTCTCAAAGTCAATATTTTATGAATGACAGAATCATCTGATAAAATGAGCACAATCTATTAATCTAAATAAGAAGTCATTATCAAAATATATACAGTATAGGGGGTACATACAAAGCAGATCAATATAAACAGGTTGAGACCACATCGAAATCTGGGATTTAAAAAAAAAAAAATATGACATGACATTGATTCAGCACTATTTATAAGTCACTAATCAAATAGGTAAATTTGCAATATTGATCTTGTGCACGGAAAGTCATATTCTTGCTTCCAGTGAAACCCTGTGATCATCTGGTTTTACTTGTGGAGTTTGAAGCTTAACTGCCGCTGCAATTAAAACAAAAATCAAACAATGATATGCTGATATTCACAAGTTTTTAACAAAAATTTTCACTCAAATTGTTACTCTAAACATAGTTTCTATTGAGATTAATAAACTTAAATACCTGCATCTAAATAAAAAATAATGGAAATGCTTCATTGTCATCACTTATTGTCACGATTTGGTCTTGTCTCTGTCACATTTTGGTTTGTTCATGTCATGTTCCATGTCTGTCATGTGATTGCCTGTTTGTCATGTTATCCTGCCATGTGTCTTGTCATTGGTTAATCGTCTGTTCATTGTTCACAGGTGTCCCTTGTCTTGTCATTAGTCTGTGTATTTAAGCCCTCATGTTTGCCACGTGTCTTTGTCAAGTATTGTTTTCTGTGACCATTGTTTGAGTAAGTCTTTGTCCATGGTTTTTGTTTCATGCCACGTCATGCTTTTGTTTTATCTTGCTATGTTTGTTAATCTTAAACTGCAATTGGGTTCTATCTACAACTTGCAAACGTTTTTTAGAGAAATGAAAACAGGTCGCACCACAACCATTATTTGCACTCGCACAAATGCTCCCAAATATATTTTTAGGTCGCACAGATTAAATTTCAGGAGCATATGCGACCAAAATGGTCGCAATTTCGAGCCTATATATATATATATATATATATATATGTGTATATGTGTGTATATATTTGCTGTTCTATGCCTTTGAAATTATTTAAATACTGCAACATTAAAATACAACTTTTACCATTACTATTCACAACAAACTTGCTTTCAGCTATGTTTCAAATTAATAGACCTCTTATGACATCACAAATCAGCAACTCGTGTATCATCTATGTTTCCGAGTTTCCTACTTATAAATAATTTTGTTTGGTCCTTTGTGTGCTCGGAACTTGTAATTATGATATTTCTGACTCCACTTGAGGGACATCTCCACTGAGAGAGCATTTTTGTCTTGCACATGTAGTTAGATGATTTTAGGCTTTTGGAAAACGCTTGAAAATGCTACTGTTTTGAAACTAAAACACAGTTTTCAAATGAGTCTGGATTAATGTAGACGAAGCCTCATTTGTAGTTGCTTGACTGGGGTTACAGCATCTATCATCAGAGGCAAACTGGGCCATGCTTACCATCCAAACTTTGATCTCCTGGGGTGTTCAGAGTCAGGTATTTGAGGACCCAAGCATTTGGCACATTGTGCCTCCCTAGTGAGGTTCCATTGATTAGGCCTTAAGGTGTCGGGTGAAGAGTGGCACACAGAAGGACCAACCCAATGTGAATCAATTTATCTGGCTGATAAGTCGTCCTCTCCTGGCATGCCCTTTGGCCTCTCTTCCTGGTGGCTGGAATTTAACAGCTGAAAAATTGACATTGGAGGAAACGACTCAGTCCATAAAGGCCAAGACCTTTTGCAAAATGTCAGCCTATTAAATAATCCACAGAAATGTGGACGTGTATGTAAAATGCCACAGCATTCTATGGCATGTCTTTTTCATTGTTAATTCAACAAAGTGTGGAAATTTGACTTGACTCGCTTAAAGAGTTGCAAGTCTGCGTGTTGATTCTCATTCAATGAAAAGGGTAGCGGTCTTATCTGCAGTGTTCGGTTGATAGCAGTATCCACTGACATTAAGACATGATTTGGGCGATTTCAAAAATATAATTTTAATACAAAGCGTAATGAAATTGGAGAGTTAAAAGAAAAAAGGCCTCCATTTCATGGGAATGTCATGTTCTGGGATACGTCAATACCAACACCGCCACACTAAGGGAAGATGTCTGCCAATCAAGGCTGTGAAACACTAGCACAGACACTTGTTGATCAACCGAGAAAGACCTGTGATCCCGGGGTTGAATCCATGTCCAGACTTTAAAATCTTATGAATGTGTGCGGACTAGCCTGTTGCAGCACAAATATTAACGTGCCCTTTCAGGACCCACTAAGAAATGTCACAAAATCTGACAGGAATAGTTTTTTGATAGTATCTGTCTGTTCAAGCTCTTCCTCCAACTCCACTTGCGACCCCAATGATCTAAGCCGCCATGCTGCCTAAACCAAGCAGAAGCCTGACTCCCATCCCTTTTTGAATGTAATCCATCATGGGGTGCAAAATCCAAGCAGCAGGAGGCTGTTCTGAAAGGGCCAGCAGATGTCCTGCTCTTCTAAATGAGGTCAATGCTAATAGAAGAGCCATTTAAAGAGTCACTAACAACTCTGATGCTGACTCTAAGGGTTCAAATGGAGCCTATAATAAAGCTTCCAAGACCACAGAAAGGTCCCATGAAGGAACTCGCTGCCTGCAAATAGGCCTCACTCTATGGGACCATGCAAAAATGGAGACACCAAGGGGTGACTCCCAACAGAAGCTCTATCAAAAGGTAAGTGGCTAGTGGAAATAGCGGCCACATATACTGCCCTACAAAGGCAAAACGCCGTAACATCATGTTTCGTCAAAAATGAGTTAGTGTCATTTTTGTGGTATTTGAGACCTCCTTTATCATGTGAATAAATATTGTGAGTCAATTTGATTGTTTTAACGAGAAAATAAAGGGATATGACAACCGTAACATCCAAAACCATGTGAGAAACCACAGCAGAACGCCGTAACAGCTGTTACGGCTCTTTGCCTTTGTTCCAGCACGCTGAAGTTGAGTTAAGGTGTTCTGGCTTTGTTTAGCCTGGCATCAAGAGAGATGTTACGGTGCCGCTGTGATGTTACTGTACTCTGGCTTTGTCATACTGTCAAATTTTGCCGCTCTCAAACCACGTAACATACACACGACACATCTTTGTTAAGAACATACCAAAAATTTTATTATAAACATGATACATTTTCGATTGCATTCTGCTTAATTCAGTTTGCTAAAACAACATACCACCGACTTTGCTGGCCAGACAAACTGCTAAGTATGCAATCAGAAACAAAGCAAGGTGAACAAGCCATACTTAGATGCAAGCTAATAGGTTGTCATAAATGTTGTTTTTCGTTCAGGGCGATTGGTTCAGATCTGTCAATGTCAGTGACAGCCCGGAGCTAGCTAAATTTAATCTGTGTCACGTAAATTAGCGCTAACGTTCAGAGACGCCAAAAACGAATTATTAAATACACAGGCATCCTACCTTTCCATGCAATCCGATATAATCCATGGAAAATCCATAATCCATATAGCAATGCACGTCATTTGCTGTATCCACAACAATTCATACGTGTTTGAGCCATATTCCTTCTTGCAGGTGTTCCATATCAGATCTTACTCAAATCCATATAGCACTAAGCTAGTTATCACTAAAGTCCGTACAAAGTAGGCTAACCTAAATGGTAAAAGTAATTCCAGCTTTTTTTCGGTTGACTCTGTCTATATTATCTCAGAATTAAAAAGCAGTAATCCAAGTCGAGTTCGTTGACTGTGCATCTTGAGCAGTTTGGTGGCCCATAACCCTTTAACTGTCACCACACCCCTCCCCTCCCTTTTTTCGCATAGACATGAAAATCACTATCCAAACTTAAATGGTTGTAATATAATAATGCTTTGTAATAGACCTATGGACAAATTGTGTTCCAAATTTTAGGTTGATATCTAAAAAAAATGAGCTTTCAGTAAGATTTTATTTGGGCGCAGTAACAAACTTTGTCACTAGATGGACAGCCAAGCTTCCTTACTGACCATATAAGGATGCCTCCATTTTCATATATGCTTTGAGTGATCTGAACCAAGTATTTTCATAATTTGCATACAATTTATGAAGTAGAAATCCTATTCAGAAGTAGTATGAGTTGTTTGGCAGTATTTGATTTGAATTCAACCTCTAATAAACGCATAAAACAAGCATATATGTGCTTTACAGCTGGCAGCTGCATCACAAATCGAGAATCCATAATATTTTTGTTTATATATATAAAAAAGATTTCTGACTTTTTTTTTTAAATACAATTTAATTGTGTTATTTTTTGAACTCTTGGTATGAAAACAAACTGAGCTTTCTACCAATTTCATGATTTTTCATGTTTATTGCTTTTTCAAAATAAAGGCCAAAGACGTCTAATGAATATGAAATATTCTTGTTGCAAATTGATAAATTATGTTTAATTAATTATTACTCTATATCTTGCATTTAAATAAATATACCTTTGTATTCAATTATAATTAAATTATCTTTATTGTGGAAATATTTATTGTATTTAGGCTATTCATACAATCTGTACTGCAAAGTAACTTATCTGTCATACTGTTTAACTGTGTTAGTGTTGCCGGACTATCATGATCATTATAGCACTAAATAGGAACAACCAAAGGTCTTCTATATAATTTAAAACACATACCATGATGACTAGACCTTGGTTAGGTGTTCTTATAATGGATGTAAGTATGGGGAACAGCAAGCAAATATTGATTGTATGTCAGTTACTGCCTTTTGCCTTTGCACGACTCCTTATTTTTGGCACATGATACAAATGGCGCTTTTCCACTACACAGTACCAGCTCGCCTCGGCTCGGCTCGACTCGACTCGACTCGCCTTTGTTTGCTTTTCCACTGTGTAAAAGTTGTACCTGTACCTGCTTTCGGGTACTTTTTTTCGTACCACCTCCGGCGAGGTTCTAAGCGAGCTAAGGCGATACTAAAATGTGACGTGAAAACAATGCCGACTGCTGATTGGTCACAGAGAATCTGCGTCATCATTGCACGCGCCAGATGGAGTATCCAGAATAAATAACCCCGCCATTTTTAAATAGTTTGGCCAGAGATAGTTACTAAACTTACTACTATTATTATGGCAACTCGGAAGAATACGCCGTGGTCAAACGAGGAGGTGCAAACTTTCCTTTGTTTGGTTGCCGAAGAGAGGATCCAGCGAGAGCTTGATAGGGCAACGAGAAACGAAAGGCGTCGCTATGACGACCGGGTACTATTTGTGGCGGTACTTTCTGCAATGGAAAACGGAGCGAAAAGCGAGCCGAGTCGAGGCGAGCCAAGGCGAGTCGAGCCGAGGCGAGCTGGTACTGTGTAGTGGAAAAGCGCCAAAAGGCAGAGTACAGTAACTACCAAACAAGGGTCAAAGGTCAATTTTGAGCTCAAGATTTTTTGCATACAAACATTTCTTCATTATAGCAACTAGTTTAGGAGTCCTACCTATAATAGTTTTGTCTGGACAAAACAGAAACTTTAAAGTCATTTTTCTCAGTTTCACACTCTAGCGAGTTAAGGTCTTTTGCCTTTGCAGGGCAGTATACATTAAGGGTAGCAGGGGCTAACCCTGCTAAGAGGTGCTCTTGGAAAAACTTCAGCAGTGTACCAACCACGCAGTGCACTGGGTTTAAGTGTTGCTGTTCACACCGAGACTCAAAGAGCCGCCATATTAAGGCAAACAGTTCCCAGTTTCTGGAGGGAGCTCTGGAATTCTTGTTGAATCTCAACAACCTCAACAAGTTAAGAAACCAGAATCTATCAGCTGGCTAGACCCAGAGTTTCCAGATCTCCGGCCGGGGCTTATAGATTGACCCCTGCACTTGAGACAGGAGGTCTCTCCAGATGGGAATCTCCCAAGGAGTGCCATCCATGAGAGACACTAGATCATAAACCAGACTTGTGCTGGCCAGAATGAAGCCACTAATAATAGGTGGGCTTGTTCTAGGCCAGGGCTATTCAATTTGGCGGCCACATGGATTACGTGGTACTGTAGTAACACTGGGTTAACCATGGTGTTTTGGCAGAAATATGGTATATTCATATTGAATACTGTTATTAATATAGTTGGGTATATTGTATTTAATGTATTGGGAGTAAGGGTATACAATTTATTTAGTTTAATTAGTGTGTGTATAGTGGTTAACAACTCAGTCGCATTGTCAGAATTTATTTTATTTTTTTATTTATTCATTTATTTGACATGGATATTGCAATTAAACATAGTACAAGACAAGTCTGCTACTGATGCTATCCAAAAGAGTTTATAGCTATTGCTAATTTTCAACTCCAGTCCATGGTTGGGCCTTTACACTACAACATTTGCTATTTCAACTTAAAAACAACCCTATAAACACACCAAATAAATCACTTACATACACAAACAAGTTATCTACAAATGGGTACATTCCTGTTTCGATTTCATCCAAGACTTAACTCGAGAAGTAAACAGTTTAAGCTCAGTCATGGTTTTAAATTCAGTGGGTAATGAATTCCACAATTTTGCACTTTTATATGAAAAAGTAAACTGACCAAATGAAGTCTTACGGTACGGAACTATACAGTTGTTATTAATAGAGCCTCTGGTGACTCTATTGATGCTTAGTCTCTGCACAAATGAGCTGAGTGGCTCAGGTGCTATATTATTGAGACATTTGAAACTTAGTTTGAGAAAACATAAATCACTAAAACTTTCAAAGCTTAACAATTTATACTTCAGAAGAATATTGCAGTGATGATAGCGTATTGGATTCTTATCCATAATTTTTATAGTTTGATTATATAATGACCTAATATGCTTAGTTCCCCTTCGTAGTCACTCCGAGTTACGTCGGATGACGGAGAATGGGGGTTTCGCCTAGAAAGCCAGTCCTCTTCGAGTATTAAAAAACGAGCTAATGGCAAAGAAATGCCATGGGTCTGCGGAATTTGCATAGCGTATCTCCGCCCACCACATGGGTATAAAAGGAGGATGCGGACGCAAACGCAGCATGTTTTCGCTTCGGAGCCAAGATGATCTCTTCACTCCACAAGCCAAATCCTGAGTATTTTCAGTGACTACATCTCTTCGAGACGAGCGAACTCTCTGGTGTTGGTGTGACGGCGGTATCCAGCGAGTTTCATATTGCCTGCGATCTGAGCAGTGGTCTGCCGGTCTGTATGTCTCTCCCTGGTCGCTTCAACATCCGCTGAGTTTTTTCCTCTCACTAAAAGAGCGTGCACGCGGCACGTCTTTTTAAAGACGCGTCTTTCTAAAGACGATCTGCCCATGTATTTCTGAGTGCGGTATTCTGATAGTTCAGCTGTTGGGCGCGAGCGCTGTTTGACGTGTTTGGGCTTTGATCACGCTCAGGCAGCGCTCGTCGGTGTGTCACGTTCTCTCAGTGGGAACTTGACCATCGCAATTTATAACGGTCGAGACTCCGTGAGCTCAATAGAGTGAGAGTCCCCTCATCCACAACCCGATCTATTTTTCTCAACGTGAGATAATACTTCGGCTGGTGGCCAGGGTGACTAAGACGTCAGGTCTGGAACTAAACCGACGAAAATTCCTCGGTCCACAGCCCGTCTTTCACGTTGCAACCCACGTGGTCCCGAGTGGGTTCGCCGGCCCGCCCGCGGGCCCGCGTTCTCATTCGGTCCCCCAGCTGATGAAATCATGTTTATCGCCGCATCACAAGGTGAGCTGGAGTCCTCTGGAGATGGCTCGTCTGTGCTGCTGTCCTCGGATGTGCTAGCAGAGCGAGTTTGATTCAGAGTTCACAGCTATGCTTTCCCGGGCTGCCACGAGTATGGGGTTTGTGTGGATAATTCTGCCATATCCCGAGCACTTGAGGCTGATGATTTGTTTTTGAGGGTGGCGAACCCAAATCCTTTCTACCCGGATGTGCATGAAGAGGCCATGAGATCGTGGAAGTCTCCTTTGACTTGTCACGACTGCTCAGCGGCCTCTTCCGCCTTCTCTGCCCTCGTAGAGGCCGCAGTCTACGGTACACTAGGGTTCCCTCCTGTGGAGTGTTCTGTGGCAACACTTAGGTGTCCCCACAGCGCCTCCACCTGGCGTGGCAACCCTAAGCACCCCTCCAATGCCTGTAGGTTCTTGTCTACTCCGGTGGCGGGGACCTATAGAGCTGCGGGGCAGGCTGCCACCTCACTGTGTGTTATTGCCATCCTTCTGGGTGTTCAATGACATTCACGAGGGTAGGGCTGATTCAGGGCTCATCTTTGAGCTGCCTGCCATCACCGACCTTGCTCTACGAGCGACGAAGGTGACCGCACGCTCCCTGAGTCAGGTGATGTCCACATGCGTGGTCAGACATTCTGGCCTAACCTGGTTGATGTGTGCGAGGCTGAGTGAACCAGTTTCCTCAACTTCCCCATATCCCAGGCTGGCCTCTTCGGCGGTGCGGTCGAGAACTCTGCCCAACAGTTCTCGACCGCCCAGAAGTGGACTGTGGCTTTTTGTCTGACCCTGCGGCTTCTGCTGCCAATCAGCCGCCGGCTCAGACGCCTCAGTCCGCTTGACGCCGAATGCGCCCTCCTGCAACTTCCGCCCCCTCCCGCCCGGCCCCAGCAGCACCGGGCCGGGCCGGGCCGTGGAGGTGGTCGCAGGGAGGTGCCCCTGCCCGTACCAGCCCCGCTGTACGCCAGGCTATGCGGCGCTCCCGTTACGGGCAGCTCAGATATGGCTTGCAGTTCTTCAGAGAGTGGTTGCAGGCCCAATCCTTCCCCCGGTGGAGGGCTGGGGGAGAATCTTTTCTCCAAAGAGCTGCATCCCATCTCTGAGCACACAGAGCCGGACGGCAGTGCGCGACGCCCCCGAGCCTCGCCACTCTCGTTCCCCTCTGTCTCTGAGGGTGCGGATGACAGTCGTGCCGTCTCCGGACCACACCACTCTCGTCCCCCTCTATCGCCAGACCCCTGGCAGAGTAGACCCCCGTGGAACGCTGGTCCTTCCCTGGTCTCCTCTGTCAGGGCGCGGAGTATGACCGTGCACACGCTCAGGGTCTCGACTGGGCCGGTCACTCTGCTTCGCTGCCCCTCCGCGGGGACGCCTGTGGCTCGGATGATTCCACTGGATCAGTTTTTGGAGGCTTGGTTGGCTCTGTCACAGAGACCTAGTGCTCCGGCACCTAGCCCGTCTGGGCCTTCGGGTCAACTGGGAGAAGAGCAAACTTTGCCCCGTGCAGAGTATCTCTTTTCTCGGTATGGAGATAGATAGACTCGGTATGGAGATAGAACGGACCATGTCCGCGCAGCTTACGAGCGAGCGCGCACACTCACTGCTGACTTGTCTTCGACAGTTCGAGGGCAAGAGTGCGGTCCCACTGAAATTATTTCAGAGGCTCCTGGGCCATATGGCATCTGCAGCCACGGCAACGCCACTCGGATTGCTTCATATGAGACCGCTTCAGCTGTGGCTTTGTGATCGAGTCCCGAGGTGGGCATGGCATCATGGCACGCTCCAAGTCCCAGTGACTCCGACTTGCCGTCAGACCTTCACCCGTGGTGGAACCTCAGCTTCTACAGGCCGGAGTTCCCCTTGAACGAGTTTCCAGGCATGTTGTTGTCTCCACAGATGCCTCTGCCACGGGCTGGGGCGCCATGTGCAATGGACATGCAGCCGCGGGCTCCTGGACAGGACCCCAGCGCCTCATGCATGTCAATTGCCTCGAGTTGCTGGCAGTACGCCTTGCCCTGCACCGCTTCCATGCGTTGCTCCAGGGTCAACACGTACTAGTCCTTTCGGACATTACCGCGACAGTAGCGTACATCAACCGTCAGGCTGGTCTACGCTCTCGCCGTATATCGCAACTCGCACGCCACCTCCTCTTATGGAGTCAGAAGCACCTGAGGTCCCTTCGTGCTATTTACATTCCAGGAGAGCGGAACCTTGCAGCCGACGAGCTGTCACGGCTCCGGCCAATCTCTGGCGAATGGCGACTCCATCCCCAGTCTGTCCAGCTGATATGGGACCAGTTCGGGGACGCACGGATAGATCTGTTTGCCTCCCACGACTCATCCCATTGCGCCCTGTATTACTCCCTGTCCGAGGGCACGCTCGGCACGGATGCACTGGCGCACAGCTGGCCGCGGGGCCTACGCAAGTATGCGTTTCCCCCAGTAAGCCTTCTCGCACGGACTCTGTGCAAGATCAAGGAGGACGAGGAGCAGGTCATTTTGGTCGCCCCATATTGGCCCACCAAGACCTGGTTCTCCGAACTGTTACTCCTCGCGACAGCACCTCCTTGGCCAATTCCTCTGAGGAAGGACCTCCTTTCTCAGAGACGGGGCACCCTATGGCACCCTCGTCCCGATCTTTGGAGACTCCACGTGTGGCTCCTGGACGGGACGAGGCAGGTTTGAGTACCCTGCCACCTGCGGTGGCGGCTACCATCACTTCCGCTAGAGCGTTGTCCACGAGACACGTCTACGCGTTGAAGTGGAACCTCTTCGTCAACTGGTGCTCTTCTCGCCGAGAAGACCCCAGGAGATGCTCGATCAGAGTCGTGCTTTCCTTCCTGCAAGACGGGTTGGAGCGAAGGCTGTCTCCCTCCACCCTGAAGGTGTATGTGGCCGCTATCGCCGCTCATCACGATGCAGTTGAAGGTAAGTCTCTGGGAAAGCATGACCTGATCATCAGGTTCCTGAGAGGAGCGAGGAGACTTAATCCTCCTCGCCCTCCTCTCATACCCTCTTGGGACCTCTCAGTGGTCTTATATGCCCTGCAGAGGGCTCCCTTTGAGCCTCTGCAATCAGTTGAGATTAAATTCCTGTCAATGAAGACAGCGCACTTGGTTGCACTAGCCTCTATCAAGAGGGTGGGGGACCTGCACGCATTCTCATTTGACGAAGCGTCCCTGGAATTCGGGCCGGCCTACTCTCACGTGATCCTGAGACCCCGGCCTGGATATGTGCCCAAGGTTCCTACCACTCCCTTCCGGGACCAGGTGGTGAACCTGGTCTGTCCAGTACGCGCCCTCCGTGCGTACGTAGACAGAACGCTGAGTTTCAGGACCTCAGACCAGCTCTTTGTCTGTTATGGTGGGAGCCAGAAGGGAAGGGCTCTCTCGAAGTAGAGGTTGTCTCACTGGATAGTGGACACCATTGCTTTGGCTTACCAACAGCAAGGTCGACCGTGCCCCCTTGGTGTGACAGCGCACTCCACCCGGAGTGTGGCTTCCTCTTGGGCTCTAGCGCATGGCGCCTCGCTGGCAGACATCTGCAGAGCTGCAGGCTGGGCGACACCCAACACATTCGCCAGATTCTATCATCTCCGAGTGGAGCCTGTGTCCTCTCTCGTACTCGCTCACCCGGCCAGTACTGGACCCGCTCAGGTGTCTTCGCTTGCTCGCCATTCCACTCCACAGACTGGATAAGTGCGATTATTCCTCAGCTGAGCCTTCTATTGAAGCCCTGAGTTCCTCCAGCACTGTTGATGCTGGCGCCAGTGTTATTGCCTGGGCGTCGGCTAGGTGCCTCCGTGTGCATGGTTCCTGCTATTAACCCCCACATGTTTATTTCCACTGTAAGCCTCTCTGAGCATGTGTCTTCCCTCGGCAAGCCACCTTGCCACTCCTGGAGTTGAAATTCTAGCCACCCTACGGGTTGGTACTCCAGTGTTCCTCCATATGTAGCCCCCTTGGGCCATATGTGTATTCGTAAGTCCTCCCTAAGGGTAGGCATACTGCGGCATATCTCCTCTGAGATATGCTCCCCAGTGTACCTTGGTATTCCTATGCTAAGTAGGACTCCTCGTCCGTACTAAGTTCACGAAGGGGTTCAGACTTTCGCAGGGCAATGGAAAACATCTGTGAAGGTGGCGTGATTTCACGGGGGACCCCCATTCTCCATCATCCAACACCCAAGTGACTACGAAGGGGAACGTCTCGGTTACGGATGTAACCCTCGTTCCCTGAGTAGGGAACGGAGACGTTACGTCTCCCTGCCACTTCCGCTGTACCGCTGGGTAGACGCCTGAGTTCAGTCTCGGCTCCTCAGCGAAGACATGCTGCGTTTGCGTCTGCATCCTCCTTTTATACCCACGTGGTGGGCGGAGATACGCTATGCATATTCCGCAGACCCATGGCATTTCTTTGCCATTGGCTCGTTTTTTAATACTCGAAGAGGACTGGCTTTCTAGGCGAAACCCCATTCTCCGTCATCCGACGTAACGTCTCCGTTCCCTACTCAGGGAACGAGGGTTACATCCGTAACCGAGACGTTGTTGCGAGCGTGGCCTGTGCCCATACTGTCATGCAGTATGATATATGAGAGAATATCATAGCATGCATGTACAGGAGGGCGGCCTGTTTTGGAATATATTGTCTAATTAGTTTAAAACAGTTTAGGTTACTTTGTACAGTTTTTGAGACTTTCTTAAGATGTTTATCAAATTTTAATTGAGGGTCAAGGACCAATCCAAGGTATTTAAAATCTGTTACGATTTTTATAGTTGTGTCTTGCAAGTTGTGTCATTGAAATTGTTGTTCCATATCTTGACTTTTAATAGAAAAACACATTGCTACAGTTTTAGTTGAATTTAGTACCAACTGATTTTGAATGAGCCATTTACTGACCTCCGCCATACAAGTGGTCAAAACCTCCGCTGACTGTTCCGATGACTTGGCGGGTGCATAAAAAACAGCATCATCCGCATAAAGTTGGCAATTTACATCCGGACAGATTTGTGGCAAATCATTTATAAAAAGACTAAACATCAAAGGTCCCAGCATAGAGCCCTGTGGTATACCCCTTTGAATGCATAAAAGTGGTGACTTATCCTGACCAACTTTAACACACTGATGTCTGTCCTGAAGATAAGATGTAAACCAGCTAACTGTCTCAACAGAAAAGTTAAAGGATGTCATCTTGGATAGTAGTAGGCTATGACTGACCGTTTCGAAAGCCTTTTTTAGATCTAAAAACACCGCTCCTACCACCTGACTCCTGTCCATGGACTGTTTTAGATTTTCAATCAAACAGCAGTTTGCAATTTCGGTTGAATAACCTGGTCTAAAACCAAACTGCTGTGGGTGGAGGAGCTGATTGGTTTCCAAGTGGTCAAACAATTGTTTAGCTACTACTTTCACAAGTACTTTTGATAAAACAGGCAAAATGGATATAGGCCGATAATTACACATACTATCCAAACTTCCTGCTTTGAATATTGGTATGATGACGGACTTTTTCCAATCTGAGGGAAATTTACACGTTCTTATTGACAGATTAACTAGATGTGTCAATGGTCTTATCAGGACACTGCTGTGTTTTTTAAGAAAGCAACAATCAATACTAAAAATGTCATTTGATTTAGAATTGACTAATTTTGCAATAATTGATGTCACTTTTGTTTCATCAACTGTTTGGATGTAAAAACAATCTCCTGAAGCAGAGGGAGCGGGACGATTTAGGTTTTCAGTTGTTGTAAAATCTTTACACAAGTCTTCAACTGATTGTATAAAATATGAGTTAAATTCGTTTGCCATTATGACAGTGTCATTCACATTTTTTCCATCTAGAGTAAGTCCCCGAATTCTTTTGTGTTTAGCTGATTTATTAGTCAAGTTATTTAGGTATTTCCAGAGAGAATTATTGTTTCCCTTTACATTTCCTATAAGTTTAGTATAATAAGATACTTTCGCTTTTCGTAATTCATAGACCACTTTGTTTCTTAAACTTTTATAAGATAAGATATCAATATTAAGCTTTGAGCTTAAAGATTTCTTTAGGGCCATATCTCTCATCTTCATTAACTTCTTTATGTCATTATTTAGCCACAGAAGGGTATTACTATTTAGTTTGTATTTCTTTTTCTTTCTAAATTTTTCTAATAACCCTGTGATAGCTGTTGTTATAGAATTGCAACATTTATCCACATCCTCCATGGCCATAATTTGTTCCCAATTACAGTTCTTTAGTTCCCTTTCAAACTGCACAGTTTTTGATTTAGGGATAACTAATCTTATATTATTATTATCAGGTTTACCAAAGTATTGTAGTCTCCTTTTAGTGAGTTTTCTAACTATCAGGGTCATATTATGGTCTGAAAGTCTAGTTATCAGGTTATAGGTCCTAGTAATACGCTCTGGTCTATTAGTAAAAGCCATGTCAATGAGCGTTTTAGTTTGCCGAGTAATTTTTTTGTCTAAAAACCTTATCAGACCAATTGATATTAAAATCACCATACCATATTGTCTCTCTGTGAACCTCAAGCTGTTTCGCTACCTTTTTCAGTTCATCATAAAAAGACACATTGTGAGAGGGTGGGTTATAGAGAACTATAATATTAAAATTAATTGATGTTGATAGAGTTACATTAAGAGCAAGGCATTCGAGGGGGGTGTTAAGTTCTACTACGTGACATTTAAATATATCTCTGATGTAGATTAGCACACCTCCTCCCTTCCCAGAGTTTCTGTCCTTTCTGTAGCATTGATATCCAGAAACGTCAATCATATTTGTTAAAATATTATTGTGCAACCAGGTTTCCGTCAAACAAATGTAGTCCAAGTTTGAATCCAGGAGAAGCGCTGAGATCTGATCCCTTTTAGAGATTAGACTGCGGATGTTTAATTGTCCACCTAGTATTCCTTTTGGTTTGCTCATAGGTTCCCAGAGCACTCGAGCATGATTAACCGTTTGTAAGAAAAGATGTTGTTTTTGCTTTTGTATAGCACAACTGTCCATACTGGAGCGCGTTTGTAGCCTCTTGTACGCCCCTCCATTAGCAGTCCTCGCTGCCCCACTGTTTACCGATTGAGAGTCACCCCGTGAGGTTCTACCTTCGTGTGAGACCGTAGCCGATGCGGTCTGCATAATCTCAGCACCCGCGCCTGAGTCTATCAAAGAGAATGAGAATGACTCACCGGTCGGGCTGCGATCTGTTATCCACCGGCGGCTATCAATAGCGGTGCGCTCCTCAGCTTGACGCCGCTCCTGTGATCCCTGGCTCAAAGCCAACAGTTGAGCGGTCCAGGGCTCTGCTCACCATCGCTTCTTCTTCGGAAAAAATCGATTGCAACTTTAACACCATCGGACCGAACTATCAAGACTTTCTCATCGCGACTGTATATCCTAATGCTCTTCAACTGCTAAGGCAAATGCAAGTATCGTACGATATACTAAAATGCTGTTTAGTTAGTCAAAGTTGTGAACCCCTTTGTTAACAAAGGAGCTTCTTTAGTAAGGAACTGATGGTTCTTCCAGGTTGCTAAATGACTCTTTTCATAGCTTCATTCCTCTGTTCTTTCACTTTCCATTCCACCCATGTATGCGTGATTGTGTGTGTATTTATTAGATTAGTTATGTGTTTGTGAGGAAAGGCATACAGACAAAGCCTTAGCCACATCTATACCAAGGTGTCCAGCCCCAAAGGAGCTGGAGGTATAAAGGCGAACCAGAGGGGACAGTTGGTCGACTCTTTGGAGGCGAACAAGACCACTTCCGCTTGACCTCTGCCATATGGACTCCATTCTCCAGGCCTCAGCCCCTGCCTCGACAGGATGCCTGCTCCCATATTTGCATGCCCTGGTTTTCTGACTTGGAGACAGCACACTTTTCTTGAGGTTCAGCCTTAGAACTATGCAACTTCTATGGGCAAGAACAACACCTTGATGCAGAGCCGCCAACTCTGACCGGGCTAAGAACAGCCAATCAATCTAATTCAGTACACGGATGGCCTAGAGTTGCAAAAGAGCCAGATATGTTCAGTGCCCTGAAACATTTCGCTGTGAGGTACCAACCCAACAAAATTATTTGGGGACTCATTGAAAGAGGATGCCCATGATTAGAGCAACTTTACGTGTGTGCAATGATGCAGCATTGTTTTCCATTCGAAGGGGAACTAGAGTTTGGAAAACAATTTAATTCAGTGACACTGGTAGTGCAGAAATCACACGTCACACCTTTAATTAATTAGTCAGACATTCAAGTTTTATGAACTCTATTCCCTGTGAAAATATTATGCTTTAATTTGCTTTCCACTGAAACAGGAGAATTAAATGTTAATTTTAATTGCATTTATCCATGATTGTCAATGTGAAAAAAGATAAAACAAAGCCTGGGATGAAAGGAACCCAAAGGGAGGGTGAGGTTAATTAAATCTGCCCACTATAAATTAAGTGAAAACAGCTCAGATCAATTTGACAGCCTGTAATGATATATTTAATACACGTGATGTGAAAGTGTACAATGTCAAATATGTCAAATAAACTGCTCAGACAGAGGGTCTTTGATCAAAAACATATTTTAAACTAATTCTTTGACTTCCTAATCACAAATGGAAACTGCAGTACTGTCAAGAAATAACGTGACTAAAATTAGATAAAGAGAAGTCTGATTTCCCTTCATCAAACTCTTCACAAAACTTTATAAAGTATATATCAAGCATTTTAGGGTTTTTATGACAAGGTCATTCGGGATTCATGATGTAAAACATTAATAAGCATTTCAAAACATCACAAAGAGTCATGACTCAAGGTCGGTGTGGTTGAAACGTGAACGATAAGAGCAGGTCTTGTGAGATTCTCTCTGCGCTATTAAATGAGAAATCGTTCTGGCATTATAAAAGAACAAATCATCGAAATGGCCTATTTTCCCTTCATGAAAGTAATACAGATATCAAAGGTGGGCTAGGCACAATATGATATTTGCAAAATTGTGTCATCTCACATCAGCATGGAAGTTCATCTCTGTGAGTAAGACTAATGAGGCTGGTTTCACTGTTTTTCAGCTTTAGCGTTTAACTAGAAAAATAGAAAACAATGTCTGTTTAAATGCAAAAAAAAAAAAAGACTGGAGAATAGAAACATTTACACTAATAAACAATATATCACTGTAAAACAATTAAAAAATCTAATGAAGAATGAAAATATAATACAATGGAAATGTTAGAGAATAAGTCTGGGTATTAGTCACATAAACAGCAATAAACTCCTATTTAAAGAGTCTGCTGCATTAAGAATTTGTTTTATATTGTTAATTTTCAACGTGGCATTAAATCTAATGCATTATGATGTTGCCAAGGTAAATACATCAGCATTGTTACTATTCAACCAGATATGGCTTTGTGAATCTTTGTGCTTGCGTATTTTGACCAAAAAAATAAAAATTCTGCAAGCAACAAATAAATTTCAATAATAATATGATATAAAATAATATAAAGTAGCCTAATATAAATGGTGCCATCACCGCCTTTGTGATAAACACCAATGACTAACTGCAACCACGTGAATTAACTTGTTATTCCCATGTAGTCTAGGTTGTTTCACATTTTATGAAGCCAACGCAACATTATGAAACCAGAGAAAATAAAAGGATACACTGTTTTGCCTTCTTTTTTTTCCCAAATATCAGCTGTAAAGTCTAAAATAGGTCAGATGCAGCCAGAGCGCATTCATCCCAACAGGTGAAAAACTAAACATGTAGAGGTATCCACAACCCCAGATCTCTGCGATCTAGACTTGAGTGGAGTCAAGTGCACCAAATCCAGTTTAACCTCAGGGTGAAGCCAGACTCACATGCAACACATCTCAGATAAAACAGGGGAGGTGATGAGGTGCTTTATCTTTGACTAATCTGATATTTCAGCGAAGGCTCCTTGGTGGAGACAGGAGGACGTGAAGGATGGTGGAAGGGATTGAGAAGTATGCCAGTGGGATTAAACACACAGTACGTGGGGGGCGATAACATCACGCTGTTTAGAAGAGATAATCCACTGATCTGATATTTTAGACTGGCCTCTTAGACCACAAGAGGTGGATTGAAACCAAGAGAACGGGAGAGTGATGTTTAAGGGTAAGTGGTTGTGAAAAAGCAGGAAGGTTCTATGAGGAAAATACAATTGTGTCATAAGAAAAACAACAAATAAAATGTTTGAGTCAAAGTCATCAAAGTAGTTGGTTAGAATTTTTTGAAGCACCGAAAATACATTTTGGTCCAAAAATAACAAAAACTACGACTTTATTCAGCATTGTATTCTCTTCCGGTTCTGTTGTCAATCAGCGTTCACGAGTCAGCAGTGACACTGCTGACGTGTTATCTGGTGCGTCCGTGTATTCGGGTTCAAATAAATATGGCTGGGCAAAAAAATTTAAGTCTTCCTCTGAGTCGAAATCCTTAGACATGTTTGCGAAGATTGTTTTGTTTACAGCTGCGTCTCCCTCAGACTGTAAACGAAGCTCGGGCGCACCAGATAACACGTCAGCAGCGTCTTACGTCACCAGTGTCACTGCGGACTCGTGAACGCGGATTGACAACAGAACCGGAAGACAGTACAATGCTGAATAAAGTCGTAGTTTTTGTTATTTTTGGACCAAAATGTATTTTCGATGCTTCAAAAAATTCGAACTAACCCACTGATGTCACATGGACTACTTTGATGATGTCTCTATTTCCTTTCTGGACAAGGACAGTATACCGTACATACATTTTCAATGGAGGGACAGAAAGCTCTCGGACTAAATCTAAAATATCTTAAACTGTGCTCCGAAGATTAACGGAAGTCTTACGGGCTTGGAACGACATGAGGGTGAGTCAGTAAGTTTAAAATATTCTAACTGACCCCCCAGCGTGAGTTTTTCAAGGCGACCATTATTTAGAACTTGTCACTTTAATGTTTCCATGGTGACGCGTCATTGCTTGTCACGTGACACAACGCAACCACAACACAGCGCTGGATGAATGATGATCTGCCTTTATGTAATTTTTCCTTTTTTATAAAAAATATTCACAAATGTATTAGCTATAGCATGAAACACTGATATTCCTATTGTCAAATATGTGCAAGTGGATGGGTTTTCTTGTTTAAACATCTTTATAACGATCGCGTTAGTTGAGCTGTATGCACAATGGGCGGCGCCATTTTAGTTTGTTTTACAGTTCGGAGAATCGGATCTGTTGGATTTACAACACGTCAATTCCTCCACTTCTCACGAAATACATGAAAGTAAGTGGCCGGTGAATTGGGAGAAGACTAGGGTCAAATGTAAAGCTACTTACACAATGTGTATCTGATATGAATAAAACGTGTCGTCTTATTATAATGGAAAGGATTATTATTGCCGCTTCCATAGACATCAGTGTGTATAGGCTATTACAAACTCAAAATCATTGTTTTGCTAGTACTTATGTGTATTTAAATGTCTGAAACCTAAAATAAACATTATGTGGTTGAAAACACTCAATAGTTGTGATTTATGACAGCACTGAGTGTGTCCGTCTCTGGCTCAGCGTCAGCCAACGCGCGAAAGCATGTTTGAATTTAGCAGTTGATCACGTGATGCACTGACCGTTCTAATCACACCGGTGTGATCGTACGCTCCAGGGACCAGCCAAGACTGATCACACCGGTGTGATCGTACGCTCCAGGGACCAGCCAAGACTGATCACACCGGTGTGATCGTACGCTCCAGGGACCAGCCAAGACTGATCACACCGGTGTGGTCGTACACGTGAAAGGGTTAATGACATAATTTTCATTTTTGGGTGAACTAACCCTTTAACCTCATAATTTTTTTTTTTTTTTTATCTTTCTTTTTCCTTTAAATCCTCCCTTGTCTGGATTATGCTACTCTGAGATGTGCCTGAACTTTGTATTTTGAGCACTTCTTGCGTTGTGTTTGCCTCTTCACGATGACTCGCTTGCTTTAGTCCTCAGTTGTAAGTCGCTTTGGATAAAAGCGTCTGCTAAATGACTAAATGAGATGAGATGACTAAACGCCTGTGAAGAGACAACTCAACGCCGGCGATATGTTATGCCCTAAATTAATACATGATTAACTAACTGTATTTTTCTATGTACATTTCTGAAATCCACTTTTTGTAAAGCTGCTTTGAAACAATATGTATTGTGAAAAGTGCAATACAAATAAATTTGAATTGAATGGAATTAAATGTAAATGTAAATACAAAATGAAAGTAAAAGACAGCAGCACCTCACAGACGACTGCTGTCACATAATTATAGTAAAACATAAAACACAACATAAAATCCAGGCCTGGCCTCTCTCGCTCTTTACTGTCATCGCTCCTCCTTTAATGCTTCCGCTCCTCCTTAAGAGATACGAGACCAGTGCGTCGTGCAGGTGTCGCTCATCAGTAATCATGCCACCGGCCTCGCGACGTTCTCTCGCGGCTCCCGGCCTCGTCCTGCTCGCCACAGTATATAATAATAAGTGTTTTTTGACCTTGAATGCATGTAGACCTATTGTAGGAGACCTCAATATCTATCTATATATATATATATATATGGAAATCAGACAAAAAGTTACACTCTGCATCCTTAATGTTTTGTGTTTTGCAAATACCCTATTGAATATTGACTTAATCACATAACTTGCAATGCAACAAATAAACTGCATGTAGTTTTAAATATAATATAATATAATATAATATAATATAATATAATATATAATTAGTGGGAGGGACAGTCTCATTCTTAAAAGCATTTGATTGGAAGCAAATTTATACAAACCCCTGAGTGAACGACACAATGCCAATATTTTTTCCTAAATTGAAATTTTGTAATATTTTTTTAGGAGTATATTAGCACAGAGAAAGCAAACGTCCAATTTAGATTTCACCTTTAAAGGGTGTTTATCCTTTAAAAAAAAAAATACAATGAAATATGAAACACAATAAAATCATACATTCAGATTGCAATAGATAGTTATCACTGCAAATTAGTTGTATTGGCACATTTACAGAGTAAATGACTCTGTACTTTTCCAGAAAGAGATTGTCATTTGGTTCTTTTCTTGAGTTTGTAAGGCAGATAATGTGACTCATTCTCTCCTGAGCCAAGAACAGGAATTATAGCACAGCATATCCCCCCGGTGTTTCTGTTTTCTTTCCTGAATCTGTGTCGCAGATATGGGGCACACTGAGAATACATCTGACATCCCAAGGAGTATCAAAATAAATAAATAAACAAAACGAAATAAAAGAAATATGGAACACAGCCAGATGAAGTATAGGATTGTTCCGTGCAAATCAAGGTTTAGTACACCATTCTCACTGTACAGTATATGAACTATGTAAGAGTCTATTTGAGAGGTCGAAATGTCTCTTATTTTCATACCAATTACATTGCTACTTAAAAGGTAGGTTAGGAAATTTCGGAGAGGCTAGCATTAGCAAGCTAGCTTTGAAAGCATAAGATCCCACCCTCGTTTCAGAGCGTCTCTAAAGCCACAACTTCTCAGAAACACACAAACGCACACAGCAGAGTCTGCAAAGCGTCATAAGAGAGACGCCGTTAAATTACCTCATATCTAAATTACCAAAGTTCATAACATTACTATAATAATGAACGTAGACAACATACAGAGCTCTTGTTCCACCTGACTTCTGCAGATTCATTTCGGCATTTATAGTGTATTTATAGTGACATGTTAAAACTGATTATATATATATATATATATATATATATATATATATATATATATATATATATATATATATATATATATATATATATATATATATATATATAATAATATAAGTCAAAGTAGAGAGAAATTATGTGGAGAAAAGAGAGAAGGGGATGAAGAAGACCAGATTCAAACCCAAATTTCCCACATTAGCACCCTGGATGAATGTGTTACACCACAGCTCCGATCATTGTAAGATATAATGGACATGAAACATTAAGTTGAAATAATTGTATAATTTCAGAAGAAAGAATCCACAGAGTGATACGAGAGAAATAAAACTTACACAGTTTAGGAAATTAGTTGCCAGTTACAGCAGGACAATAATACATTTTGGCGTTCTTATGAGGAGACAAAAAATCTCCATTGACCAATTAAAATCAATGTTTGGTAATAATTGCTTATAATTTATTGATTATCAGAAAGACAGTAAGTACTGTAGCATAGTAGAACTAACACTGTTGTCCTATTGATTCCATTCATAGTAACACCTCCACGGTATACAGTTAAGAAATTATACTAACCTTTCCTAAAGCATGCGTATATTTAATTATCAGGATTCTTGCTCTAAATCTTCCAGCCTAGGAATCATCCGATAAAGACACAAGTGACATATTGGCTCAGGAACAAATCTGCCGCTTGTGTTATCCAATCTGCTTCCTAATAAAAATGTAAGAACGTATTAGGCTTAAGTCCAACAAGCGAACTCAGCATAAAGACACTGCCGCCTTGCTTCACCTATTGACCCAGAACTATGGCAGCATGTTATTAGATACGTGAGCGGAATGAAGGCAAGATAAAAATAAAAGACTTCGTCAGACATGTCTAATTCTGCTAAAACTGACTGAATCTAAAAAGGAGGTTATTATGAGTGGAGCCTAAATGAGCAGAGATTCAAGTCACTGTTCAAATAAATTATATTTTTTATGCATTTCTGAATAAATTTATAGGTCTAGACAAAAATGATCAGTGTCATGTCACTGACCCGTATGACACACATTATTTAAAAGCATTGCGTAGATGCCTGATTATAGATACTATAAATGAATCCATCAGATAAGCAAGCGTGCGTTTTTACAGGATTTAATACAATGGAATAACACTGAAAATAATGACGATTTGCATTTCCAATTATGCCTTTAAACACTAATTGGTAAAAGTGAAGGCTGGTTGATCCCACTAATAATGGAATTATAATCTCCTGAATATGTGGGCTACATCAACATGCTTTAGAGTCATTTACTGGATTTAACAAAAATAAGGAAAATGCTGCCATGAATATTCTGTCCTAATAAAAGGAAGCTCATTAAACATTCTTTAATCATGCAAATCATTGACATGAAAGGTATTTAAAGCTTAATAAGTGCTTGTTGTAGCCAGCCAGCATAATTTGATATCAGTTAGTGCTGGAGTCGCCATACACAACTGAAAACATAACACACTGTGGCACTAACCACCAGTGACACTGATATTGTAAGATGTACAATATTTGCAGTAAACAAAAGGTCCCTTCAAGGCAAAAGTCCAAAATAATGAGTCAGATAAGAGAAGAGCCCACTATACTCCAATCAGAGCTGAATCTTTCCATTCTATTCTGAGGGGAAAACCAAGGCTAAAGTTCGGAGAGGCTGTGCAAACACTCATGAGATATTCTCATCAGGATGATGCTAATCTATTGGTTTTGGCTTACTCAGTTGCTAGGAAATGAAAATGTTATAAATGTTATAAATAGATGCTTTTATACAAATGTAATGCTTTCAAGGTAGGGATGAAGGGATGCACAATATACTGGAACCACATCGGCTACCACACCAAGTTTGGAGATTTTCTATTTATTATTATTATGTTTTTAATTTACTGGTATTGGTTGGTACTGCACATACACTAATAAGGCCAGTATGGCCAGTCAAAGGTGGAGCGAATATCATTCATCATCTCCAACAAGGTCACATATTAAGGTCTGGGTAAATTAGATGATAAACAGACAATCAGTTTTCATAATGTTTGTAAACAAGTTTGATGCAGGAGAAATTGGCAGGAATAAAGATTGGAGCAACTTTGATAAGGGTCAAGTTGTTATAGCAAGGAGGCTGAGTCAGAGCATCTCTGAAACGGCCAGGCTTGTGGGTTTCTCTCGGTCAGCAGTGGTGAGAATTTATCAACAGTGGTCTGAGGAGAGACAAACCACAAACCGGTGACAGGGTGTTGGGCGCCCAAGGCTGACTGATGCATGAGGGCACTGAAGGCTATGACATTGCATAGCTGCAGACCCCTGTCCACCTTCAAAAGTGCCTATAGTGGGCACATAAGCGTCGGAACTGGACCTCGGAGCAGTGGATGAAGTTCACAGCAGACACCCCTTCATGAAAGTGGTGTTCCCTGGTGGAAGTGGCCTCTTTCAGCAGGATATTGCACCCTGCCACACTGCACACATTGTTAAGGAATGGCTTAAAGAACATGATAAAGAGTTCAAGGTGTTGCTCTGGCCTCCAAATTCCCCAGATCCCAATCCAAGTGAGCATCTGTGGGATGTGCTGGACCAACAGGTTCGATCTACAGTGGCTCCACCTCACATCCTACAGGACTTGAAGGATCTGCTGCTAACGTCTTGGTGCCAGATACCACAGGACACCTTCGGGGGTCTTGTAGAGTCCATGCCTCTGCAGGTTGGTGCTGTTTTGCAGCATGCCTAATATTTTAACTTTCTTTAGAAGGGTAGTGAACATACAAAACTGATTATAGATAACATAGATAATTAGACAAACTAGAGATAAATACCAATATCAAATTTTGGACCACTTAGCAAGCATCATCCAAAACAACTGTTTGACAAGATAAACATGCCAAATGTGCTTGCCCTAACTATACTAACCTAGCAACCAGACAGTCCATATAAACCGGTTGAAGAAATGTCCAAAGAAAAGCATCACGAAACATCACTCAATATACAGAAATAATGAGCTCTCGCTCACCAGGCGTAATCAAGTATTCATCAGTGTTCAGGAAGAGTTCAAAATATGCAGGTGCTTGAGCTGGTGCCTGTTTGGATTCTGCTTGGTCTGTTAATTAGTTGGTCCTGGAGTTTGAGAGCATTAGCGAGAGTTTCTGAGTCACGCTGAGTTGAAAAAAGAGAAAGCAGAAGAAACAAAGGTTGATGAGAGGTCAGACTATTGGTCAGTGGAGTGGCATCTGAGCAAAAGGCTGCTAATTAACAGTTCCTTTATTAGTTAGACGTTCATTTGTTTGTGTGCATGTGTTTGTGAAGGGCAAGTTCCTTATGTTTGAGGACAAGCAACTTTTCTACTTGTTCCAGAAAACATTCAATAGCTAAATTAGGCTGCAACAAAGTAACAAAAGAGTCAAATTTTAAAGAAGTAAAATAAAAAATACATTAACTATATTTGACTATTTATTTGCTGATATATAGATATATAATATCAAGATTTTCAAACTTTTTGATGCCAAGGACCCCCAAATACAATGAGCTCCTTCCTTGCTAAGAACCTTCTATCTAAAATATAAAGGTAGCTATATTTTCTCCGACTTTCTACTGTGTGATCATAAAAACAATAAGTGTAATATTACAAGGACAGCATTGTTTTAAAGTTTGTTAAAAGTACAGTATGTAAAAAAAAAAAAAAAAAAAAAAAAATGTATTTAAAATAATTATTAAAATATATATATTTTTATTAAATGTATTTGTATAGCCCTTTTCACAATGAATAGTGGTCCAAATATACATTTAATCTTTTTCTCTCTCTTTAACATTTTCAGTGGACCCCCTAATTATGGCCCAATATTGTGCTAGAGAATATTCTCCCAAAATTACATTCATGCATTTGGCAGATCCAAAGCAAGTTGCAATGTACTGATGCCGTGCGTTTTTTATTTTAAGTTCATGCATTCCCTGAATCGAGCCCATAACCATGCCATTGTTAGCACTAAGGGTGCTCTGATTGATATGCCACTGATTGTTATCGGCCGATCATTATTTTATATATTTTGATGGGTGGCTGGTCTCTATAAGTCCGATCAGAAGAGCCAACCTGATGACGCAAAACCTGCAAGACAATTTTTCTATGCCCAACTAAAATAGCTTCACTACATTCACCAGTCTGGCAGTTCTACCAGGTGTCTGAAAAATACAATACATTTGCAATGTCACTGCGGAGATTGCAACGACAGCAACCCTACAGAAATGACAGCAAGAAACTAGCTGTTTTACTAGACACATTTTTGTGCCTTTCTTTCCTTCACAGTGGTGCGCTTTCGTTCCTCCCAAATTGAACATCCAAATCAGCTAAATCAGTGATTGTCATAAAATGCAATCTACTGTTGCTTAACTGCAGGATGTGCTTGATAATAAAAAGAGTTCCATTATGCCACAAAAGAGAAGTGGCTTTCAGTGTGGGTGCAGTATGTTGGGCTTCAGGTTTGAGCCTAAATGGTCAAATATACACAGTCAGTTATGTCTTAAGTGAAAATAAACAGTTGGGAAATAAATTGCATTTATATCAGTATACTGGATTTGTGCATTAGGTCTTAAAGTGACAGCGGCCTAATATACTTGCTGTCTGTGTCCTTAATGTTAATCAAGCAACAATAGACAAAGGGAAAATCACTCCTCTGACTTAGCAGGATTAATCAATATTGAATTTATACAGTGAAGGCTATGCAGTGTTTTTTTTTTACACTTGATTACATTCTGTTGACTGTTTGTTCAGTTGTGTTAACTATAATTATTTATATCACAGAAATTATATATTTGTTAAGATCAAAGCTATTCCTAATCACCTCAAAGAGAGTAGCACATGTTGCTTGCCAATAAATAAAGAGTTGTTAATTCATGCAAAGATTTGTAAAGAGTTGTGATACTTTATCATCTCTTAATTTGAATATTTTATAGGCCTATACATTGTTGTTACGAATAGCTAAATAATTAATAATACATGTTAAATTGAAGGCTTAAAATGTAAAGCCTTCTATTTGTCATGTAGTATTATTTATTTCGGTGATCGGTATTGCCCGATACTGCTTTCAGTGATCAGCCCCAAAAATCCTGATCGGAGCCCTTAGTTCGGAGCACCATGTTCTACTATTTGAGAGTTGCTATTGCGGTGAGCTCATGATTTTAGGCGCGACTTGAATTCTGTATTGACCATTCAGAACTATCCATTTTATCAGTTTCAAGTCTTTTTTTGGTGTTGTTACATCATCTGTGAATTTGTTTTTTGCCCAGACGCCAGATGCCAGTCATGAATAATCATATATTTGGGTTCTTTTGTCAAGGTCCAAATGCAGAGGGAAAATCATGAAATGAGATAAAGTAGCTTTGATTTGTAAAGCAGCCAGTCTGTGCACCTGTTGACGGGTCCTGCTGAGGATGAGGTGACTGCAGTAGTTACTGCTGTCCATCAGTGTGTATAATGAGGCAGAATCACAGATAATGTGCCCACTGATGCACTGCCTTTTAAAGATGGGATAAATTGATTCCCTTTAAATAGGCTCTGCTCTTGGTATTCACACACTTGCTTGATGTAAACAGAAACACACATATACACACTCACGCATACCAGTACAAATCTATCTTGCTTTTTTCTATTAAGCACAGCTGACAGCTTCTGAATCCAATGTTCAGCATCCAAATACTCTGTAGATTGTTCTTAGTGGGGGGTGATTGTGAATGATTAAAACAACAAAAACTGTTTGAGAAGCGCAAACACTTTATCCTGTCAGTGCTTGCACCCATCCAGAGACGGGCAATATGACACAAATATTCAACTAGTAAACCCTAATAAGGTACTTTTTTTCCAACTAAGACAACATTATGATTACTTCATGAGCCCCAGCCATAAATATTCACCCCTCAATATATTTCTACTCCATCGCAGATCATAAATCACACTTGACTTATGATGCCTGCAGAGGTGCCATGATTTTGTAACCTCATTGATGGACAGCTTTTCATAAATAAGTGTATAATGGACAAATCTCTTGGATGACTGCCACTAAACGGCATAATGCATTTCTAAATATCTTTGGGGAACATTATCAAGCACTGTTTGAAAGAATATTTCATGGAAAATTTGAAATGCTGTCATCATGTACTGTCATTCCAAACCCGTTTGCCTTTCTGCGATGTGCGGGGTGTGAGCGAATGCTTCTTTTTGGTTGGGTCTTTTCAATGAATCAGCTGATCGAGTTTAAAAAAAACAGTCTGAATCAAGGATGTTCCTATTCATCTGAACGGAAGTTGTTCAAGTTGCACACAGAACCCCCAGAAGTACAATACACAATCTGAAACCTGCTATCTTTGTTTAAGGGATCACAATCTTCACAATATACAGAACAGTTTAAAAAGATAGTGTAGAAGTTGTTTAGACCACTTTTAAAGGGATAGTTCAAGTGTCATCGTTTACTCCCCTTCGAGTTGTTCCAACCTTGTATGAATTTCTTTTTCTCTTGAACACACGCACACACACACACGCATGCGCACACACACACGCACACACACAGCGGTGTAGTGCAGGGTATACGCAGGTATACGGCGTATACCCACTTCTTTTTCAGTCGGCATTGCGTATAAATCCCCTCTGATGCCCATCATTTAGTTGCTAATCCAATCTCGTGAATAAAAAACACCCAGTCAGGGTCATATCATTGAGATCCCTGGGGCATGCCCCCGGCCCGAACCCCCCTAGCAATCATTTACTGGACCTGGGTATTTAGAAAACCCTGCGTACGGCACTGATATGCAAGTATACTACTAGTAATTCTATATTTTCTATTCTATTCATTATATTCTATCTTCTATAGTCTAGCATATTCAATACTGATGCAAGACTAGTCTTACATGTCACTGTTTATAACACAGATCGTTCGTCCTTTGCTGGGACGCTTAAAAAATAATAATATTAGCAATACTGTTGCCTCCAAAGATATAGATGTGCAATGTTTACACACACACACACACACACGCACACACACAAAAAAAATAAAACAAAAAAAAACAAGAGCAACCAGTCAGGCCAACAATCCAGAACAGGGATCTGATAAACAAGCACTTCTTCCCTTAATTATTTTTAAGAAGCTTAAATAACTAATTTAAAGAGTTTTCTTGCAAAAGTCAGAAACTTTCTTTAGTCAGCCATGAGAATAAAACAGCATACATATGAAGCATGGGGAATAAGAGTTCCAGCTTTCATCTTGAACCGGAAATTTAAAAAATGTTTCTGATACACACGCAAATCAAAGAAACTAAGCAACTTACATGCAATCCTCCAGTCACCTGCAAATAGAGCAAGTGAATTTCAGATAGAGCAATGCAAGATTTAGCTAATGATTGTGATGAGGAAAATTCTTCCAAAGTGTGCAGTGCTTTGCCTCAACAATGCCTTGTGAAAAAATAATCGCCATCTCCAAGACCTCAGTGCTTTAGATATAAACATATAGCATACACAGATGCTACCTAAATGATGCTATTCACTCAACAGAAAAGATTACACCAGACTGAAAGAGACTCGAATACAGCCAATATCAGCTGTGACTCACGACTGGACCTATTACTTCAGTTAAAGATAAAGGTGCATAATAAATTGCTTAAAATGATTTTGACATTGAAAATCTACTGTCCTTTATCAGAAGGGAAAATGCTTGCAAGTGATGAATGTTACAATGTGAATCTTATTGCATAAGAAAGTTGGATTTCTATGACTACACCATAATGAGAGTCATGGGCCAGTTTCTCCTGCTGGTAGATGCCATAACTACACCATTATATGGCCACAAGCAACTTTCTCCATTAAAGACAATACCAGTAGCCTTGAATTCAGATGACAATAAGTCTGACCTCGATTTTCGAAATACACTACAGTTCAAAAGTTTGCGGTCAGTACGTTTTTAAAGATATTTTAGTCTCTTGTGGTCACCTGCATACGATATTACGCCCAGGCTGCATTTATTTGATCAAAAATACAGTAATACTGTGAAATGTTATTACAATTAAAAATAACTGTTTTCTGCAGTAGATTTTAAAATGTATTCCTGTGATGGCAAAGCTGAATTTTCAGCATTATTACTCAAGTCATCAGTGTCACATGATCACTAAATCATTCTGATATGATTTAATGCTCAAGAAATATGTGTTATTATTATCAATGTGAAAAGCAGTTGTGCTGCTTAATATTTCTTTACTGTCACTTTTGATCTAAAAAAAAAGCTTGGCAACTATTAAAGCAGCACTAGGTTACTTTTCAACCTTCATAATATATTTCCAAGTCTCTTGTGATGGTACATCGACTTACAATAGGTTGAATGACACGTCTGCCATAGCCTGACGGGGTCTGTAGCGTTTTTAATCGTACTTTTAAACTTCGGGTTTCGGGTAGTAACCGGCGAACAAAGAGAACTACAAAATTCGACTGCTTTACGGTATATACGTCACTTCCACCACCACCACCACTTCCTTAAAATCGGACGTGCGAGCCAAATGTTATAGTCATGGCCGAAGCAGCACAGAAAAACAAGAAAGCAAAGGTTTTATCGGAGCAAAGCAAAAAGAGAAAAAGAGAAAGTGATCGCGTTAAAGGCAGATTGAGGATTAACATTGGGCCAGCCTTTTCTCGCTGGCGTGAGCTGAAGGAGGTGGAGGGGTGCCCGACCGATGCGGACTTGGCAAAAAAAAAAAAAAAAAATCAAACGAAAGCCTGTGTCTAAACGCCGTGCACAAGTTTGATAGGGGCTACATTCTTGCAAGTAAATATATAAGATGTACAAAATCATATTTTAGGATACCTAACATGTCTGTGATATTTGTTTATTTGTCTTGCCTCAAGCTATAATGCAAATCGATTTGTAAAATTTGCAGATTCATTTATGGTAGCTTGATATTATAATATTGACGATATATGGTTATTATCAACCACTCAAACATTGCATTGAAGTATCATATAGATTCAGTAAAACGGTAACCAATAGACTACTATAATGACGCTGGCTTGTAAACGTGATCATCGCGATCATTTGTCGTTAGAAAAAAAATAAAACCCATGAAATTATATTCATATGACATGCTGAAATATGTGCCACTGTACCTGGGATGAAGACATTTCACACGCGACGCAAGCAGAACACCTGCATGTGACCTCCTCCTACAGTGTTCAGGGCTATCATGGTTGTCAACAAATGCACGTGCATGTAGGATGACAGAGTTTACGACAGTAGTAGAGGTCTAGAGGACAATACTGTTTCCCAACTGTAGGGGGACCCCACCCCGAGAGCAAAAGTTCCCTGGTGTTACTTTAAAAATACCAAGTTCTTAACCCTTTCACGCGTACGATCACACCAGTGTGATCAGTCTTGGCTGGTCCCTGGAGCGTACGATCACACCGGTGTGATTAGTCTTGGCTGGTCCCTGGAGCGTACGATCACACCGGTGTGATCAGTCTTGGCTGGTCCCTGGAGCGTACGATCACACCGGTGTGATTAGAACGGTCAGTGCATCACGTGATCAACTGCTAAATTCAAACATGCTTTCGTGCGTTGGCTGACGCTGAGCCAGAGACGGACGCACTCAGTGCTGTCATAAATCACAACTATTGAGTGTTTTCAACCACATAATGTTTATTTTAGGTTTCAGACATTTAAATACACATAGTACTAGCAAAACAATGATTTTGAGTTTGTAATATACACACTGATGTCTGTGGAAGCGGCAATAATAATCCTTTCCATTATAATAAGACGACACGTTTTATTCATATCAGATACACATTGTGTAAGTAGCTTTACATTTGACCCTAGTCTTCTCCCAGTTCACCGGCCACTTACTTTCATGTATTTCGTGAAAAGTGGAGGAATTGACGTGTTGTAAATCCAACAGATCCGATTCTCTGAACAGAAAAACAAACTAAAATGGCGCCGCTCATTGTGCATACAGCTCAACTAACGCGATCGTTATAAAGATGTTTAAACAACAAAACCCATCCACTTGCACATATTTGACAATAGGAATATCAGTGTTTCATGCTATAGCTAATACATTTGTGAATATTTTTAATAAAAAAAGAAAAAATTACATAAAGGCAGATCATCATTCATCCAGCGCTGTGTTGTGGTTGCGCTGTGTCACGTGACAAGCAATGACGCGTCACCATGGAAACATTAAAGTGACAAGTTCTAAATAACGGTCGCCTTGAAAAACTCATGCTGAGGGGTCAGTTAGAATATTTTAAAGCTGCAGTCCGGCGTTTTTCCTCTTTGTCGCCATCTCTGTTCGAAATCTGTAATTGCAGTCATTCGCGGAATTATCAACTTTACGTGAGTTGTACTTCAACACCCTCGACACCGCACAGCGCGGATAATCAATGTTTGAGGAGACTGTGAGGCTGTCAGTCACCGCGCCGGTGTGGATACTGGCATTCAGAATCACAGATTATTATTTTTGGAAGTATGACATAAGAATAAGAATTTTCACCAGAAAATGTCATCTGAACTACTGAGAAACATCCACTTTTGTTCTGGTTCTGACATTGCAGTAACAGGGTACTCAAGTTTTATCAAAAGCTTGGAGTGAGATAACATGCGGTTAGGGGAGGAGCCCTAATGGAGCCCTGCCCCCGCCCATCCCCGCCCCCCAATTTTACCCATTGTTCATAATTAACCAGCACAAATTGAAATTATAACAATTGGTAAATCTGATAAATGACAGAGCAATTCATCACATCAAATATACTCTTTAATGTTATATTTCAAAATTACAAATATACAAAAATTACAAAAATATAACAAATTGCTCCAAACAGTTTGGAAAAACAAATCTTTTTGCATTTTGAATTATTGTGTGGTGGGACATTGTGAACAAATGGACATATTAGAGTATGTGTGTGTGAGTGTGTACACAAGAGTACACAATCCAGCTTATGAAATGTGTTTTGTGTTGTAAGTGTTTGTTGCACATTTTGATGCCTTGCAACCTTTTTAGGGGGCTTACCCTTTGGTGCCCAGAATGATCAAATATATTTTTGCTTTTTCCCTGACATCTTTGAAAAATACAAATGCAATGGCAATGATTAATGTATGTTTTGACAGGATATAAAATATTACCCAGCGCACTTTGCTTTAATACATGTAGCCTTAATGTTACTAGAAAGACTATTAATACAGTATAATATATCATTTAAAATAAAATGAAGAAATGCATCTTCATTCCTTCCCATACCCGCTAACATTTCCCTTAGTTTCAGATAACGTAAGCTAGCCAAACTGAGCCAAAGCTTTTGGCCTGGTTGCAAAGTAGTTGTAGAGTTTTTGACTGCATCAATAATAATGTATAGGATGTACTATATATTAAATCTTCTAGCCTAAAAATGTTAGACGAGCTTTCTTCCAATTTACCTTCTCCATCACGACGTGTGTTCGCGCGATGTTGTTGGTTACCTAGTAACGAACGTAGCCTACGGAGGCCGAGAATGTTCCGTCAACTTCCGCGTATTCGCGGCTTCGCGCATCTATGATCCCTAACTAGTAATGAACGCAATCTGGCCGAGATACGTGCTGGCGGCAGGAAACTTCACTTTGTGTGCCTGCGCCTCGAATACAATGTTATATATAAAGCTCGCAGGACAACTTGGTTGGCATTCCTTTTCAGCGTGAGAAATACACAGTGTGGCGTGTGAGCGTGTGAACTAGTTGAATTGCGTGTGTCTCACGGCCAATGCGTGAGACTTGAGAACCCTGCATTAAAACGCGCTGATTAAATCTAACAATCGCTTATAAGTTATCATATCACGCAAAACCGTGCAAATTATACTTTGTTCTCAAATTGTTCATGTTAACAACGTAAGCAAGCATTGCGTGACTACATGTAATGTCCTTCCGATATGTATCCTTGTTTTCGCATGGGTCCGGTTGCAGTCTCTTCTTTTCTGTAGCCACTCCGAAGTCCGAACGAAGAGATTTTACAGCGAGTCTCTAGTTGTCACTGGTGATTGTCGTTTGGAACCTTTCTGGATCCATCATCAAATCGATAAGTTTAATTATATCAAGTGCTGTGAGAAAAGGCTATAAATCTCCACCTCCAACATCCTCACACGCAATATAGCCGACTAGCCGAGACTCCTTCTTTATGTGTACAGATGTGACGTAATGACGGAAAGACATGCTCGAATCTCCCGCGGAAATCCACCAGTACCACTGGAATTAAAAACATTATTACAAGCTTACCGCTTTGAATCGAGCTAAGGCAAGCAGATAGTTTTGAACACTGGCTGGTTGTGTATTTTCTCAAATATGTATTTTGGATAATTTTTAACCCCAAAAAAGCTACGGACTGCAGCTTTAAACTTACGTGTGAAAGGGTTAAAAAATAAAATAAAATAAAAACTTGCTTAGCACACCTCATTTTCAGACCAGCATGCCCGGGCGCACAAATGGGTGCAAATGCATTTGCTATGCAATGTGGTGCAGGACGTGAAAATGATAACCGCTTCAGGCTGAAACTAGCAAAAAACACGCATTGCGCCGGGTGTATGATAGGGCCCTTAATCTCTGTAGTTGCATAACACTTACCAATATTCCACACCAAATGCAGATATTCAGCAAAAAAGCTAATTAACTTAGAACAACCAGGCACATATCAACATATGAGTAACGCTTTAGTTTAGGGTCCAATTCTCACTATTAACTACAGTTGCTTATTAACATGCATATTACTAGGATATTGACGTTTTATTGGTACTTATAAAGCACATATTAATTCCTTATTCTGCATGACCATATTCTACATCCCTTAATCCTACTCAATACCCAAACTTAACAACTAAAATACTAACTATTAATAAGCAGTAATTAGGAGTTTATTGAGGCAAAAGTTGTAGTTAATAGTAAAAATTGGGCCCTAAACCTAAAAGTGTGAACATGATTTGATATCAAATACAGTCAACCCAAAATATCATGAAGCTGGTGAGATTGGGGTTAACATTTTATCATGTTAAAGTAGCTAACATGCAATCACAGTTGAGCTATTTAGTGCAATGGCGAGAATACCAACTTAAAAGCACTATTTCTGAACTCTGTATGACTCACAGATTCCAAGCCTAACGGTTGCAGGCTTCCCCTAATTATGTACAGTAGTTGGTGCAGTCTTTGCATTACACTCTCTGAGTCTGCAGTGGTATTGGATTATATTATGTCATTTTTTAAAAAGCTAATGCTTTTTTTCTGCAGCTGAAGTTCTGCCAAAATTAGTTTGAAAGTGGACACATTTTGAATCAGAACAAGCAATACACAATGACACCACCACTGAGTAAAAATGATTATGCATGAGAAAATAAATAAAATCATTTTAGCAAAATTGCTTTTTGTATGTTCATCCACAGAGTATGTGGTTGTGGGGAGTTGGGTCAGTTTGTACCTGCATTGTGGATTGAAAGTGAATGAAAAGTCCCAACTATGATAGAAAAACAAATGTGTATGTAGATTTGGAGTTACTGAAGATTACCCCTCTTCCATCTGGAATAAGATTGTTTACTCTGGGACAGGCTGATTGCTTATTTTGGAGTTATTAGGCGGTGGATGTTCCACAGGCCCGACTTTATACAGTATCCGTGGGACGCTTTCCACACAACCTAAAGTGATAATTATAACCAAATTTGGATGCATTTATTACTCTTTTTTTTCAACTGTTGAGAAAATCTAAAAAATATACCCGAAAAATCCATCCAACCATAATTGGCCATATAGTAATGCATCATACAATCTTACATGGTCATGCAGTGATTAAGAGTGTCTGCTAAAGTAATATTCAGTATGCAAATAAGCCAAAATGGATTCTAGAAAATATACTTCATTTTAAACTAATTACAAAAGATATATAATTGTAAAGCAGATTAAGCAGCAACATAAACATGCAACTAAAAATAATGAAATGAAAATATTACTTTTTTATCATTTGCTATATGAATATTATTTATATTTATGGTAATTAAGGCAGAGCTTGATTAATCTCCATCTAATTTTCAGAAGAGATATACACTCCTCTTCCACTTCACAAAAACATAATGAAAAATATGTCATGCTTTCATTTCTCAATTGAGACATTCATACTCATCAGCTCATGAAAAAAACAAACATTTAATGGATCATTAAAATTGAGAATTAGTGCATTTGTTTCTTTTAAATTTATTTAATGATCCTCTGTAGACTATTTAACACTAATTTCATTTAAAGCTGTAAATCAATAATTAAAATCAATAATTAATCAGAGGATAATGTTATGCTTGAGAAAATAAAAAGCATGATTTTGCTGTCATAAGACTTAAACATGCATATTGCATAACTACACATAAATATTTTATTCATGAATCATTTTTCCAATGATTAGTAACCACACACACACACACACACACACAAACACACACAAGGGACAATAAAAAGGGGCCTCGTCCTATCAGCACATTTAAGTAGAGTGGTTGTTGATCACACACACACACTGTTAGACAAACCAAATGCAAACTTCGCACATGCATCCACATACACACACACACACACAGCCCTCAAAAAGCAAGTGATTTGTCCTTTCACTTTTACAAGTGAATTCAGCAAAGAAAACCCAGCTGACAGCCATATACTATCTGATTTTCTTCAAAATACACCAGATATCGTCTCTCCTAGTGCCTCTTATCTTGCGTGCACATGCAGGGCTGACAAATTGGCTTGACCTCTTGTCTGGTTGGGTCTCATATGGTTTATAAATGTTCTCACCCACTGTGATTACAATCGGACGAGCTTGCAGTCATTAAGCTAATGGAGGCGCATTCTAATTGATGACATCCTCATTTGCATTGTGTGTTAATTACCCAAATCACTTAGCCGCATCTGCAAATTCCATTTAGTACCCGCAGATTCAGTGCGGCTGGATGTTTTCACCTGAAAATGAAGATGTCTTTCTCTCTGGTAAACAAAAAATATAGTTAAAATTAAGTAAAGTAACCATGAAGTGAAAATTCATCTGAGGCACACCAGCCGGAATTAATCACAACCATTTCAAAAGCCAAATGATTATGCCAAAGAAAATATGTGACCAAATATTTAGGTCCAAGTGGAGCAAAGACTGATAACTGGGCAAAGTATGATTAGTTGCGATTCGAATAACAGAATAGAAAACAAAGCAAAAAGGCTTTAATGAATCTTTGAAGCTGCAAAGCAAATGGCTATTTAACTGCTGATAGAATGCCATGACGTCAATGGTGAAGCTTCCTGTGGCATTCATTAGAGAAACCCTCACTACTGTAACACAGCCATGAAAGTCCAAGGAAAAGGTCTCATGTGGATAGTTATTTGCTAACACGACAGTTTCAATGCAGTTCCACATCTTGCAAATGAAGTTCTCTTACCTGAGAGTGAACATTTCTACAGGTGAGTATGGCAAAGCTGCAACATATGCTGACACGGTATCCCTTTGCCGAACAGGCGTGGATGGTACCAACACTGCAAAATTCCCATCCAAACGCTGCTCTGATAATTCCGGAACAGACGGAGACTGGAATAATCGTATACTTCCGATGCGCCTCATGGGTGTAGAGTTAGGAGACCCAAACAATCCCTCTTGATCCGAGTGAGCGGCGCCCTTGTCCCCTAACTCCTCGGAAAGACAACCCCCTTCTTCTGCGGCCCGAAGGCTGTAGTACAGCTCTACAGGTGTTCCTTCCGGCATATCCGGACTCCTCTGCCGTCCTGGGACAACGCTGGGAGGTGCAAACCACCCAGGAAGAGGCTCGAGCTCGGCGACGCAAACGCCCATGTCCCCTCGTAACCTGCAGCTCCCACGGACCTCCTGGGTTTCATGGAAGGCGAACATCCGTACGCAGGGAAGTTTGTCCACTGCACTGTAGTCGTCCCAATCCCTCCCGGCGATATAGAACAAGACCTGAACCTTGGGTTTGTTCAGGTAAATCCTTTCATTGAGAACAAAGGTCTGCACTTTCCAGTTGAAGGTGAAGAGAGTTGAGGAACCCACAAAGGAGCCAGGCATCTGGAGGAGATCCAAAGGAACAGGCTCTTCCACCGCAAGGGTTCCATACGTGGCATTGATGATGGGAGGCTTCCTGGCCTGGTGGATGAAGAACAGTTCCGTTCTGGAGAGAAAGCTAGAGTTGCGCATGAAGTCCTGGGTGGCCTCCTTAAGAAAGAAAGAGGACTCTGTGTTGAGGAGCTGGTAGTTGACGGGCAGGTAAGTAGGGGAGGCGTAGCGCTGAAGATTCTCCAGGATTCGACAGTCTGTAACTGACAGAAAAGGAAAGAGGTGTCAGAGTTATGTGGGTCTTTAGGTGTGTGTATTTTGAGAAGAAAGGTGCACAGAATATTACAATTCTGAATGATACCAAGAAGTTGATCATTATTTTTCCGGTCACAAGATATAATTGAATTAGATTAAAGCATGCCTTCATTCATCAAGCTGTATTAGAGTTAATTAAGCTACAAAATAAACTTGATTAAAATCTTTAAAAAAAAATTAAAATAAATTTGATTAAATGTCCTTTTTTTCTATGTGATTGTAAAGGTCTTGTATATGTGGTACAGTTTTTGTAAGTTTGAATGAACTTTCTAACGCAAGACGAATTTCAGACTTTCTCTGACAATAAAGTTATATCATATCATATGTTCTGATAATGGCTAATAAACTGATAAATGGCTAAAATTAAAATACTGTACTATTTTGTCTAAACAAATAAAACACTTAAAGTCCCTGTAAAGTCAAAATTAAGTATGTGTTCTGAGTATGTCACACCACAGAAAAATGTGTTATTAGCCATCCAGCCAAATTTGAACGATAAAAAAAGCCGGCAAGTACATTAAATAAGCTATCAAAATCTTGAAAAAATGAGCATTATTCTCTGCTCTCAAACACTGGGGGCGTGTCCACTGGCTGCCCTGAAACCATGCCCACTAGCGGGAAAGCTGTCGACGGCGATATTAGGTGATACTGCTTTCGGGACGGGAGGATGAACGCTGGCGGGGGATAGTCGGTTCGGCCTTGTTCACCAGTAACAGCGGATTATCAGTGAATCCCAGTTGTCTCTGAGGAAAGTTTATAAAACGACCCTGTGTAAAATGATCACTACAGAGGCGGGTGTTGTTGGCGGTGATCCTCATCTCTTCATCAAGGTTGGCTCTACACAAAATTAATCCACCTCTTCTTGATGTAATCGTTTTTAGGAAATTTAAATAAAGACACCGATCTGTTTTATACATGATCGCATCCAGGCAGTGGTGGAGGAAGTACTGAGTCTCAGTACTTAAGTAAAAGTACAAATAACCAGAGACATACTTACTTTAGTAAAAGTAGAAGTACCACAATGACAATCCTACTTAAGTAAAAAGTAAAAAGTACCTGATTTTAAATGTACTTTAAGTATTAAAAGTAAAAGTACTTGCATAATTTTTTTTTCTCTTAATGTATATTCTAATGATTAATAAAACAGTTCATTCTAACTCATTCAACCTAATAGCCTACTCCTATAATGATGTTCAATAATGATGGATTTATTTTTTAAGTTTTTGTCACCATTTCTGAACAAGCTTGCAATTAGGCAATACACACATCAAGCTTACTATATCCTTACTATATACTAGTATTTGACGGCGTTTGGCTGTAAACGCGATTAATATATGGCGTAATTCTGAACCTCTTGCCTTGCCATACTAATCCTAACCAAACGTATAATTCACACGCACCCCACACCACTACTAAACCTACCCATGCGTACCATATGCACGTAAAAAAATAATTTTCACGTATAAATTGCACGATAAACACTGCGTGCTATAGAGACGCATTTAGTGTGACCGGGTTCATATATCTATGGCAACCAAACTTCACTGGTGAGTGGTGAGACAAACGTGCGACGAACGGACGGTCAGGATGACGTTTTGGCAGGAAAAACTGTTCAGAAAATGTAACGAAAATGTCACAGAATATAGTAGAAATGTACTGGAGTAGAAAGTATAATAATTGCTGCAAAATGTAACGAAGTAAAAGTAAAAAGTATGCACTATTGATTCTACTTAAGTAAAGTACAGATACGTGAAAAATGTACTTAAGTAAAGTAACGAAGTATTTATACTTCGTTACATTCCACCACTGCATCCAGGTAGTAGCCTATATGCATTTCCGTGTCGAAGGCTTAGCTAGCTAGCAAACAGTAGGCTGTAGTAATAGTACTGACAGTAACTCGCGTTTGAGCGGCGAATGCAAATGGGGTCGGGGGAGAGATCAGCCTCAGTGGCCTCGGTGTGTCATCAAGTAGGGGCGTGTCCACGAGCTCATGGGCTCCAGTGCGTCATCGAGCCCTGTTTTAGCCCCGCCCAAAAAATCCGTAAAATAGCAATGGTGAAAAACTGTTTAACGGTCTAACTCCGCATTTCAGTACTTCACAGTTCACAGTCTTTGTAATATGTTTTAGCAGTACATTTGTAACATTTATAATGTGTTTAGAATTTTTTTGTAGAATTGCCTTTACAGGGACTTTAAAATACATTTTAAATGCTACAGATGAATCACAACATTATATATGAAAAGATTTATATATCATATGTTGTCATAATGGCTATTAACTGATAAATGGCTAAAAATTAAAAATGCTGTACTATTTTGTCTAAAAAATTTTAAACTAAATATATTTTTTAGTACTACAGATGAATCACAACATTATAATGTAGAGAATGAAAATGAATATTTATTTTTTTAGATCTGATAAAGATTCGATTAAACAGTGTTTTTACATTAATTTTAAGTGGATATTAGATGACAGCAAAGGTCATCTAAATGTAAAAATAGAAGAAATGAGCAAGAACATTTAAATATATAATATCGTACAATAAATAAATAAATTCTCTTATCCCTATAATGTTACCTCTAGAACCCATAGTAACTGGACCAGCTAATGAAGCACAAAAGCTATTGAAGCAATTTATGCACTTTTGTCAGATTTTATTGGTGATTTGAAATATATAATTGACAAAATCTTGACAAACATATTACAGAGGTTTCAGCCTTTCTGAATTCAAGCAGATATGGGCTGTACTTGTTAACTGACTTGCCTTATAGGAACTTCCAAAATTTGCTCTAGATACAGAAGCATGTTCTATTTTCATTTTCAAACCATTCCAAACCATTGAAATAGAAATCAAATTTACAGTTTCATATGTGTGAGAGTGGGAGACTAATGGTCTATTGAAGCAAAATGACACTGAAAGTAACATTTGAATATGAAAACTTTAATGGCCACCTCAGACATCAGATTATTGTATCAGAGAACTGAACTAAGTTCAGCTTTTTCACTTCTTTTCTCAAATCTATTGCATCATAAAAGAATTGCCAAAGTTATTTCCAGAGCAGGCACTGCTTGTATCCTATGTAATATCTCCCTCGCTGTTTCTGGAAGACAGCACTGTCTGTGGCATATCATAACCTCAACAGCAAAGCCTCCAGCAGAAACATCGATTTCACCTCACAGACAGAAAGTAATATAGAGACTGATGAGACACTCTGATATGAAGAAGTGGACATAAACCAAAATAGACACAGATAGGCACTCAATTTTTTTTATCTGTGAGGGTGAACATATGACCCATTATATATAGCAACCGTGTCACAGTTCTGGGAATTATTTTAGACCAAAACACAATCTTCATGAACTAAACCTGAATCAAATCTATGGCTGGAAAGATGTGTTGATGTAAACGATTACATCGATTACCTAAATTAGTCGATTTGCTTGGAATGCGTCGATTCGTCGCGGGGATGCTGAAAATCAGCCGTTATTACAAAAAAATCCAGCCCGATCTAAAGTGAGGACATTTTTTAAACAGAGGCCAAATAAAAAGGTGCTCTTGCATGCTCTGTAAAACTGAATTGGTATGCAGGAGCATCTGAAAATAAAACATCCCTATCTCATTTGGTTCTCCTACCTCAATACGACGAAAAAAGTGTAGCTCTTTCCTAATTAGGCCTATACTGCATAAACCTTATATTTTGTTATTAATAATAGTAATCGTTAGATTATTGGATTAATCTACCAAATCGATTCGATTAATCAATTGGAAAAATAATCATAGCTTCCTGTTATGATTGCTACAAAATTGTTACAAAAAATGAATGCTCTTTTTTTTACTGTCTGCTTTCCACCATCGCTAACAGTGCAACGCTAGTCAAGTCAAGTCAAGTCAAATATATTTATATAGCGCTTTTCACAATACAGATTGTATCAAAGCTGCTTCACAGTATCAATCAGAACAACTTAAAAATGTTTGTTTATTACTGGAAAAAAAAAAGACATCCAAGTTTGGTAGAGCTGATCAATGGTATGATTGGTTAATTAATTTGAATATCCCCAACTGAGCAAGCCAAAGGCAACAGTGGCAAGGAACCGAAAAACTCCATCCAGTGACCTAAAGGTGTCCTAACACACCATCAGATGACCCAATGGAGAAAAAAAAAAAACTTGGGAGAACCCAGGCTCAGTCGGGGGCCAGTTCTCCTCTGGCGTTTATGAACTAGAGGCCGAATTTACAGTAACTGTAAGATAAAAAATGTATATGAATGCCTGGGTAAATAGATGCGTCTTCAGTCTAGTTTTAAACTGTGAGAGCGAGTCTGAGCAACGAACAATATCAGGAAGGCTATTCCAGAGCTTCGGAGCTAAATGTGAAAATGCTCTGCCTCCTTTGGTGGATCTGGATATCCTAGGAATGACCAGAAGCCTCGAATTTAGTGATCTTAAAGAGCGCGATGGATTGTAGGGCGATAGAAGATCCGTTAAATAGACTGGAGCTAAACCATTTAGAGCTTTATAAGTCAAAAGCAATACCTTGTAATTAATACGGAACTTTATAGGTAACCAATGAAGTGATGATAAAATCTGTGTTATATGATCATATTTTCTTGATTTAGTAAGAACTCTAGCGGCTGCGTTTTGGACTAACTGTAGCTTGTTTATTGAAGATGCAGGACAACCAGCTAATAAAGCATTACAGTAATCTAGTCTCGAGGTCATGAATGCATGAACTAACTTTTCTGCATCAGAGACTGATAGCATGTTACGTAGCTTAGCAATGTTTCTAAGGTGGAAAAAAGGCTGTTTTTGTAACATATGAAATATGCTTTTCAAAAGACAGGTTGCAGTCTAATGTAACACCCAGGTCTTTTACTGTAGCGGATAAAGTAACAGGGCATCCTACTATGTTAAAGTCGTGCTGTGAAAGGTTTTGTGGACGGTTTTTACAACCGATAAGTATTACCTCTGTCTTGTCTGGATTTAATAAAAGAAAATTACGCATCATCCAATCTTTTATATCTTTAACACAATCTGTCAATTTGGATAATTTAGCGTATTCATCTGGCCGTGATGAAATATATATTTGAGTGTCATCAGCATAACAATGGAAACTAATTCCATGTTTCCTTAGAATATTACCAAGTGGCAGCATATATATTGAGAATAATAAAGGGCCTAACACAGATCCCTGCGGCACTCCATAGTTTGCCGAAGTTATGATCGATTTTTCTCCATTTAAGTAGACGAAATGGTAGCGGTCAGATAAGTATGACCTGAACCAGCTTAATGCTTGTCCTTGAACACCAGTGTAATTTTGTAGTCGATCCAAGAGTATTGTGTGATCTATAGTGTCGAACGCAGCACTAAGATCAAGTAAAACTAGTACTGAGATACAGCCTTGGTCCGAAGCTAAAAGTAAATTATTTGTGATTCTAACAAGCGCAGTTTCAGTGCTATGATGTGGCCTGAATCCAGACTGAAACTTTTCATAGATGTCGTTTTCTTGCAAGAAAGAGCCGAGTTGACTGGACACAACTTTTTCTAATATTTTTGACATAAATGGAAGATTCGAAATGGGTCTGTAATTTGCTAGGTTATTTGGATCTAAATGTGGTTTCTTAATAAGAGGTTTTATAACAGCCAGCTTGAATGTTCTTGGAACATGACCTAAAGATAAAGATGAGTTAATAATATTGAGAAGAGGCTCTTCCACTATAGGTAACACTTCTTTCAGTAGTTCAAATGGTATAGGATCTAATAAACATGTTGTTGTTTTAGATGAAGTGATCAGTTTATTTAACTCTTTTTGTTCTATGGTTGTAAAGCATTGTAATTGTTCTTGCGGGGTGATAATTGCGGCTGAATTATAAGGCGCGAGTAAAGATTGAACGTTTACGATTTTGATTCTGATGCTTTCAATTTTCTCGGTGAAGAAGTTCATGAAATCATTACTACCAAACTGTAACGAGGTATTTTGTTCAGACGACGTCTGTTTATTTGTTAGTCTAGCCACGGTATTAAATAAAAACCTTGGATTATTTCTGTTGTTTTCTATTAATTTGCTGAGGTGCTCAGCCCTGGCCGTTTTAAGGGCCTTTTTATAACATGACATACTGTCTTTCCACGCGATTCTAAAGACCTCTAAATTAGTTTTTTTTCCATTTACGCTCTAAATTACTGGTTTCTCTCTTTAAAACATACGTAGTATTATTGTACCATGGTGCTATATTTTTTTCTCTAACCTTTTTTAATCTAATGGGTGCAACAATATCCAATGTTCTAGAGAGAATGGTGCTCATGGTGCTAGTTAGTTCGTCTAGTTCATCTGTTTGTTTGGGTTCAGGCAGCAGCTGAGACAGATCAGATAAGCTATTTGAGAAATGATCTATGGTGGATGGAAGAATTGTTCTACCTGGTCGATAACGTGGCGCAGCATGACATATTACAGCAGTACTTAATATGCAAGTTACCATGTAATTGTCAGTGACATCATCACTTTGTGGAATGATATCTATATCGGTTGGATCGGTTCCATATGATATAATTAAATCGAGTGTATGATTAAGACGATGAGTTGGTCCGGTGACGTTTTGCTTGACCCCGAAGGAGTTTAATAAATCTGTAAACGCAGCCCCTAACGCATCATTTAAATTATCTACGTGTATGTTAAAATCTCCAACAATTAATGCTTTATCGACGTTGACCAAAAGATCTGATAGAAAGTCAGCAAACTCTTTTAGGAAATCGGCGTAAGGCCCTGGAGGTCTATATACGGTAGCCAATGCTAGAGATAATAGGGATTTTTTTCTTAGATCTAAGAGCGTAACATTTAGCACAAGTACTTCAAACGAATTAAACCTATTGTCACGGTGTGGTTTTGGATTTTGTTCCTTGTTGTCTGTCATGTGTTTCCCTGTCTTTTCATGTTCAGCTGGTCCCCGTTAGGTTTATTAGTCTCCCCAGGTGTCTCTTATTAACCACGCCCCCTGGTTATCTTGTTTAGCTTGTTTGTCTGTGTATTTAAACCCCTGTGTTTCAGTTGTTTGTTGTCGGTTGTTGTTTAATGTTGCCTGTTGCACCTTGTTCTGAGTTTACCCTGGATTACCTGTTTGTCGGATTATTAAAGTGCTTGCATTTGGATTCACTCTCTGCTTCATTCCAGCCTACAGCGTAACACCTATGACGTAATAATTCAGTTATTACGGCTAGTTTGAAGTAATAATTAAGTTATAATAATTATAACTACAAATATTAAAGAAAATAAATAGTAATATTTCACTATGAAACATTATTAACACAGTATTTAAGAAAACTAATATAATTATTAATACTATTTTTATTATTTACAGTACAACTGTAAAATTACAATAGTAATATTTATGGTATATGGTATTGAGATTTAACTTAGATTCAACTTTTGGGATCTAGATTTGCTGTACTCAATAGTAGGACTGCACAATTTGGTAAAACATATTGAATATATATATAAAAATAATAATAATTTATTATTACTATAACTACAATTACTAAATAAAAAAAAAGTATAAATAAAAAATAATAATATTGTACTTCTGCTGTTGAATCCAGTTTCAAAATGTCGTCTTCCATTGTTTCTATATCCACCTAGTGTTTTAACATCACATCTTAATCGATTGTTAAGTCTTTGACCTTTAAACTGAAGAACGTTCTGTGCTCTGATTAGGCTATTTATTTCCTCTCTTTCTGCGCTCTGCTTTGACCAAGGACACAGCAATGAATGGCCTGGTTGTGAATCAGGAAGAATAAATTACTCATTTAGGAGGATTGGTTATGCACACACATGCACGGTTGTACACAAACACAGCTGAAAATAGGGCTTTGAAGGGGACATCTTGTCACTGCAAAACAATCTGATTCGTCAAAGCAATTGAGAGGAAATACAGAGAAAAACTGTTTTTCAGGCTTCATTTTCAATGTTTACAAGATTTATCTGCCTGCCTTGGCAAAATAACTAGTATTTTCATAGTAAATTTAAGATGTGTTCCCATATACACGCTTTAGATGCGGCAAATTTCATACAGTACACAATGCATGCTTGGTCAGTAATCAACACCCGCTGACAGATGTTACCGGCTGTTCTTTTAGTGCTAATAGCTAGTTTACATACATAACACAATATGCAAACAACCACAGGGCAGATTTCCATACGGTTACTTGTGGAAGTAGAAAAACCCAGGCAGCCTTCAGTATGAAATACATCACAATGTCTTCTTTGGCAAAAACCATTACGAATTTTAATTTATGACTTACAAGCTCGGTTGACTTTGTTTAATTTCTAGAGTGGCCCATTCAAAGTTGTGAATGTTTGCTACAAAAAAAGAGAGAAATTGTTAGCGAAAGTAATGAATGAGCCCAGGCTTAAATGAAATTACGACCATGACCAGCAACCCGGAAAAGGGAATCCATTAATCAGAAACTCTTTAATGTGCTGTGTGGCAGTAATTTCACTCTGTGCGTAATACAAAGTGATACACTTATTTGAAAAAGAAAATGAAATATGGGAGTTGAATGCCACTAAACGTCCACAAATGCTTGCCGCTTATTTAATTTAAGTCAATTTCATTTCATTCAGTTGAACAATAATGCAATATACAATTTCTGGGTGTACTTTTTATGATAGCAAACATTTGAACAAGGCACAAAGGAAGTTTGTAGTTTTGCAGCTCTATTATGAAGCATAACAATCACAACAAACCCGTTTAATACATTTTAACTTTCTCACCGAATGCAAATTAAACCGTAATGAATGACTTCAATGACATATTTTTTAAAGCACACAGCAAGAAAAGGCCTCCACCTGTCAATCACCATCACAGCCTGCTTTTCTGTTCCTTTTGCCTTCTTTCTTTTCGACCACACTGCTGTCACGCTGATGGATCAACATGAGCAGCCGGTCGGCCCATGTAAAGAGGCTTCAGACAAGGGGAAGGTCTTCCTCTGACTGCCCAAGCAGGAAAAGGTATTAGGGAGGCCTGACAGGAGGGCTGACCAGAGGAAAGCAGCCCGGGCCGTAGAGGGCTTTCAGAGTCACTGCCCCCTAGCCTGGTTGTGGACGAAAGCAGCCCTAATGATATGTAAGGCTACAGGAGGCAGTGTCAACCTGTCCGTGGCCTGTCAAAGAGTCTGGTGAGGGGGTGAGATTGGAGAGCGAGTCACGGAGGAGTGAGAATGAGAAGGAAAGTTGCAAGGTGGGGAGAGAGACTCAAGGCCAGTAAACAGATAAAAGGAAGATGGAAAGGAGATAAAGTATGGCAAGAGAGAGAGAAATCGGTGTGGTTGTCAGGTGTTTATTGAAGTGGAGCTGGCCTGTCTCCATGAGGGGCTCTTCTGTTGAATCGGCTGCTTAGCTCTGGAGGAACTAATTCCACGATGCTTTGCTCTCACTCTAGGCTTGTGCTGGGAACTGACAAGAATAATTAAGAATCAGTTCTATTTAAGAAGAGACACGGTTATATGCTTCTAAGGTTCTTTTAGGTGAATCAAATGTCATACAATGCAACCAGTGTATCCTGACGAATGATATTCCCTAACGAATGACCATTATGAGATGATCCCTTTTACTGAATCAAAAACATACAGCACGACTAGTGTATCCTGATTCCTGAACAAATGACTCTTATGAGTTGGTTCATTTTAGTGAATCAAAAACAAACAGCATGACCAGAGTATCCTGATTCCTGAACAAATGACTTTTTTGAGTTGGTTCATTTTAAGCCAGACTCAGACTACAGGAGCTTTTAAATCTTAAGGCTGGCATACACTACACGACTTTTTCAAAAGAGATTTTTAAACAGCATGCAAAAGACACTTGCCGACTTTGTAAATGGTTACAGAGAAAAGCTGGGCATTATACACTACATGACTGAAGATCATACACTATCAGACTTTAAAATCGTTGCAATCACAAACAGAAACATGCGTCTCATTGCTTCGAAGATGAAACAAATGCAGGAGATTACCCGCAGTAGTGGAAGATATGAGCCAGTGCATTTGGAAACGGTCTGGGTTGGGTAGACGCGGTCAGGGTGGACTCAACAGATTACGACAGGAGTTAGAGGATGAATGAATGAATGAATGAGGCATTTATATAGCACTTTCATATGTACTACTGTACACCCAAACTGCTTTACAATCATATCAGGGGTTCTCTTCTCAACCACCACCATTGTGCAGCATCCACTTGGATGATGCGACGGCAGCCACAGTACAACGGCGCCAGTGCACTCACCACACACCAGCTTCAGGTGGAGAGGAGAGAGAGTGATAGAGCCAATTCAGTGGATGGGGATTATTAGGAGGCCATGAATGGTAAGGGCCAATGGGTGGAATGTGGCCAGGGCACCGGGGTTATACCCCTACTCTTTTACGAGAAGTGCAATGGGTTTTTTAAATGACCACAGAGAGTCAAGGCCTCGGTTTAACATCTGATCCGAAGGACGGTGCTCTTTGACAGTATAGTGTCCCCATCACTATACTGGGACGTTAGGACCCACACAGACCACAGGGTGAGCGCCCCCTACTGGCGCCCCTCACTAACACCTCTTCTAGCAGCAACCTGGTTTTCTCAGGAGGTCTCCCATCCAGGTACTAACCAGACTCAACCCTGCTTGGCTTCAGTGGGCAACCAGTCTTGGGCTACAGGGTGATATGGCTGCTGGTGATATGGCGATAGGATAATGGCGTAGTTTCATCTATGTTGTTACCATCAATATACAGTATAATCCATTATCAGTTGCTGTTTACATTTAATGTAAAATAATCAATCATTCGCAACTATTGACGATTTAATCCGGGCTACTTATCCCGGACAAGTGTTAATGTCGAGTCCTGGATAATGATTAATCCTTGATCTGGATGGTAAGTTTTTCCTTCTTTTTTTGTCTTTATCCAATCTTGTAGGTTGTAGGTCGCTAATTATTTATTAGCGATGCATCATACACTATGGGCCCTATCTTGCACCCAGCGCAATTGACTTTGTACACCGACGCATGTATCATTCGTATTTTGCACTCGTGCAAAGCTGACTTTTCCCTCCACAGCCGCACGCCGCCAAACTAGGGAATGAACTTGCGCTCCCTGGGCGGTTCAGCGCAGAAAAGGAGGCGTGTTCCGGCGCAAACAATCCCTGGTGCTATTTTGCAGTTCCAGAAAACAATTGCGCCACTGACCAGAAAAAACCTAGTCTAAAGTGGCGCGTTGCGCGTACATTCAGATGCTATTTTAAGCGCTCATGCTTGGCCATAATACAGAGTGTGAACAACGCACACACTGTAGATGATTCTCTGATCTACACAGTGACATTTTACTTTTTGCAAATGATACATTATTATAAGGAAAAATATTAAAACACGAGGGAAATCATTGTTGTGTCCATGACGATGGGAAAAATAGGCATAAAGCTTACACATTTACCCAAATTCCCATCCCCAATGTCACTTCTCTTTCTTTTACGGCCATGACAAGAACATCGATCTCCTCGGCTGTGAACCGATTCTAAAGCGCGCCTGGTAAATGCGCCGTTATAATAGTATTGCGCCATTGAACAAGCACACTTCGTTCATCATGCTCTTAAAGGGAATGTCATATGACGCTCTTATTGGTTTGTTTCCCGGTACACCCAAACCACACCTATGAATAATGAAGCTACTTCAGACCAACCCCTTTTAGATTTGCGTCGAGCGCAAGAGTCATGTATCCCACCGGTTAAATAGCAACAGCGCCGAGATCCGCCCACAAAGTTACTTGCGCTTTGCGCTTGACACTTTGCGTTTTAGATCGTTAAAATAGGGCCCTAAGTGTGTTCTCAAATCGGCTCAAAATATCAAACATGTTATGATACCCTGATGTTTTGATAGTCTGTGCCCATCGTATACTACGCGATTTTCTGTGAATTCTGTCAACTCCGAACGATCAAAATCTGCAGATTGGCGCAGACATTCGGCAACTACTGCCGAATCACACAGATCGCAAATCGGGGGGAAAATCTGAGCAAAAGTTCAGTCCCCCCCCCGAATCATTGGCAGAATCGTTACAGAACCAGCATCAGTCAATTCGTCTGATTCTCATCCCTACTTGGCCCTCTATGGTTCCTTTTATCCAGGGGTATCCAAACTCGTTCCTGGAGGGCCACTGTCCTGCAGAGTTTGGCTCCAACTTGCTTCAACACACCTCCCTGGAAGATTCTAGGATGCCTAGTAAGAACTTGATTAGCTGCTGCAGGTATGTTTATTTGGGGTTGGAGCTAAACTTTGCAGGACAGTGGCCCTCCAGGAGCAGGAATGGACACCCCCGCTCTATTCGCTCTCCCTGCACACCTCATATTAAAGCCAAACTCTCCCTTAAATAAGAGCAATAGGCTTATACTGTTTTCCCCTAAGTCCCAATGTATTATTCTTGCCATACATTACATCAATTGTAATTAATATGGGCTATTGACTTTGTGCTGGCCTGTCAAAAATAATTCATTGAGCTTTTGCTTTCACAAGCATCATTTAAGGAATGATATATGTGGGCTAGTCTTAAAACAGCCAGAAAGGCAGTTAAACGTATGCTAGGAGCTGTGAGGAGAATCAATATATAATACAACATTATGCCTGTTTAGGGTTCCCATAGAAATTAATGATATTGAAAAATGAGTATGTTCAACTACAGAGACTGCACAGAACTAATGATTTACTAAGCTGGGCACTTTTAGAGGTCTTTTTAAAAAAAGAAAAAGAAAAAGCCCTCAAGAATACCGCAAGTTAAAAAGCTGAGGCTCCAAACGTACTGTATTCCTAAGTCCTTTTTTCTCCAACTCGACAGTTTTAAAGAAATCTAGTGGCACCGCTAAGCTTATTTGTGTTACCTTGAGGCACCCCGCCCTAGCACTAATCATATTTCAACCTCTCTCGCAGGGCGTTTTGTTAAAAAAATCGGCGTATCGTTTTCTGAAACAGCTGCTTGGAAGTCCACATTACAGAGCTTTGTACATTAAACGCCACAGAGAGTGGCCTGTTATTTGTGTTCGCGGCACCGAGCAGCTGAAGTGCTACAGAGAGCCTTCTCGTAAGGGCTCCCTACATCACTTGCTTCCCTTTAAGAGCTTCCACCCACAGATGCCTTCGTTTTCGGCTTAGTAATGGCCTCTCATAGAGGGGACATGTGCTGATAATAAGGATTAATATGGGCGCAGAGCGAATCTGTGTCATCAATGTTCATCACTGATGTCTTTAAGCTTTAAAGAGCCATCGACTATGGAGTAAACACTACACGATGAGTCCACCACTTTCAGTCTCTGCTACTTCGCTCGGAATGATTGAGCTGGGATCGACTGGTCGATTTTTGTCCTGGCCTTCTCTGTCCTTTAAACTTTAGACTTGACCCTGGTGTTATGACGTTCGTGTGATGCTAAAAATCACAGGGGTAATTAAAACAGGTTTTAATACTCAACCAGCAGCTTAAAGATGCCTGGCTGCTCATAGAATCCACTTAATTACGCTAAACTCAGGCAAATTAAGAATCATGAACACACACAAAGGAAAAATAACATACTGCAGTAGGACTGTAATTAGGACTGTGAAAATGAGTAATGTGCTCATTAATCTCCAAAGCAAGATGTGGCAACTTGCCTTTGGTAAGTCTCACTTCATGCTGCTGTTACAGGTTCAACACATTAGTTTGGTCAATATAATTGTTAGGGTTCAAATTTCTTTAGGACATGGACGAATGACATTTCTGATATCCAAATGCAATAAGGCACGGTCGCATGTTTCGCCCTTGTGCAAAATTCCTGATTGTGCCGATTCCCACTGAAATGCTTGGATTTCGCCAACTAAATTTTTAACTGGATTTTTCCCACCTTTGACTGAGCCTTTAGTATTTAGGTGTGGAAGTTGAGCTATTGAGTTAATATTTAAAAAAAATAATAATCAAGGCAACATGATCATTAAGAGTTATCATACATAAGCCATTTTAATAATTAACACTAACAGTTGTTTTGCCAATTTGAATTTATTTGTAAATGCAAAAGGTCTCATTCGGGCAATAAATTCTAGTCAAGGCAGCTACAGATGTTTTGTTTTTTTTAGCAAATCTAAATGTATCGGTAACACTTTATAATAACAGCATGCTATTAATCATTAGTTAAGCATTAGTAAACAGTTAATTCATCATTTCTAAAGCATTAACAGACATTAATAAGCAGTTTATAAACACAACTATAAATGCTTTATTCTTGATTTATAAGCATATCTATGTGCGTTTAATCATTGTATTTTCATATTTTATTAATGATCAATTTATCAATTGTAAATTAAGTATTGCATTTTTTACAAACCAGTTAATTTGGAGTTGTCAGTGGTTCATAAGATCAATTATAAAGTGTAAGTAAATGATTAATAAACTATTTAAATGTACATGAAAATCTTTGGTCAGACCAACAAGAGTGACAGGATGTCCACCAAGAATGTTTTTCATTTTGTGCCAATTTTCAGATTTTACGGTAACCTGTAAGAAATGTTTGCCAAACTTGTGTTGTCCTTGGATCAATATTATATGTTTTTAAGTTTTGCATTTACTATGTTTTCACAATCGATCATTGCTGACACTTTTGAGCACTCAATCACTTGCATCCGTCCCCAGTGCATGGCTTTTAGGAAGCTTCATTTAAGTGAGATTTTAAGGACAAGACAGGCACAGATCAGAAGACCCATCTGTATTCCAAGCGCCTCTCTTGGACTTCACTAAAAACCTGGTCAGGCTTCCTAATGAATCTCTTCCTGCTTCTACGTGCCCTTTATGGTGCTGTGACATCATAAATCAGCAGCAACACTGAAGCTTCTCATCAGGTGGGGGGAGTTTCTGTCCCTGTCTGGCAAATGGCTTCCGTTTATCAAGCGTCATCTCTTATGACTACTGATGTCAAATCATCAGGGAGGTGAGAGCAGAAGGATTTGGGGATTTTTGAAAAAATCTGTATTATACTCCCATGTATTTACACCCTGTTATTAAGAAGATGTCCTTGTCTGGGCCTTCAGGAAGCAGTGAAAAATAAACAAATCAGAAGGAAATAAAAGCATCCTGGGGAACATTATGAGTTTCGGTAATTGAAAGGAAGAGTAATGGAAGAGTAATCACGGCCGTCATTTGAGCCATTAAAGTTCCACTTGCGGCAACCCAATGCATTACCATCCAATCAAGTCTCTCAAATAGAAGGGTCCTAAAAGTATTCAAAAGGAACTGCCCCTGAACTTACTTTGACTAAAAGTCTTTATATGTTTCCTGGAATTGAGTTAAACTTGAGGACATTGAGAAAAGGCTTAAAAAAGGGTTGTAAGGCACCATCCAAATCTACCTCATAATGTTTGACCTTGTAAGATACAGATTTAAGCGCAGAAGCTTTTACCTTTTTGTAGGATAAAAATAAGAAGAGTTCTTCTGATTTGTGTGGCAGGACTAGAGTATAGTACAGCTTTTTATACTGTCATCTTACTTGAGATGCTTGAGGTGTATTTTATTATTATTTTAGTGTTTTTGAATATTTAGCGATTAATAATAAATGTGTCATTTTAGTAAATAACCACTACATTTTTAAATATTGAACAAAGTTTCTCGGGGGAATGCAAATGTTTTGCTAGTGAAGAGAAAGTTTATCGGCGGAACACAAATGTTTTGAGAGTGAACGCAGCAATTTTGAAAATATGTTTTCCTCCCATCTCATATTTATTTCCCCCACCATGTCCCTTATGGGCTCTATAGATTAGTAATCTAGAAATAGTGCACAATCTTGATTATGTCTTCATTTTATCTTGTTTCTTTATTTCCATTTTTCAAAATCCCTAAAACCTTCTTTATTTCCATTTCTATATTAGATTTTGTATGCCAGGTCTCAGATATTTGGACCCAGTTATATAACTTTTTTTCCCTTGTGCATTTACAACAACAGATATTTAAGACTGTGTGTGTGTATGTGTGTGTAAAGAGAGAGAGAAAGAAAGAAAGAAAGAGCGTCTCTTGTCTTTGATGCCCTATACGTGAACTAGATGGCAGCTCTGGGTGATGGAGGGGCAGAGATTGGATGTGGCAGCAGTGCTTTACAGCACTAAACCCCTGGGTCCTTCTTCACAGGTACTCACATAGTTCAAACACCTGCACACACACACTTCTGTGGCGGTTCAATGGCAACACTGAAATATCAATCTAATACAATAGGTTTACAATATGCACTGTTCCTGCAAGCCAGGGGTGAAAGCTGACATGATTAAAGATTTCACGTTACACACTTTCATATTTCATGTTTTTTTTTTTTTCTTAAGTGCAATAATGTTAGTCAAGATTTCTTGTTCCAAAAACAGTTATAGTTTTATTTTTGACCAAAAGAAATTCACCTTCTCTCTGGCACTTAAACTTAAAAAGCCTGTTTTGCTACACCTTTAAAATGTCTTTAATTACCCCTATAATGATTCATTATTTATTATTCTGTCATTCATCAGAGAGGTTCTTATGTCAATACCATGATAATCTTGTGTCGCCAGAGATTTGACTAAATGACACAAACTGTACAGCATGGTGCTTGCAATGTCACAGTCATGGGTTTGTTTCCCAGAATGAGTAAACTGATTGAATGTAGGCTATACCTGTAATGGCTTATTAATGTATGGCTAATTAATAGAAGTAAATGTAAACGGTCAACCTATTCTGTCCAAGAACTGCCCATTTCAGGAAATGACCAGCCACAGTTTTTGTTTTACTTGCCATTTAGGGGTGAGTTTATTTGAAATGGCGGATATCACAATAATACTGGCTTGTGTGTATATATATATAATAGCTCTTCCAAAAAAAGCATATATTACTTATGGTACCTTGCAAAAAAAAAAAAAAAACTCTTGCATAAAGTCAGCCAATCAGATAAGAGCTTACCAGATACTTTCCATTTTTGCGTTCAATGTTTCATACTGTCAAAAAAACAAAAAAAAAAATACTGCCTTAAATTTGTATTTACAATCATTATTTCAACTTAAATTATATTACACTGACTTGAAAAATGAAATGAATCTTGTATAACTGAAGGAAATAAAGTTTAAAGGGCTTAACTTATTTTGATGAGCTGAAGTAATGTAAAAAGATGTTGTCATAACTTATTGATCATGTAATTTTTACATTGTAGAGGGGGCTTTGTACTAAGTATGTCTACACTGTACATCCAGTGGTGGAAAGAGTACTGAAAAAGCATACTCAAGTAAAAGTACTGTTACTTGTCAAAAAATGTAGTGAGAGTAGAGTAAAAGTACCGGTCCTAAAAACTACTCAAAGTAGGAGTAAAAAGTAGCCCTTTTAAAAGTACTCAAGAGTAGTGAGTAGTGAGTATTATGCTATGAATGTTAGTCCACCTTATACCCTGCAAATTGAAAATGTAGCTTACTCTTTTATCACAGATTCATAGAAAAAAAAGAAACAGTATTTCAATATTTCTCCAACAGTTTTATTTTTGACTGCTAGCACTAAAAACACAGCGTTTCCCCTACCATTGTTTTGGACGACCCCCGCCCCCCCTAAAATGCTGACAAAATCCAGTCATAAAAAAGGAGTTTATAACTCGGAATTTCACGGAATTTGTAATTTTTTTGAGGAATAAATAGAAAGCAGTTCAGTACACTTGAAATCAAATCGCGATATAGTGTGAATATTAAACCACAAAGACAATTTAAATACGAATCCTGCATGTTCTGTGTGAATGAATGGTGCAGCCGACGCGCAGTTTCATTTACCACACACACACACACTGAAGCACGTGTGAGGTGTGACGCTTGCGCTGTTTTTTTGCCTATATGAAGACACAAATGCATGAACTTCCTCCAGGCTCAAGATCCACTCCGAAAGTCACTTCGTGAACAAAATAAATTGGCGCCAGGTGTCTCGAAGTCTGTTGATGCTGGTTTGATGCAAAGTTTTCCGCGCGCGATTTGATTTGACGGGAATCACGCATGGAGTCACATGATGACTTATTATAAAAATAAATAATCATATAAATGTAGCGACGGCAGGTTCAGGGAAAATAGCGCAGTAAAAGTACCGATACAGCACTTAAAATGTACTCAAGTAAAAGTAAAAGTACACTGTTTTTAAACTACTTAAAAAAGTACAATTCCTAAAAAAAACTACTCAATTACAGTAACGAGAGTATTTGTAATTCGTTACTTTACACCACTGTGTACATCAAACTGTTTTATTTCAAAAGAGAAAGGGAAATTGTGTTTTTCATGCAACCTCGCGCTATCAATCACATTCCCTAGAACGGCACATCACAAAGTGTGTATGTCTGAGATATCAGTGACAGAGTACGTCTTCCACACTTCTCATGCAGAAGTCTTGGACCAGCCCGTTCTCATCCCAAGGCGTCATCTAACTGACGCTAACTGACGCTTTTGACCATGCGTCAACAGGCCGACACACATGGTACCCTTTAAGCGTCAATATGAGACGCTCATCCTCAGGCTTTTTGACCATGCGTCAGCATGCCGACGCACATGGTACCCTTTAAGCGTCAATATGAGAAGCGCCTTCAGTGGTCTAATCCTAACCCAACCCCAGACCTAAACCTACCCATAACAGAAGCGTCATCTAACTGACGCTAAAGGGTGCCATGTGCGTCGGATTTAGACGCATGGTCAAAAGCGTCAGTTAGATGACGCCCGAGGATGAGCGTCTCATATTGACGCTTAAAGGGAACCATGTGCGTCGGATTTAGACGCATGGTCAAAAGCGTCAGTTAGCGTCAGTTAGATGACGCCCGAGGATGAGCGTCTCATATTGACGCTAAAGGGAACCATGTGCGTCGGATTTAGACGCATGGTCAAAAGCATCAGTTAGATGACGCCCGAGGATGAGCGTCTCATATTGACGCTAAAGGGAACCATGTGCGTCGGATTTAGACGCATGGTCAAAAGCATCAGTTAGATGACGCCCGAGGATGAGCGTCTCATATTGACGCTTAAAGGGAACCATGTGCGTCGGCATGTTGACGCATGGTCAAAAGCGTCAGTTAGCGTCAGTTAGATGACGCCTTGGGATGAGAATGTGTTGCTTGGACTTGGATGTGAAGTTTAGGAACACAGTATGCTATAGTGGCAGAAGTCCAACCCAGCTGGAGACGCATGGCATGATGCCTGCAACCGAAGAATGAAGAAGAGACAACAGCAGTTGTTATAATTACCTCTGAGAGCTACTGTAAGTGCTGAGGGAAGCTATTTTCCACATCTCATGGTTAACTTTAAATGAGGGGTTACTAACTGAAAGACTTTCTTCTAATATACAAACGCAAACTCTGTCTCTCTCGCCCTGTTGCTCTGAAATATTGGTAAACTTTCCTCAAGGTCATTGGTTGGTGGTGTAATAAATTCTACTTTGAGCTTAGCTGACAGTCCTGTTCTCCGCGCTGCTCTCTTAAAGAGCCGGGGCCCCGCAGACCTCCACCAGGACACTTTCTGCACCAGAGATCATCTGTTATCATTACTAACTCATCTAGAAATCTTCCCTTGCCAATCTACAGGTCACCATCATCACTACCCCAGACAAAAGTCTCCCCCTGCAACACACAGCTGAATGCAAGCACTGGTACTGCTGCAGTTTATTGATAAACTCCTTGGAGTCATTTATAAAATATCCCTGACACTCTCCACAGAGCCCATAATAGATCTCATGATTGAGTGCCACCATTACTACCCAACACTAACCTGCATGCTAACAAGTTCAAACAGCTGTTTGTACTGTGGTTCTTCTGCCCAATGCAAAGAAGACCATTGCAAATAGGATCTCTTTAATAACTTAAGCCTAGTCGGTACTAAAAATTGATTTAATTATCGAATTTATCAATAAGATTAATCAATTTTAAAAAGCCGTGTAAAATTTCAAATGTGTTTCTTTTACATGTTTTATACACTAGCATTCAAATGTTTCAAGAAACATTTCTTGTTATTATCAATGTTGGAAAGAGTTGTGCTGCTTAATCTTTTGGTGGAAACCATCATACGTTTCCCAGGATTTCTTTAATGAATAGAATTTTTGTAGCATTATAAATATCTTTCCTGCTGAAAAAGCAGATCTTTCCTGCAGTTAGTGCTGGTCTGGATGGTGGACCAGCAGTCATACTGTTCTCAGGCAAAACAGAGCTGGTGAAGCTGGTTGAGTGTGCGTAGGCCAGTTGTCTGTATGCAAGTAGTTTTTTTGGGGACAGGTATTGTTTTTGCTTGCATATTTAACACAATAATGATGTAAATGAATAACAATATACGATTAAAACACACACATTATTGTAATATATATGTATAACTTAGTCATTTATTTTGCTCCCTCTGTTGAAAACAGAACTGAAAATGATAATTGCTTTAGTTAAGATGTATTAACTCTTTCCTCGCCAGCGTTTAAAAAAAAAAAGAGTTACTAGCCACCACTAGCATTTGTGATCATTTTCACAAAAGTTTCATGGCCCCCAAAATATTTTGTTGAATGAATATCTGAACATGCAGATATTCTGCATGTTCAGATATTCAGAGACTCTGCTTTTAAACAAACAAACAAACAAACAAACCCCGTTTTATTCTAGCTTAATGCATTTTTTTCATCAACACTTGAATGTGGGTAAGTTTCATAAAAAAGCAACATTTTGAGCAAAATGCATTTTTTGTCAAAGACTAGGCCTACATCCAGATCAGATTCAGAATGATGATCAAAACGAGTAGATTGAGTCCATCAACACCACCAAAATTGCGCAGTCCTATAGCTCGTCCTGGGTCGACATTTAAGTCAGTAACAATGGGCAATTTTTAATTTATATGTTGTTTAATGTTGATGATTGTGCTATTTTACATATGCATCTGCTTACATAGGATATCGCTTGTTTCTTCTTCTTTTTACCTGTGTTTTGATCAGGAGATACTGTACTCTTTCAGAAGATGCGTGATATCGGCCCTTACCGTATATCAGTGAAAACGAGGAAAGCCGGACATTTCCGTCAATTGCGGGGAAACATTGTCTTATAAATCATGGAAATTTCCGTCAATGGCAGGGAGGCAGGGAAAGAGTTAATCAATGTCATCTGAAGTTTTGAATAACAAAGTAAAAATTCTAACTGGTGAAACGAACAGAGGACGAACAGATTTGTCTCCTGTTTCAAAGGAGCAGTGGTACACAAAAAGATCTTGTGTACATCGCAAAACAAAATGCCTAACAAAAGCATAATCATAAGCTGTTGTTCGATAGCAGAGGTTATGAGAATGGTACAATGGCCATCTTTCATCTTTCAATGTTACCGTTAATAGTAACTTGAAATATTTCAAAATTGAAAGTTGCTGTTTTTAAAGACTTTAGTGCTCAGTTGGGAACTCACATGTGTCAGCCGTCTGTCACTGCTGTCAAACAGTGTACATAGTAAATGGCATTGCAGTCAGGAGAATGTAATACTGTAGACATAGTGATAGCATGAACTTTCAGCTGGAAGAGAATTAATTCAACCAGAGTCAATGGCCAAGTGCTTAACTAAAGGGAACAGTAATCACCATAATGGTGATTTCAAACAGATTTAAACAATGTTAATACATGTAACATATGAAAGAAATTAAGCTAAAATGGTTTATACTAAGTGAACACAGTGATAATGTCTGTGGTGTTGTTTAATATGGACTCAAGCATTTCTCATCAAATTCTTCAAAAAATCTAAACTTTCTGATCAAAACTTTGAGTGTGTAGCTCATGAGTTTCCATACTCTTTGCAGAATCTATGGGATGGGATAAAAATAAAAGAGATTACATTTATAAATTTGCCCTGAGGAAGATAACAGATAGATTTATATTCTCAAAGACAAAATAATAACGGATTTTTTTTTTTTTTACAAATCATTCTGTTAAAAGATGTACAATATTGCATTGCCTCCTCAAACATTATTGACTGCTTGTAGCCTTTTGTAATAGTCTGTGTGGCAAAACTGGGTCTCAACATCATTAAGGCACCACAGGGAAGAACTCAAGCGTGCAGAGCATGCTGGGAAACCAAAGACTGACAGGACCTGGAGGATTTTTGTCAGGAACACAAACCAGGGACTCCGTCATTGATGTTGTAGGAAAAGACCACTATATTAGGAATGAACTTTGGATTTTTACCTCTAAATATGTTTTGTCAAATAGCTCGATCGAGGCAGTAGTCCAGTCAAGTCAGGCCAAGTCACCTTTATTTAAATACCACTTTTTACAATACAGATTGTATCAAAGCAGCTTCACAGTGATACCATGAAAATAATACAACAAAGTTTGTTTCTAGAAGAAAATTGCGTCAATGTCCACCTTAAGTACGGTAGATCAATAATATAGTTGAATATTAAATGTCCCCAACTAATCAAGCCAAAAGCCAAGGTGGCAAGGAACCAAAACTCCATCAGGTGACAGAATGGAGAAAAAAACCAGACTCAGTCTGATTCGGACAGCATTACAAGTCAGATTGGATCGGAACATTTAGAGTATTAAACTACATACTGTACACACACACACACACACACACACACACACACACACACACATTTGGTTTCCATGTTTTATGGGGAAATTGTTATTATTTTTATACAGTTCAAACTGTTTATTCTATCCTCTACCCCTAAACTTTCTGTATTTTTTAGATTTTCAAAATAACAACACTTGTGATTTATAAGCTGTTTTCCTCATGAGGACCAAATGTCACCACAAGGACAAGAATTTTATGTAAGCATAAGATACTGTATATATACATATATATATACTGAATATCACAATAAGCATACAAAATTAATAATATCTCACAATATTGACAATATATAATCATTTTTCACCATTAGTAATTCCAACTAACACCACGAAGAATAAACTGTGAAACGTTACATGTACCCCTTTATTTATAGTTACTACCATTGGCTACCATGACAATAGCAGAAGTAATTTCTCTTGAGAGCAATCAACTTAAATTCATCCCCATCCACAGATGTGCATGAAATGATTGAAAAAAAAAAATGGAACAAACACAAACTGGAAATAATTCTTATGAGCTTAAACAGCATGTGTGCTACATCTGCGAGACTGCTGAGATGGCGGTGTGATTAAGAAAAAGAAACAGTAGCGGAAATTGCACACCTCTGAAAAAAGCCATTAAGCACAACTAAGAAAATCCCAAGACAGAACAGGCTTGCCTTTCGCTACAGCGAAATTTTCTCACCGGAGAAGAAGTGTGTTGTCCTCTGTACGCCCCCTGGCACATGTATGTGACTGTGTGTGTGTGTGTGTGTGTGTGTGTGTGTGTGTTTTAAAGGAGCTTTTGTGGAAGCTCCAGATGGAGTCTCTAAATCTGTGGTTTAACCTCAAATGCTGTCAGACTGGGTATTCTCTCCAGAAAGAGAAAGAGAGTCATTAAGACGCTGAGAAAAATAGGATAGATAGAAGAAAAAACAGTAATGGGGGGGGCTTCTTGCCTTCTTTTAGGCATGACAGAGCTAGATAAAAGAAGAAAAATGAGAACCAAGGAGAAAGTTTGGGCAGACGATGGATTGGAAGATGAATATCTTGAAAGAAAACGTTGAGTTTGGATGGTAATACACAGGGGGATGAGGGAGATGTTAAGTAATTTTATTTTTATAAGCAATGATATGTGCTGCAGCTAAATATGGCTGTCGGTGTTCTTCTAATTACTGTATGCAACTGTTGTTTACTGTATATGAGTGACAACTGCATTCTCTCAGAATTCACTCCTGAAATATGAAGGACTAAAAAAAGTATTAAATCTTATTTAGATTTATTTGCTTTCAAGTCAAATGTGCAAAAAAAAAACCTTTAGTTTCTATAAATGATCCAAACGACCAGCCAGTGATCAGAAACAGCTCACTTATTGATTCCAGAAGTGGTCTCTTAACTTCAACCGATCACATTGTTATGATGCACAAGCACGTAAGGTGCGGTGAATATGAAAAGTTCAGCAGTTGCAGCGATGTCTCAGAATGAACCGGAGAGCAGAATTAACTATTCTACGTCTCGAAGAAATTCTATGTAAATGGCGATGTAAACTTAAGCTGTTGGCATAAAAAACTTTGTGTACAACATTGTGTACCATGGCCAAATGTTAACATTACCAGCATATTTTACTGCACGTACAAGTAGTAAAAAATAAATAAAAATAATAACGTGAATTTTGGCCTAATTCCTTTATGATAAGAGATTTTGAGGGAAAATATATTACCACATAACCCTGAATTACCACAACAACAACAACAACAACAAAAAAAAACAGTAGGTAATTTGCCAAAGACCATTTTTCTCCTGAATGATGGGACATTTCTGATTCAGACGGCAATACAATTTCAGACTAGAACCTGTCAATGCTGATATTACATCACAATCCCCATGTAAAACAATTACCATCTGAATAGTTGGTATTCGTTTAAACCTTTAAGTTTTGAAAGACGGAGATATGTTTCTAAAAGCGTCTTAAGAGCTCACCGCCACCAGGATGGACAGCACAGGGTAAGGGAAAAGGATGCCTTTGGGTGGCTGTGCTAGTTTTTCATCTCTCCACCTGCATGACAAGAAATATTCACAGAAGCACAAAGTAAAAAAAAAAAAGGACAGCAGCTCTGCTGGACACCTGAGCAGTGAATGTAACTGTAATGAGGACAGAATAATGGGTTTCCCTGAAGCAAGGGTATAAAATAGCTATACTTTAGTACTTGCACTGTTAATACATCAATGACGGGGAAGCGGTTGTCTCATTAAAAAAAGATGTAAACTGAAAATTTCAGTTTGGCCCCTTAATAGCTATTAATTTGTTTTATTGAAGAACATTGTCACATGTAAATGAACACGCATGAATAAAGAAAACACGCAGAAGTATCAGAATCACAACTGCACATTAACATAAACAAAGAAACTGAGGAAACTAAGAGTATATAAGCAGGGAGATAATGAGTAGTAGTGATGCAAAGTCCGATTCATTTCCACAAATCTTTTTTTTTGTTCGGACAGTTTGTTTCAATGAACCAGTTAAAAAAACAAACATTAATTGGTTCCTTACGTCATCACGCGATGATGCATTTCTTTTCTTACAGTTCAGTGTCATGTTATATCAATATCAATGAAGCATTCAAATAGACACAACATTCAAATAAAATTCAAATTGAAACATTCAAATAAAAAGTTATGAATTGCCTTTCATTAATATTTTGTTAATGGTGTTTGTGGTCACAGTTTCATTCGAGGAACCTTTATGTCGGATATGACTGACCGATATTGAGTAGCCTAAATCTTGGAGAAGTTTCGCATTTACAGCACACATTACAGACATTAATGCACAAACGCAAACGGATATGTCTAAAGTATATAGAAAGAATAAACCAGCCTCATAAACTCCTTGATTTTGCTTAACAACTTAAAATTTAAATCTGCATGCACAATAAACTACAGTAAAATGTATTTACATCTTCCGACAGAAAGGATTTTGGAGGTTTTAATAAAATGTTATTTAATGACATTAGTCATAATAAGCATATTTCCAGTAAGTGCCTCAGGCTTGCATAATATCGCCAACACATTCATCAGACTTCCCTGTAATCCTCTGCAAACTTCGACATTTCGTTGAACCGGCTCATTCGGTTCTTTTTCAGTCGGACGTGCTTTTTTGGCTGTGTGTCTTGCGTCATCAACCTGAAACTAAAATTCAACCGGTTTCTTAGTATGAACCATCTCAAAAGAACGATTCGTTTCAGAATCGAACATGACTAGTAGAACAGAAACAGGTGTGTGGGAACTAATTAACAGCCAGCGAAGCTAACTAGGGAACTAAGGAAAACGGGAACAGAGCAAACAGTGTGAAAACAAAACTAAAGCAGGACATAACAGAGCCTAACCATTACAAAAATACAGTTCTTGAAATGTATGGAATCACAAAATTTGTTGCGGTCAGTTATTTTAAGTATATTAACAATCCTTTCTGTTAATAAAACATTTTAAAAGCAATAAGCTAGGAGGGGCCTTATTGTAATGGAAAATGGGGGCATTCAAGTCAAAAAGTTTGAGAACCACTGCTTTAAATACAATATGCTCAAATCTTTTCAGAAAAAAAAAAAAAATGGTATATCAAGGTTCTGATGCTGCTTGCGTTCAGCCTGATGGTGAAAACTTTTAAGTCTCTGAGAGATTTAAGTGTTTAAATACCACATCCACTATAAAAAAGTCAGAAGATAAAAGCAAAGAAAATAGGGTAAAGGCATCATACACTCTATGAAAAAAAAAAGGATAAATGGTGATCAGTATAGAATCTTGTCTGAATTTAAAGAACCCTTTTGCCAAAAAAAGGGTCTATACAAAGAGAATTATCTTAATACATTCATGTTTAATGGGTTATTTAATTTATTTTCTAGTGATAAGTGATATTTATGAGCTGTTTAATACATAAAATTAATTAATTAAAACTAAATTTATAATATGATTCCAAAATGGGAACCCCTAAAAGGTTCTATAAGTGCCTGACAGAACATATAAAAGCTTTTTTCTAAGAGCGTAGGTCATTGGACAAAAGAAGCAGAGTTGAAGTACATTTCGTGATCAAGACAAAAGGCCAAGAGGTTTTAAAATGACAGTTCCCCATATGTGACAATCTTTTCGTGCACCACTTTCTGAAGCAGCTGAAATTAGCACCAAGCCCTCAGGATCCGAGAGCGAATGAGTGACACATGAGTCGATACACTGAGGTGAAGCAGTGAGAAAGCAGAGGTTGCCTCTAATGAGAATAGAGTGATTATTGTTCCCTTTCGTATGGGAACTCCAACGCCCAGCGTGCCGTGTGCCGTCGAGCTGCCGGCTGACAGCGCGGGTTGTCACGGCAACCCAGCGCGCGTCATTCGGCGCTCTAGATGCGCGCCTTTGACTGTTCCCCGATCTAGTTCCTCTTCTGGTGGCCAACGGTGGAGGGCTATTTTGGCTAATAGCATTGGTGATTAGAGGATTACAGTGAGTGTTCTCTGACGAGACCACCTCCTCGGAACCCTCACTCCTCTAGCGCATCGCAAACATGCTGAGACTGTGTTAGACTGTGTGAGACTCTCTTACGAGAGCATGACCACGTCGGCACGTTGTTCGCTTGCCTTTCTCGAGGGGTTGAGCGCTCAGCGTGCCGCGTGCCATCAGGTATGGCCACGTTCACTGTTTTGCATGCCTGGCAGCCTTCGGGTGGAATCTCTGGTTCTTCTCATGAGGGACCAGCTATTTCATTCAGGGCTCCAGGGGAGGATCAGATGTCGATCGCTGCATCGGAGAGAGGGCTGTTACACTCTGGAAATGATGACGCTGAGTTCCCGCTGTAATGGTGTGTGTGCTCGTGCTGAATCGGATTCAGACTTGATAGCCACACTTCTTGGGCTACTCTGGGGACGCAGTGCAACGCGTAATCGCCTTGCCCCGCCCCCGTGCCTGCCCGGATGCGTGTGAAAAGGCTTTTAGCAGTATGGAAGCATGTTGGTGCTGTGGAAAGCCAGACATGCCAAAATCTGCAGAAAGTTTTTTTCCTCTCTCACTACCCTTAGTGGCTGGGGTGGCTTTGACTACACAAGGGTAGTTCTGAGTCGGGGTTGAGCTGTGCAAGTTATAGCACTGGCCCTCGGTCAGACGATGTCCACACTGGTGGTCCAGAAGCATCCCACGGCTAGGCCTTGTGGGGTATGAGACATCGCCAAAGTTCGCTTTCTCGGTGCTCCTATCTCACAGGGTTTGCCGTTTTCGGCGACACTGTTGGGGACTGTGCCCAGCGGCTCTCTACAGTTCAGAAGCAGGTTGAGGAGACCAGGAGCTGACCCGAAATGAAAAAAGTCGACTCACTCCTGGTTTCTCCTCGGTCTGTTTGTCGCCAAGGGTGTCAGCCCCCTGTGAAAAAGATGTCAGCCAGCTTTATGGTGACGTCTAGCTTTCGCAGGAGGACGGCGCCACCTGTCTCAGCAGCCCTGAGACGGGTGACACAGGGTTGGAGGAAGTTGCTCTCAGGGAGATGGTGTCCTCGCCTCTCCCACCCCCGGAGGAGGGCCGGGTGGAGAATTTGTTCAGTTCCTGTTCCGCTGCTGGCTCCCAGAGTCCAGTGGTACCCACATTTTCAATAGAGCGATTTCTTCCATCTCTGGGTCACAAGAGGTGCGGACTGCAGTGAGTGACGCTCCCATGCCTCGCCACTCCTTTCCCCCTCTTCCAGCGCTCAGATGGCAGTGACGCCGCTACGGCCTCGTCACTCTCGTCTGTCACTGGCCAAGGAGGCGCGGAAGCCAGGACTTGACGCCCCCGGGCCTCACTCCTCGTTTCCCCTCCTAGAGGGTGAGAATGACAGTGTGCGCCGCCACGTTGCCTCGCCGCTCTCATTCCCCTCGCCCCAGCAGCGCTCAGATGCCAGTGTCGCCGCTACGGCCTCGTCACTTTCATCTGTTGCCGGGCAAGGAGGCGTGGAAGCCAGGACTCGACGCCTCCCAGCCTCGCTCCTCGTTTCCCCTCCTACCTTCGCCTCGGGACAGTCAGCAATCGAACGCCCCAGAGAAAGATGGGCCTTCCCTGCTGCTTGCCCCCCGGTGGAAGCAGGTAAGTGTTGCACCACACACCCAGACCCCTCCTTCGGCCGCAGTAATGCCTCCGGAGGCGGGTCCCTGCCTTCCACCTCGCTGCCCCTCCGCGGGTACGCCGGTGGTCCGGGTGGGCTCGTTGGTACGGTCTCTCGAAGCCTGGCTAGCGCTCCGAGGCCGTCCAGGTGGCTCATCCGCGCCATCCGGTTCGGCTATGCAATTCAGTTTGCCTGCCGGCCTCCCAGGTTCAGGGGCGTCCTATTCACCCAAGTGCAGAGTGTCGACGCCCCTGTCTTGAGAAAAGAGATCGTTGCCCTGCTGGCGAAGGGCGTGATCGAGCCGGTCCCTCCAGCCGAGATGAGGTCTGGGTTCTACAGCCCTTACTTCATTGTACCCAAGAAAGCCGGTGGGTTACGACCAATTCTGGATCTAAGTGTTTTGAATCGGGCCCTTCAAACGCTTACGCAGGAGTGCATCTTCGAGTGCATCCGTCCCCAGGATTGGTTTGCAGCGATCGACCTGAAGGATGCGTACTTTCGTGTCTCGATTTTGCCTTGACACAGACCGTTTCTTCGGTTTGCGTTCGAGGGTGGGGCATGTCAGTACAAGGTCCTACACTTCGGCCTGGCCCTGTCGCCCCGCGTCTTTACGAAGGTCGTGGAGGCGGCGATTGTTCCCATGAGAGAACATGGCGTTCGCAACTATCTCGACGACTGGCTGATAATGGCTCACTCACGAGATCTTTTGTGCGATCACAGGGACCTGGTGCTCCGGCACCTCAGCCTTTTTGGGCTTCAGGTCAACCGGGACAAGAGCAAACTTTGCCCTGCGCAGAGAATCTCTTGTCTCGGTATGGAGCTGGACTCGGTCAACCAGACTGCGCCCCTCACCGAGGAGCGCGTCCAGTCAGTGCTCAACTGCCTCAGGTTCGAGGCAGGTCAGCGGTCCCACTGAAGCAATTTCAGAGGCTCCTGGGGCATATGGCAGCCGCAGCCGCAGTAACGCCGCTCGGCCTTTTGCATATGAGACCGCTTCAGCGCTGGCTTCACGATCGAGTCCCGAGATGGGCGTGGCAGAGCGGCACGTTCCGGGTCAAAGTCACCCCGCACTGTCGCCAAACCTTCATCCCTTGGTCGGACCCTGTGTTTCTACGGGCCGCAGTGCCTCTAGTCCAGGTGTCCAGGACGGACGCCTCAGCCATCGGATGGGGGGCCACGTACAACGGGCATGCAGTCTCAGGTCTATGGACGGGGCCTCAGCTGCATTGGCACATCAACTGCCTAGAGTTGCAAGCAGTACGCTTAGCCTTGTGCCGCCTCAAAGGGTTGCTTCGTCACAAGCACGTACTGGTCCGTTCGGACAGCACTGCGGCCGTTGCGTACATAAATCATCAAGGTGGTCTACGCTCCCGCCGTATGTCGCGACTCGATCCCGCCATCTCCTCCCATGGAGTCAGAAGTTTCTGAGGTCGCTTTGTGCTGTTCACATCACGGGTGCGCTCAACCGTGTGGCAGACGAGCTCTCACGGCAACCACCTCTTCCGGGAGAATGGCGACTCCATCCCCAGGCGGTCCAGCTGATATGGCGAATCTTCGGAGCCGCTCAGATAGATCTGTTTGCCTCTCCGGACACGACCCATTGCCAGTTGTTTTATTCCCTGACCGGAGGGTCCCTCGGTATGGATGCACGGGCACTCAGCTGGCCCCGGGGCCCACGCAAGTATGCGTTTCCCCCAGTGAGCCTTCTCGCACAGACACTGTGCAAAGTCAGGGAGGACGAGGAGCAGGTCTTGCTAGTTGTGCCGTACTGGCCCAACCGTACCTGGTTCCCGGAACTCATGCTCCTCGCAACAGCACCTCCTTGGCCCATTCCTCTGAGGAAGGACCTGCTTTCTCAGAGACGGGGCACTCTTTGGCACCCGCGTCCAGACCTGTGGAGACTTCATGTCTGGTCCCTGGACGGGACACGGAGGTTCTAGGTGGCCTACCACAGGCTGTGGTAGATACCATCGCTTCAGCTAGAGCCCCCTCTACGAGGCGCCTCTATGCGTTGAAGTGGAACCTGTTCGTCGTTTGGTGCTCTTTCCGCCGGGAAGACCCCCGAACTTGCCCGATCAGTGTCGTGCTTTCCTTTTTACAAGACGGGTTGGAGCGAAGGCTGCCTCCCTCCACCATCAAAGTATATGTGGTCGACGGGAAGTCGTTAGGGAAGCACGAGCTGATCGTCAGATTCCTTAAGGGTGCTAGGAGGTTAAATCCCCCTCGAAATTTGCACCCTGTACCCTCTTGGGACTTAGCCCTGGTGCTGAGAGCGCTTCAAAGGCCCCCATTTGAGCCCTTAAATGATATAGAGCTAAAAGTTTTGTCTAAAAAAAAAAAACCTGCTCTTCTATTGGCTCTAGCTTCCTTCAAGAGGGTCGGGAATCTGCAGGCTTTTTCGGACGACGAATCGTGCCTAGAGTTCGGACCGGGCCTTTCTCACGTGGTTCTGAGACCCCTGTAAGGATATGTGCCCAAGGTTCCTACCACTCCATTTGTAGATCAGGTAGTGAACCTGCAAGTGCTGCCCGTGGAGGAGGCAGACCCAGCCCTGGCTTTTCTCTGTCCCGTACGTACTCTACGTTGTTATGTGGACAGAACGCAAAGCTTCAGGACCTCAGAGCAGCTCTTCGTCTGTTACGGAGGCCAGCAGAAGGGGAAGGCTGTCTCCAAGCAGAGGTTAGCCCACTGGCTAGTGGATGCTATCGTCCGGGCTTATGAATCCCAGGACATGCCTTGCCCTCCAAGGTTGACGGCTCACTCCACTAGGAGTGTTGCTTCCTCCTGGACGTTGGCGCAAGGCGCCTCGCTGACAGATATATGCAGAGCTGCGGGCTGGGCGACACCTAACACGTTTGCCAGGTTTTATAGCTTACGTGTTGAACCGGTTTCCTCCTGTTTACTCGCTACGGTCAGTGGCGCGAGGGAATAGGTTCTGTTGGCTTGCTGCGCCATTCCGCCTTATGAGCTGGATCCGTGCGCCTTTTTGCTCCTTGGTTCCCCAACAAACGGCTAACCTTCTGAGCTCCTCCATCACCCCTCGGCATCAGGCATGGCGGACTGCCTGATGCTAGGTCTATTACCTCTCTTAAGAAGTTGCTAGTAGACTGGGTGACCTTCACGATGACTTCCTCGTGGTCATTTTCCACGTTCCTGCTACCCTACCGGCTAGCTCCGTGTCTTCCCCTCGACAGACTCACTCTGTCGTCCTTGCTGAGTATGCTCCCCACCCTACGGGCTGGGACTACCTCGAGGACTCCCATATGTTTTACTACCCTACGGGCTAGTTCATATGTGTATTCAGTGCCTCCCTTCGGGCTGGCCGGAGGCTCCGCAACGTTCCCACATGGGCACGTTTCCTCAGTGTTATCCAAATCCACTGAGCGGGTCTTGCGGAACAGCAGTGTGATTTTTTTCCTAGCTAGCCCCCCGCCCTAAAGAAACTAAGAAACTGCTTGGCGGGGAGCTCAGCTGGGCGCTGGAAGGGGCCAGCACCATGGCGTTTTATTTGGGATCCCAATTCGTTGGAAACTCCTCCGACGAGACGTAGGAGTTCCCATACGAAAGGGAACGTCTCGGTTACGTATGGTAACCCTCGTTCCCTGAGTAGGGAACGGAGACGTCTCGTCCCGTCGCCATGCTTGCTGTACCTTCGCGGAGGACTGGACACCATCCGGCTCCTCAGCGTAAAGCAAATGTGTGTGCGCTCGCTTCCGCTTTATACCCGCACTAGTAGGCGGGATGCGGAATGCAAGTCCTGCATGCCAATATTCATTGGCTCGTTTTAATTCACTCGAAGGCAATTGGTCTCCCTAGCGTGATCCCAATTCGTTGGAAACTCCTCCGACGAGACGTCTCCGTTCCCTACTCAGGGAACGAGGGTTACCATACGTAACCGAGATGTTTTATGTTGTTTAGAGATTCTTGAGTTAGACACAGCTTCCCAAAATCTCTCTCTGCATCTGCGTTTGGTCTCATCATTTGTCTGTGTCAGTATCATTGACATCTTTCGTATGGTAAAAAAAAATAATCCTGTAAGAGTTTACAGCTTAAGGAAGAGAAAGAAAATAATATTTATTACAGATTTCAAAAAGTATGTGAAGCTAATCAGTGACAGATATGAAAATCCCACTGATTTGGCTCTTTTATGTTGGCTTGGAATCCACAACCTTGCACTTTCACATTGCATATCAGAGTTTTATAAGAACAGAACAAATACAGCTAGGTCTGATGCCAATGTTTTACTTAATATAATAAAACATTTTTATTTCAGCCAGTACTATGGTAACGTGATGCCATTTGTGAAAGATTGCTATGAAATGATCCATTGCGAAGGGCACGGTCCACATCGTGCACATTGAACTCGTGGACATAAATCACAACCCAGGGGTTTAAAAAAAAAAAAAACCTTTCTGGGACATTTATTTTGCTGAAGACCTCTGAGGGAGATGCCGAGGTTATGCCATGCCTGTTACGAAGTGTGTTTGTGTGTGTGTGTCGGGAAGATATGCGTATGATTTAATGTCATGGTACTTCTCATTCCAAAACCTTCTTGTGCACTGACTCAAAAAGGCACAATATATACTCAAAAAACAGTCATACAGTTTTGTTTCAAAAAGTATATTTGGACATTTAAGAGACTTAAAAATGGCTGAATGTCATTATTAGATTTAAAATTCCACTAAAATCATCGGTTTAAAAATTCAAAATGATTATTATAATTATTATTTTATTTTTTGCAGATGCCATTTAGTTCAGTATTTTCTTATCTAATCGAATGAACAGAATTGATCATTTTAAGAGTGCCCAAATATTTGTTGGGGTCACTTCGTACAAATACAGACACATAACGAAATGGAAGTATCCCTTCAGCTTGAAGGTCAGACTCATGTGTGAATGTTCACACGTTGTTTTGTAAAGCCACTCTGTGTCACATGAGTCATTCAATTCCACTGTGACATTCTATCTTGTTAAAAAAAACTCTCAATTTCCAAGATTCTCTCTTTCTTTCTTTTTATGTATCTCAGGCTGATCAAGATGAAAGCTTGGCCCTCATCCTGAAGAAGTTTGTTGTTTTCCTCTTGCACTTTACTTTTATTCCCCCTTTTCATATACAGACATAGAAAACCAACTAGATAGAGCAAATGAGAGTAGCCCTAATACTCAACACATGGCAAGTCATTTAGGAAGCAGAGAAAGAGTAAAGACAGACAAATGGTTTCAAACTTAATCCAATTTATGTGAATGTATAAGGGAAAGCTATAGTGTTTTAATAAGGCTATCAAATTTAGTGCTGTCGTGTCAGTAAAGCATAATTGTCAGGGTTCTGTCACTTCTGTCTAGTTTATATCTTAGCTTTGTGACAGAGCTCTGACACCCCCGGTTTGACATGTGCTTGTGTTGTAGTCCTGTTTGTTGTGAGCACATGGCTTGTCATGTGTTTCCTTAAGCCACGTGCTCTCCTGTGGATTGTCTAACCCCTCCCATCTTGTTATCTGATTATTGATTCATTTGCCCTACCTGCCTTCCCTTGTTACCCCTTTTTATTTGCTTTCCTATTTATTCTCCCTGTGTTTGCAGTCCTGCTGGCTCGTCATATATGTATCATTGTGTTCTTGTGTCCTGCCATAGTTTCTGATATATTTTGATGCCTGCGTTGGTTTTCCCCCACGGGAGGTTTTGTTTGTATTTTGTTTCCTTTTTATCCTTAATTAAAGATCCTTCCATTCTCGCACTTGAATCCTCGCTTCACCATTATTCCACCCATGACAATAATGTTAGCAATGGTAAGGTAATGAGTTCAGTTTCGAAGGTAATGAAGTGGTAAAATGTATCTTGAAGTCATTTTGCATAAATGTTTCTGCCAAATACATAAATATAAATTAAAACTAAGTAAGTTTGTTAATTGTATTAAATGACACCATAAAAATTATAAGAAAATGTTATATGATATATGCAACTTATTGGGGTTAATTTGAATAGCTTATTTGCATATCATGAAGATACTTACATTTGTTAAATCAAGCTTTTAATGTTGTTTATATGTCTATGTGGTGTTTTTAATGCTTTAAGACAAACCATGTGCAAATTCATAAATCAACACCATTGCGGAGTATTTTCTCTTTAAAACTGCAGTGAGAAAAAGTCTCAAAGTTTCAAAAACGCGGTTTGAAATCGCTGGTGTTTCTGACGTCACAAACTACCTTGTAACCAATCACGTCAGCATGTGATCGTCAACGAGTGGACTAATTTGCATATTCATAGAACCACATATACTAAATGAGGTATGGGTGTAGAGCTATTCAAGCTATTTTAAGGCATGAAGAAATTGTTTATCAAGGAAAAAGAACTTTTAAATATGTCATTTTGGTGATCAGAGATGAATTTTTAAGTCAAGTCACTTTTATTTATATAGCGCTTTTTACAATACAGATCGTTTCAAAACAGCTTTACAGAGATAAAAGGAAAAAAATATTTATTATATTATTAAAAATTTATTACAGAGGGACTTCAAAATCAAATGACAGCCCTAATGTTTCAATGTGTTTCCATGTAGTCTCTTAATTTAATATAAAGTCATACAATTGCAATTATTTAAAAAAAGCTTAATGCTTAAAATGCTGTTTAAGAGTGTTTTAAATAGGAGTACATCACATCAGATGGCAGAACACTGCAATTGCTGTTATGACATGTCAAATGACATTTTATTTGTGTCCTTTTCCACTCTTTTCCACTCTATTAACAGTATAGTAAAGACAGGACAGGAAATGATGGAGAGAAAGGAGCTGGACTCGAACTTACATGGCTCACAATAAGCACAATAGCTCAATTAGGGGTTGTTCACACTTGGCAGGTTTGGTTTTATTAAAATATTTGGTTCAATTGAATGTGTGAACGCTCCCATCCAAACCCTGGTGCGCACCAAACAAGTGGGCCGAGACCCACATTTTCAGGGGGTCTCCGACCATTTCCAAACAAACTCTGGTGTGGTTCAACTGAAATATGAATGCAACATGGACCAAAGACATCTAAACGATTCAAAAATAGGGTGTGATGTCACAAGATGCAACCTAAAGGACAGAATTCTCAATCTTACTTGGTACTTTTCATTATAGGAGTTATGTTGCAGTTATAGTTCGGTACAGACATCAGGACTGTGCAAGCCAAGACATCCTTGCAGCAGATCTTGGTTTATGTGCAACTGTTTTGTCTCATTTATAAGCTCTTCATGAGTTTATGTACACCGATACAACGAGTGCATTTAGCACACAGCATTGTTCTATATATTCAGCAAGTTCAGATACTAAATATACGTCATAAATACGTTTGTTTGTTTGTTTGTTTGTTTGTTTGTTTGTTTAAAAAATGACAGCGTGAATGGTAAGCAAACCAGGACTAAATGTATTAATTTAGTTTTTGGTTCAGACCAAAAGAACTAAGAGAACCGAACTACAAGTGTGAAACCTTAAACAACTCCACCAAGACTTCACCATTTATGTGTTTTTTTTATAAGCAGTACAAAATGCCTAAAATGGTGTAGAAATGATTTTCACTCAGAATTTGCTATTCAATCATACTGCCAATTACAAATAAATCACATTTAGGTTACCCACTGAAGTATACATCAAATTCAGAAGTAGAAAGACTCGCACTTTTTTTGTGCATTTTTACAAAATGTTCTTGCTCTTTTAATAGAAGCATTTACATTCTAGGGCAAAACTCAGCACCAACAAAAGGAAAGTCTGTAGGATAAAAACCAGATGAAAGACAGGGCTAGCAGTCATGTTTTCAGAGAGAATTCTAAGTCAGATGGACAAGGGAAGGTGTTTGTGAAGACAGGGCACATATTTGAAAGAGTAATGGAGAGAGAGAAGGAATAACTGAAAATATGACTATAGCTGAAGGGAATATTGCGTTGACAACCGAACTCGGCGCTTTGTGCTCTTCTCCCCTAACAGAAATTAGCTTGAGGCTTCACACTGGCGCATCAAACCCAAATCTACTTTTACGAACAATGCAGGCCAAAGGATACGCACACCGGGCTCTTTCATCTATCCGCGAAGCTACGCCGGCATTCTCACCTGAAATCACAGCTGGAGGAACGTACACATTCACACTTACTGCAAAGAACAAACAAGAGCTCCTACCCAGTTAGCTGCAAAACGTTCACGTATTCCCAAACGATCACATATTCACAGCATGAAAATAAGGCAAACTTTCAAGTGCTCTGGAATGAGGAGCTCATTTAAAATTGCAACAAGGGTTTTCATCAAATTTCATCAGAAAACTTCATCAGAGCTTTGCCAACAAATAAACAGGGAACGTATAAGCAACCTACAGTGCTCTGACATAGCGAGTCTGTGTCAGTTCAAAAACACACGATGAGCTTCATCACGATTTTTTATACATGACAACGATATAAACAGGCACAACGCAAGAGGTGAACACTTGAATATAATGTGCTGCAGTGCAAACAATGTCTTATTTGGATTAGGCATGACCAGGGCTAGTTTCATACTTTATACTCCAGTTAATATTTCACAAAGTGGTTATTTTTGAAAGTCAGTTTAAATAAGTCTTGATTAAATATAAAGCTTAATTGGTTGTAGGCTATTTAATGTTTTGTTTTTTACAGTTAAACTCAATCGATTAAAACAGTTATGTTCAAATGTTCAAATCTGTTAAGGAGTAATAATGGAACATTTTAAGTGATATTTTACTCTTACGTATACAACAGGATCTGCATTTTCAAAGGTTTAAATAAAGGTCTATCTATCTAAATAATATCTATCTATCTATATCTATCTATATAGGCCTACAGTATATATATATATATATATATATATATATATATATATATATATATATATATATATATATATATATATATATATATATATATATATATATATATATATATATATATATCCCTGTCTCCCTAAATTGATTTGTGGCTTTAGAAATTATTTATTTCCCTGTTTTTTTAGATGTGAGGAGAGGCTGAATAAAAGAACATAAATGATTGATAATAACACTCTTTTTATATATAATAAATTATGATTTATCCTCATATTTGGATATTGAAGATCTTAATAAAGTTATTAAACATCATCTCCAAATAACCTCTTTGTGCAAACACTGGAACAATCCAATATATCCTTATTCAGAGAAAATCAAAAAGAAAAAAAAACCCTGCAAGCACGCACACACCTTCACTAACACATTCACCTAATCTTAATAAGTTCTTGGAGCATTTCATCTCAAACATTCACAAAGCTCTGACGGAAATGAGCTTCTGTAACTTTCTAATACGCTCGGCTTCATGTCTATATTGCATTTCCCAGCTGCCTCAAAACTGACCTACAGTACTGTCACTGGAAAAAGCTCGGAATGTGAGTCAAGATACTGGGAGAGAATGCAAGAGTGAGCCAGAGAAAAGACACAAGCAGTGACACAAATGCAAAAGCCTTCCGCGTCTTATCCGGGCCTTCTGAAGATATTTGTGTGCGTACTTGCATATTTACTCATGCTTTGAGGGTTTGTATTAGTCTTTATGTGTGTGTATATGCATATGTATGTTTTTCCATGCAGGCAGCCCTGGATTAAATTGACAGCTTGGTGCTTAGAGTGAATTTCTGGATTAAGTGTTATAAACAATTATTTATCCACCCTGGGTGAGACAAACAAACTCACATCCCAGCAAACACAGAACGTTGGCACAACGTAACCAACCTTCTAACAACAACATGGCCAAAAGGTTGCTATAACTTTGTTGTGTGGTGAAGGTTGTTACAGTGTTGTCACAATGTTGACATTAAACCACCATTCAGGGCCATTGCTTAAAGGTGCTCTAAGCGATGTCGGGTGGTGTCACTTCTTGTTGACGTTTAAAGTATTGTCAAACAAAACAGAGGCTAGCTAGACCCTCCCTCCTCATCCACACACTAACTCCCCAAACCCCACCCCCAAGTCCTCCTTGTCGGTTATTGGCTGGAACAGTTTGTTATGTTTCGAGGAGCGGGTTGCCGGAGTTTGTTTTTGTTGCCGTTTGTGGAGCCTGGGGTGTCTGGAGAGACCGTGTTTTTTTACAGTGTGTTCAGGGGACAGGCAGCTAGCGGATAGTGAGGAGATGGTTGCTGTATGTGACAAAAAATGTTTTGGTCTAAAAAACGCTTGACATCGCTTAGAGCACCTTTAAGGTTGTGCCTATGGTGTCTGGACAACCACTGGACGACATGTAGCCTACTCGTCACTGCCCTAAATTTCAACCGCCTGTTGGGCTCACTGTGTTGTCTCATTCTTTATCGAGCAAGGATACGTGAGGATTGCGTTTAATTCACCTCAGCTAAATAAGATACGTAATTATTCAAACACAACCTACAACTTCATTTTCTAATGTGACTAATGTAGCCTCGCTCACACTGTTTAGTTTTTCATTTAATTTGTCTGCTATTTAGTCTTATTCGTTTCTTTGCTCCTCTGGACTTGTGGATGTTTCCTGGACTGATTACTGACCTTTATCGCCCGGCTTTCGATTACGCTCCCCTGTCTACCATGTGCAGAACCCGGTTTTGTTCATTAAACGTTCTGATCTTTGAATTTTTGTGTTTTATGTTTTTTTTGTTTGATTTGTTTTTTTTTTCTTTATTCACAAATGTATGACTTTTGGAAGTGCAATTTGATTACCATATAATAAAGTTGAATTAACGTAACCTTCTGTCATGTTTACTCTTCAAAGTGTACACTTGCAGGTGTTGATTATAATTAGGCTAATTTACTGACAGCCCTGTCGCGTTACAATGGGCTATATGCATGGAGTATAAAATTCACTATAAATTCTCAGTATTACATTGGACTCTACGATCGGCGGAAGTTATCGAGCATCCTTAGACCTTCACCGGAAATACCGCCGTGCATAGAGCCCATTCCACGTTGTTACAATGTTGCTAACACGTAGACAGCGACATTGCCATATAGCAGAAATGCAACGTGCCACAGACGTTGCCAAAACGTAAATATGTTTGCTGGTATACAGCTTTATAGACACACTCACACATTTCACAAACCTTACTGTGCAATTTATAAAAGTGACTGGCACTTAGCTGGCCTTGTTTGTCAGATAGATACACTAACTCTTTCTCGCCCTCTCAATGAACCTAACACACTTGCTTTTCATAATGGTTCCATTGACTTCTATTGTTTTTTTATTTTAAACCCTTTTTTTTTTAAACCCAATACTTAATAATCTTTCAAAATATTTACATTTTTACATTTCATTAAGTCATTGGCATATTATTTTGTTATATTTGTAGGGCTATTGGTATATTGTATAGTTGTAGGGCTGTTGGCAGACTAGACTTTTTCAATATATATTCAATATGGAGTAGATTGAGTCCATCTACACCAAAGTTTCACAGTCCTATAGCTCATCCCAGGTCGACATTTGATTCTGTAATTTAGGCAGTTTCGATTTATATGCTGCATGTGATGGTCGCGTTATTTTAGATATGCATCTGCTTACATATGCTATCGCTTGTTTCTACTTCTTCTTCCATGTATTTTGATCAGGACATTCAGTACTCTTTCAGAAGATGTGTCATAGCGCCCCCTACTGTATAACAGTGAAAACACGGAAAGACGGAAATTTCCGTCAATGGCGGGGAAGCGCTGTCTCATAAATGACGGAAATTTCTTTCAATGGCAGGGAAAGAGTTAAGAGTATGCCAACCAGCCCCCAGCCAGTAGAGGTGTGTGGGTTTGTTTATATGTGTGCAAGTCAATAACGCCATCAAGCCAAGACTAAGATCTGTGTGGATGGCGTCCCCTAGCATTAACAAGGGCAGACTCACAAAGCCCGCCTCTCTAAACTGGAACTGAAAGGAAAGAGAACACTGCAGTCTGAGAGGAAAATAACACTTGCAGGGCATGAGAGACATATATTAGCACTGCTAATGGGAGAATGTGAAATAGGCCACCTAGTAGTTCTCCAAAAATCCTGCCATGGTCTTGCAGGACAGAATATTAAAAGAACTGCTGCCAATTTACGGTCCTGTATCAAAACACAACAGAGAACGCTTTACTAATACAGGGCAGTGTGCTCAGACAAGAGCCCAGACAGGTTATATAATACTCTTGTCACCCTCAAGATCCCCAACTTGCAGCAATCAAAACATTCAGGAAACTGATAACATTGTGAAAAGCATGCTTTGCTGCTTGAATGTCCTGTCTGGATTGGTGGGGAATTTGATGCGTATCACTACTCTGCAAATATTGGCTCATAAAACGTTGTACATGACCTTGTTGATAGATGGCTGGGATATTCCAGAGGCACAGGCAGCTCTGGATCACCAGCATCACTATACACAAACATCCCTTTAAAATTAACTTTAAATTATCGCTCACTTTCCCAACTTGGGATGATGTTAACCAGTTAGCTGAAAATTCTGTCATCATTTACTAACCCTCATGTTGTTCTAAATCCGTCATCTTCAAAACACAAATGAGGATATTTTTAGTGAGAGAATTCTGTCCCTCTATCGAAAGTCCACACAACCAAAACTTTGATGCTTCAAAAAGTTCATTAAAAAATTCACATTAATCAAGCAGTTTAATCCAAGTCTTCTGGTGCGAGACAATTGCAGCATATGAACAGATTTAGGATTAATTAAGTAGACACATCAAATATGGTAAAAAGAAGCCCAAACATGCCTTCCTTGATGTAGTCCCTTGAAGTAGCGCAACTTTTCACACTTTTCTAAAAAAAAATCTACCCATGAATGTCTAAAGTTGTAGGGAATTGTGTTTTACCATTGAAAAACACAAAATAGATTTAAGTAATACAAACCAGGAGGAAGTTCTAAGCGAAACACAATCAAACAAAAAGTCAAAGCGAATCCTTTCTAGTGTTTTATAGCCTGGTGCTTTTTGATACTAAGCATGTCGATATAAAAAAAAAAACACCTTTGTTTCCTCTTTGTGGGAAGTTATTTTTTCTAAGCTATTTGTTCTTATAGTGAGGTAAACAAATTGAGTATATTTGTTGCTGAGTTTATTAGAAGTGTTGTTTACATAGCACTTAATTTGGAGGCGGTACTGCTGTCGGTGTTCTTTCAATCCGACAGCAGAACTTGATGCAGTCTACACAGCATCAACATGGCTTTAAGGACTTTGTCTTTGAGTTAGCTATTGCTTTCATATAGACAGAGGAGCGTGGGGGTAAAGCTGTCTCGCCAACACGCATGTTGACACGGTTTGATTAATCTACTCTTGCTGAGAGTTATGCAGAGACAAAAAGCACTGATTAGGGCTACTGGTTGTCGGTGCTCGATAATAGAGTAAACCCACACACACGTTTCTTCTCTGTCTTTCCCCGAGTACGATTTTAAGTCCCCACCCTGAGGTCTTACCATTTATCCTCACAGATAAGCAGTTAACATCTTGCTTGCAATCTTTCTGCTTTAATTTGGTTTATTTGAAAGCAAACATAAACGTTGTTGTCTTTCTCTCCTACATGATGGCCTCTTCAGATTCATTGAGCTAATAAGTCCTCTTGCAAATTGCTTCTGAATTACATTGCAAACAATTTCGGACTGCCAAATTGCATCAATAGAGCTGGAAAAGCTAATTTCCTGGTACTACCTTAAAATGCATTTACTAAAGAGATAACATCTGGCTTCCACTTTATAAAGCAAAACAACACAGCTTTGCTTATTGTGATGCTGAGGATAAAATGACAGATGCAACTCTGGTTTAGCAATACGCCTGAGGTAGCTAATAGCGTGAACGTGTGTCTGTGCCTGCTGAAACGGACCATTACAGCATACTGAGCAGAATACATTTTTAGGGATTATTGTGGATTGTTTTTGTTTCAGAATTAAAATATTTTTTAATAATCAATATTAATAGGGCTGCACAAATTTGAAGAAAACATGCGATATGTGATATCGTTGTTCGTTATTCGATACACTAATGATTTAACTGTGTAAAATAAATCTAAATTATATTTAAATTGTCAGAAAGGTGCAGGTAGACAATGAAGAAACAGAAGATGATGATTCAAAACACAGAGTTTAACAAAAACCCAAAAGGTAATCCATAGAAGACTTAGAACAAACACAACTTACACGGATAATAACATAAACCAAAAACACTGAGTGAAGGTGTAGAACTTAAATACACATGGTGATGAACTACATGACAAACAGCTGTGATTAAGATATAGTGTCCATTGAAACCGATGGTGGTGGGAAACTCAAACAAAGGAACACGTGTGACTAATGAAAACAACTAAAAACTGAACATAACTGTGTCATAAATATATTTTAAAAATAAAAATAAAATAATATATGCATGATTACTTTTGTTATTGTACTTTATTATTGTTAAAACTAAGAACAATATTTATAATAAGATGCAAATTACAAACAATAGAACATATATGATAAAACCAGAGGGGAACCATCAGAGAGAGCCTATATAAACTATTGTAAAAAATTAAAATACAATATTATTTAACTTTTAAATAATAGTTTCAAAAGTAAAAACATTTTAATAAAAAGTCATCAGTTCAAATGTTACTTTAGGAATTTATAATTTGACAATAAACATCTAAATCTTTTTGAGGAAAACAAACCCTTCAAATCTGTCTATTCAGTGTGAGTTGTGTAGACGTCAGTTTTCCATGTACAGACGACACCATTGTCAAAACGATACCCATGCACACGGATCCGCTAAAACGACTAAAAACCCTGTATTCTGCTGCCAGGCCAATAGCGATGGAGATGAAACACTATAGAATGAACACGTAATATGCATGTGCACGACGTCATCATCCTCAGAGATTTGCGTTTTTGTTGTTTACACCTTATTAAAACAACACACTTTTAGCATGACTTTCCAAATTAGCGATGACATAACCTTGACTTGATGAGTAGCTATCAATGTTGTTACCTAGCTGTTGATGATACCTAAATTTACAGAGGGGATTGTCACAAGAAACAGCTGTGGTCGAATATTATGTCAGAATTAAATAAACAAGAAAGAAAGTAGCCTATTCTTTAATGCATTCATCTCATTATAATGGTAGGGTGATGGAGCTAAACGCACATGATCAGTGTCTTCCTTGGACAGGAGAGTTAAATATATTAAAATAAATACAATACATAAAAAAAAATACATACAATAATGTACACTTATTTAAGTTTTTAATTATTAATAGTTAAATGATTATGAACACAAAGGTTAACCGGTTAACCATGGAAAACGCTATGGGTCTGCAGAATTTGGATAGCGTAACTCCACCCCACCTCGTGGGTATATAAAGAAGAACGCTGGCAGAATGCAGACATGTTTCCCTGCTGAGGAGCCAAGACTGAGCTCGGCATTCCAGCTGAACAGCGGAAGTGGCATGAAGACGTAACGTCTCCGTTCCCTACTCAGGGAACGAGGGTTACATACGTAACAGAGACGTTCCCTTTCGTAGTCACTTCGAGTTACGTCGGAATGACGACGAAATGGGGGTACCAGTCTAATCACGCCACCTCTCGGCTGTCTTCCAGTGCCCTGCGTAAGTGTGAGCTCCCTGCCGTGAGACTGGCACGGACGAAGGACTCCCACTTAACACAGGAAAACAAAGGACACTGGGGAGCATATCTCAGTGGAAATATGCAAACCATGCACTTAGGAATACACGTATGGGCCGAGAGAGGGTAGCATACGGAAGAACACTGGAGTATCCAGCCCCTAGAGTGGAATCTTTCAACTCCAGGAGTGGCAAGGTGGCTTGCCGAGGGAAAGACACATGCTCAAGGAGGCTTACAGTGGAAATACACACGTGGGGGTCACCCAGCGGGGGGACCATGCACATGGGGGCACCTAGCCAACTGCGAAAGCTGCCGGGGGCATAACCTTGGCGTTGACGTCAACAGTGCTGGAGGAACCCAGGGCTTCTCGGGGAAACTCACCTGAGGAAAATATTGCACGGATCCAGTCCGTGGAGTAGAATGGCGAGCAAGCAAAGACACCTGAGCGGATCCTAGTTACTGGCTAGTTGAAGCGAGTACACGAGAGGACACTGGCTCCACTCGGAGATTATAGAATCTCGTGAATGTGTTAGGTGTCGCCCAGCCTGCAGCTCTGCAGATGTCTGTTAGCGAGGCGCCATGCGCTAGAACCCAAGAGGAAGCCACACTCCAGGTGGAGTGGGCTTTCACACCAAGGGGGCACGGTCGACCTTGCTGCTGGTATGCCAAAGCAATGGCGTCCACTATCCAGTGAGACAATCTTTGCTTGGAGAGAGCCTTTCCCTTCAGCTTCCCACCATGACAGACAAAGAGCTTGTCTGAGGTCCTGAAACACTGCGTCCTGTCTACGTAGGCACGGAGAGCGCGTACTGGACAGAGCAGTGCCAAGGCTGGGTCTGCCTCCTCCAAGGACAGCGCTTGCAGGTTCACCACCTGGTCCCGAAAGGGAGTGGTAGGAACCTTGGGCACATATCCAGGCCGGGGTCTCAGGATCACGTGAGAGTTAGCCGGCCCGAATTCCAGGCATGCTTCGTCAACAGAAAATGCCTGCAGGTCCCCTACCCTCTTGATGGAGGCCAATGCAACCAGGGGCGCTGTCTTCATCGACAGGAATTTAAGCTCCACTGATTGCAAGGGCTCGAAGGGAGCTCTCCCCAGGGCAGTTAAAACCACTGAGAGGTCCCAGGAGGGTACGAGAGGAGGACGAGGAGGATTCAGTCTCCTCGCTCCTCTCAGGAACCCGATGACCAGGTCGTGCTTCCCAATGGACTTACCCTCAACTGCAACATGATGTGCGGCGACAGCGGCAACATAAACTTTCAGGGTAGAAGGAAACAGCCTTCGCTCCAACCCTTCTTGCAGAAAGGAAATCACAACACTGATCGGGCATATCGTGGAGTCTTCTTGGTGAGAAGAGCACCAGTTGACGAAGAGGTTCCACTTCAACGCATAGGCATGTCTTGTGGACGATGCTCTAGCGGAAGTGATGGTAGCCACCACCGCTGGTGGTAGGGTACTCAAACCTACCTCGTCCCGTCCAGGAGCCACACGTGGAGGTTCCAAAGATCGGGATGAGGGTGCCATAGGGTGCCCCTTCCCTGAGAAAGGAGGTCCTTCCTCAGAGGAATTGGCCAGGGAGGTGCTGTCGCGAGGAGTACAAGTTCGGAGAACCAGGTCTGGAACCACGGGGTGAAGGTTCGACGGCAGGTCGGAGTAACTGGTACTCGGAGCGTGCCTTGTTGCCATGCCCACCTCGAGACTCGATCGCGAAGCCAGTGCTGAAACGGTCTCATATGAAGCAACCTGAGCGGTGTGGCTGCCGCTGCGGATGCCATATGCCCCAGGAGCCTCTGAAATAGTTTCAGTGGAACCGCACTCTTGCTCTGGATTTGACGCAGGCAAGTCAGCAGTGACTGCGCGTGCTCGCTCGTAGGCTGCGCGGACATGGCGACCGAGTCGATTTCCATACCGAGAAAAGAGATCCTCTGCATGGGGCAAAGTTTGCTCTTCTGCCAGTTGACCCGAAGGCCCAGATGAGCTAGGTGCCGAAGCACTAGTTCCCTGTGTTCACAAACCTGGTCTCGAGAGTGAGCTAGGATTAGCCAGTCATCGAGATAGTTTAGGACGCGAACCCCATGTAGCCGAAGCAGCACAAGGGCTGCCTCGACGACCTTCGTAAAGACGCGAGGAGACAGGACTAGCCCGAAGGGGAGAACCGCGTACTGATATGCCTTCCCTTCGAAAGCAAACCGAAGAAACGGTCTGTGTCGAGGAAGAATGGAGACATGAAAGTAGGCGTCCTTCAGGTCGATCACTGTAAACCAATCCTGTGGCTGAACACATGAATCGAAAATGCGTTTGGCCGTGAGCATTTTGAACGGAAGCCTGTGAAGGGATCGGTTCAAAACGTGCAGGTCCAGGATTGGCCGTAACCCACCGGATTTCTTCGGTACAATGAAGTAGGGGCTGTAGAACCCGGACTTCATTTCGGCTGGAGGGACAATCTCGACCGCACCTTTCGCCAACAAGGTTGCGACTTCCGCACGCATGACAGGGGCATTGCCACCGACCATAGTGTAGCGGACTCCACAGAAGCGGGGAGGAGATCGTGCAATCACATAGCCGAGCCTGATGGTCCTGGCGACCCAGCGGGACAGGTTGGGAAGCTGAAGCCAGGTTCTCAGAAAATGTACTAGCGGGGTCATGGGGACCACAGACGTACCCTCGGTGAGACAGCGAGGCGGTATGACTGGCTCGGACTGGGGAGGTATAGCGTCCCTGTGTGGGAGCACAGTAATAGACTGCGTCCTGACAGAGGAGACCAGGGTAGGGCGTGCGTTCCACTGGGGTCTCGTCTGACAGGGGTCTGGCGATAGAGGGGGACGCGAGTGGCGAGGCTCGTAAGCGGCGCACACTGTTGTCCGAGAACTCTGTGTGAGAGGGGAGCGAGAGTGGTGAGGATAGTAAGTGGCACGCACTGTCGTCCGCACACTCTGGGGGCTCGGAGATGAGTGAGTCAGTTCTGTCATTAACCACATTGGGGTGGATTCTCAAAAGATTCTCCCTCGGCCCTCCACCGGGGGAAGGAGTGGCCCTGCTACCACCTCCTCGACAAAACTGTAGCCCATCTCTGAGCTGTCCACATCAGGAGCACCGCTTGGCCTGGCGTTTAGCGGGCGGCGGGGCTTGAGCGGACTGGGACACCTTCCTGCGACCACCTCCACGGCGTGGCCCAGGTAAAGGCTGCTGCTGGGGCCGAGCGGGAGGGGCGGGAGTCGCAGGAGGACATCCTCGGTGGCGAACAGAGTGAGTGGACTGAGCCGGCGGCTGGGTGGAGGCAGCAGCTGGCCACCGGGGCAGTATATGCTTAATCGCCTCAGTCTGTTTCTGGGCAGCCGAGAACTTTTGAGCGAAGTCCTCAACTGCGCCGCCGAATAGGCCTGCCTGGGATATGGGAGCGTTGAACAGACAAGTCCGCTCAGCATCTCGCATATCGGCCAGGTTAAGCCACAGATGTCGTTCCTGGACCACAGCTGTGAACATCACCTGACCAAGGGAGCGTGCGGTCACCTTCGCTGCTCGGAGAGCGAGGTCGGTGGCGGCACGTAGCTCATCAAAGAGCCCTTGGTCAGCTCTACGCTCGTGCATGTCCTTGAGCATCCTGGCCTGGTAGACCTGGAGGATGGCCATGGTATGCAGCGAGGCGGCGGCGTTCCCCGCACCTCTGTAGGATTTCTCCACCAAGGTAGACGAGAACCTACAGGCTTTGGAGGGGTGCTTTGGGTCACCACGCCATGTCAAATCGCTCTGCAGACACAACTGCATCGCTACAGAGCGCTCAACAGGGGGAACCCCAGTGTATCTCATTCACCTCGGCCTCATAAAGGGAAGAGAAGGCGGAGGAGGCCGGCGAACGATCGTGGGAAGACAACGGGGCCTTCCAGGATCTCGTAACCTCCTCATGCACCTCGGGGAAGAATGGAACTGGGAGGGTGCACTGACGATAGTCAGCGCGTGCAGCCCCCAAGAACCAATCATCCAACTGCGAGCGCTCAGGGCAGGGTGGAGGGTTCCACGCTAACCCGATGCTCGCGGCGGCCCGGGAGAGCAAAGCTGTCAGTTCTGGGTCAGAATCGGACAATGCTGGGACCCCGGAGGGTGGCAGCACAGCCGAATCTTCATCCCCAGAAGATTCCAGCTTGCCTTGTGATGCGGCGATCGACATCATATCCTCCTCTGAAGCCCCAAATGAGACGCAAGGCACATCCAAAGACGGCCCCGCGGCTGCAACAAAGGAACTCTCGGGTTGCTGCGCTGGTGAGAGGGTTGTGGCCCAAGGAAGCATCGTCGGGGCAGTATTCCACACCGTGACCCTCAGATCACCCTGGCCACCAGCCGAAGTACCAGCTCTTGAGGAGGGGGTAGATCGGGGTGTGGCAGAAGGGACTCTACCTTTAGTACCCAGAAACACACGGGCGAGACATCTTGAAAAAGTCGTGCCCGTGCAAGCTCTATTGTGAGAAGACGCTCAGCAGCCTGCGCTGAAGCGGCCAGGGAGAAACACACACGCTGGATGCAGACCACTGCACAGATCAGCAGGCAGGAATGTGAATCTCGCTGGAAAATCGCCTTTGCACCAACACAGACTGGAGAGCTGCTCGTCTCGAAGACACTCGATGACAGTCAGAGAAATCAGGCTTGCAGGAGTGAGGAGGATCTCTTGGCTCCGAAGCAGAAACATGTCTGCATTCTGCCAGCGTTCTTCCTTATATACCCACGAGGTGGGGCGGAGTTACGCTATGCAAATTCCGCAGACCCATGGCATTTCTTTGTCATTGGCTCGTTTTTTTAACACTCGAAGTTGATAGGCTTCTATGCGAAACCCCCATTTCGTTGCCATTTGAAGTGCCATTTGCCATACCAACTCGAAGTGACTACGAAAGGGAACCACATTTTTATTTATTGTATTATATTTATAATATAACATAAATTAAACTAAAGCTCGCTTGGAGGTATGTATAATAACAAACTAGAGTCAGGAGAATACATGATTCCAGGTACGCTCACTCAGTACCTGGATCATGTGCTGTGGGTGAGGCTGATGATGACATAGCCACTCAAACACCATCACCAACCATCTTCCTCGCCATACCGCCTGAGCTTCTTCACGTCATGGCTGACCAGCCTGATCTTCACGTCCTGCCTGACCAGCCTGATTTTCACTTTGTCTCGTCCTGCCAAGACCACCCGTCCAGGGTCTCATCCTGCCGAGACCACCCATCCAGCATCTCGTCCCGCCAAGATCGACCCTCATGAATCCTCTGTTCCTGTTCTCGTCCAAGATCCAGAAGAAATTCCCTTAATAGACTTTGACACCGAACCTGAGATTCTTCACTTCATGTCTGCCGTGCCTGAGCTCCACGTCAGCCCTGCCGAGCCTGCGACTTGTTCATGCCACGACCGCCTCCACTGAACCCTCACCTCCGGCCAAAGATGGCCGTCTCACCGCCTGTCCCCATAACTCCACCCAAGAAATGTTTTTGTTGGGGGGGGGGGGCTATACGTCCTCTGCCAGAGTGGCCAGACCGTCTCCGCCATGGCCGCCCGAACAACCTGGTCTCCTGAACCGCCGGTACCGTCCTGGAGTCATCGGTCCCTGGTAACCCTCCGGGGGAAGACTCCAGGACTCCTTTTAGTTCAGCCTGTCTTTGTCTGTTCTTAGACTTTGTATCTAGTGTGTTTGTGTACCTTCTGACCGTCTTCTCTGTACCTGTTAATGTTATTATTAATAGTAAACGTTTGCATTGGAACTTTGGACATCTATATATGCATGCAACCTTGGTAAGCATGCAACTTTCAAAAAAACATTTAAAAAAATTACAGACCCCAAACTTATATGACATTAAACCGTCATAACTAAACTTTCACAACTGTTACTACATTAGCTATACAAAAAAAACAAAAACAAAAAAAAACATAAGAACAGATTGTGCAGGGGTTGAAGTAATTTAAAAAGATTTTAAACTTTTACACACAGGGACAAACAAACTCACAGACCAGGTGAAACAATTAAGCTGTTAAATGGAAAAAGGACAAAAGCTTAGAAACATGAAATAAGGGAAATATGATGCATATGACTGAGAGCCCTGCGCAATTATGCTGTGAAGAAAAAATGGTTCAAGAAGATTTTTTTTTTTTAAACAGCGTGGATAAAAAATAAAAAAAAAGATTCAATTAAACGTCAGTAACATCTTTTCCACAGGAGAAAAGATACATCCTTTGTTCACTAAAGGTCCAATAAAACAGGCCTGCCAGTCTCAGTGCAGTTTCAAAGCTTTATTAGAACAGGCACAGTAAAGCTAGTAAATCCAGCCTTACATCTCACTGAAATATACCCACTGCAATTCCCTGCAGAGAGCCACCTCAACTTCCAGTTGTTTTCCTCTTAAGCCAAATGGACACTTGGAATGTGTTGACTACCCTTTATTTCCACAAACATTCATCTCAGCACATGCTGACAGAACCACTGGGAAGAAACTGTGCTTTTTGTCACCTATCCCGAGGTCTTGCCTGAGTGCAGCACAGCAGGTATTTGTGCTGCATTGCTGCATTTATCAAAGTGGATTCTCAAGCCATTTTCTTCTGCAGAAATAAAAATTCCACAAACTCAGTGACTAATGCCACATAAATTCATTAAAATTAGCCACCAAAGAAAAATGTTATGGTGTGTTTGCCTCCCTCACTGCCTATCAAGGCAAATTTCACTCACATTGGCAATAAAAAAATCTGTCAAAAATATCTTAAATGGTATTACAAATCAAGCTTCAAGTCCTGATCATGCTTTGGAGCAATATAGCTACAGTAAAAACAAAATTTAGGGTATGTTTAAACAAAAATGGTGTACTAAAAATTAAAACGTCTTTCCTTCGCATTTTTTAAAAGTTTTGTGTACAGATAAGTTGTCAAAACGATCCTCATTCGCACGGATACGTTAAGATGCCTAAAAGGGCTGTATTATGCATGCCAGGCCAGTAGTTGGCGATGTTGAAAACGGTGTTGTGTTAAATGCTCTCTTCAAAAAGGTAATTTAGGCGGAAGAATGTAATTGGGCTATAAACTTGCTTAAAGCAAGTTTGTTCACCCAAAAATAAATCAGCAGTTACTCCCCCTCAATCTAAACCGATATGACGACTTCTGTGGAACAGAAGAAAAATTGCATTCCACTGAGCTGCTTTTCCATTGTTTTTCTACATAAACATTCACTAGAACATTGTATTTGGCAGTTGCGCTTGCATCTCGCATCATGACGCATCATTTGTTTACAGCTACAGATGTCTAAAATCCTGCATCCTTCTTTTACAAGAATGCACATCCATATTTTAATCATAGAGAGATGAATGCACAGGGTTAGTTAGGTTAAAAGCTTTTCAAGTATGCTGCATGTTTATCAATATTAAATATTAGGTTGTGCTGGCAAAGCATTTTTTCCAACCAGTGCATGCTAGACAATAATAACAACTCCATCAATACCGTAATGAAAAAGTATTACTTTAGCAGTTTAAAAGCAATATTTGAATACCTGCTGAAGCCTGGTAAGCAGTTTGTTTATTTATAAATCACTCTTTTGCACACTCAAATTTTGGGTAAAATAAGCCATTTTTAATTGCCACCTTTATGGATTAATTTTCCATTGAGCTTGTCTTAATGCATTCTGGGATTGCCTTCCCTTTTGAGGATACTTATGATACTCTCTTGGAGTTGGCCTAAAAACAAGGCGTCTTGGGAAGCAGCCTACAGTAATTGACACATTCACTATGATGCCTTAAAATACTGCCTCTGTATTGAGCTCAATAGGTTTTGCAGCGCAATCGAGTCTTTATTTGTTATTTACTCAACTCCGTCCGAAAGGCACTCAATCATTACTTATACAACAAGGTTCGCACACCCGTTGGATGAGTTTGGAGTCAGAACCTGTGACCTGATTAAATTAACTTCGACCAAACTGACATGCTGAATAATTCAAGTAGCAATGTGTGTTGCTGTAGCTCTCAACTAAAGTGAGCTTAATGGGTCCCTGGAGATCCATTTACAGCAACCGAGTTTATAAACCTGTTGGGTGGGAGAAAGTCCTTAGTAACTGCAGTCAGGATGTAACGTTATTTATGGCATCTGAACAAACATCTAGGAGTGATCCAAGGACAACGTCTTTAATTGCAGGTAATTAACCGTGACAAGTAAATGTTGTGGCCATGACACTCATCAATTGCCTATTTTGTATTACTTCCCTGGCAATTTCCCTGGGCTCTCTCGTAAAGATTCAATTTAGAGAAAGATGAGTCGAAAAAGCTCCAATCAGATCATTTTGTCTTTCATCTTTAAATACTACATCCTTTAGAAAGGACTAGTGAAAGGCTAGTGCAAAGGGTAATTATTTATTTTGACTGACCAATAATTAAGCAACACGGATTGGCTTTACAATTGCCTTTTCAGATTCCCAGAATGATTCATTTCAATTAACTTGCCTCTCATTCATCATGATCTTCCAGTCTTTTATCCTTGTGGGCACTCTGAAGAGACAGTTAAACTCTTCAGCACAGCATAGGCATGATTGACAGACAGGTTCCTTTTTGCAAGCTGCCACTTATTGTGCGACTCATTCAGATCCTAATGCTCGCACAGGCCCCAGGCTACTGTACGACAAGGCCATTGTAAAAGGATGATTATGTAAACATTAAAAAACAGTGAGATGAAGAGATGTGTCATTCCATTACATGCTGCCACTGACTTCTGAATACCGGCGCAGTGATTGTGCTGGTCATTTGGGTGTTTGGTGATTGAAGGATGAAATACTGGAGGTGTGGGAGTGATAAAATGATGAGAAGAGACTTGTTTTAGCTTTAGATTGATTATGACCCTCACACTCAAATCAGACTCAGAGCGCTGGGAGTGACTTTCGGGATTCCCCTTTGAACATGAAAAGACATTCACACATTCAACACAAAGTGACATAATTTGGGCAGTGGCGGTCCTGACTCACGTTGCCCTTGGCAAGATCAGGCATAAGGTGTCTCACCAGATAAATAAATAAAAAACAACTACAAAAACCCTATGCATGCATTAAAAAATTTAAAAATAAAAATGTTTTTTTTATGTTCAAGTATTATCGAGTGAGAGTCTCTCAGCTGGTTGAGAACCGAGCGGCAGTGTGTCCGGGAACCGGACTAAGAATTCTTCTCGGGGAACAAGGGTTACAGTTGTAGCCAGGAGAAACGTTCTGTGCCCTATTTTAACGATCTAAGCACATGGTCTAAAGCGCACGGCGCAAGTGCACTTAGGGCGTGTCCGAATCCCCTTTTGCTAGTTTAACGACAGGAGAAATGGTCGATGCGCGGTCTAAAAGGGTTGTCCCTATTCTCTTAATGAGTAATGGGTGTGTTTTGGGCTTTACGTGCAATAAACCCATCATCTCCCATTCCATTTAAATGCCAGTTGCACTCTTGCCATGGCGGATTGCTATTTACATGACGGAATTCGATAGTGGAAAGACTGAAAACGTCTCCGAGCAAACGGATCTGATCGTGCGCGAGGTTAAAGCAAGCAAGCAGACCATCACGGGACAAGCCGGATTCCACCGTATATTTATGTACACAAAAATAATCTTTTACATTGTAATCTTTTTATTTTTAAAATGTGGCTGGTTTGTGTCCCTGTGTGTGTAATAAGCAGAGTGTACGCGTGTGTTGGTCCCGCCTATAGGCGCACATTACTAACGCGCTCTTTAAATAACAAAAAAATACCATTGCCATTTACTTTAGACCAGGTTTCAATGCATTTGCTATTTAAACAACGTGGTGCAGGACGTGAAAATGATAACTGCGTCGGGCTAAAACTAGCAAAAAAAAAAAAACACTCGCGACGTGCCGGGCGCAATATGATAGGGCCCTCTATCTCTCTCCTTGGTGGCCGATATGTTCAACCATAAATGTCTCTCCGCCACCACCAATTCTGCCATGGAGCGCCAGATGGCATGGGCCGCCTCCTTAGTGGCGCGGAGAGTGGCCCAATGCAGCTCTTCAATCTCGTCGGGACCGACCTCCTCACCCTCATCTAGGTGTCTGAGCAGGTCTGTTTGGTACGCCTGCATGATTGCCATTGTGTGCAGGCTATACTAAAATACTATTAATTTATAGTAGGCCTAATTCATTTATGTGCAGGCTATACTAAAATAGTTTTAAATGTTCAGGCTATCCTAAAATACTATTAAATACTATGAATTTATTATAACTATTTTTTAATGAGGGAACAATGACTGAGAGTGCCATTTCCGAGTTTGTTACCGTACAAGCTTCACTAGTTGCTGTTATTACTGTGGATGCATAAATGCTAGGGGTGGCACGGTACATGAAAAAACATCCGAACCGTTCGGTTCGCTTGTCTCGGTTCGGAGCGTGTGTGTGTGTGTCTCACGGTTCGACGCATGCGCAATGTAGCCTCGTGCGCGTATATGACCTCAGACGTGTGTTTCCTTTTCGCGCGAAATAAGACGTATGTGGACATACATATACGAGGCTTGTTCGACTTGTACCGGCGCTGCACAGAGCGATTGGCGCGAGCGCGACGGCTCCGTGTGCTTTTCAGTCACTCTCGCGGTACTTTGATGTCATTCACCAATAGCCCTGTCTAGCGCCGGTTCAAGTCGAACACGCCAGTAAGAGTGGAGTATGGAGCGCTGCAGGACACATCACGCGGAGAAGTCACGAGTGGGAGAGATAAGGAAGGCTAACCGGAGTTGGAGGATGCGCCAGCGTCGTATCCGGTGTGTGGGAACATTTTGGATTTCATGTTATGAGATATAGCAGCTACAGTGGCACTTTAAGTTTAGATAAGAACTCCAGTCATATGTTTCCAAATACTGCACTTTAATTTCAAGTGAAAAAAAGTGTATCCTCACTCTCAGGGAATAGAAGCATTGTTGATACTGTTTTTGTGTTGAGGTTGAACTTATGTTTCACTTTATGATTATGGCCGTTGCTATTGCTATAGCCTAATTATAGGCAATTATGTTTCATGTGTTTTTACTTATTTAAAAGACAGAGTTTTAAGAGTTCCTCTTTTTCTTTTAAAATATCATATTTTTGTAAGAGCTACACTTAAGTTGGCAGTTTGATAATGCAAGTTAATTTTTAATCTTTGTGTGCTAAAAATGCACATAAGTTCCTGTAGAGATAGTGATTCACATTCTACTTTTTTTGCCAAATAAACGAAAAGCATGTCATCAATGTCTTCTCTCTTGCTGTATCAAAATGTCACCTAGCTTTCCTCGGAGATGGTCCCAAGTCAAGTCAAATTCAGTTTGTGCATGATTGCATGATATAACATTTTTGTTAATACTGTATCCTAAATTGTGGATAATTAAGCTATATATCATATGCGGAAGTACATTTCTGGAGTGTTAAAGATTAAAAGAAAAAATAACAACAAGAACCGTACAGAACCGAAAACCGTGACCCTAAAACCGTGATACAAACCGAACCGTGGGTTTTGTGAACCGTGCCACCCCTAATAAATGCAACAACTGCTCAACACGTAAACATCATCTATTCTCAATTTCAGCACTCACTACCGAGCACCAAATGACTTCTGGAACCAATATTAGCACTAGGGTTGTTTGGGGGCTTCATTAAACAGGTTTCAAAGGGCGTACAGCTGCACAAAAGCCTGAGATCAGTACAAAGACGCTCTCTGGGGTGATCACGATTTACATGTCATTACACAATATCTGGAAGTCTGACAACACTTGCCTAAATGCATATGCCAACTGTAAAGTTTGGTGGAGGAGGAAAAATGGTTTGGGACTGTTCCATGGTGCAGAATAGGCCCCTTCGTTCCAATACAGGAAATATTATCTAAAAGAAACACCATGCAAATGATACTGGAGATGTTTGTGCGCTACCAAGTTTGGGGGTTGCTATTTCCCAGTTTCAGCAATATGATGTCCCAATGCACAAAGTGTAGTCCAGAAATGATTACAGACATGTGTTTTAGGCCCCTCAGCATGAGCTTGGCACTTTTGTGAATTCTGATTTTGCAACAATATATCAACTCTGAAATAGTCCAAAAACAGGGATTTACCAAGAAAAAGCCAGCGGTATTTGGCTGGTCAAACATGCCAGTCTCTACAAGATGACCCGTGGCTCATGTAAAATTAAACAACTTGAATTAGTCTAGATTTTAAACGTATTTCAAAAGTACAGGTAATTTCAAATTGCTACATTTACATACAGAAAACAATGAATGAGTGCATTTAAAATACAAAAGTTGTGTATTTATTTGTGTTTTCTAGTTTGAATGCTCAAGATATGTATACACTACAACAGGATGGAGGGGGCAAATTGCTCTTGTCACTTAAACTAGTATAATAATTGGTCTATAGGGGCGACCTCCTATGACGTGTCAAGGGACCTCATGGTGCCATGATCTGGCCCTGGGTGTGGTAGGACTTGACCGGCCTGCGCTTGACCCTGTCCTTAACTTATCAAACATATTCAATAACTGCTTCATTAAATCCTGGTTACAAGTAAAATCTTTGAAGTACATGCTATAATTTCAGTCTGAGCATACTGTTCCCCCATGAAGTGGAAACTTTAGACAACATCAGCAGAAAAGTTTCTTCCACCCTTCCTTCCTCGACTACTGTACTTAATTAAAAAGCACATTAACTCATGTTTACTGTTTTGTGCTCTGGCAAAGAGACACAGACCAAATGAGGACAGGGAAGCTTCCACGGGTAGTATCTGTATCTTTATCTGTTCATTATAAGCACTATCTAAAAATATCTGAAAAGAGTGAAATGCAGGGTTTAATCAGCAAAGGCTTCAAATATTTACTGAAAGAAAATAAAATGTCATTAGGTTATGTCGGTTCTATTCCTGAATAACATTTTATCCAAGAAAAGTAACTTTATCTTAAAGGTAGGGTACACAATTTCGGAGAGGCTAGCAACAGCAAGCTAACTTTGAAAGCATTAGATCCCTCCCAGAGCGTCTCCAAAGCCACGACTCCAAAACACATGAACGCACAGCCAGAGCAGATTCAGAAAAGTGTCATAAGAGACAGCGTTAAATTACCTCAAAGTAGGGCTGGGTGATAATACGATAACGATAGTTATCGCGATATAATTTTTCTCGATAAAACGATATCAAGAGTTCAATAAATGTTCGATGTTTATGCGGCAAAAGCGGAACGAAACTCATTTCAAAGAACAAACGGCAGCGCAAGCTCACTAGAGCAGATGCGTTTACTCTGATCGGTCTCGGTCACAAGATCCAATGAGAAGTGCTTGAATTCAGCGAAGAACACAAATGTCTCAGTGATTTAAACCAGTAAAGGCAGATGAAACAGCGCAGACGAACAGGAGAAACACTGTGCGCAACGAGTCAGACGGCTTTTCCGTTAACAAATTCCCATAATTTACCATGGATTTACTGTAACGTTAGCCTACTAATATTAACTGCACCATGAAATGTGGGATATACATATTGCATTGTATTATATTATTAATGTAGACAATGTATTAAAGAACTAATGGAATATAATTACATTATTTAATGATGTATTTAGTCTAACGTTACTTTTTTTCATACAAATACCATAGAAACCATAAAGTTACATTTTGCCATGATAGTGAGGTGCTGTAGGCTATGCTCGGTTTTATCTGTGGTTATCATGATCTAAATGCATGATGCTGGATGACCAATGGTTACTTTTAATAAAACTCAAACAGTCCGAATATTACATGTTACCAAATAAAAATGAGCACATGCAGAAACCAAGAAATATATTTTTCTATTAAGATATTTATTTTGTTAAAGGGACAATGTGTACGAATTTATCCCATCTAGCGGTGAAATTGTATTTTGCATTCAAACGAATTGTGCTCTCCAGCGCCTAGCATTTTCAAATGCGTGTTGTGTCTATGGTAGTCGTTATGTACCAAAAAGCTATGACAGGATGTCTTCTAATAGCACTTCGTCGAGTGTTCCTTCGGGTGAACAGGTTTGTTATTTCAAACAAACGAATCGGTTACCTAACGTAACCTCGGTTCTCTCTAGATGAGGGAACGAGTATTAAGTAAGCTAGCTTACGCTACGGGAAAGATTCATCTTTTCTGAGAGATTGAAGCCAAAAAATTATCCTATAATTTTGTATCCATTGTCAACGCAGTTCAGCTGCAGCAGACCATGAGCAGCTAGCTAGCGGCTCATTGGTTCGCTCACAGAGAACTGCTTAAGCCTATGAGGAGACGCAGATGAACTCTCGTGTTCATCATGTTCACATGCTCTCATTGCGTCAGAGCCCGCCGAAACGGCCGTGGTCAGAGAGTATATCTTGGCGTCCCAGGCTGTCATCTCTGGTTTTTCATAGAATGAAGCGAGAACGCTAGTAGCACAAGCACGGCCAGGAACGCAATACTCGTTCCCTCATCTAGAGAGAACCGAGGTTACGTTAGGTAACCGATTCGTTCTCTTACGAGAGGTTCTCTCGTATTGCGTAAGCTAGCTTACGCTACGGGAACACCTGGTCAACGCCGTGCGTGCTAAGCATCCACTACGAGTCCCAGGGGAGACCCCGGGGGGCCCTTATGAGTGGGAATAAATATATGTACATGTGACAAAGGCCAGCAGAGCGAGCCGGTGATTGTGTCGTACATAAGCACATGAAAGAGAGGGACAGAGCGAAACCGGTCTGTGTGAATAACTCCCTATAGTGCAGCTCAACCAGAAGAGCTGTAACATACTAGACTGCTAGTAGTTTAGCCTGCAAGGCAGGAACTTCCAGGTTGTAAAATCTGACAAAGGTGGAGGGAGAAGCCCATCCCACTGCCACACAAATGTCGTGAATGGAAATTCCGCTGGACCATGCCCAGGATGAGGCCATTCCTCTAGTGGAATGAGCCCTGATGCCCAGAGGACATGGCAGGTCTTTTGATGCGTATGCGGCTGCAATGGCATCAACTATCCATCTTGATAGAGTCTGTTTCGAGGCGGCCAACCCTTTGGTGCGCCCACCGAACGAAACAAAAAGCTGCTCGGATCGTCTGACCGGAGCAGTGCGAGTAATGTATAATCTCAGGGCCCTGACCGGACACAGGAGATTAGCGTCAGATTCGCTATCGGATGCAGGCAGAGCCGATAGGGAAATAACTTGTGCCCTGAACGGGGTACCAATCGCCTTTGGGACATAACCATGTCTAGGTTTGAGAATGACTAAGGAGTCATTGGGCCCAAACTCGAGACAGGAAGCGCTAGTGGACAGCGCGTGAAGGTCTCCCACACGTTTTACTGACGCGAGCGCGAGCAGAAAAACGGCTTTGAGCGAAAGGTATTTGAGGTCCACGGTGTTTAACGGTTCGAATGGGAGGGCTTTCATAGCTTCGAGAACTATGGAAAGGTCCCAAATCGGCACCGAAGGGGGGCGTGGGGGGTTCATCCTTCTAGCTCCCCTGAGGAAGCGGGTGACCAAGTCGTTTTTGCCCAGTGACTGGCCGCGCCGGGGTTCAACAAACGCTGCGACGGCTGCCACATACACCTTGAGAGTGGACGGGGACCTGCCCTTGTCCAACATCTCCTGGAGAAAAACTAACAAGGAAGGAACCTCGCATGACCGTGGGTCCAATTTTCTGTCGGTGCACCATTTAGAGAACACAGACCATTTAGATGCATAGAGCCTTCTAGTAGAAGCCGCTCTAGCCTGCATGATCGTGTTTAACACTCCTTCTGGCAAAGCAACGGGTAGTCGTTGATCACCCACGCATGTAGCGCCCAGCGCTCTGGGTGGGGATGCCAGATCGTGCCGCGAGCTTGGGAGAGGAGATCTGCTCTGACTGGGATGGGCCACGGGGCTGTCTGTGACAACTGAGTGAGCTCCGGGAACCAAGTCTGACCCTCCCAACGCGGGGCTATGAGGAGCACCGAGTGGCGTGTTTCCCTGATTCTCTGAAGCACCTGTGGTAGCAGAGAAACCGGAGGGAAAGCATAAAGCGGGCGGCTGGGCCAGGTCTGGGCTAGCGCGTCCACGCTCTTTGTGAAAAATATTGGGCAGTGGGTGTTCTCTGAGGCGAAGAGGTCCACCTCTGCTCTGCCGAATATCCGCCATAGCTTTTGAACTGTAAAAGTGTGCAGGGACCATTCCCCGGGGGGGAATGGGGTTCCTGGACAGACTGTCTGGACCGTCGTTCAGATGGCCCGGCACGTGCGTCGCTCTGAACGAGAGCAGGTGACACTGAGACCAAACTAAGATGCGTTCTGTCAGCCGGAAGAGATTCCTGGATCTGACTCCGCCCTGACGGTTTAGATAGGAGACCACGGCTATATTGTCCGAACGGATCAGCACGTGGTGACCGTGAATGCGCGGGAGAAAGCGCGTGAGCGCGTTCTCGACCGCCAACATCTCCAAACAGTTTATGTGGAGGAGGCTCTCTTGAGCTGACCAGGGGCCGAAGGCCGGTGAGCCCTCGCAGACCGCACCCTAACCCGTGTTGGATGCGTCTGTCGAGATGACTTTTCGGCGAGAAAAGGTCCCCATGGAAACGCCCCGCTGAAACCATTCTGTCACAGTCCATGGCTGCAGAGCTGTGATACAGGTCTGCGTTACCTTTATCAGCTGGCGGCCCGTGCTGCCCTACAAAGGCAAAACGCCGTAACATCATGTTTGGTCAAAAATGAGTTAGTGTCATTTTTGTGGTATTTGAGACCTCCTTTATCATGTGAATAAATATCGTGAGTCAATTTGATTGTTTTAAGAAGAAAATAAAGGGCTATGACAACCGTAACATCCAAAACCATGTGAGAAACCAAAGCAGAACGCTGTAACAGCTGTTACGGCTCTTTGCCTTTGTTCCAGCACGCTGAAGTTGAGTTAAGGTGTTCTGGCTTTGTTTAGCCTGGCATCAAGAGAGATGTTACGGTGCCGCTGTATTGTTACTGTACTCTGGCTTTGTCATACTGTCAAATTTTGCCGCTCTCAACCCACGTAACATACACACGACACATCTTTGTTAAGAACATACCAAAAATTTTATTATAAACATGATACATTTTCGATTGCATTCTGCTTAATTCAGTTTGCTAAAACAACATACCACCAACTTTGCTGGCCAGACAAACTGCTAAGTATGCAATCAGAAACAAAGCAAGGTGAACTAACCATACTTAGATGCAAGCTAATAGGTTGTCATAAATGTTGTTTTTCGTTCAGGGCGATTGGTTCAGATCTGTCAATGTCAGTGACAGCCCGGAGCTAGCTAAATTTAATCTGTGTCACGTAAATTAGCGCTAACGTTCAGAGACGCCAAAAACTAATTATTAAATACACAGGCATCCTACCTTTCCATGCAATCCGATATAATCCATGGAAAATCCATAATCCATATAGCAATGCACGTCATTTGCTGTATCCACAACAATTCATACGTGTTTGAGCCATATTCCTTCTTGCAGGTGTTCCATATCAGATCTTACACAAATCCATATAGCACTAAGCTAGTTATCACTAAAGTCCGTACAAAGTAGGCTAACCTAAATGGTAAAAGTAATTCCAGCTTTTTTTCGGTTGACTCTTGTCTATAGTATTATCTCAGAATTAAAAAGCAGTAATCCAAGTCGAGTTCGTTGACTGTGCATCTTGAGCAGTTTGGTGGCCCATAACCCTTTAACTGTCACCACACCCCTCCCCTTCTCCCCTCCCCTCCCTTTTTTCGCATAGACATGAAAATCACTATCCAAACTTAAATGGTTGTAATTCAATAATGCTTTGTAATAGACCTATGGACAAATTGTGTTCCAAATTTTAGGTTGATATCTAAAAAAAATGATCTTTCAGTAAGATTTTATTTGGGCGCAGTAACAAACTTTGTCACTAGATGGACAGCCAAGCTTCCTTACTGACCATATAAGGATGCCTCCATTTTCATATATGCTTTGAGTGATCTGAACCAAGTATTTTCATAATTTGCATACAATTTATGAAGTAGAAATCCTATTCAGAAGTAGTATGAGTTGTTTGGCAGTATTTGATTTGAATTCAACCTCTAATAAATGCATAAAACAAGCATATGTGCTTTACAGCTGGCAGCTGCATCACAAATCGAGAATCCATAATATTTTTGTTTATATATATATAAAAGATTTCTGACTTTTTTTAAAATAAAATTTAATTGTGTTATTTTTTTGAACTCTTGGTATGAAAACAAACTGAGCTTTCTACCAATTTCATGATTTTTCATGTTTATTGCTTTTTCAAAATAAAGCCCAAAGACGTCTAATGAATATGAAATATTCTTGTTGCAAATTGATAAATTATGTTTAATTAATTATTACTCTATATATTGCATTTAAATAAATATACCTTTGTATTCAATTATAATTAAATTATCTTTATTGTGGAAATATTTATTGTATTTAGGCTATTCATACATACTGTACCGCAAAGTAACTTATCTGTCATACTGTTTAACTGTGTTAGTGTTGCCGGACTATCATGATCATTATAGCACTAAATAGGAACAACCAAAGGTCTTCTATATAATTTAAAACACATACCATGATGACTAGACCTTGGTTAGGCGTTCTTATAATGGATGTAAGTATGGGGAACAGCAAGCAAATATTGATTGTATGTCAGTTACTGCCTTTTGCTTTTGCACGACTCCTTATTTTTGGCACATGATACAAAGGCAGAGTACAGTAACTGCCAAACAAGGGTCAAAGGTCAATTTTGAGCTCAAGATTTTTTGCATACAAACATTTCTTCATTATAGCAACTAGTTGTCAAATTTTGGGAGTCCTACCTATAATAGTTTTGTCTGGACAAAACAGAAACTTTAAAGTCATTTTTCTCAGTTTCACACTCTAGCGAGTTAAGGTCGTTTGCCTTTGCAGGGCAGCGTGGTCCACGCACGGTGAGACACACGGCTCTTCAACCAGAACTGAAGCGGGCGCATGCGCAGTAACCCCAGCTGGAGCACCGCGGAGGCTGAGGCCATGTAACCCAACGCCTTCTGAAAAGTTTTCAGAGGTGTGAGTCTGTTCATCTGAAAAGATGCGGCGAGACGCTGAACACGGCGCGCGCGCTGTGTTGACAGACGAGCCGTCATCGTGACCGAGTCTAGCTCTATACCCAAGAAGGAGATAGTCTGACTGGGATGTAGTGCGCTCTTTGTCCAGTTGACAGAGAGGCCCAAAGCTTTCAGATGGTCGAGGAGAACTGTACAATAAGACAGTAGCTCTCTCTGTGATTGTGCCAAAATCAGCCAGTCGTCCAAATAGTTCAGTATTCGCAGCCCCTGACTCCGGAGGGGGGCGAGCGCCGCATCCATGCACTTCATGAACGTACGGGGTGCTAAGGATAGGCCAAACGGAAGGACGGTGTATTGATAAACCTGGCCTTCGAAGGCGAAACGTAAGAATGGCCTGTGAAGGGGATTTATCTGAATCTGAAAGTAAGCATCTTTCAGATCTAGTGAAATGAACCAGTCCCCCTGGCGCACGTGCGCGAAGAGTTTTCTGATCGTGAGCATTTTGAACGGTCTCTTCATGAGAACTTTGTTCAGAAATCTGAGGTCTAAGATTGGTCTGAGGCCGCCGTCTTTCTTGGGGACAAGGAAATAACGGCCGTAAAACCCCGACTCGCTCATAGACAGAGGAACTCTCTCTATAGCCCTTTTGCAAAATAGTTTTGCTATCTCTGAACGGAGCAGCGTCACTGCTTCTGGGTTCACAGTAGTTTCTAGCCGCGCTCGAAAATGTGGAGGGCGACGGTGAAACTGTAAGCGATAGCCTAGCCTTATTGTGTTTAGCACCCACTGGGAAATTCCCGGAATAGCTTCCCACGCTTTTAAGCGTAACGCTAGAGGGTGAATAGCTACATGGTCCCCGTCGTTGCACATAGCGGGCTGCGTGAGTGCGCTCATATTGTTTATGACAGCGGGACTTACACTCAGAGAGGAGTTTATGGGCCGTGTAACAGAGTGAGCAGAGGGGGGATGCGCACACGGGCTTGTGGGCGCGCTTATGCACTCTGAAACTCGAGCGGGTTGGAACCGCTTTATGAGAGTGGACTCTGTGTGAGACACGGGGACTGAAGTGCTTTTGTGTATGAGTGAACACAGTGTTGTGGGCACATTTTCTACACAAGAGGCTTTTATGCTCTTTTTGAGATTTCTCTGGGTCGCCGTGAAAACGGCGTTTTCGCTCATGCAAGCGGGAAGGGAGACCGGCTTGGTAATGGCGGTGTACACTGCTGTAGTAGCCGCGTGAGTGGGGACTAACAAAGGGCAAAACTTTGACGGCGGTCCGGCCGCGGCGGGAGAGCGCCGTCTTTTTCTCAGCTGTGCTAGGCATACTTCGAGTGATCAGGTTTCAGCGCGATCCGAGGCCGAGGCCCCCGGGGAAGCGGCGGTCTGTGGCGGCTGTCAGAGCGAGAACGAGGGCGGCCGCCCTGGCGTCGCTGAAAAGTCTGGCTGTGCTGAGCTGGGCGCTGGGGTGGGGCTCGTGCAGGAGGCTGGTCACGTGAGCGGCCTGCAGAGGAGCTAGCGCGACGAGGCAGAAAGAGATTCATGGCCTGGGAAGCTTTCTGCACTTCGGAGAAACGGTCGACGATACCCGTGACGGCAGATCCGAAGAGGCCGGATGGAGAGAGCGGGGCGTTGAGAAAAGCGGCGCGCTCAGAATCTCCCATGTCGGCGAGTGTGAGCCAAAGATGTCTTTCAGACACACAAATGGCGGCCATGCATTTCCCCAGGGCTTGCGCAGCAGATTTTGTAGCGCGAAGGGCAATGTCCGTGGCGCTCCTTAAATCCGCGACTGAGGGGGGATTTTTTTCCGCTCTCGTCCCATTCACGAAGTAAATCGCCCTGTAGAATCTGAAGGACGGACATGGAGTGGAGTGCAGAGGCTGCTTGACCGGCGGCTGAGTAAGCGCGGGCGTGAAAGCTCGAAGTCGCTCTGCAGGCTTTAGAGGGAAGCACAGGTGATGAGCGCCATCTTGTGGAAGGCGGGCATAAACGTGCGGCGACCAGGTCCTCTACAGGGGGAATGGAGAGATACCCCTTTTCTGCGGCTCCGTCCACAACGCGAAGCGGGGCGGAAGAGTCAGAGCGAGTTCTGGCAGAGAGCGGGGCATTCCAGGACTTCGTGAGTTCCGCGTGCAGTTCAGGCAGGAAGGGCGCGGCCCGTTTAGTGACGGGAGTTGAGCGCTGGCGGAAGTAACTGCCGTCCATGCGGTTGATGGTCTGCTCGGGGGGAGGGGACCAATCGAGACCGAGGCGTTCGACGGCCTGTGAAAGGAGGCGCACTAATTCCTCCTCGATTCCAGCGCGGGTCCCAGAGGATTCTCGGGCCGAGGAGGCGTGAGAACCGGACCATTCCTCACTGTCTGAAGCGAGAAGTGAACAGGTTTCCTTGATGTCCGCGGCGTCATCGGAGGTTACAGAGCGGCCACTCGGCGGCAACTGTACATCCGGAAGCGGCGGAGAAGGAGAGCGGGAGGCGACAGGCTTCGGCGAGATGAACGCTTCTAGCTGGGGTTCCGGCGGCCTCTGAGAGTGGCGTTTCTTCTTCAGCGGCGAAGTCAGAAGCGGCGCGGAAGCAACTTTAGTGGCCTGAAGTCGAGCCCGCAGGGTCGACAACGGCATCTCCTCGCAGAGATCGCAGCCGCCATCGGCGAGGGCGAGCTCGGCGTGCTCCAATCCGAGGCAGAGAGCGCAGATGACGTGGCAGTCTCCAATCTCGAGGGGAGCGCGGCAAGAACCGCAGGAGGATTTATGAGACATCTTTAAAAAGACGCTCGCTCTTTTAGATACAAAACAATACAGGAAGCTTTTTCATAAAAAGGATACAAATCCGTCGGATGGCGCTAGCTCGCAGGACGGCTGAAGGTGGCGAAGACGGCCGGCTTCCTCAGTCTCCCAGATGCTCGCTAGAGTTGCCTTTTCAACGGCGGCTTCTCTCAGGATCAGCAGATGCGTGTAGCTCGCTGAAGATATGAAAAATCAGAGTTGACAGCCTGGGACGCCAAGATATACTCTCTGACCACGCCCGTTTCGGCGGGCTCTGACGCAATGAGAGCATGTCAGACTCTCATTGGCCGAGAGTTCATCTGCGTCTCCTCATAGGCTTAAGCAGTTCTCTGTGAGCGAACCAATGAGCCGCTAGCTAGCTGCTCATGGTCTGCTGCAGCTGAACTGCGTTGACAATGGATACAAAATTATAGGATAATTTTTTAGCTTCAATTTCTCAGAAAAGATGAATCTTTCCCGTAGCGTAAGCTAGCTTACGCAGTACGAGAGAACCTCTCGTAAGAGAACTGCAACTTGACACAACGAACAAACGAATGTTACAGTATGAATTACTGACTGTGAAACTTGCCGTTGCAGTGACAAGCACCTCTCACTGCTCTGCTCCTCCGTTTCTACTGCGTTCAGCCACTCACGCTGGCTCTGAACGAAAACACATTGTGAAAACTTGTTGGCCTAGTACTTTTTGTCCCTCTCTGCTATTATAGTTTTTCAAGAAGGCGGAACCACATGGAAGCTTCCGTGGACCTACCCGTCGTATGTATATAAAGATAATAAATTATTCGTTTGCGAGGATAAGTCAGACAATTGGCAGATATTTGTACACCATTGAGGATATATTTATGAATAAAAATATTGATTTTAGCTAATAAAATACCTAAAAAAGTACACATTGTCCCTTTAAGGAAAATGACATATGTTTGAATGTTCTAACTCAGATTTGGCAAATGTTCACATGTTTGGCAAGTGTTTGTCATGATAATTATGTTCTGAAAATAAAGTAGTTTGAAAACCACAATTAACACTGGTTTCTACAACTTTCATTTAGGAGCAAAAATTTGCCTATAAACTTGAAAGAAATAAAGATTTGACATTTATCGTGTTAATTATCGATATCGGCTGATATAAAAAAAATATTGTGATATTTTTGTTGGCCACATCACCCAGCCCTACATCAAAGCACTTACAATAATAATAAATGTAAACAACTTACAGAGCTCTTACTTATATACCAACTGACTGCAGCAGATTAATTAAAAAAAATTAGTTTAGTGGTCATAAGATATCGAATTTCAATGGCTGAATCTTAAACCTTTTGCCCCAGTCCTACTGTATGCGGTTACAGATATTTCAACCCTGCCATGGTTAGTTTGTAATTTATACACTTAGATATACGCTACCTATCACAGCGAGGTTGCAGCAAGGATGAGTTTGAGCAGGATCTAGTTGAAGCAGTATAACTTGAATAAACAATTCAAATTAACAAACACTCAGGCGAGAGATCAACACGCAGAAACAGAACAACCACTTAAAACAGACCCAAGAATGGACAAGAAACTAAACTAAACAGGGAAAATATAAACAGAGACTAAATAAGTGAGTTAACAAGGGGCAGGTGGACACAATAGGTTGCTATAGGTAACAAACAACTAGGAAACTAGGTCACACACTAGGCAACTAGGAAATCGCCCTATACCCTTAAATAGGCACTATTTGGGGGGACATTTGTAGTTTCCGAAACCATTGTGAACGTTATCGAGTTAACTCATTCAATACCACAATGCACAGCAATAATGAGTGTACAACCGATGTATGCTCAACCATAGATATATATACATAGATTCCTCATTAGCGGGTGTTTCTATGGGCCGCAATATGTAAGCTGTCAACCATTTCGGAACGGTCAAAGCCGGTCCGAGAACTTTCGGGGCAAATTGACTAAGTGTCTGCAACCGTAGTTAGTAGGGGTTGAACGACTTCAGATTTTTTGAAGTCGACTGTTGTAACATCAAAGTCGAGTCGACGTCGACTAGTCGATGACGTCATTCATAAAACCACAAGAGATGGGACTGCTTTGCAACATGCCACAATTTGCAATTAATTAACAGAAAATTATACAGATGCTGACAGACAGCTCATAATGGGGCCGTTTACACCTGGTCACTTCATGCGTTTTTACTGATCTGATTTATCAAAACGTCTCAGGTTACGACTGTAACCTTTGTTCCCTGAGAACAGGGAACGAGACAATACGTCATCGACGTTATGGGTAACGCCTCAGGCGTGACAGGTGTCTGAAATCACTATCAAATCACGTCAATCACATTGACCGGCGACAGCCCGTGAATCATTAACGTGAATGATTAACGTGCGACCTGGAAGTATATAAGGGCGCCTTGCAAACATGACAAATCACCTTATCGTCTGAAGGGACTGTACGGTAGGCAAGCCCCGAGGCATGGCAGGGAGACGTATTGTCTCGTTCCCTGTTCTCAGGGAACAAAGGTTACAGTCGTAACCTGAGACGTTCCCTTTCGAAGGGATCTCAACAATACGTCATCGACGTTATGGGGAACGAAATACCCACGCCGCCATGCTGAGGGGAGTGCATGCCCAAGGGCAGTGACAACTGTCCGAACCAGCAAATTCAAATGAAATGCTAGAACCACTCACCCTCAGGTCACACTGGGCTGTCAGTGACGGCATCCCCTACGGTCATAGCCTAAGCAAAAAGCCTCACAGGAAAACTTCCATTAACATAGTTAAATGAAAGGCCTACCTGGGCCTGCTCAAAGGCCTAGGACCACCACTTCAATTAGAAGGGGGTCCCTTCTAGGGAATGTGGCTAGGGAACCCGAAGGAACCCCAGCCAGTCACTATTCAGGGGAAAGTACTCACCCCGAAGTGCCACCAGGACGGCCTGATCTGGCGTCAGAACGTAGACACTAGTCTGGCCAAATCCTGTCTGTCTGAAGACAGAGCCTCTGGAAAAAAGCCTTAAGTAAGGCATCCAACCCGAGGGACTGCGAAGCTGGCAGTGAACCACTCGGCCCGGATCTCAGAGACGGGATATCCCGGAGAGTATGACTCACCATAGTGCTTTATGACCCTTGCTAGTGAGGGGAGTTTCTCTACTCGATCCACGGATTAACCCAGTGTCTGTGTTTCAAAACACTGAGGAGGCCTGTGAAGGCCTAAGGGCTGATCTAACTGGGAGGCCTCTCGAGAGGCCTACGACCGTCTGACCAGACTCAGGAAGCCGCATGCTCCTAGAGACCCTCAGTGAGGGGAGCACAAGGTCTGCCTGGTAGGCAAACCAGGCTGTAGGCAGGAAAAGTTCCGGGAGGGAACCAATAGCAGAGAATAAGCACTTTAGCGAGCCAGGGCGCAAGCTCGCCTTCAGCAGCTGCCTATTAAGGCTAGCTGAAACTGATAGCAAGAGGCCACTAGCTTCATAAACCCAGCACCATAGGGAAAATGTTACAGGGAGGCCCGTAGAGGCCTACTACCTGATAACCACAGTATGTGGGGTGCTCCACCTTCAGGGAGGCCCGTGAGGCCTACTACCTGATAACCACAGTATGTGGGGTGCTCCACCTTCAGGGAGGCCCGTGAGGCCTACTACCTGATAACCACAGTATGTGGGGTGCTCCACCTTCAGGGAGGCCCGTGAGGCCTACTACCTGATAACCGCAGTATGTGGGAACTCACCTTCAGGGAGGCCTGGTGAGGCCTGCTACCTTACGACCACAGTATGTGGGGAGCTCACCTTCAGGGAGGCCTGGTGAGGCCTGCTACCTTAAAACCACAGTATGTGGGGAGCTCACCTTCAGGGAGGCCTGGTGAGGCCTGCTACCTTACAACCACAGTATGTGGGGTGCTCCACCTTCAGGGAGGCCTGGTGAGGCCTACTACCTGATAATCACAGCTGTTCGGTTGTCAGTCCTTGGGCTCGTCTCCAGGGAGGCCTGGTGAGGCCTACTACCTGACAGCCAATGTAGATGGGTGACAGTTCCAAGGCGGCCTGCTAAGGCCAGCCGGCTGGGGACTCGCCTATCAGGGAGGCCTGGTTGGGCCTACTAGCTGACAGCAAGTCAATTCTGCTACAAAGGAACACTGTTGGGAACCATACTGTACCAATGAAACTATTGGGCCCACCCACAGGAGGCCTAGTAAGGCTAGCTACCTGTAGCGGCTATAAAGTATGTCCCACAATGTTGGGACTCACCTCCGAGGAGGCCTGTTTAAGGCCTACTACCCACCAGTGAGTCAACTGCCCGAACCACCAAGGCCAACCATTTCTCTCGAGAAGTGGCCTACAGCGCCCTATTGGGGGCTGCCCATACAAGGAGGCCTGCTGAGGCCTACTACCTGATGGCACAGCCTTCGTTGGCAGATAAGCTGTTTACACAGCGCCTACAGCATCCTGGTGCCTAATCACATTGCCCACGGCAGTGTACTCAGCAAGAGAGCTAGCACCCTTAAAACAAGGGGAGTACAACATACGCCACTCTGCCTAAACGGAGGCCCCAGAAGTCAGGGGCCTACCATCTATGCATGGGCGTCAGCTCAGGGCAATGCTATGGCTTCAGGGGAGCGAACTTCGACAAAGGAAGAAGTGAAGGCTTACTTCGTACTCGACCCGAGCCATAGCGGTGCGAGGTACAGAAATACCACGGTGGCCTGATTGAGGCCTACCACGTCCTTATAAAACAACCTCTGCACCAAACTGCATTACTCTTAGTCGCCCCAGAATGCAGAGATGGGGGCGGGCCATGGCCTAACGACTCCCATGGGAGGAGGCTGTTATACAGGGATGCAGAAACATACATTCACAAAGTGAAGAGTCAGAGGAAGAAATGCTAATTTTAGCAGAACGCCTCTTATATCCCTGGCCAGTGGCGCCTCCAGAAATTTTTCATAGGGGTGGCCAGATGGGGCCACTTAAAATCTTGGGGTGGCACACCAAAACTATAAACCATAATTTCAGAATTGTATTCTACTGTTGTAGTAAACCGGCCTGTAGAAAACTATCAGAAAGACTTAAGGAAACTCCTACTGATATACTTTGGTTTATTGTGTTATATTTAATTTTACTAATGATATTAGTAGGGCCCTACTAATATATATTATATTATATATAATGATATATATTATATAGATATGATATATATAAGGGCCCTCGCCCCGCGGAAAATTTCCAGATACTTACATAATTGTGATGAATTTAATCCTTTTTAAGTTATTATTTTGCAGTGTAAGATTACAGTTAAGACCTTTAAATATTTCATAAATGTATTATGAATTTTGAATAAACTCAATGAGTGTATAAATCAGCAGGAAAAAGCAATTCTTGAAAAAAATCTGCACAGTAATTTTATAAAAATCTAAATATGTTAATAAAACAAATTACTATTAGTTCTCTTATAAAATTCAATCAGGCAATCATACATTTCACAATTTTATGAATGTCAAGAATTCAGAAGTGCATATATAGCCTACACTACAAAGAAATAATATGCAATTAAATTATGCTTATTTTAAATGTATTGAGCAGGCTAGGTATAACAAAATATATTGGCTTTTAATAATATTTCAGTGCGCAAACCCATGATAACATGAAAAACAGAGCGCACACAGCGTGTATGCGCATCGCGGGGGCAGAATGATGTGCTCAAAGCAACATGGAGTCACAGCGCGCGCGCTGTTTGAATATGAATGGAGAATGATTGACAGCCGCAGAGGAGGGAAAACGAGTTTCCGTATACTTTAATGATGTAAATAGACTTCTGTCCCTCACATTAAGCTATGGAATGACTTCAGATGACTTTGTCACCCAAACTGAAGTGAAAAAAATCGGGAGGCGCCGAAAAGCGCGCTGTTTACATCCCTGCTTGTCAAAACGTGGCAAAGACACATCAAAAAGCTGCTGAAACAGTATACTGTAACCGTTTGGCACTTAAAAAGCACGTCACGACACATAATTCCGCGTCTTCTTTTACTAAAGAATATTTTGACTTATTTATAAAATGCATAACTGATGCTACTAAAATTTGTACTGGCCATTGGGGTGGCCAGTGGGGTGGCCAGGAGTCGGTCTGGCCCCTGGTGGCGCCATTGTCCCTGGCACAGCCTAAGCCAGCTACAGAGGCGGCCCTGGTGAGGGCCAGCCTGTAAGCATAGATCTATCTGAGGGCTCGGAGGAGCCACAGCCTACTAAATAATATAGTCTGTATTATTCCATATAAAGGGCTGCAGAAACGCTCAACCTAATGAAACTCAACAGAGCTCAAGGGGCGAAATACTCAGAAAAGTCAAACGGTCCCATGGACCGGACATAAGATCTATCTGAAGCTCTAGCGTCAGTCAACACTCTAAGTAAAACATTCTATCAGAGAGAGACCAACTACTTTACCCTAAGGTGGCTAATAGCCCGAAGGCTAACATAGTCCGTTCTGGCCACCTAACGGGGAACTTCAGGCCTTGATTTATCCAAAAAAGGTTCTCTTACCTTATTCTTGACATGGCCCCCTAACTCTATACAGGGAACGAGGTCTGTAAAGAGAAATATGTTATTATTTTTTTTTTATCACAAAAAAGTATACTCTTTGAAAAGACCAGCAGCTCACCTGCGGCGTGCAAAGTGAAGACTCGCCAGAAGTTCTTTACGAACCTGGGAACCGCCACTTTACATACCTGAAAGGGGCGTTTCCACTAACCAGGCCCAGATGGGCCATAAGAACATAGTTCTCATCATAGGCCCATCCACAGGCCCGATGTAATGAATGCCTGGGGGTCAGAAGAGAGAGGGCAGAACTCGTGACCCTCCAGGGAGGTTATCCATTACCGACGCTGTGAGCGTTTGTTCTGGATAACCTCCCTCAAATCTCTTCTGCTGCGGGAGTCACGCCTCCTCTGCACCCTGCTCCTCGAGGGAGGGGGCGCACGAGAGGCAACACTGGCTCGCTGGCCCTGCCTACGGTCCTCAGACTGTGAAGGGCCAGGCTCTCCCGCCTGCCTGGGTGCGGACGCGGATCTCAGCGGTATACATGTTTTAAATGCTGCTGAGCGTGCCTTCGCCTCCCTGAACTTCCCCACCACCGCTTCTACAGAGGTGCCGAAGAGTTCGGAAGGCGAAACTGGCGAATCGAGGAGAAAGGTTTTTTCCTTCTCCCCGATGCCAGCTAGATTTAGCCACAGATGCCTCTCCGTAGCCACCATCGCCGCCATCGACCGACCGATCGCGGCAGCGGTTTGTTTGGTAGCCCGGAGAGCCAGATCTGTGGTGCGGCGCAGCTCAGCCACCGCCTCAGGGGACAAACCTGCCCCCTGGTCTTGATCCCTCAGCAGGTCGGCCTGGTACGCCTGTAACACCGCCATGGTATGCAGTGCAGCACCAGCCTGACCTGCTGCCGTGTATGCTCTACCATTCAAACGAGCCGTTGTCTTCAGCGGTTTGGATGGTAGGGTTGGAGCTTTTAGTGTCGCTGCCCGCCCAGACACGAGATAGTTCGCGAACGTCTCGTCAATGGGCGGCATTGACACGTACCCATGCTCTCCGATCCCCTCAACATCAGCGAAACTGGCCCGCTGATGTTGGTGAATACGGGCAGAGTATGGGTGCTTCCATGCCTTCTCGATCTCGATGTGCAGATCAGGAAGGAATGGAAGGCTCACCCGAGCTGGTGGTGTATGGCCGGGGAGAAACCGATCATCGAGCCTTCCGCGAGCGGCCCCTCCTCTAGCGCGCTGCCAAGGCAACTGCAGCCTGTCAGCAGCGCGCTCCATAACATCCACCAGCTCAGCATACAAGGGGCAGGGTGGCTGAGTAGGTTCAAGATCTTCCTGATCATAAAACTCCCCAACCATCTCCTGCGCGTCCGGAAGAGCTGCAACTGCAGGTACAGTCGGTGAAAAATCTTCCTCATCATCGACCTGCAGTTCGCTCTCGTCAGCCGTCGAATCATCTGAGAGGTTTACAGACCTCTCAAGGCGATCGACGAGCTCCATCTGAGAGCCCCATGATGAAAGTCGCCGCCCTGCCTCAGCACGAGCGGGACCTGCACCACGAGGAACAGATGCTGAGCCCCCTTCACTCGAGAAGAGGGCCAGACGAGAACAGAGCGTTTTAAGCGAAAACCGCTCGCAGTTTGCACAGAGGGTTCCCTCGAGAACCTCCCGTGCATGCTCTTCTCCCAGACAAAAAAACGCACAGCTCGTGTGTGTCAGCCGGTGTCAGAAACCTCGGACACGGGTCGGCACACTTACGGAAACAATCTGCTTTTGCTGTGCGTTTCATCTTACCCTTTTGTTGTAACTTGAATAGTGTTTCATTCAAAACAGTCCCTGAAGACGATGAGATGATTTGTCATGTTTGCAAGGCGCCCTTATATACTTCCAGGTCGCACGTTAATCATTCACGTTAATGATTCACGGGCTGTCGCCGGTCAATGTGATTGACGTTATTTGATAGTGATTTCAGACACCTGTCACGCCTGAGGCGTTCCCCATAACGTCGATGACGTATTGTTGAGTTCCCTTCGAAAGGGAACGATTCCATTTACACCTGGTCACATAAATATGTTTACGCAAAACGGATATAAATCCGATCTTCAAACAACGCGCTATGCAGATTTAACGGAGTTCACGTCACCGAAAGCAACAATAATGAGCTGCATTTTATTGAACATCAGCTAATTTCAAAATCAAAGACCACAATAAGAGAGACAGCACTGGTAAGATCATTTTGTTTCTTTACTTTTAACGAAGATTATTGTGTGTTAAGCGTCCGCGACTTACTTTCACTTTGATTTGCGATAGTTTGCACGTTGGCTTGATGAATAGATGCTCGAGCTGCTCATCTGCGGCGATGCGTGCTGCCATAGTTTCATCACTATAATACGCTCTCACACGTTTATTGTTAGCATTGTTGGGAGAAGTCCAATTTACATATGTGGTTTCAACTACCAGATGCATTTACACTTGTCCAGTTTCGTCTGTTAAGCGGCCCAGACCTGCTCCTGAAGCGGTTTGAGCGATCGGATTTAAATCCGTCTCCGAACGCGTTTCGGAGGGCATTTACACCTGGTCTTTTCACGATCGGATAGCTATCGGATCACAGAAACACATGAAGTGGCCAGGTGTAAACAGCCCACTGTTTACATCATCATTTAGGATGAAAAAAGAAAAAAGGAAAGGAAAAAAAGCTATAAATTCACATCAGCGCCTTAGTGATGCGCAGATCCAAGTAATACAAAATAATATTCAAATTAATTGCGGGTGAATTAGAGGTAGGCTACATCATTAATATGTTTAAATAAATAAATGATAAAAAAATAATGTTTTAATAAAGATACTGAACTCTCATTTCCCGGTAAAACAGTGAGCGTGCGTCATACTTATACTTTCGTTTTCAACTATTGCTAGTGTTAGGTTAGTAAAGTATTTACACACACTTGATGTACCAATGCTGCTTTCTTGCTGCAATGACCCTCTGGGCTCTTCATCTGTTGTCGTCTGCAACATGTTAGTATCAAAATTAGCGCAATCATAGTGTCACATGATCAACGCGACTAGTCGACGTCAAGCTTAAAGCGTCGCGGCATTGCATTAAGGTCGACTAGTCGACTAATCGACTAGTCGGTTCAACCCCTAGTAGTTAGACACATTTATGAATATCACTATATGCAATAGACTGATTTTGCTAAACCAACACAAAACAACAAGACACATGCATCAGCTAACACAGTATTAAAAAGTCACCATAGTAATTGTAAAAACTTTTAAAAAGTACCATATTGCAAACCTTTAATATTGAGTTATTACAAATAACAACCCAAACCAACACATTCTCACCTGTGAAAGGGTATCCCAGTGAGTAATGATGCTGAAAATTCAGCTTTGCTGGAAATTCAAATTTGTTAATGCATTTAAAAAATGTATAATTTAAAATATATTAACATTTTAAACTGTAATAATATTCCATAATATCAATGCATTTATTTTATAAAAACACACATAAAAGCAGTCTTGGTAAACAAGAATCTTAAAAAAAAAAAAAAATATGCTGACCCTAAACTGGTTTCAGCCAGTGTATGAATTCTGTCATTTACACAGTACATGCTGGTAGTATCACTCAGTTGTTGTTCCTTGTGATAAAATAAAACCATAATTCAGTCATAAAAACGTCCTGGTTGCGTATGCAAACCACCATTCCCTGAAGGAGGGAACGGAGGACGTAGTCAACGTCGACTAAATGGGGATCACGCTAGGGAGCCAATCGTCTTCGAGTATTATTGAACGAGCCAATGAAATTGGTGTGCGTGATGACATCACACACTCCGCCCTCCTGAGGCGCGGGTATAAATACGGAAGTGGATGCACGGCTAGTTGCTTTTTCGCTGAGGAGCCGAGCACAACTCTGAGTCAGCGGTGGTCCAGCGGCAGTGGCAAGGGGACTACGTCCTCCGTTCGCTCCTTCAGGGAACGGTGGGTTGCATAAGCAACCAGGACGTTCCCTTTCAGTCGAGAACGTCAGACGTAGTCGACGTCGACTGAATGGGGATCAACCATTGAACACGCCACTAAAGCTGCCACCTTCCAGTGCCTAGACAAAAGCCTCCTGATCCCCCCGCAATTGAAGGCGGAGAAGGGACAGGGCTTTAGGCCAGGGAAGTCACTGCTGTTCCTACAGGCTCACTGGGAAAGTGTTCCCTGTACATGGAAGGAAGGGATGCTGTGGAAGCCACATGGAGAATACACGTGGAGAATACACATATGAACTGGGCGGAGACCGGGCAGTACAACATATGGAAGGTCACTGGGGTGGCTCCAGCCTATGACAGGGGGGAGACTCAACCGGCCGAGGGAAGACGCGGGCTCGCCGTACCGTGGAAGAATACGCATATGGGATCACCGTAGGGAACGCAAAATATGGACCCAGCCTAACACAGGTTCCACACTGCTTACGTGTGGTAGGCCTAACACCTGGCGTTCCGCCATGTCCGATGTCGGAGGGGTGCGGAGGAACTAAACAGGGTTCGGTTAAAGGGAACTCAACTGGAGCAAAAATTGCGTACGTATCTAGTCCATAGGAGGGGAATGGCTCCCCCTGTTCGAAGCAAGCCGACACTTCGAACAGGGCTCACGGTGAAACTGGCTTCATGAGAAGGGAGGAGCATTTAAGAGGAGCTCATCACCTAAGTGGACATGTGCATCTCAGAATTTTCACCAAGATGAAGTCAGCCACATTTAGTGGGCCAAACTCGATTGGAAACAGCCTTCCCACTCTGCTGATTTCCTTAACAGATAAGAGCTGGTCTGAGGTCCTATGGCTTGCGTTCAGTGCACGTATAACCGCAATGAAGCGCACGAACAGAGAAAGTCAGGGCTGGGTCTGCCTACTCCGGGGCAGCGCTTGCAGACTCACCACCTGGTCCCAGTTTAAGGGAGAGGTAGGAACCTTGGGCACATATCCAGGCTGGGGTCTCAACTTGTGAGAGTAGCCGGCCCGAATTCCAGGCACAACTCGTTGACCAAAAGCGAGCAAGTCCCTACCCTCTAGTAGAGACCATGCGAGCGGGAGAACTGTTTAAAAACAGAATTTTTAACTCCCTGTCTGCAGTGGCTCAGGGGCAGTCTCTGCGGTGCAGTGGGACAAGAGATAAGGCCCAAGAGGATAAGGAGGGGCGCAAGGCTTTTTTAGATATCCTTGTTCCCTCGGGAACCTGACGATCAGGACGTGCTTCCCATGCTGCTGCATCATGATGTGCGTCAAGAAAACAGAGGCACATCACTTTGAGGGTGGGGGAAAACAGCCTACTCCAACCCATCTTGCAGGAAAGAGAGCACTGAAATGACCGAACGCTCTCAGGATCTCCTCAAGGAGAGAAGACTCACTCAACAAATAGGTTCCACTTCTATTTGGGGTAAGCACAACTTCCTCTTTTTTCAGGGAGTGCTCGCAGAAGTGATGGTAACTACCATATATTCCTACGGTAGCCACCTGAACCTTCGCGTCCAGTTAGGACCGGCCTGGAATCTCTCCAGGGGTTGAACGCGGGTGCCATCATGCCCCGTCAATGAAATGTATTCAGGGGAAGTCAGGAAGGCTGTCGAGGGGAACTAGGTCTGGTTGGTATCAAGACCTGCTCCACTCCTGACTCCTAGCACAGTAGTTGCAAGTGACATGCACGCACAAGACAGGAGCACTGCTCAACACTATATGTGAAGATCGCTGAGCTTCAGGAGCATCTCTGCTCAACACCTGAGTGTGATGAATCTCACTGAACTAGAGCAGGCGCACAGCGATAATGAACCGCATAGCCGCTTTCTTAGAAGGCTTATTGGGGAACGCATTTCTGAGGGGCCCCTGGGCCAGCTGGGAGCCAGCGCCAGCGGGATTGAGTCTACACTCTCCCTGGCCATAGCTGTCGTGAGGCTAGTTGGCGGCACGAATGAGCAGACCGGAAGAAATAGTGGAAGAAGTGACCTCAGAAGCTTCTGACTGCAAGGAGAAGGTGACGGGTGAGTTGTGACATGTGAGGGAAGCTTAGCGCAATGGTTGCGACGTTGTCTTTTCAGACCAGTACCAGCTCGCTAAGCAGCGGTTGCTCAAAGCAAGGTGGACTGCAACAACTCAAGGCATGAATGCCCATGCAGTCGGAGGTCGCCCAGGCCTCCGTTAAAGCAAGCCCTTTATACATGGCCCCTCGGTCGGTGAGGGTTTGGGAGCAGGCCGGGGTGAACTGTTGTTACACAGGGTGTGCTGCTCTGCCACGGTCACCTCGGGACTCGATCGTGAAGCTAGCGCTTGGCTTCATATGGAGGAGGCCAAGCGGCTGTGGCTGCCATACCCCAGGAGCCTCTGAAAGTTCTTTCAGTGGGACCCTTTCTCACTTCTATATAGCACCAGCCAAACACACTCTCTTTTTGAAGAGACGTGTTGGACTGAGTCCTGCCCCAAACTGAAAAAGGGATACTCAGCCCGTGGGTGAGATTACTCTCTCCCAGTTGACCTGAGGACCCAACTGGCTATGGAGCACTCGAAGGGTAGGACTTTGTACTAATACTTCGAACCCTCGCATGCAACACACAGGATGGCCCGTGGTGCGGAAGGTAGAGATCTGAAGTACATGTCAATCAGGTCAGATGCTGCAGACCAACTTGGGCTAAGATGGTCACGAGTCACGACCTACCACATACTAGGTACCATGAAGGACGAGTTTAACACAACTGGCCTTCATATCGGCTGGAGGGAAGCCGAACAATAGCCGAATTCATATTGGCTGATTTGAGCGGAGCCGAACAATAGCCAAGTCTGATGGTCACAGTCTGGTCCGAGCCAGTTGGAAGCTCTTTCTGCTTCTACAAACTAGGCCCAGGCCCAGAAGACCACATACATACCCAAGGTGGGGCAGCAAAGTGGAGAACAGTGGTGTTAGTGTGCAGTGCAACACTTACTTGTCTCCACAGGCGGCAGGGGATGCGTGAGAAGGCGGATGACCGGGTCCTTGAACCGCACCAAGCTGCCTGCAGGTGGCCAAGAGGGGGCTGAGGGGTGTAAGGCTATACAGGGTCACACACCGCCAGACTGGCCCTCTTGACAGACACACACATTAAAAAACTCCAACCAGCTGGAGGGAGTGGATCGGTGGCCACTCCAAGAGCAACTTCTCCATCCCTGGGGGTCCATCCAGGTTCAACGTTTCTGTTGCCGCTTACCACCTGGCTTGGCAGCGCCTGGGACGGGCTGGGCGGCCCTTCTGCGGCCGGCTCCACGTCGAAACCTGGGTGTAGGCTGCTGCAATGGTCCGGCGGGAGCTGAGGCGGCTGCAGGAAATGGGAGAGTCCAGGAATCCAACCTTGTCCGCTTCTCTCATATCCGCCAGGTGGAGCCAGAGATGGCGCTCCTGGACCACAAGTGTGGACATCGCCGTACCGATCGCGCAAGCTGCAACCTTCGAGCCCCGGAGGGCGAGGTCACAGAGCTGAGCTCTGCTGAGGCCAGTGAGGTTACAGTGCAGAGCTCACCCATATGCTCACGGTGCGGACTACCTTCGTGCATGTTCATGAGTGCCTGGGCCTGGTGGACCTGAAGCAACGCCATGGCATGCAGAGAGGAAGCGGCTTGCCCACAAGCTTTGTAAGCCTGCCCGTAAGAGCGGACGAAAATTTACAGGCTTGTGAGGGGTGACAAGGATCACCTCTCCAGGAGGCAGCCGCCGCCGGACACAGTTGCATCGCGACAGACCGCTCCACCGGAGGGATAGCCTCGTAACACCTACTACCCATCAAGGGTAGTGAGGGGGGAGGAGCTACTTAGGTGGTTTCTGGCAGAGAAAGGTGCCGTCCACACCCTCGTAAGCTCCTCATGCACTTCAGGAAAGAAAGGCCAGAACCAGCCCGGCCCACCCCGAGAAACCAATCATGCAACTGAGACGGCTCAGTACACGGTGGAGGGTTCCAAGGTGGAGGCCTTTTGCAGCATAGCTGACATCTCTGGATCTGGCTTGGGCAACGCAAGTCTCCAGTCTCAAGTCATCATCTCCAGAGTTCAGCTCCCCATCCAATGCTGCGATAGACAACTATCCCCTGGAGGGGCCCCAAATGAAACGACTGGTCGGTCCACTACAGAGGGACCAGCAGGTTCATTGGGGAGCTCCACCGGTTGCGGTGCGTAAAAGGGTGTGAGGGATCCACTGGGCTTTGCCGGGCGGATTACCCCTCACTGTAATCCTCAGATCACCCAGCTTGGACGGTACCCTAGTCTTCCTCTGGGAAGGTTACCCAGAAGAGAGACCAGGGAAGGGCCCACAGGCGGGGACTGCACCTACGCGTTTAGCGTAGGCGAGTCTCAATCTCAACACCGAGATGATCATATTCCCGCAATGGGAACATGACTCATCCAGGAAAGCTGTCTCAGCGTGCTGTAAGCCCAAACACGCGATACAGCTTTCATGACCATCAGAGGGGGACAGAGCCTTACCGCACCCAGAACTGAAACAGTGAAGCACTCACTTTTTGCCCTCTAACCAGCCGACAAACACACAAACAAACAATAGAAATTTGATGCTGTTAAAACAGCAGTATAGAGCTCAAAGCGTGTGATCACCGCTGCACTCGTGCTGTAGAGACACCAACACTGGGAGGTCTTCCCGCAAGAACACCGACACACTCGCTCATTGAAAACAACAGCACTTTTCAGAGACATCCAAACGATCGGCTCCGAAGCGAAAGGCAACTAGTGCGTCCATCCACTTCCGTATATATACCCGCGTCTCGGGGGCAGAGTGTGTGATGTCATCATGCACGCCAATTTCATTGGCTCGTTCAATAGTACTCGAAGATGATTGGCTCCCTACCGTGATCCCCATTCAGTCGACGTTGACTATGTCTGACGTTCTCGACTGAAAGGGAACTCTCAGAGTGTTTAGCATGGTCATAGATATGACTATGTTGATTTGTGTGGTCTTGGCGAATCGATCTGCTACGCTGCTGCAGCTGTGCCCTATAGAGAATTATGTGATTGCAAGCAGATTGAGCTACCTATCAGCCTGCACTATCTAGGGCCCTATCATACACCCGGTGCAAGCAGCGCCAAGCGCAACCCAATCATAGAGGGCCCAATCATATTGTGTCGGGCACGTCGCAAGTGGTTTTTTTTTTGCTAGTTTCACCCCGAAGCAGTTATCATTTTCACGTCCTATGCCACGTTGTTTAAATAGCAAATGCATTCGTGCCTATTTGTGCGCCCATGGGTGTGCTGGTCTGAAAACGAGGTGTGTTCAGGCGCATTGTTGGAGCGTTGCTATTTTGAGGCAACTGAAATAGATTGCTCTCTTGACCAACAAAAACCTGGTCTAAAGTCAATGGCGCAATATTTTTTTGTTATTTAAAGAGCGCATTAGTAATGTGCGCCTATAGGCAGGTCCACAATGACGTACACTCTGCTTATTACACACACACTGCTTATTACACACACACTCTGCTTAATACACACAGGGACGCCCAGCAGCACACAAACTAGCCAAATATTAAAAACAAAAGGATTACAATGGAAAAGATTAATATTGTGTACACAAAGATCTGGTGGAATCCAGCTTGTGCCTGTAGATGGTCTGCTTGCGTGCTTCAACCTCGCGCATGAGCAGATCCATTTGCCCTCTGGAGACGCGTTCAGTCTTTCCGCTTGCAAATTCCGTCATGTAAAAAGTAATCCACCGCAAAAGCGAGCGCAACTGGCTTTTAAAGGGAATGGGAGATGAGACTCTGATTGGTTTATTTCACGTTACGCGCAAAACACACCCATTACTCATTAAGAGAATAGGGACAACTCTAAAAAAAACCCACCTTTTAGACCATGCTGCGCGTGCCGACCATTTTCCCATCGTTAAACTAACAAAAGTGGATTCTGACACGCTCTATAAGTGCAATTGCACCCTGAGCTTTAGACCATGCTCTTAGATAGTTAAAATATGGCCCCTAGAGTTTCATGACAGAATTTTGTATTTAAAACATTGCATGTTTTGTGACAACCCAATTACAGTCAAAATATTTTGGGTCCAATTCTACTGTCCAATTAGAAAGTATATATTGAGTAAATGTTGAATTTAGCGAGGCCAAGTTACTTGTACTTGTATGTCACATCCCCCAATATGATCCCAGAAATATCAAAGCATTATTTATCCTATTTATAAAGGGGGAAATGTCACATAACCTGTTCAACAGAAAATGAGGGATACAATTTTCAGTTTTCTTAAAAGAAGATGTAAAGCATTAAAAAAAAAAAATCCAGTGAAATCATGACTTGACCTTAATTTCAATAAAGGCAAAATTTACCTTGAAAGAACGCTGTATTTTATAAAACAGAATTACATTTATCTGTGAGTCTCAATCTAAATAATGTCACTACGTTTAGTAACCTGTTAATTTCAGTAACAAGTCATGGGGACACCAATAAGTCACAATTGGCACAGTTTCCTGAGAATGGGCCCAAACCCCCATGACCTCATAAAATATCTGAATTTAAAAAAATAAAAAAAACACATTTAGAAAGCAAGACTAAAAATCATGAAGCAATAATGCCATACTAGATAATAATTGAGCATCAAAAAGTTAAAGAACAACAGATGGCGGTACATGAGTAAATGGCAAAGAGAAAAAATAGATAAATGTTTACAAATATGTTATTCATTAGTAAAACATTGCATTTAAATATCCTTGGTCACATCAATTTGCTTGTTTTGAGTTTATGTAGGTCATATTGCCATAATGAGCGACAGTCACATGCAATCCAATTAAAGTAAATAAAAGGTAAATACAAAACATCAAAAACCTGTGTTTTCTTGTTAGTGGTCAAAATAGTGAGGGGGAAAAAAGCAAATGAGGCCCTTTTGTTCTGTACCAATTTAAATTCAGCTTGTCCTTTCAGGGTGAGCAAATGAATGCATCTTATTAATGTTTAATGAGAAATAACCTGTATCACATTTAATGGTATCAAACAGATACAGTTCATCACACTGCTAATTAAAGGGTGAATTCTTCAGTAGTGAATAACAGAGGAATCAATACATATTCTGCTGTAAAAACTTTTTTTTCTGAACACCTAAGAAGTTATTCATGTGGTAACATCTAAATTAACTGGTTTTATGCAAGTCAAATAATAAAATGGAAGCACAATAATTCTAACAAAAATATGCAGTACATTTTGCTAAAATATTGTGCATCCAAAGGTGGAAGCACTTCTCCATGTACGAAAGCACCATGAACTGCAGTACAAAGCGTGTGTTTGTTACGTAAATGGATTAATAAAAAAGAAGCAATTCTAGTTTTTTTACCCCTGCTTCAGCTTCAGCTTCAATAGAGAATGGATTCAATATGCCAGCTCATGTCTGCTCACTTCGCACCAGTGGACATGTATACCATTGCTCCAGGGTTAGGTATTTTTTCAAAATAGTAGCCCAACCATCCACATCGTGAACAACCAGTCAGCAACACCCTGGCAACTACCCACAAAACTAATACGTTCAGCACCAGTGGCATTTTCTTTAGAAAATTTAGAAAATTAGTTATTTTTGCAATTGCAGTTGGTATCTCTACACTTCACCTTAAACAACCTAACCTCGGCAGAAGAAACGCTGATATTTAATGTTTATCCTTGTGGGATATAATGCAAGTATTTGTGTAATTTTGCATCTCTTACCTCTGGGGTGCTTTTAAAAAACTTTATTTGCTATTCTTTCTTCTTTAACCACCACATTTCTCTTGAGAATATTACACAACAGCAACGATTTTTTTTAATAAAAAAAGATCACAACAGGGACAGCAGAAGACCAATGAATAAATCAACTTCAGGATTAAAAGTATTGCTGGATATGGAAGCTTTTTTCCACCACAGAATATATATATATATATTTTTTTTATCTTTTTTCCTCACAACTGCAACTTTATATCTCGCAATTCTGAGGAAGAAAAGTCCGAATTGTAAGATAAAAAGACGCAATTACCTTTTTTAATTGCGAGCTTATATCTCACAATACTGACTTTTAAAAAAAAAATAAGTAAAGAGAAATAAAGTGAGAATTTTAAGATATAAACTTGCAATTGTCAGTCCAGAACTGTGAGATAACTGGCAATTTTGAGTTATAAAGTCAGAATTGTGACATATACATTCGCAATTGCGAGAAAAAAGTCAGAATTGTAGGATAAAAAAAATAATCCTAATTACAACCTTCCACAGCTGGACAACAGTCTGAATAAAGATAAAAAAAAAATGAATCAACCTCTGCATTTACCAAATAATCAACACAATTGAGAGTTTTTAGTCAAATGCGCATTGTATGCCGGCGTTCCTAAAATGCATTTTGATGTTGAAATCTCTCCCAGTAGTCCAGTAATCTCAGTGGGCAGTAGAGCAGCTCTGGGGTAATGAGGCAGCCTAAGCAGGATGGTTGGTTTTGGTCCCAGGTGAAACAAACGCTTAACCACTGAACATGCTTTTCGGTGTATAAAACTACAGCTTACATGCTTCAGTACTCTTCAAACATAGTAGAAAATTGCTCTCAGAGGAGCGAGTGCATTATTGGTATACATGATATTATCTGAGTGAACAAGTCATATATTAAAATACTACTGCTGTGCTGACTTTGACATTCAAAAAAAGTAAGTTTTTGTTTGCACTCCAATTAATTTTGTACATGTTATACTTAAATTAGTATTTAAATTATGTATATGTTACTACTGATAATTAGTGCAGTAGTAAATATACACTAATAGTCTAGTCAATGCATTTTCATAGAGAACCGAAATTGAATGCATGACATTTTCTCTGTTCACACTTGAATGAAAAAGGCAACACATTATTTCAATGGTCCACTAACAATAAGTAACTTTGCAACTACATGTCAACTTCTGGTCATTAGAGAATTAGTAGACTGTCTGCTTAATATCTGCAAACACTTTATTTCAATGTCCAACTTTAGACATTCTATACAGTAGGGAACTTAGCTATTATGTGTCAACTTCTTCTTCTAACCTGAACCTAACAGTCTACTAATACTCTGAGTTGCAGAGTTACTTATAGTTAGTAGAATGTCTAAAGTGGGACCATTGAAATAAAGTGTAACTAAAAAAGAGTTTAGGGTTTAGAAAGCAAATCTACTAAATACTGAATTTGATGTCATGTGAGCTGAGCATTTCCTTTTGATATTTAAAAATAATGTTGTGACACTTAAAAACTGCAATAAAATAATTGGTAACACTTTATTTTAATGTGTCCTTGTTAAGCGTTACATGTATTTAAAAGGGAGAAAGCAAAAGGACAAAAGTATAAGTTTTTGAAGTCTGTAAAATAATCTGGTTTATAAGCCTTCTTTCAGATCCTCCTGTCCAAACGTGTACAAAAAATACAAACATGACGTGATAAAGTCTATGCAATTATGCAAACTAGTTAATGAATGTTTCAATGAATGCACCAGTCACAATCGAACGGTATTTTTTTCTGAGTACAACCGTATGGCATAAACAACTGCTCTCGCTCTGCAGGCACTAATGGAGAATGAATTCCCTATCAGCAATAAATAACAGAAAATACTCAGAACCGCTGTGAGGTGCCTTGGTCTAAACAGGATTACTGCTTTTTTGTCTTGTGGTATTGATGAAAACCGAAAAGCTCAAACTACATAGTTTTTGTCGGGAAGGCTTCCAGAAATGTGCGATATAATTGAATCTGTAAATTTCAAACTAAACTGTTTGAATCTGGCTATAGTTCCTGATCCTATTCCCTTCACTTTTGCTCTTTTCTTTAACTCCATTTTACTATATTATTCAATGTACACTGAAAAAAAAAGTTGCCTCGTTGCATCAGTGACCTCAACTCTGGCCCTTCCAAGAAATGTGAAGAAAATGACAAGCTCATACATAGTGCAAGCTTTATTTTAAACAAGTTGACGACAGGGATTTCAGGGAGGTTTTCCCCTGCATTATATAGAGCCTGAACTTCTCTTGCACACATATTATTGTCTTTGAAATATTTTTATGTTAAATTAGCACTTTAAGATGCAATGCAATTTTTGCTGCATTACAGTAATGGTAACTTGCTGCCATTCCGTATACTCTCAATAGAAACACAAATACGAGAGAACAGAAGCCTGGATAATGTCAGTCATTTTTATCTGAATTATTTCATGTAAAGTAGACAAAAGGCTACATATGTGCTTATAAGATAATGAATAATTCAAAAGATTGGTTTATGAACCATTTATCATTATTTTGCGATATTTAATCACATGGCTGTAAAAAGCTTGTGAATGCGAATGCATAATCATTCACAAAACTAAGATTTATAAAAATGCACCATGCACAGTGTGGTGGATATACTGTAATATGTACATGCATGGTCTCCAAACATTAAGCAGTTTGCATTAGATGGAAGGTTTTATGCATCAGACCCCAGGACTTACAAAAGGAATAAACCTTTTCCCTTTTCGTTGAGACTGAGACAAAAAAAACTTTTCTTTTACACCTATTCATGAATATTAGAAATAACATTTTTAAAAGTCATTCAACTGTGAAAACTGCTCATCTTTTAGCCAAAAAAACCCTCTTTACTTTGCCTTTTAAGGTCAGCACAAAGTACAAGGTGGCATAATAAGACATCTTGTACTACTGTAACTCAAAACTTCTCTTAGCAAACAGGTCCATCGTAGCTCGATAAAATGCTTTCTATTAAAGGTCGGAGGAAAGGGCTTTTTATCCAGATGTCATCGTTGAAATAGTGATGGTTGGGAGAAAGAGAAGTGGCATAATTTTCAGGCCATTTCGTGTTTGACATCGCTGTTATTCTTTCGGTCTACTGAAAAAAATGTTCATGAGAAAAGCCCTTGAGAAAAATAAGAAAACCACAATAGAAATTCAATTAAGATGTTAAAGTCAAACAGTCTTCATTTACCACAGCAGCTCTTGAACAAATGAACTCATGGTCTTGACATGTTCTTTTTTTGAGAGCTGATCTCAATTTCAACATTTCTAAGACACAATGGCAATGCTGGGTGCAATTACTCTGATGTGACATAACACATCAAATGTTTCAGTTCATATTGAGTTTTAAATTAATTTAGCTGTATGGGGTGACAATCTGCCCAAAGGAAGCTTTGTAGACAGAATAGTGACTTCTGTAATACACATGACTCATCCATGTGTACTATCCTGGGTACAGATTAGGGATGAACAAAATATTGGTAATGTATTTGATTATTGGATATTTGAGATTTGTTAATGTATCCTATCTGTTAATATTGAAAATGTTATGCATCCTCACTATCGCCTATTTTTACATTTTAACTCTTTCCCCATCAGCGTTTTTTTATTATTTATTTTTTAAGTTGCCTGCCGGCATTTTTGATCATTTTAACCAAACGTTCATGGCCTCCAGAATATTTTGTTGTGAATATCTGAACATACAATGTCAAAAGAAAGAACAGAGCCTCTGCTTTTAAAGTTTCATAAGAAAAGCAAAATACTCAACAGGATTTCACTTTAGTTTAAGAGCACTGTTTGGAAACGTATTCATCATTGATTATTTTCACTTCAGCAACAGTTTGCTGTTCCAGAATGTGCATACATCTCTCCAGCCTAATAATGAAACAATCCACTTATTTTTCTCAAAGTTTAAAACGAAAGTCTGAGTAATGTGTGGGCCTGCTGAACATCAAGCTCAAAGAACCGGATAATTCCGAGGTCATTTCAGCACTAACTACTACATGTTCTCATGCAAGACTACACCACTGAGGTACAGAAGGAGGAGGAGGAAGGCCAAAGATAGAGGGAGAACACAATAGAGCAAGAAAGAGGTTGAAAGATAAATACAGAGAGAAAATACTGGCCTTATTAATTTAGAGGTCCATCTTATCATTCTGTCGGTCTAACATGAAGGCCAAATGCCAGCTTATTCAGAGTACTTTATATTTAATGGGGAGAATAATTAGACGCTCTACCGTGACCCCGTGTCTCCCCCGTTCATAGGCCTCTTTCATAATGGACACATTTCAACAGCGTTTCAACAGACAAACCAAGGTAAATTCAGGTAAATCTAACAATGTTATTTGTAAATGTCAAACGTGACTTGATTTACCTGAATTACCCCTGTGAACCACACCGCTAAAACATCCAGACGGAAAGCTATGCAAGGACACAGTGATGCCCTTCCTAAATGACCTAGGCTAAATGACACAGACAATGCTTATTTACAAACCGAAAAACATACTGTGCTTTCTACAATGATATATGGAAACCATGCAAAATCTGAGCATAAGTGTTATTTCTTGTATTTCTTTTAGTTTAGTGGAGCTTTCCTCATAACAATGAGATCAAATTCTGAAATTTATCCAAACCATACACAAATCTTTGCTTGACCACTGAACTTCTGAATGTAGCCTGCTTCAAATGATGAGTGAATGAAAAGGAGAACGACAGTGTGTGTGTGTATTCACTACAGTACAGTGGAAAACGACAGTGCGCGCACGTGTGTGTGTGTGTGTGTGGATTCATACAGCACCAGTGAAGAATGTGTGTGTGTGTGTGGTCCGACTCTTTTCAGCAAATCTGTTTTTACAAACAGTTTGTTTTTTCAAAATCATGGCGTAATTGCCAAGTACTCTAACATACCGTCATGAATTTTTAAGGGCTGTAAAACGTTCTAATCAAGCCATATAGGCCTATGCAGGTATAAAATATTGAGTGAATTCCATTCGAAACTACACAAAGACAACCAAGCAATTCAACTTTAAATATACGAAGATCGAAGATCTCATGCTCGCGCCATGCTTAATGGGATTGACAAATGTTTGATTACCGACATTCTTCAAAATATCTTCTTTTGTGTTCAACAGAAGAAAGGGTAACGCTTTAGATTACAGCCCGGAAAGTACTACGTAATTAAAGCGATTTTACAATGTAACTTGTGGTAAATTATACCTATATGTAAAGTTTGGGGAATAAAGGGGTAACAGCCAGGAGAATAAAAAATATATTTATACTGTAAGTATTATAGAACTAAGGGGAACTTATTCTACTATTATTTTACAACAATCTTGCATTTGGGAGCAATTTAGCAAGAACAAACCTAATAAGAACGTACCTTTTTGTAATAATGGTGTACCAATACGTATATGCTTTTTTTTAATTAAAGGGTACATACTGTGTGTATTTATACAGTAATATTTTTAACAAAAGTGCACTGAAAACTAAAACAATTGCAACTTTTGCTTAAATATTGGGGAATGATATTGTTGTTTCATGTAAGGGTAAGTGTGACATTGCGGGCTGTAAATTAATGTGGTGCTTGTTACCCTCCTGTTCCATGTAGTTACAGGGTAAGTATACATACACACAATCTCATATCACCGACTCAGAAACCTTTATTTGAAAACAACTTAATTCAAAACAGATTTACAATACTTCTTTTTCGTTTAAACTGCTTTTTTAAATCAACAATTCATTTTAAATGTTTAAGTCTTGACAGAAAGTAGAACGTTTTGTCCCCCCTTTTTTCTCTTGCTTGGCTTCTTCCTTCCTTCAAATAAAGGTTTCCGAATCAGTGATATTAGATTGTGTGTATGTATTTTTATTGTCCTTACCCTGTAACTACATGGAACAAGAGGGTAACAAACACCACTTTAATTTATATAATAAAGTAATATTTCCCAATATTTTTTTTTTTTTAAATGCAGTAGTTTGAATTGCCTTGAAACATGTAAACCCAAACTTAAACATCTGCACATTTTCTATAAAAACTGTATAAATGCATAGATACAGTATGTACCCTGTTATTTTTAAAAAGCATACAGTATGTATTGGTGCACAATTATTAGCCTACAAAAAGGCACGCAGTGTATGTTCTCGCTAAATTACTCCCAAATGTGAGATTGTTGTATCATAATTGTAGAATAAGTTCCCCTAAGTTATATAATACTTACAGTATAAATATATATTTTTTTTAATTCTCCTGTTACCCCTTTATTCCCCAAACTTTACATATTGTTCCCTTATACTTACATGCAAGTACTTTATAGGTACACTATAAACTACCGCAAGTTACGCTGTAAATTCTTCTTAATTACGCAGTACTTTCCGGGCTGTAATCTAAAGCGTTACCGAAGAAAGAAACTCACACAGGTTTGAAACAACTTGAGGGTGAATAAGGTGCTTTTTTTTTTGTTTTGTTTTTTTGATTGAACTATCCCTTTAATATCAGTTCACTCATCAAAAGGCTATTATGATGATTACGATTGCAGAAATAGATTCTCGATTCAATGAGTGAATTTCAGTTTTTTAGCTTGGTGACCAATCGGACCGATTCAGACAGGTTTCGTGAACTCATTCAGATGAATCATTAAAAAAGATTCGACTCAAAAGAACCATTCGTTCTTGAATCGGACATCGCTAATCTCCAGCTGCAGCACAAATGGTGTGAGTCAGTGGCCGTGATGTCGCGCTCGTTACGGTGTGAGGTTCCCCTTCTTGTCGCACGTACACAATACGAAACATCGAGCTCAACAGAAAAGATGCAGATCCCATAATAGCCTAGAGAGTTTAGATTTAAACTATGCAATTCACTCCACGACCTAAGTTGACAGGAAGATCTCATTCAGCAAGTATAGGCTACCATAAGGTGCATATGAAAAAACGCGCAGAACCCATCTCTTTAACTTACCTCTGATCAGCATTACAATGAAATGCAGAGTATGGATACGCAACATGTTTGTTCTCCCCCTGTGAGAAACTTCCATCTTACTGGATGACACGGAAGGGCAGTGGAAGTGAAAAGGGATCCCTTTGCGCGCGGAGAGATGATCACAAAATTGCGCGAAGTTCCAGAATCGCTCTCGGAGGATATCCAGGCGCATTCATCATAATGTTCTTCAGTTCACACTGGGCTCGGTTTACTTTACTTCAGGTCAAAAAGACTTGAGAGTCCGAACATCCCGTAACGCCTCAGATTGGATTTATTGGCTCAGTCAAGATCCCGGAGGATGCGACTCTGTCTCCTCGTTGCGCGACAGATCCTCCACAAATATTGTGCTTTTCTCAAATCCAAAATATTTTCCCATGCGTCGCTGTATCCAACTGATCAGTCTGTGGTATTTTTGTGTTAAGTAGCAGCGAGTGAATTTAATTTCCGTTCCTTGACTACTTTTGTCTAAATAAAGTCTAGCGGGGTGGGTGGCGTTTCTGCGGTTTTTTTTTACCCTGATGCGCGACGCATAAGGCAGGATCCGTGTTTCCTCCACACCCGCTCTCACATCCTAATGCGGAATCATCCTGCACATCCAAAAAGTTGCTCAAGCGCACGATTGCACCATTTGCGCTTCCTATGTCCTCGGTCTCGCTCAAAATAACCAGCAGAGATTATTACTTGGTAGATTTTCTTCCTCAGGATATCGTTCTAGTGTTAATAAAAAAAAATCGAACACGTTAAAGAAAACAAACACTACCAGCAAATCCTGAAAAATAAGTGCATGTGGGTTTGAAGAGGTTGTTCGCCAACCTCTCCTCTCCTCTCCAGCGAAGATACTGGCAAGTCCAAAATGAGGTGCAGGGTTAAAGCATCACCTGAGGCACATCATCCACATCAAGGGCTCCCCACAGACTTCTGTGCAAATAAGCTTCACCTGAACATCTTAGTAGCTATCATAACACATTTCAGATCTTTAATAGACTACAAAACTTAAAACTGCGTTTGAGTCTAAAGAATGTTTCCCTCAAGACTGCTTTAGAGGGGAAAAGTTAGAGAGAGTGACACTAAGGAAAAAGTTATTGGCAGTTTATGGTTATCTTTGTTCCCAAATTTGTAAGTAAGTAAACATCAATGTGGCATGGTAGAAGTTCATTTACACATGTTTGATAATGATTATAAGTGACAATAAATATGGTCATTTATAATCAAATTCTAATCACTCCAAAGCAACAGCGACCCCTTGTGGGAACAATGTGTGGTTTCAGTTAAAACAGATCTTAAGCCTTTTCTGTGAAACCAGGGGGCATATATCCAATGAAAAATATTAAAGCCTGAAATGACCTTAATGTGAAGGCCAGCCAACAGACCGTGAGCAAAATGTCTTAATAAACCCAATAAATGTCTTAATGAAAATCTAAAATAGCAAAAATATCTGTGTGAGGGTTAGATTTAGGAGTTAGGCAATATAAGATGTCATTCGCTATAAAACAGTAGAAGTCAAAGGACAATCCCCACCACGACAGACAAACAGAAGTGTGTGTATGCAAAACAGTAAAAATGAGAAGGCAGACAAACCAACAGAGAGGGAGACAAAGACACAATTACGACAGATTATCTAAACAGATGACAGGCTTATACTGTGTGTGTACTTTATTCTGCAGCAAGTTGCCATATATTCCCTAATGTCAAATTCTGAAACTAATATTGCATTCTGGAAGTCATTGCTTTGTGTGATATTTTGTGTGCCATATTTGCTTTGTGTTGCTGTTTACAAGGATTGATCAGTTTCATATGCAATGCATACAAGGTTTAGGTTTAGTAGATCGTTGCAGAATGTTACTTAGTTTGCATTTCAAGACAGGTTTTATCAGATTCATTGGGTTTGTTATAAAAAGCATCCATCAGGCCTGTCAGATGAAACTGCCGAATACTGAGTTAATGTTCATGCATCAATCAATCAACTCCTCCACACTTTTCAGCTTCAGTGCAATATGGTTAACAAGATTATTGGATATTACACCAAATTTCTCTGTTTTTCTCTCTTTAAATCATATAGTAGGCCAATAATAACAGTTGCGTAACCGTTCGGTTATTGAGAACGCAAACGGCAATACAACGTAAACAGACTTTAGAGATGATTGCCTCTAAAAGGAAGAGAAAGAGAAACAACTGCATCTTCAATGAGCTAATCAACAGATTCCTGTCGAATACTCATTTAGCTGCCACTCCACCATTTGTCATAAACCTTCTCAAAAAAGAAAGCAGCACACAAATAGCCAGACCTGACAAGATACCCCACTTTTCTGCCATCATAGCATCATCACGTCCTTTGAGAACCCTTGAACGGGGGCTAAACGTGGGCTCACACACATTGAGATCAGATTGCATCTATACGCATGTCTATCTTATGCTTAATTAAGTTAGCGAGCATCGCGCTTGAATCCTAATGAGAATGCTCTCCCACATTACCGAATGACAGAAAAGAAAGCTTGGCAGTCGGCCCGATTAGAAAAGAGAGAAGAGAGAAAACGATTGAATACAAAATGCAATTATAATCAGCTGCTTCATCTACAATCAGGCTTTCATGTAAGTCTTTTGCGCCTCCATTTGTTGATGAGGGCCTTTGATGTCTCGCGACTCGCACCACAAATGAGAGGCGGGAAAGGGGGATTGCGGATCAACAGGTTGGGTTAAATGAACAGCAGTGTTATTTACTAAATGGCATGCTGCAGGATCCCTCGGAACAGAAATGTTTTATGCTAAAGTTGCCTCGACTTCATTAGAGCTGAAATGAGCAGACATCTGAAGTTGTGCTGCAAATACTCACAACGAAACCAAATACAGAAACACACTGCAAATACTCTCAAACACAAACAAAAAGGGTGACACTTCACAATAACAACCACTTTCATTTCAACACTAACCAATACATCATTAAAATCTAAAGTTGTATATGTTAATATTATTTAATGGACCTGAGCTAACATGAACTATGAACAGTTATTTTTATTAACTAACGTTAACAAACAGGAATACTGTTACTAATGTAATGGTCATTTTTAAGTGTCTGGAGACATGGAAAATATATTATTTTGTGTTCCTCATTAAAAAAGGCATCTGTGTTTAGAACAGCATGGGGGTCGGTAAATGGTAACCGAATTTTCATTGTTGGGTTAAATATCCCTTTAAATATGTACATCCACCAATAATTGACAACCAGAAAGTGTCCAAATAATTTTTTTCTGAATATTGAATAATGTCTATAATTTATGTAATTCTTTATCTAGAATTAAAATAATATAATATTATCAATAATTTAAAAAACTTATTTTTTTATGCAATGCATCCTTAAAAAGTGTACCTGTTCAATCTTTGATTAAATATAATCGTTTTCTACTGAGAATAAACATTATTTTAACATTAATTGTGTCAAACATGAATTTGCTTACACATCACGACTGCAATCTATAGAGGCAACAGTGGAAATGAAATTTAAAGTGAACTTCAAAAGTGCATTTTAAACAATTGCATTATTTAGATAGAATTGGAGAACAAAAAATAAATAAGCATTCACTCCCACAGTAATAGGATTTGAAATGGATTTCTCAGAGAACAAACAGAGAATATGGATAATTTTTTGGCTGTTTTGCATTGTGCTATTTAACACTTTTGAGAAAAGACAAATACACAAAGGCTTGAGCTCACAGGAGGCCTGATCCGTAAAAAAAAAAAAAAATAAATAAAATAAGAGCTTAAATGTTCACTGAAATGCACACGCACACATACAGACACAACAAACGCCACGGTATCCTGCTGAGAATGCTGGGAGTCAGAGATTAAGTTCCCTTCAGATGTGGCATTATTCAGCCATCACCCATTCAAACTTGAGTCACTGACATGAGCTGTATAAAGACAATTATAAATCCCCATTGATTACATTCAATCCCCCCTAGAGCCATCTAAATGACTGATATTCAGTCTGCTTTCTAGATCACTTTTCCACTGCCACTTAGTCTCAAGTCCACCTAATGTACTGTTCTGTGTTCATATGTGAGCTGTGGAGGTCATGTGCATCTATTCATGGGTCTCAGATCAGCTGGTAAACTCATCAGACTGTTAGTGGTAAGGGAATATTGCTTGAGATCAGAGAAGAGGCCATTTCCTCAGGCTGTCAGACAGAGCATGGTGTGCCAGACCAGAAACAGTGAGGTTTAAAAGATTCCCTGAAGTCCATAATGCTGATTTAAGAGGAGGTACAGAGCAACATCATTGTCAACACTGGAGATGCACGTATTGTATATTAATAATAGTTAATATTAATATTAATAATAATTTATGAATAGGATTGTTTGTAAATAAGATTATATCAAATATCATATAAGTTAGTATAATTATATTTCTATTATTATATAAATATATTAACATTTTATTTATGTGTATACATGTTTACATATCAGGATTATTATACATATATTCAGGTTTATATTACCATTTTATATGTATCAGTTTTATATTAGTAAAACAATAAAACAAATGTACTGAAATAAAGTCAATCTTTAACTTAAATAAAATAAAATAAAATAACTAAAACTAACATATGAATAAAAACTACAATAGTATCTCAATAATACAAAATAACAGTTTGCTAGTAGTCCTAATGTCATTATCTTTTATTTATTTAAAATAAAAAATGGAAATAAGTAAAATATAAACACACACACAAATACGTATATATAGAGCCAATAAAAATGTCTCTAAAAAACTAAACTTTAACTAAAAATTAAAACGAGATGCAAAGTTTATTAGAAAATGATAAATGATCTATAACGATCTTGTTGAGAATACTAGACAAACTATTGAAGTATGCTAGGAAAAGGGGAACTAAGGTCTGCCAAACATATATAATAATGACATACACACACAAGCACACCAGAGACCGGAGCTCTGCTTCTAGAGTTACACGGGCCCCTAGATGTGGGTCTCCACAAGACAGATGCTGAAGATATTAACTCTATTCTGTTACGACAGAACCCCTTTTGTTCTGTGTGTTAACATGTTTTTGACATTTACATTGGCAGCTATGGACTGTCTGGACCGTATTTTGGACCATATTGAAGAAAACTGAGAGGTAAAGTTTGCTGGAGGTGCTTTTTATCGAACGCAATGTCATTTGTCATGGACGACAGTTTTGTTGCATGTTCAAAATCGCCGGCAGTGCATTGAAAAATTGATAGTCTTTTCGCAGTGCTTAGATTCATATCTTAAAGGTAATATTGCAACATCTGGAATTTCAATATTCTAGACCAAAGGTTTCATAATGTATTATAGGCTTTGCATGTTTATTCTAGAGTCTAAATCTTCACCAAGATGCAGAATAAACATAGTAAAGGGTTGATTCATAAAACAATTGTGCCACTTTAGTAAGTGCAATATTTCAGCGAAATGCATCAGTATTCAAATTCTGTCCAATGCCATTAAGCCAATATTTAAGGTTATAACTGATAAATGAAACAATAAAAGCTACAATTGTTTTAATTTTAAATGTTTGTAAGTATGTAATATCAATCGATACAATAACAAAAAGTCTAATCTTGGTCAATAAACGATATGGTACCACCGATACGGTTTGGCATCAGTTTGATTTTTTAATGTTTTTTAAAGAAATCTCTTTGTTAAAATTTTATTACAATTATATTAGAAGTCCTCATCTAGAAGTCTCTTTATTTATTTGATCAAAAACACAGTAAAAACTATTGTGAAATGTTGTTGCAATTCAGAATAACTGTTTTCTATTTTAAAATGTTAATGTCATGTATTCCTGTTGATGGCAAAGCTGAATTTTCTGCATCATTACTCCAGTGTGCGGTGTCACATGATCCTTCAGAAATCATTCTAATTCGCTGATTTGCTGCTCAGAAAACATTTCTTGATTGTCAACATTTAAAACAGTTGAGCTGCTTAATATTTTTGTGGTAACCTTTTTTCCCCCCCAGGATGCTTTAATGAAGTTCAAAAGTACAGCATTAGTTTGAAATAGAAATCTTTTTTAATAGTATAACCATGTTTACTGTGTCTTTTGTTCAATGTAATGGGTCCTTGCTGAATAAAAGTAATTGCTTTAAAAAACATCTTACTGACTAACTTTTGAACAGAAGTTAGTCAGTGCTTGTACCTATTGTGCTTTTAGTTTGTGCTTGTAGTTTCGTGTATGGAAGTTGCATGCTATTGAGCAAATTGGGAGAGCTTACTAACACATAAATCATTGAACAGTTCAGAATTCGGGTACCTCAATATAAGGGTTATGTCCTTCAGTCTTTACTTTTTTTTCAGCCTCTTTATCTCCCTCTCTCTTTAGCCATGAGGGTTTCAAGCATCAGTCATAGACCATCTCACTTCAGCTGTCAGTATCTGATCTATTACTGCTCTAATAAAAACTGCATAGACCTGACTAAGTCCTATGGAGCGAATTATGTGCCAAAACCTCACACACACACAAAACGTGTTTTACTCACACCCAATGATTCACAAACAAACTCAATGTGGTTTGTAAATACAAAACATCACTCACAAACTAATGCATATTGTTCTGCAAATAAAAAACGTAACTATCAAACAAATACAGTATGTTTTACATATACATAGAAACGTATTTCTTCAATGACAAAAATATCCTCCAAGTACAAACTAAAATCTTTCAAGTACAAACTAAAATCTTTCAAGTACAAACTAAAATCTTTCAAGTACAAACTAAAATCTTTCAAGTACAAAACAAAATTCTACAAGTACAAAGCAAAATTCTACAAGTACAAAGCAAAATTCTACAAGTACAAAACAAAATTCTACAAGTACAAAACAAAATTCTACAAGTACGAAAAACTGTCACGTGACTTTTGGCACTATTTTTCCGCGTCCAGGCAGATTTTCTCACAAATGCAGTTGAGCAACTTCCTCTTCTAGAACAGTAGATGGCGCTAAGATAGGGGATCAATTTTGCGCTAGTCTCTCGGGAGAAACACTGATGTGAAACACGTACTTGCCTTTGCCCATGGGAAAATGAGTGGTTAATTAAAGGTTAATTAGATAAAGTAAGACAGAAACACACCTGTTCACCGCTCATTTTCCTCAGCTGTAGGCAGTGTTGGGAAACATATTTCGTTACAGAATACATGCCCAAAAATGTAATTTGTAACGTATTCCGTTAGCCTCTCTCACAGACATGTCTACTTTTAAACAGAACAATTCAAGACGAAAGAAAAAAGACTACAGACTGCTCTCTGCTTATGCAATCCTGGCGCGTTCACTGCGAAGATCTTCATGTTTTCAGCCGACACACTGACAAAAAATACACTTGTTTATTAATAAACAATTAAAATATCTCCTTGATATATTTTACATATTCATAATCTTTTGCCAGTTCTTTGTGACCGCTTTAAGGTGCTTTATTAGCAGTGTCACCCTACATGTTACACGCGTCACCACCGCACCGCACCCACCAGAATAGGCCTGTTTAGTAAGCAGGATAAGATTGCCGCATTCTTACATTTATAAAAGGCAATTCAATGCGGACGTAATCCCTCAGATTGAGTAATGTAACGAAATACGTTACAAATTACATTTTTGGGCATGTATTCTGTAACGAAATATGTTTCCCAACACTGCCTACAGCTGAGGAAAATGAGCGGTGAACAGGTGTGTTTCTGCCTTACTTTATCTAATTAACCTTATTGAGGTTTTCTTTTGCAAAATGTTTATTACATCTAGACAAAAATCCATATTACCGCTAGTAGCACTTCACTCTCTCTAGGATAGGGGAATCTAAGCTGAAAGCACTATCATATGTTGCTTTAAAAAAAAAATCTACATCCCACTGAGCAAAATGATGTCCAAAAGACGTCTTTTTAAAGTCTTTGTCACAAAAGTCGGACATTGAAAAGACGTCCACTGAGGAGCCAGAATGAAAGTTTTTATGACGTCTTTTTTTGACGTGTTCTGGACGTCCGATATAGACGTTCATTGAACCTTCATTCAAGTTTAAAAACTAGTTCAAATGTGGCCATTGTGGACATGTTTTAACATAATTTATGGTCTCATTTAGACATAATTCCTTTGACTATTGCTGTCAGATGATCTTAGTGAGAATTAGCAGAGGTTAAGATGTTGACACTCTCTAAGTGCTAATGTAGATTTCTGTCTAAATAATAAACATTTACCAAAACCTCAATTAGGTTAATTATAGATAAAGTAAGACAGAAACACACCTGTTCACCACTCATTTTCCCATGGGCAAAGGCAAGCACGTGTTTCACATCAGTGTTTCTCCCGAGAGACTAGCGCAAAATTGATCCCCTATCTTAGCGACATCTACTGTTCTAGAAGAGGAAGTTGCTCAACTGCATTTGTGAGAAAATCTGCCTGGACGCGGAAAAATAGTGCCAAAAGTCACATGACAGTTTTTCGTACTTGTAGAATTTTGTTTTGTACTTGTAGAATTTTGTTTTGTACTTGTAGAATTTTGCTTTGTACTAGTAGAATTTTGTTTTGTACTTGTAGAATTTTGCTTTGTACTTGTAGAATTTTGTTTTGTACTTGAAAGATTTTAGTTTGTACTTGAAAGATTTTAGTTTGTACTTGAAAGATTTTAGTTTGTACTTGAAAAATTTTAGTTTGTACTTGAAAGATTTTAGTTTGTACTTGAAAGATTTTAGTTTGTACATGGAGGATATTTTTGTCATTGAAGAAATACGTTTCTATGTATATGTAAAACATACTGTATTTGTTTGATAGTTACGTTTTTTATTTTTAGAACAATATGCATTATTTTGTGAGTGATGTTTTGTATTTACAAACCACATTGAGTTTGTTTGTGAATCATTGGGTGTGAGTAAAACACGTTTTGTGTGTGTGTGAGGTTTTGGCACATAATTCGCTCCATAAAGTCCGACCACACACCTCATTCCTTTACACACACGCCCACGCACACACGCGCGCACGCACACGTACACACACACACACACCAGGTAAAGACAGATAACTGTGGCCCATTTGTAGTCCCATTTAAGCTATATTTACTTATCATCCCCTGCCAGTGGCGCCCTTTTGTTTGTTCACAGGAGAGGAGAAGAAGGTGACCTTCAGAGAACACAGGATACTCACACATCAGAGTCCTCAGAGATTTTAACATCTTGTCTACATTCACACAGCCAAAGATGCACTTGTCAGTCCTGTTTAGAAAGCTAAACAGTTCAGGTTTGACAGAGAGTGACAACCGCATTCAATAACCAAAGTGACAGCGGTAGTTGTCTGTCTCACTGACACAGGGGAATTTTATTTTTTTCAGAATGCATGACTACTTTTGAATGATTGCCCTATGTTAGGGATATCTAACTTTAAAAAAAAATGGGGGGGGGGGGGGGGGGGGGTTGATGAGTCCCATTCATAAAATATCTGAGTAAATTGTTCGTAAAATACTTAAAGTCCCTGTAAAGTCTAAATTAAGTATGTGTTCTGAGTATGTCATACCACAGAAAAATGTGTTATTAGCCATCCAGCCAAATTTGAATGATAAAAAAAGCCGGCAAGTACATAAAACAAGCTATCAAAATCTTGAAAAAATTAGCATTACTCTCTGCTCTCAAACGCTGGGGGCGTGTCCGCTGGCTGCGCTGAAACCACGCCCACTAGCGGGAAAGCTGTCGACGGCGATATTAGTGGTGTTTCTCAAAACCAAGAATGCAAAGAACGGACTTGTGTTCTTGGGGAGAAGGCTCTTGCTAGTTGTTCTTGGAAGAATGAACTCACAAGGTGACGAGCACACAGAACGCTGCTGACAGTTTGAGACGATGTGTTCTTGCTGGTATTGCGCAATAATAACCCCGCACAGACACCGTCTGCGGTACCCAAACATAACGAGAATTATTGACGATAACAGCCAGGCTGCAATGGTCTCTTGACTGTGGGGTAAAACGAGTCTGTGAGCAGACTGGCCGGGTTTGGCTCGCTATCTAACTTAACACCCGCAGGCGCTTACGGAGATTCTCACTTCCGAAAACGTTTGAGCACATTTTCGATTCGCCATAGATTTTCGTAAAAATGCCAATATTTGAAATCTACACAGTTGATTTCTCGCATCAAATGTTCTCAGAAGTGAATTTAGTGATGAAATAGCGTACGAAATTGTAGAAAAACGAATTACTGTATTGACCTGCCTCTCCTTCCTCGAATGCCAAACTGAATGCTGGGATATTTCTGCCGTCAAGTTTACACAAGTTACCAACCGATGCATCCTCGGTAAAATGGGCGTGTCAAGAACACATCCGGGATTTTTAACCATTCTTGCCAAAATGCAAACTTGTGTATTGGGACAGTACTTGGGCCACAAAAGATGACGTTTCACAAGAACACAAGGACACAAGTACAGACAAGAACACATATTGAGAAAGGCCCTAGGTGATACTGCTTTCGGGACGGGAGGATGAACGCTGGCGGGGGATAGTCGGTTCGGCACCGTTCACCAGTAACAGCGGATTATCAGTGAATCCCAGTTGTCTCTGAGGAAAGTTTATAAAACGATCCTGTGTAAAATGATCACCTACAGAGGTGGGTGTTGGCGGTGATCCTCAGCTCTTCATCAAGGTTGGCTCTACACAAAATTAATCCACCTCTTCTTGATGTGATCGTTTTTAGGAAATTTAAATAAAGACACCGAACTGTTTTGTATGTGATCGCATCCAGGTAGTAGCCTATATGCATTTTCGTGTTGAAGGCATAGCTAGCTAGCAAACAGTAGGCTGTAGTAACTAATACTACTGACAGTAACTCGCGTTTGAGCTGCGAATGCAAATGGGGTCGGGGGAGAGATCAGCCTCAGTGGCCTCGGTGTGTCTTCAAGTAGCGGCGTGTCAACGAGCTCAGGGGCTCCAGTGCGTCATCGAGCCCTTTTAGCCCCGCCCAAAGAATCCGTAAAATAGCAATGGTGAAAAACTGTTTAACGGTCTAAATCCGCATTTCAGTACTTCACAGTTCACAGTCTTTGTAATATGTTTTAGCAATACATTTGTAACATTTATAATGTGTTTAGAATTTTTTTTTGTAGAATTGCCTTTACAGGGACTTTAAATAGTTTTGTGTTACGAATGATTTTATGAATAAGACAACACAAAATATGTAGCTTACTTATATGAATTATATAATATATAAAATAGGTGTTCATGTACAGACATAATTCAATCATTCTCAGAGAGCCAAAACTGCTATACTTCTGTTTAAGTGCTTGCTTAGGTTTTCTTAGAAACCTCCATGCAACACTTAAACTCCTCAGAAGACGAAGATGATCACCAAATAACATCAGATTTATTACAAAAACAGCGTGCAAACATGTAACACGAACAATACACAGAACAGAACACAGGCAGAAACTTAAATACGCATAGATGATTAACTAAAGGATGATAAGCTGTAATGGTTGGTGTTAGTGTCCATGGTGACTGATGAGTGGGAAACTAGAACAAGGAGCACATGTGATGAATATAAACAAAACAGAAAGTCCAAGATCCTAAAACAAGACTGTGACACATGCAACCAACATGGGAATGTTAGTTTTTATTATTTAAACTAAGGGTCTATTTACATTACACAGTTTTCAACTAAAAACGTGCAACTTTTTATGCGTTTTGGCCGTTCGTTTAAACGACAATGGCGTTTTGGGTGCCTGATAACGCAAACTTTTGAAAACAAGTTTCAAAGTGCATGTTTTGGAAAACGGTCTCCGTATAAACAACAAATACAATCTTGAAACTGTTTAAGTGTATTGCTTATTATTTATAGGACTACATGTCTGACTATACTTGTCTGTCTAAACTTGAACTTAAAGCTTTTAAAGTTTAATTAGCATCATCAAACGTAAACTTGCAAAAATACGTCCTAGAACGTTTGGATTTGTTCACAAAAGTTTGCCAAAAAAAAGTTATTGCTTTGATTAAAGAAGCTGAAAGCCAAAAACTGAGGATGAGAGAAGGTAAAAAACAAACAAAAAACATGCATGTAGCATGCTACATTCTGAAAATGTTAGTTTATAGTAGTAAAACAAAAACCTAGAATTTGGTTGCCAAAAATTATTGCATTGATTGAAGGAACTGAACGGAAGGAATTGTTTAAAAACAGCCCCATATATCACTTATTATTTATAAGAATACATATCTGACTATACTTGTCTTTTAAAGTATCATTTGCATTGTCAAATGTAATTGGAAAAATAATGATAATGTTTTCAAACAGGTTTCCTCAACTAATTTGTTGCAGACATATAAGGGTATATGTATGTCCACATTTCAGACACTGTAGAACAAAAAGACACTGACTTGCAAACATTTAAACAAAAAAACTCTCCCCAGCAGTCACCCGTACAAATGATAGTCTTTCTAATTGTAGTCTCATCAGCGATTTAGTGATTTATAACAAAATGTATATGTACGTATTGTTCTCTATGGCCCAAATCTGGCTGACTGGAAGTAAAATCTGAGTAAAGTAAAAATGTTCTTTCGCTCTTCTGTATAGCACTGTCTTTGCTCTTTAAAGAGTCATTCCTAAAATAACCTCATTCTAATCTCTCTTTCACAGTCCATTACTTTGACTGGCAGGTGGGTCATTCTGACTGGAGATATGGAACATTCTGGTCTGCCCTCCCTCTGTTTCTTTCTGTCTGTTGCTCTCTCTCTCTCTCTCTCTCTCTCTCTCTCTCTCTCTCTCTCTCTCTCTCTCTCTCTCTCTCTCTCTCTCTCTCTCTCTTTCTATCTCTCTCTCTCTCTCTTTCTATCTCTCAGTTTTATAATAGAAATGAAAGAGGTTGAGACCCGCTTACGGCGTGCTTTAACTTTCTAGGACTTTTTTTGTGGTGACTGATAAATTCCGCCTAAAGATGTCCATTCAATATTCCAACTAAAGGACATCTCGGCTGTGCCAAACAAACTGATAAATCCAGCTCCTAAATAATAACACTATGCATTCTCCTTCTTTTTCACCCCTCCATCCCAAGTTACTTCAATGTCATCGTCTCTATAAGGCAAAGCTAAACTCAGGACAGTGTTTGCTGCTTCAATTCATTGTGAGATTTAAAGGTGAACTTCACAGGCTTTTACCACTAAATCCATTTTGTCTAGGATTATGCCAATATCAATGTAAGGTAAATTGATTGTTTTCTCCACAGCAAGTTTAAAAGCATTACTTAAAAGTTTTATTCGATACGCTTTGTGAACAGTGAAGCTCAACAACGGGGGTTTTGCTCTTTGTACTCTTACCATCTGTACTCCGTAAGTTCGGATGTGCATCTGCTGCAGAGGTTACAATGGCTGATCGCTCAGGAGAATGAGGGATAGAGAAAGGAGATTGTGCCTCTAATAATCACCCACATGAAAAATCATTTTCTGTATCTCAGAACAAAAGCAATAACAGACCCGTCACCATGGCTACAACAGCCCTCTTTAAAGACGAAACATGAGACCTCTGTCTCATAAACACCTCTCCTTCTCTCCGGTTTCCCTCGCTCCACACCTCTCTCTCTCGGATGAAGGAGGCAGAACTCAGGTCAGCAGGTCTAAACGATGGTCAAATGGATGTTCGCTTAAACCCCACATCCCCTGGTAATCACGGCCTCTACATGGTCACATCTATCAATGCGGCAACAAATATTACTTCTCATATGTCCTGCTCTCCTCTCACTATGGAAGTCGTGTGTGTGTGTGTGTGTGTGTGTGTGTGTTTACAGGACAGTTTAATGGAATGGCCCTCTATCAGCAGAGGGGTTGTTTTGACAGTGACTCCAAACAAAGCCATTTTGAATGCGGCATTGATTGAAGGAGGTGAAAGCCAAAAAAGAAAAAAACTGAGGATGAAAGCTGGCCAAAAACCTCCAAGCAATGTTCTGGGGAAATTAGTTTATATATGTCAAACTAAAACCAAAAATAACATTCCTTGAATGGTAGGATTTGGTAAAAAAAATAAAAAAAAATAATAATATATATATATATATATATATATATATATATATATATATATATATATATATATATATATATATAAATCCCCAAAACAGTATATGTAATAATATGGGAATGAGAGATAGCCAAACAAGACTTGTTTACATTAAGTTATATTAGTGCCATGGTCTACCAACTAAGCTAAATGTTGAAAGGTGTCTATGGATCCGATCTCATGAAAGTGCGCATCTATACCACGAATTTAATGTCTCGTGCCATTTATACGCCAAAAATAGTTTTTGCGTGTATATGATACGCAGTTTTCGCGTGCATATGATACGCACTTTTTGGCGTGTAATACGCACGCACTCCACACCCTAATCCTACCCAAGAGATTTACAGTGCGTAGCATATGCACGCAAAAAAAAACATTTTTGGCGTATAAATAACACGAGAAATTAAATTCGTGGTATAGATACGCACTTTCATGAGTTCGTGTTGGTGGATCTGCTGTAATAGTTCCCTTACGAGGGAACTCGCGATGCGTCAACGACGTTTTGGGAACGCCCCTAGCGTGAATGCGTCTGAAGCATCTATGTCAACTATTCCAATGGAAAGAATGAGCGTCACGGGCAGGTGACGTCATGACCAGGAAGGGATAAAAGCACATCCGGTGCAAACCGGCATTAGCTTCTGTTGCCTCAGCAAGCGATCTGTGTCTCTGTCTGTTACTGTTGTCTGTATTTATATATACAGTATATTTGGAATGGCGAAACAAGTCTACAAGCTGTGTGCTTCTCCCTGCCCGCGTTATTTAACGTGTGGGGATACACACAAGCTTTGTGTGATTTGTTTGGGAGTGGAGCATGCGGTTTCAGCCTTCGCGGGGGCTGAATGCCAACATTGCGAGATGCTTCCGCTTCGCATGCTCCGCCCGCCTGTCACTTTTTGAGGAAAGTGGCCAGGCTCGCGATCCTCAGGGTGCAGGACCCGCTGTTGCTGAGGCAACACGGAGAATGCATTCCTGGGGATCGCAAAAGGATCTTTCGGAGGGGTTGGAGACGGGTCCGAGGGCCTTTTCTCCTTCCTTACCCGGAAGATCCAGGGCTCTCCCCCCCGTGGCGGAAGCCCGCTCTGCGGATTCTTCAGCCCGGGGAGAGAGCCCACCAGTGCTTCAGTGCTCTTCCTCCGAGGAGGTTGATGTGCTAAGCATTGGAAGTGAAAGCACACACATGGGAGAAGGAGATTCGCCACCTCCTTCTTCCGCATATGAGGAGCTGGTGGAGGTGATCACTCACACTGTAGATAATTACATATTGAATGGCCAGCCGAGAAAAGGGGCGCTCGTCCCAAAAGCAAATTAGACGAGCGCTTCCTGTCATCCAGTATTTCACCTCCACCACGAGGCCTTCCCTTTTTCCCCGATCTTCCCAGTGAGCTGTCTAGATCGTGGAATAAGCCATACTCTTCACGACTTTTCAGCCCTCAAGTTCATTTACATTCAAGAATTAGAGGGTTGGAATAGTATGGATATGAGTAGATGACCCGGGCTGAACAGTCGCTCGCGAGTTATCTGTCACCCGGTCCAGCATCGTCTCTGAAGGCCTCGGCTTTGCCCACCAAGCCATTAAAACAACATCTAATTTGGTGGGCAAAGCATATACGGCAGCAGGTCAAGCTGGAGCCTGCCTTCACACGATGGAAGTGCTTCAGGCTTATCAGGCTAAACTGCTGGGAGAGATTGATAAGAGCAAGGGAGTTGGGCCCGATGAGGTTCGCGAACTTCGTCGGGCCACAGATCTGTCTCTCAGAGCTACTAAGGAGACCGCCTGAGCAATTGGGCGGTCTATGGCAGCCCTAGTAGCTACTTAGGGACACCTCTGGCTGAATCTCGTGGAGATCAAGGAGAAGGACAGAGCTTTCCTCCTTGATGCTTCGGTTGAGCCTTCTGGTCTCTTCGGCGATGCAGTGAACTCTGTCGTCGATAGATTCCAGGAGGCCAAAAAGCAGTCAGAGGCTTTTAAAAAGTTTATCCCTCGCCGTATCGTTCCCCCTGGGGCTGCTGGGCGTGAGCAGCCTCAGCCGTCAAGCTCCTCACATTGTGAGCAACAAAAAGTGAGTGTTTCGTCTCGTGCACCTCCACGTAAACACTGGAAGCAGACGCAACACTCTCAGCCGAAGTCTTCTAAGTTGAAGCCAGATCTGAGGACCGTTCTTCAGGCTAAGAAGACTTCGGCTCAAAAAAAGAGGTCCTGTGAGGGCAGCCCCAACCGAAGTGGAGCGGTGTACACCTCAGAATACGGTGCCCGTTCCATCTCGGTGCCCTCACGGGACCGTTCTGCGAACCTCGTCACCCTTGGTGCTTCGGGACGCAGTGGTCTCCAGCGAGTTACACTCGTGCAAAAACAGTCAGTTCAGTTAGTTCCTGTGTTTCAGGCTCCCACTGAAACTGGCTGTTTCTTTAACACCAGAGACCAGCCTCGAGAGGCTGGTTCCCTTAGTAGATTTTCTGGCAGCGTGGAAGCTACTGCCAAATATATCTCGGGCCCCGCTCAGGCTGCAGGGCATACGCATTCTGAATTACATAGACGACTGGCTGATTCTAGCGGAATCTGAGCAGTTAGCTGTTCGGCACCGAGGTGTCGTTCTCGCTCATATGCAAATGTTGGGGTTGAGGCTCAATGCCAAGAAGAGTGTGCTTTCTCCATTACAGAGGACCCCTTTCCTTGGTGTGGTCTGGGATTCAGTCACGATGCGAGCCGTTTTATCGCCCGCTCGTGTAGCTGCTATCCTTACAGCCACAAAGGAGCTAAAGCTAGGTCAGTCACGCACTGTAAAACAGTTCGAGAGACTGTTAGGCCTCATGGCAGCAGCGTCCAATGTGATACGCTTTGGCCTGCTGTACATGAGACCTTTGCAGTGGTGGCTCAGGACCAGAGGGTTCTCCCCGAGGGGAAACCCACTTCGTATAATCAAGATCACGCGGTGGTGCCTCCGCGCCTTGGTTATATAGAGGAAACACTGGTTCTTAACCCAGGGTCCGGTGTTGGGAGCTATTTGCCATCGAGTTGCTATCGGCTGGGGGGCGGTAATGGAAGGCTGCCCGGTTCAGGGTCTGTGGAGGAGTCATCATCTCTCCTGGCACATAAATTGCCTGGAGATGATGGCTGTCTTCAATGCGTTGAGACATTTCCTCCCAGATCTAACGGGCCATCATGTGCTCATCCGCACAGACAACACATCGGTGGTCTCTTATCTAAACCGTCAGGGGGGTCTGCGTTCGCGTCCACTATGCAAGTTGGCACACCAGATCCTCCTATGGTCCCTGGGCAAGGTACGCTCCCTGAGGGCAGTGTATATTCCGGGGGACCAGAATATTGGGGCAGACGTCCTGTCGAGGCAGGAGCTGAGGGCAGGGGACTAGAGACTCCACCCCGAGGAGGTGGAGAAAATTTGGGAGTTTTACGGCCAAGCAAAGGTGGATCTGTTTGCGTCTCAGTACACAACGCACTGTCCACTTTGGTTCTCCCTTACTCACCCAGCCCCCCTGGGGCTGGATGCTATGGTGCAGACGTGACCGAGGCTACGTCTGTACGCATTTCCCCCTGTTGCTCTGCTCCCAGGAGTTCTGGAGCGAATCCGCCAGTACGGAATAAGCCTACTGCTAGTAGCACCACGCTGGCCGAGTCGAATCTGGTTTGCGGACCTGATTCATCTTCTAGGCGGTCCTCCCTTGGAGATCCTGATCAGGAGAGACCTTCTGTCTCAGGCCGGGGGCACAATATTTCACTCCCGGCCAAAGATTTGGAATCTGTGGGTTTGGCCTCTGAGGGGGCACAACTCATAGAGAGTGGTCTCTCAACCGAGGTTGTTGAGACCATTCTAAGCTCCAGAGCTCCCGCTAAGAGGAAACTATATTCACTAAAATGGAGAGTTTTTTCTTTATGGTGTCACCAGCATCAGTGGGATGCAGTTAACCCTCTGGGGTCGGCAATCACGCCGGCGTGATCTGCTCACTTTTTTTCTTATCAGTGCAAAACAAACTCAAAATACTTGGTTGATTTTGATCTTACATATAAGTCTTACACATCATTCAATACTGTTAAATGTGTTCTTTTTTGTGTACACTCTTATTAACATCAAAATCTTGTGTTTTTGTAAAATAAATAAAATAAACAGGGTGCGCTTTCAGCTCACTCTGTCTCAGCAAAAATCTTTCTGAAACGCGTCCGAAAAATTAACTGTAATTCAGTAAATACTTGTCACAGAGACACGAAAGATTTCTCTTTATGAAGCTGAAATTGTGACCACGCCCACTGAGAGCGCGCTCTATTCAAACGTTAATGTTGAGGCAAGCCATGAAAACGCCCACATCAGAACGCCCTAACCTTTATCTCGTCTTACTGCGCAGTGAGGAATAATTCCTGGAAAAGTTAACTCAGTTACCTGTTTCATTTCGAGGAGCATGGATTCAGCTGATGTAGTAAGTCATTTATTCTTAAGTGCTTTGTTCTAATCGCGTTATTGAATATTGTCTGTAAACTGCACAAAGACTGTTTAAATATTAAAGGGTCATGAAACCCCCCTCTTTCAGCTCAAGTCTAGCTCACAATCTTTTTGAAAAATGCAACTTAAATGGGCGTGGATGGCTGTGAGAAGGGGTGTGGTAAGGCCATCACTGTCATCGCCAGTATCCCATGCATATCGATTGTCACTAAAAGCAGTGGTAAAACGTGAGGAAATGCTAGATTTTTTTTTATAGCTGGCAAAGTTAAAGTCTTATGGAATACGACACTTTATTATTGTCCTTTCAAAAGTAACTGAATGCCCTGCTATATTAGCCTAGTAAGCCTACAGTAATCGTAATTCTACTGAGTCAAGTCAAGTCATCTTCATTTATATAGCGCTTTTAACAATGGATTGTTTCAAAGCAGCTTTACAGAGATAAACATATAATTTAAGGTAACAGAGATTATTTTTGGCTTTATAGCGGTTCTTGAATAATGTTATTGAGAACATATTAATGTAGGCTACATGTATAATTATAATCTCATTATAAAATATATAGTTGTTTATAGACACTACATATACTTGAAAATTATTACATTTCCGCTTAAAAAAAAACGTTCCGTGCATGTCTAGATCTACGCGCCCCCTGAACCCCCATAATAAAGAGGGCTCTGTGGAGGTGGATGACTTCTCATTTTAGACACACACACACCTCTGAAGGGATAGAAAAGTCCTCGGGACTTGTTACTGCATCACTCGCAAGACGCAACCTGCTGTCAACAAGGCGAAGTCCACCATTCTCCAATTCTCGGAGCTCAAAAATGTTTGCGGCACACACGTTTAGATGTGTCCGTGGATGATGGAAAACCAACCGCCCGGAGCCAGAGTCCAGCCCGGGCAGCATCGCGGGGAAACATATTCAACCCAATTGGACTTTTGCACCACGAAAACAAACACTTGCGTGCGTCCCATGATTGCCTCTCTCATCTACTACGCGATATCACAGTTTGACATGTCTGTCACTGGAAAGATCCGCATGGTGTCATGAATAATTAAGAGACAGTGTCTTCTCATAGGATATGAAAACTCAGTCTCATTAATAATTATGAGACACCGATGAGTCATCAACGCACTATACTGTGCTCTGCCACGTCACAGCCTGCGATGAAGATTTTAAACCCGGAAGACGAAAATAGCGGAAAGAAACTAAAATTTAACCATTTTCACCCTACTATTAAATCTAACAGATGCTAACATTGTCTTCAATGGTGTTCAACACACATACCTCTGATAAAATCTCAGAAAATTTGGTTTAGGGTTTCATGACCCTTTAAATGCGTGTCTGTGTGCGAATGAATGGGCGAATTCACAGACGCGCGCGCGCGCTGTGCGTTCATTCACTCTCGCTCCTATATTAGCAAGACTAGCCTACTGAGATTTGTTCTAATCGCAATATAGAATAGTATCTGTAAAACCAAAAAGACTGTTTAAATATGAATCGGGTGTCTGGGTGTGTGAACGAACGAACGCACAGATGCATAGCCTACTGTTACAGACGAAATAGATTAGAAAGTTTTTGCTATAAAATAGACATCAAATAAGCTTTAGTTAGACAGTTTCTGCTCATATGTTAAATATATAGTATGTTTTGTCAAAAATAAACTAATCAACTGTTCAAGATGTTTCCAACTCTAACTTTGAATCAATTCTATACAATGACCCATATAACCTATTTGACCAGGATTTGTTTCCAGCTATGACTAAAAATGGGTTTTTGACATTCATTTATATATATATATATATATATATATATATATATATATATATATATATATATATATATATGAAGAGTTCAGATGCAAAAGCCTCTAAGTGCCATCTGAAATTTTCTTCTAGAATGCTCATTTTTATCAAGCTCGTTTATTTAAGTTCAGTAATTTCACTTAAATGACAATGAAAATTACCTATTAATTGTAATTTAAGTGAAATTACTGAACTTAAATATACGAGCTTGATAAAAATGAGCATTCTAGAAGAAAATTTCAGATGGCACTTAGAGGCTTTTGCATCTGAACATGTATATGTATGTATATGTATGTTGTCCTTTAAATTTTTCCTTGTGTGACACCTGAATGAACGGCTCATTATTATGCGGGTCAGGTGAGAATCACCTAATTATTCATGATGGGGTTTGGACTGTTCTAGCCCATTCGCATATTGCCTTGGCAAACAAAAAAAAGTTTTTCACAATAAAACCCAATTCACAGTTTTATGTGAATGATTAGGCAGGATGTTTTTCAGATCATTTTGAAGAAAAAACACTAGGCAACAACATCCATTAGTCAAAAGTCTTGTGGACACATATTTATTATGTGTTTTGTAGCCTTATTTCAGAAACTTTCATTTTTAGTTTTTTCAATAACCACGCATAAACAATATTCTCTCAAATATACAAACATGTACATACATATTATATCACATATTATCGTAGCCCTGTTTGTGCTAAATATAGTGTAATTTCACCTGTGCCATTAATATTTTTATAAGCAACTGAAAAAAACACAAATGTCACAGCATGTCAGAACATCTCAAGGACTCCAAAAACACCTTAGACCCCAGAGGGTTAACTGTTCAGTAAACACAGTACTCGAGTTCCTGCAAGAGCGCTTTACGTCAGGTCTATGTCCTTCCACGCTCAAGGTCATTGCGGCTTTCCACGCCCTGGTGGGTGGTACATCGTTGGGTCGAGACCCCCTGATTACACGTTTCCTTCGTGGCACTTTGATGCCGAGGCCTGCAACTCGCCCTAGGGTACCAGCTTGGGACCTTGCAATAGTTTTAGAAGGCCTTTCTAGGGCTCCATTCGACCCCTTAGAGTCGGTTTCAGATAAATGTCTTACTCTTAAGACCATTTTTCTGCTAGCTATTTTGTCCCTCAAGAGAGTTGGAGACCTTCAGGCCCTTTCGGTTTCCCCCACCTGCCTTGAATTTGCACCGGGGATGGTCAAGGCATTTTTATACCCAAAACAGGGATACGTCCCTAAGGTGCCCACCACGATTCCGAGGCCTATTGTGCTGTAGGCTTTCTGTCCTCCTCCTTTTACATCTGCGGACCAGGAAAAGTTGAACCTCTTGTGTCCGGTGCGAGCATGTGACACTTATGTTCATCGGTCTTCTTCGTGGAGGAAATCCGACCAGCTATTTGTTTGCTTCGGATCACCCAAAAAGATATTCCGGCTTCTAAGCAGACGGTCAGTAAGTGGATAGTCGAGCCTATTTTTCTTGCTTACGAGTACTCTGACCAGCCGTGTCCTTTAGCGGTCAGAGCTCATTCTACGAGGGGTATGATGGCCTCTAAAGCTTTATTATTTGGGGTTTCTCTCTAAGACGTTTGTGATGTGGCGGGCTGGTCCTCACCGCTCACATTCGTGAAGTTTTACAGCTTGGACCTGGATGCTGCCCCAGAGTCCCAGGTGCTTGGTGCAGTGTGACAACAGGCTGACACTCAGGTACTTGAAAGTTTGGCGTTTTGGGCATTCTCGTTCCCAAAGCATCGTTGACGCATCGCGAGTTCCCTCGAAAGGCAACGCCTCAGGTTACGACTGTAACCATAGTTCCCTGAGAAAGGGAACGACACCCGCCCGTGACGCTCATTCTTTCCATTGGACTAGTTGACATATGCTTCAGACGCATTCACTCTGGGGGCGTTCCCAAAGCGTCATTGACGCATCGTCTCGTTCCCTTTCTCAGGGAACTATGGTTAACCTGGTCGTAACCTGAGACGTTTTCCATCATGGAATAACAGACTCTTGCAGTCTAACACTGTGCCCTAACCGCGACAAGAAATAAAAGGTACCGTTTTTGTCCTATCCAACCGTGACCATAAGTCACACTACATTTTATCAATGAATCACTTGGTTTCTGTGTCTCCAGTGTCACTGAGAATCATGTTGGTATGTGAAAGATGAAGTAGGAAAAAGCTTTATAGATTCTGAATAGTGAAATTAGCTGCTACAGTAGCTACTGTGTAACATTAGGTGGTGAACAAAAGGATGTACAGTATCCATTCAATTCATCTTTTTTTTCTGAGGGGACCTCAGCGAACATGCAAGGGGGCCTCAAAATTAAATGATTTAAAACAAGACAAAACAAGCTTTGAAATGAGCTAAAATAACTAAATATCAGATAAAGATATTTCTTATTTTAATTCACCCCCTCAACAACTGTTTGTGTCTTTTGAAGTACTGGGTTCCCACTGTCTTGATATATGAGCCTAAAAGCTTAATTTTAAAAGTATGATTTCTAGACCTGAAAAGTTATGTAAATTAATGAAATCTTAAAATGCCATGCCAATCTTAATCTTAATTAATCATCTAATTAGTCAATCACATGGTCAAGATGATCTGCTTAAGTTCAAACTGAGCATCAGAATGGGGAAAACAGGTGATTTAAATGGGTTTTTAACGTGGCATAATTGTTTGTGCTGGATGAGATGGTCTGAGTATTTCAGAAACTGCTGATGTACTGGGATTTTCACCCACAACCATCTCTAGGGTTTACAGAGAATGATCCGAAAAAGAGAAAATATCCAGTGAGCAGCAGTTCTTTTGTCGAAAATGCCTTGTTGATGCCAGAGGTCAGAGGAGAATGGCCAGACTGGTTCGAGCTGATAAAAAGGCAAGAGTAACACAAATATCCACTTGTTACAACTGAGGTCTGCAGAAGAGCATCTCTGAATGCACAACACATCAAATCTTGAAGCAAGGCTACAGCAGCAGAAGACACACACCAGATGGCACTTCTGTCAGCTAAGAGCAAGAAACTGAGGCTACAATTCGCACGTGCTCACCATTTTGGAAAATAGAAAATTGCATGAATCCATCCTGACGGAAACGTTTCAGGCTGCTTGTGGTGTAATGGTGTGAGAGATAATTTCTTGGCACACTCTGGGCCCCTTAGTGCCAATAGAGCATTGTTTAATGGTCCTACCTGAGCATTTTTGCTGACTATGTCCATCCCTTTAAAACCACAGTGTACACAACTTCTAAAGGCTACTTCCAGCAGGATAATGCGCAATGTCACAAAGCTCAAATCAAACGTGTTTCTTAAACATTACAATAAGTTCACTGTAATGAAATGACCTCCACAAGTCACTAGATCTCAATCCAATAGAGCACCTTTGGGATGTGGTGAACTGGAGATTCACATCATGGATGTGCAGCCAACAAATCTGCCGAAACTATGTGATGTTATTGTAAAATGGAATGTTGTGGTCTTTGAAAAGCCCACAACATTCCACAAAGCCTCACTTTAGAGTAACGGTTGGAATAAAATAGCTGACAGATTGAACTGCATCAATAAGCTCTTCTTTTACCTGACAGACTTCAATTCTTTAAACATATGATAATGCTGACATTTACACTCGCTTACATTTTAAGAAAGAGAACATTATGTGAATAGGCCTATATTACTTTGTTAGCGGCTCATCAACACGGACCCTTCAGCGCGCCGCTCTGTGCAACTGTCCCATCGGTCCGTGTTGTGCATGTCAAATAAAATCAGTCATAATCAATAAATGTTATTTCTTATGTTTGTTTTTTTGTATAATTACTTATTTATTTATCCTTATTTAATTTAGTTTCAAATACAATTTCTGAATGTTATTTTTACATATAAATACGTCTCAGGTTACGACTGTAACCTATGTTCCCTGAGAACAGAGCTTTGGGGAACGCCTCAGGCGTGACAGTTGTCTGAAATCACAATCAAATCACGTCAATCACATTGACCGGCGACAGTCTGTGAATCATTCATGTGAACATGCGACCTGGAAGTATAAAAGGGCGCCTTGCAAACATGACAATATCCTTTCGTCTGAAGGGACTGTTCGGTAGGCAGGCCCCGAGGCATGGAAAGGAGACGCAGTGTCTCGTTCCCTGTTCTCAGGGAACATAGGTTACAGTCGAATGACGCTTTTGGGAACGATATACCCACGCCGCCATGCTAAGGGGAGGGCATGCACATTGGCAGTGACAACTGTCCAAACCAGCAAATTCAAATGAAATGCTAAAACCACTCACCCTCAGGTCACACTGGGCTGTCAGTGACAGCATTCCCTACGGTCATAGCCCAAGCTATAAGCCTTGCAGGAAAACTTCCATAAACATGGTTAAATGAAAGGCCTACCTGGGCCTGCTCAAAGGCCTAGGACCACAACTTCAATTAGAAGGGGTTCCTTCGGGTTCCCTAGCCACATTCCCTAGAAGGGAATCACTAATCACTATTCAGTCACTATTCACAGGAACGTACTCACCCCGAAATGCCACCAGGACGGCCTAACCTGGCGTCAGTTACATAGACACTTAGTCTGGCCACTTCCTGTCTGTCCGAAGACAGAGCCTCTGGACACTTGCCTTTAGGTAAGGCATCCAACCTGAGGGACTGCAAAGCTGGCAGTGAACCACTCGGCCCGGATCTCAGAGAAGGGATATCCCGGAGAGTATGACTCAGCAAGTGCTTTCCAACCCTTGCCAGTGAGGGGAGTTTCTCTACTCGATCCATGTATCTACCCAGTGTTTGTGTTTTAAAACACTGAGGAGGCCTGTGAAGGCCTAAGGGCTGATCTAACTGGGAGGCCTCACGAGTCCCCGTGCTCATAGTGACCGTCGGTGAGAGGAGCACATGGTCCGCCTGGTAGGCAAACCAGGCTGTAGGCAGGAAAGAGGTTCCGGGAGGGAGCAGTAGCAGAGAATGAACACTTTAGTCGAGCCAGGGCGCAAGCTCGCCTTCAGCAGCTGCCTGATAAGGCCAGCTGAAATGATAGCAAGAGGCCACTAGCTTCCTGAAACCAGCACCGCTAGGAAACCCCTCACAGGGAGGCCTGGAGAGGCCTACTATCTGATAATCACAGTATGTGGGGAACTCACCCTCAGGGAGGCCTGGTGAGGCCTATTACCTGACAGTTCCCATTCAGGGAGGCCTGGAGGGGCCTACTACCTGATTAACACATTATGTGGGGAACTCATCTTCAGGAAGGCCTGGTGAGGCCTACTACCTGATAACCACAGTCCGTGGGAGCTCATCTTCAGGGAGGCCTGGAGGGGCCAACTACCTGACAACCACAGTGTGTGGGGAATTCACCTTCAGGGAGGCCTGGTGAGGCCTACTACCTGATAACCACAGTACGTGGGAGCTTGCCTTCAGGGAGGCCTGGTGAGGCCTACTACCTGACAGTTTCTATTCAGGGAGGCCTGGTGGGACCTACTACCTGATAATCACAGCATGAGGGAAATCACCTTCAGGGAGGCCTGGTGAGGCCTACTACCTGACAGCCACAATATCTGGGAGCTCACATTCAGGGAGGCCTGGTGAGGCCTACTACCTGAGAGTCACAGCATGTGGGAACTCACCTTCAGGGAGGCCCGGTGAGCCCAACTACCCGATAGTAAGTCAGGCTAGCTGTCCAGTTGCCTGTCCTTGGGCTTGCCTCCAGGGAGGTCTGGTGAGGCCTACTACCTGATAGCCAGCGTAAGTGGGAATTTGCCTTCAGGGAGGCCTGGATGGGCCTACTACCTGACCACAACAGTATATGGGGAACTTACCTTCAGGGAGGCCGGGTGAGGCCTACTACCATCTCAAGTGTGAATTCACCTTCAGGGAGGCCTGAGAAGCCTACTACCTGATAGCAACTGATAACTATGAGCCCTGAGTCCGGGTGATAGTTCCAAGGCGGCCTGCTAAGCCTGGGGACTCGCCTATCAAGGAGGCCTGGTTGGGCCTACTAGCTGATAGCAAGTCAATTCTGCTACAAAGGTACAATGTTGGGAACCATACTACACCAACATAACTATTGGGTCCATCCACAGGAAGCCTAATACGGCTAGCTACCTGGTAGCGGCTATAAAGTATGTCCCACAATGTTGGGACTCACCTCTGAGGAGGCCTGTCTAAGGCCTACTACCCATCAGTGAGTCAACTGCCCTAACCATCCAGGCCAACTATGTTTTTTTGAAGTAAGCTGGCCTACAGCACCCTCTTGGGGGCTGCACATTCAAGGAGGTCTGCTGAGGCCTACTACCTAACGGTGCAGCCTTCGTTGGCAGATAAGCTGTTTACACAGTGCCTACAGCATCCTGGTGCCTAATCACATTGCCCATGGCAGTGTACTCAGCAAGAAAGCTACCCTTAAAACAAGTGGAGTACAACATACGCCACTCTCCTTCAACGGATGCCCCAGAGTCAGGGGCCTACCATCTGTATGCATGGACATCAGCTCATGGCAATGCTCTGGCTTCAGGGAAGCGTACTTCGACAAAAGAAGAAGTGAAGCTTGAACTTCCCGCTCGACCTGAGCCATAATAGTGCGAGGTAGGATAATACAGAACTGAAAGTGAAGTACTCAGACCTACCCCGTATCACAGGGGAATATTCCCACCTCACCCTGAGGTTTACCAGGGTGCGGGCCTGCCAGCGGCTCTAGGGGTGACAGAAAATGCATCTGTGCCCAACCTAGGGGAGTGGGGCTTGTTTGTGAGCCAAACCATCTACAACCCAACGCCCGAGCAGTCGCTCAGCGAGGTAAGTGAAGCCTAAACTGGCGGCCCAGATCCGTATGAAAGTTCTGCACGCCAGGGTCGGGCAGACAACCCAGTCTCTTCGTGAGGCGAAAGACGGCCTAACCCTGCTCAATAAAGACACATTGTACCGGGAAGGCCTATTTGCGTCCTAACCCAGGATCTTTATAAACCATCCCTCTGCACCACGCTGCATTACTCTTGTCGCCCCAGAATGCAGAGAAGGGGGCGGGCCTTGGCCTAACGACTCCCATAGGAGGAGGCTGTCATACAGGGATGCTTTCTAGAAACAGAGCTCAAGGGAGCGATGTACTCAGGAAAGAAGTCAGACGGACCCGTGGGCTGGTCATAAGATCTATCTGAAGCTCTAGCGTCAGTCAAAACTCCAAATAAAAAATCCTATGAGAGAGAGACCAACTACTCTACCCTAAGGTGGCTAACAGCCCAAGGGCTTACATAGTTTCACATCACAAGAGATACCCATACAGCTGGTGCTGCTTCCTATTGTTCTAGCCACCTAAAGGGGAACTTCAGGGCCCCAATAATCCAAAAATGTACCTTACCTTAGGACATTGACATGACCCCATATCTCTATACAGGGAACGAGGTCTGTAGAGAGATACATTTAAGTGTTAGTTGCCCACAAAAATTCACTCTTAAAAAAGACGACCAGACAGTTCGTATTGAACATGGGGTCTACCACCTTTACATGCCTGAAAGAGGCACTCTCACTAACCAAGCCGAGGCAGGCCATCAGAACATTGTTCTAACCACGAGTCCAGCCTCAGGCCTTATGTAAGAAGCGCCTGGGGAGTCAGGGAAGAGAGGAAAGGGCTAAGATATAATCACGCCCTCAGGGAAGATGATCCATGAACGACGCAATGTGCGTTTGTGCTGGATCACCTCCCTCAGATCCCTCTTCTTGCGGGAGTCACGCCTCCTTTGCGACCAACTCCTCCACGGAGGAGGCGCACGAGAGGTGACACTGGCTCTCTGGCCCTATCTAAGGTCCTCGGACCATGATAGGCCAGGCTCTCCCATCTGTCTGGGCGTGGACACGGATCTCAGCGGTATGTATGTCCTGAATACAGCTGAGCGCGCCTTCCCCTCTCTGAACTTTCCAACCACCGCCTCCACGGAGGTGCCAAAAAGCTCAGAGGGCGAAACCGCGCATCGAGGAGAAAGCCTTCCTCCCCGATGTTGGCCAGGTTCAACCACAAATCTCTCTCCGTGGCCACTATTGTCGCCATCGACCGGCAGATCGCGGTAGCAGTGTGTTTGGTGGCCCGGAGAGCTACTTTTTTCATTTGCGCGAAGCTCAGTAACCGCCTCAGGGGCCCCATCCCCTGGTCGAGATCCCGCAGTAGATCGGCCTGGTATACCTGCAACACCGCCATGATGTATGCGTGTATGCTCTGCCATTCAACTGGCAGGGTTGGAGCTCTCAGTGTTGATTGTCCCATCGACGCATACCCACGCTCTCTTCTCCCCTCAACATCAGCGAGACTAGCTCACTGATGTTGGTGGATAAAGGCAGAGTATGGGTTCTTCCATGTCCTCTCGATCTCAGTATGAGATCGGGAAGAAATGAAAAGCTCACCTGAGCTGGTGGTTCTATGACCGGGGAAAAAACGCTCTCATCGCGAGTGATTTCTCCCCCAACGAGCAGCCATGGCAGCTGCAGCCTGCCCGCAGCGCGTTCCATAACACCAACCAGCTCAGCATACACGGGGCAGGATGGCTGAGAAGATACAGGATATATCCTATCATCACCACCCTCATCAGCCATCTCCTGTTTGTCCGGGAGAGCGCTCGCTGCCGGATTAAGTTTTCCTTTTTTTCTTTTTTTTTTTTTAAAACTTCATCATCCATTTGCAGCTTACCCTCGTCAGCCTCCGCATCGTCTGAGAAGATTACACCCCTCTCAAGGCGATCGGCGGGCTTCATCTGGGAACCTGACATCCAGACGCTGAACCCTCTTCTCTGGAGAAGAGAGACAGGCGAGAGCGGAGCGTTCACAAAGAAAAATGCTCACAATTTGTACAGGCAGTTCCCTCGAGAACCTCCTCCCTGTGCACGCTCTTCCTTCCCAGACAGAAAAATGCACTGTTCGTGTGAGTAACCCGGGTTCAGATATCTTAAGCACGGGTCTGCACACTTCTGAAAGCATTTCATAATTACCTGATTTTCAAAGCGGTTACAGACAAAACAGTCCCTGAAGACGAAAAAGATATTGTCATGTTTGCAAGGCGCCCTTTCATACTTCTAGGTCGCATGTTAATCATTCACATTAACCCTCTGGGGACCAAAGGTTTTTTGGGGCCCTTGGGATGTTTTGACATGCACTGACATTTGTGCTTTTTTCAGTTATTTATAAACATGTTAATGGCAAAGGTGTAAATTCACTCTATATAGCACACACGGGGCTACCATAATATGTTAGCAACATGCATGTACATGTTTGTATTTTTGAGAGAATATTATTTATGCGTGGTTATTGAAAAAACTAAAAATAAAAGTTTCTGAAATAAGGCCACAAAACACATATTGATTATTTCTTCACAAGACTTTTGAAAATTGTATCACATAGTCTAGAATATTTGCTCCAAAACTATGTGAGAAACATCCTGACTACTCATTCAGATAAGTCAATAAAGTCTTTTAGAATGTGTATGACGTGTTTTGTTTGAGAAAGCTTTATGCGAGGAGGCTTGATCTCTCATTAGTATTTCACACCTGAGAAAGACAAAGACCCTCCCATAATGGCCCTATTAGGTGCGATCAGGCCATATCATTATGAAGAGCCTTGCAGAAAGAATGAGGAGATTTAAAAAAGAATGGCTTTTAGATTGTTTGGATTTATTTACAACACACACACACACACTGCTTAGAATAAGTGAACACACCCATGCTAAAGTTGACTAAAAAGAGGAATAAAAAATCGTAATGCCTTAATTAAAAAAATGAGGAAAACTCCAACCTTTAGGGACATGAATAATGTCCTTGAATTCTTTGTGAATGAAAAGTTTATCACAAATAATTAAATGTTCTTCTTTAAAATACAGGGTGCATATGTCTGGACACATCTATCACACACCCTTCACCATATAGACAAGGTTTTATTTCAGTTCAAAGTTAGAGTTGGAAAAATCTTGAAAAGAAAATTGTCTTTTCCATAAATGTCTTAGTTTGATCATACATATTTCAAAGTTGAGGATTCATTATTTTGATTTAGCTTGGATTGGAACAAACACTAGACTATAACATCTTAGTTGATTAATTTATTGACAAAACATACTATATATTTAACATATGAGCAGAAACTCCTAACAAAGTTTATTTGATGTCTATTTTAGAGTAAAAACTTTATACTCTATCCAAAACTAGTCAAAAAAATGTCTTTTATTTCGTCTATAACAGTGCGTATATGTGCGTTCATTCATTCATTCATTCACACACACACACACACACACACACACACACACAGAAACATGATTCACATTTAAACAGTATGCTATTTTTCCGTTTACAGACACTAACGTTATTCTATATCGCGATTAGAACAAAGCACAAGCATAAAACACTTACACACTTCTCAGCTGAATCTGTTGCTCCTCCTCGTGGTGAAAATAAACCAGCACTTGTTCTGAGGTAGGTAAATGTCCCAGGATTGTTCCTCATAGCCGCTCAAGATGACAGTAGATTAATCTGACTAAAAAATATAGTGTGTTTTCAGAGTTTATGGGCGTTAACGCGTCTCAATGTGGTGCTTCACTTAGGCCTATTTGCGTTTGAATAGCGCGTGCTCTCCGTGGGCGTGTCACATTACCGGAGATAATGAGGTGAGAGAAAGATAATGAGAATGGCTGACACGTCTCTCTTTTTATATAGATTACATAAACGGAGAATATTTATTTTAGTTTTGAATCGGATCATTTAAAAGTACAAACTCAAATGATTTAAAAGATATATTGCTCATGTCTGGGTGAATAGTATTCGCTGAGTTTTGTTGAAGATTAGAGACGTGCTCCAGGAAAAAAGTTCACAGTGACTGAGAGGCAGAACGCACACCCTGTTTATATTCTTTATTTTACAAAAGCACAATATTTTATTTCGATTGTATGTGGGCACATAAAAAAGTAGACATTTAACAGATTATTTTCTCATATTTCTTAACTCTATATGAACAGAAATGATGGTAGTACTTTAAGTCTATTTTTCTGCTATGTGAAAAAAAACGAGCAAAACGCGCCGGCGCGTTTCTGGTCCCCAGAGGGTTCCAGATTCACAGGCTGTCGGCGGTCAATGTGATTTGATTGTGATTTCAGACACCTGTCACGCCTGAGGCGTTCCCCAAAGCATCATTAGACGCAGTGCGAGTTCCCTTTCGAAAGGGAACACTTATGTTATGATTAAGTATCGTATTTAATGGAAACATATTTTTACTGTAAGTTAAGTGAGGCAAAAGAAGTTGGAATGAAGGATAAACTGAAATTCCCAGCATTTAAACAACTTCTGCTCAGTTATTTGAAGGCTGCTATTGGATCATCGAGGTTAAACGTCATATTATGCGACTTTGCATTACTTTACGGAGAGTTTACGACATATAGGCTACGTTCTGCCTTACGAACAAATGGTGCAACGGAATAAAGTACAGAGGTAAACTAGCTAGTAGGCTAGTTACTAAGCCTCTGTGGACTTCACGTTCTAATTTAAGAAAGAACTAATGAACGGCTGGTGCAACCCTACCCAGGACACTAAGGCTGCACGATTAATCAAAATTAAACCGAAATCGTGATTTGGCTTAGTGTGATTATGAAATCGCAAACGAATTGTGCAAACGCAAAACTCATATCATAATTGTCACGGACTGGTGGCTGTAGAATGCTCATGATGAAGAAGGTGGTTTTAAATACACAGTCTTTAATAGCAAACACAGGAATAATATCCACATCCGACACAAACAATAACCGACAAAGGGCTGAACAGAAAAGGGAGAAAATATAAACACAATAAATAAGGGAACTAAACAGGAACATCGAACAAAGATTAACCTATCAGTAACCATAGAGACTAACGAGAACTCACAAGACACTACAAGAACAACTAAATAGAACATAATCGTGGCATTACGCCCCCTTTGGAAATGTGCGTCACCACGACGTATAATGTCCAACTGAGGAGGGATGCTCGGGCAGTAATGTTAATATTTGATATGAATTCAATCTCTAAAACATATTAAAAACACAGGGAAAGAATCAGAGCGTGTGTTATAATTTGTCACCAAACACTCAAAACAATTATATGTTTTTTTCGTAACATAACTGGGTTACATTACACAAACATAATTTGTTCATGTAATAGATAGACTAAATTGATAGACTATAGCTAACTATTTACTAGCAGTAGAACCTGTTGTTGTTAAGGTTAACATGCTCATTCAACCAAACAGTTGCATTAATTAAATCAGTCCACAGCCAAACAAAATGCTCCACTCTTCTCCACAATGGTAACCCACTGTAATTTAAATGGTTCTAATAATTCCAATGTAATTGAACATTAAACACAATTACTATCAAGTCTTCCCCTTTTCTCATTTTCTAAAAAACAACATAAAATAACACTTCATTTTAACATTTATTCTCTCTTAATCCAACCATATGTAAAGCATGCTGGGAACTAACAAGCACTGCCCAGTTTCAGTTTATGCAACACAAATCAATCATGTAATCCAACACAAGCGGATTAAGTAAACTTAAATGTTACATATATTTAAGCAGATTGAACACAATCAAAATAAGTTCGGACAAAATGGCAGTTGGTTCGCACTATACTGCCACCCTCTGGATGTAAGAATTTTTTACTTAAAGGGGTCATATAATGGTACTTGCACTTTTACAAGTTGATTGTACTGAAATGTGTGTTGGCAGTGCCTGTACACAACCATCATATAATGATAAAAATCCATCCCGTGTTTTTATTTTAATCTCTTTATATGTTTTTCCCTGCCTCAAATCAAGCCGTTCGACCGTGTGACGTCACAAGGTCGGACACCCCTCCCACGATTGTTGATTGACAGCAGTGTTTCCACACAGACCCGCCCTGAGCGAACTGTCATCATAGTCCGTCATTGTTGATACGCTGGAGCAGAATGGTGTCTATGCGATTGTGGTGTTCTGTTCTTGGGTGTAATAACAAACAGTCATTTTGATGTTCCTAAATCCGAACCGCTGAAGACGCAGTGGCTGAGTTTTGTTTTCGAAGGGAATATTCCCCACGATCAACGTCAATGCTTTCATGTTTGCGCGAATCATTTCTCACCAGACTGCTTTATAAACGAGGGTCAGTATGAGGTGGTTTTGCTAAGAAGCTGCTCCTGAAAAAAGAATCGATAGCAACTAGCAGTGTTGGGTGTAATGCGTTACAAAGTAACGCGTTACAGTAATAATATTACTTTTTTCAGTAACTGGTAGTGTAAGGCATTACTCGTCTGAAAATGGTAAGATTATTACAGTTTTCCCGAGCTAGTTACTTGCGTTACATTTGCCAGTAGCACCTTCATCACACACAAGGCACACAACACAGAGAACAGAAGGGAAGGGGGGGAGGAGGGCGTGAATGGAACAGTGATTGGTCTGGGTTTGGCACGAGGTATCATTTACCATCACCGATTGGTCGACACCCGGCAGCCAGCAGCAGAGCGGCACCCTCAAAGACAGATGAGGAAAAATGGAGGAAGCGTCAACAATGGCCAGCTCTTTTTCAGAGGAAGGTTCCCAGCAACAGAAAGCTAGTTTCGACGGGTGGAGATTCAGTCATTATTTTGAATATGTTCAACGGAAGGAAAATAACTTGACTGTGAAGTGCACACTCTGCCCGGGGAGAAAGCTGCTCTCCACCGCTTGTAACTCACCGCTTTGAGTCTTCTGTATTTGCTTTAACTCATTTCAACAACCTACCTCTCCTCTGCACTGTGTTTTACTTTTTAACAATTTACCTCTTCTCTACACAGTGCTGGTAAGGCCAGTCTTTTTTATTTATGGATATATTTTTTTGAGGAAGTTATTTATTTATTTATTTTTGTACGTACTTGTTAATCGACAATCAAATAGATTTTTTGCACTAGATGGTTTTTGTTAAACATTGAGGAAGTTAATATATTCTTGTACTTGTTAAAAATTGACAATCAAATTGATTGTTTGCACTAGACAGTGTTTGTTAAACATTGAGGAAGTTAATATATGTTTGGACTTGTTATAAATTGACAATCAAATTTATTGATTGTTTGCACCAGATGGTGTTTGTTAAACATTGAGGAAGTTAATACTTGTACTTGATTGCACAAGTACAGCTGTTTGTAGTTATTTGTGCTAGACAGTGCCAGTCTGTTGTTGGCGTAATAAAGACCCTAAAGAACACTCCTCCTTTGTATGTTCTCCCTCCATCTGATGCATTCTCAGGCAATGATATAGTAATTAAGAAAAAAAAAATGAACTAGTAATATAACTAGTTAATTTCTCCATGGAGTAATACAGTAAAGTAAGGCATTACTATTTTTGAGAGTAAAATGTAATATGTAATATATTACTTTTTTGAGTAACCAGCCCCAACACTGGCAACTAGTTATGTTCCCTCTCCACCTCCAGAAGTAAGTGTAAAGTTTTATTAACCGGCTTTATATTAATCTTTGCAAATCGGGAAAAAAAGTTTTTCATGACCATTAGTTGTAACGTCAATCTGTCAACGAACTAGCGTATACATCATAGCATTCATATCTCACTACTCTAACTTACCCTGCCAGTACATACAAAGATAGATCAAAGTGACATTACATTAACCAACCATTCAGAAACGTCCTGTTCGAGCCTTAGTTGTCGAACTTCTTTGCGGCCGTCATCTTGTTCCGGGTTCGACTCCGGTTCAAACTGATACGGTTGCACAGATGTGTCCTCAGAGACTCCCGCTGCCATTCTCTCTCCAAAATTTAGAGGGAATGCAATGCATTCCTGCATTAACGTCACTTTCCCGCCGGGACACGCCCCCCTCAGCCGGACTGAGTGGCAAAAGAGCTGCTGCGTGGCTGGAGTTAATAGGGGAAACTGCGAAAACGCGAGTAAAACAAACTATTATCAGTTTAAACTAAAAGTTGGACTCGATATAGTGTTCCTTACAACTTATCAAAGATCCAGTGATCCATGATATTGACATGCAGCCAGGAATCGTGTTCCCTGACATTTATATGTGCCTGATTTCGACGCTGGGGAAATAAATTCAGAAAATTTGCCTGTAAACGTTTTATATATATATAGGTCTAAATCCGAGTGATCACTTACATTAATGTTATACTGTATATCATCATATCGTCCAGCCCTAAAACTTGTATCATTTTTTGTCAGAGTTTATTTAAAAACATCCAATTATGCAGAATATAGTCTGTTCTGTAGCTTTTTGCAGTCTGTAAAAATATACAGTACCTCAGATTTCTGGTCAAATCTAGTTGTACAGTCAATCGCAAAGCTCTTTCCCGTTGTGTTTTGTGTGTTTTTCACGGCATTCACGCTGAAAACAACTCGGTTACTAACGTAACCTCGGTTCCCTGAGAGGAGGGAACGAGTATTGCGTAAGTAGCTTACGCTATGGGAAAACTCCTTTTCTCGAGAATATTGAAGTCTTTATGTAAAACGCATTGCAGCTGCACAGCAGACAGCAATGAGCGAGGCAGCTCGGTCATTGGCTGTGCTGCGGCAACTTGCTCGAACCAATGGAGGGGCGACTCTGAATGTGCGACCAATGAGCGCGCTTCGAGCCCGCCAAGATGGGCGTGGCCAAGGGCTATATATTGGGCGCCCCGTCATGAGAGTTCTTTAGGTTAAAACGACTGAAGCGAACTAACCAAGCACCAGCACGGCAGCTTACGCAATACTCGTTCCCTCCTCTCAGGGAACCGAGGTTACGTCAGTAACCGAGTCGTTCCCTTTCGAGAGGTCTCTCCTATTGCGTAAGTAGCTTACGCTATGGGAACACCATGCAAAACGCTGTGCGTGCTGAACTTCGCCCTATGACAGCCAGAGGCAGGTGCCTGAGCTGAAAAGCAAAGTTATCATCCAACTAGCCGGCAGAGGCGAGCTTTATATGTGGAAAAAATGCAGAGTGGCTAGAAGGCGCTCAGAGTGACACAAGCACATACATAATCTAGATACGAACTCATGGTTCTACTAGCATCATGCTGACAGTACGTTGGAATGCAACGTCGGTACCTGTAGGTTGTAAAACCTGATAAATGTGGACGGTGAGGCCCAGCCTGCCGCCACACAAATATCCTCGATCGGTATCCCGCTCGACCATGCCCAGGAAGAAGCCACACTCCGGGTGGAGTGAGCTTTGACTCCCCAGGGGCATTGGAGTCCTTTGGCTTCATAAGCCAGCGCTATAGCCTCAACTATCCAGTGAGAGATTCTCTGCTTTGAGACGGCGGAACCTTTTGTACGGCCGCCGAAGCATACAAACAGTTGCTCTGTCTGTCTGAATAGGGCAGAACGCTCCAAATACACTCTGAGAGCCCTGACGGGGCAGAGTAGATTAGCGTCGTGTTCGTCTGCTGGGGACGATAACGCGGTTAGGGAGATAACCTGTGCTCTGAAGGGAGTGGTGAGCACTTTAGGAACATACCCATGTTTTGGCCTAAGGACAACTCTGCAGTCGTTAGGTCCGAATTCTAGGCAGGCAGCGCTCGTTGAGAGTGCGTGCAGGTCGCCCACTCTCTTGACCGAGGCGAGTGCCAGCAAGAGCGCAGTTTTGAGCGAGAGCTGCTTAAGGTGCACGGTTCGGAGTGGTTCGAACGGGGCCCCTTTAAGAGCGTCTAGGACAGTAGCCAGGTCCCAGATCGGCACTGAGGGGGGGCGTGAAGGGTTCATCCTCCTAGCGCCCCTTAGGAAACGAATAATTAGGTCGTTTCTTCCCAATGGACGTTCCATTACAGGGTCGTGTGATGCTGTAATGGCCGCCACATATACTTTGAGCGTGGAGGGGGTGCGACCCGCCTCCAGAAGCTCTTGTAGAAAAACGAGTACGTTCGTAATCTCGCATGTTTCAGGGTTCAGGCCCTTGGTGTTACACCAGTCACTGAACACTTTCCATTTCTGGGCATACAAGCGCCTCGTGGAGGGCGCCCGCGCCTCAGCGATGGTTTTTAGTGCTCCGCCCGTGAGGTTCCCGGGAACCCGTTGAGGAGCCATGCATGAAGGGCCCACAGATCGGGGCGGGGGTGAAATATCATTCCGCTGGCCTGACTGAGGAGGTCTGGCCTCAGTGGGATCGGCCGTGGTGCCGATTGCATTTGCATTAATTCTGGAAACCAAGTTTGGTTCTTCCAGAGTGGGCCTAGCAGAAGCACTGCGTCTTTCTCCTCTCTGACCCGACTGATGACCTGTGGTAACATCGCAATCGGGGGAAAAGCATATAAGGGGTGGCTCGGCCAGCTTTGGGCGAGCGCATCAGTGCTTTTCGTGAAGAAGAGAGGGCAGCGCGCGTTCTCCTTGGAAGCGAAGAGGTCGACCTCTGCCTTGCCAAAGATTTTCCATAACCACTGAATCTTCAGAGGGTTGAGAGCCCATTCTCCTGGGAGAATTTTGTCTCTGGATAGCATGTCCGCCCCCTGGTTCAGAACGCCTGGCACATGCGCTGCTCTCAGCGAGCGCAAGTTGTGCTGGGACCATAAAATGAGTCTCCTGGCCATTGTATGCAAGGAGCTCGACCTGAGTCCACCCTGGCGATTTATGTACGACACCACCGTCATGTTGTCCGTTCGGACCAGGACGTGTTCGTCTTTTAGATGTGGAAGCAGGGCTCTGAGAGCCAAAGCGACCGCTTTCATCTCCAGACAGTTTATGTGTAGGCGCTTTTCCGGGTTTGACCAAAAGCCGGAGACAGGCCTGCCCTCGTAAAGGGCCCCCCATCCTATTTTGGAGCCATCTGTCGTGATCATTTTTCTCCTTGTGTTCACACCCAGACTCACGCCCGACTGGTACCAGTCGGCGGCTTTCCAGCACGTCAGGGCTTTTACACAGCCGTGGTTCGCTCTGATTAAAAAGTGGCCCGAACGCCACGCGTGAGTAGGGACGCGGCTCAATCCTCTTGAGCCAGCGTTGGAGAGGGCGCATATGCAACAATCCTAGCTGGAGTACGGCCGATGCTGAGGCCATTAGACCAAGCATCCTCTGAAACCGCTTGACGGGGGCGCGCGCGCCCGCTCTGAATGATGTTGCAAGGCGCCGGATGGTGAGCGCGCTCTGATGAGAGGCGCGCTGTCATTCGCATCGAGTCTAAAACTATTACCAGGAAAGAAATCTTCTGGCTGGGGGATAGTATGCTCTTTGCAAAATTGATTCTTAGACCCAGGCATTCTAGATGGCTGATAATCCAAGATCTGTGTGTTGTTAACTGACTCTCTGATTGTGCTAGGACCAGCCAATCGTCGAGATAATTCAGTATTCGCACTCCCTGCCGTCTCAGGGGGGAAAGTGCTGCATCCATACATTTCGTGAATGTACGGGGAGCCAAGGACAGGCCAAACGGAAGTACTGTGTACTGGTATGACTGTCCTTCGAAAGCGAATCTCAGAAAAGGCCTGTGATGAGGCGCTATTGGAATGTGAAAGTAAGCGTCTTTCAGATCCACTGAGAGAAACCAATCTCCTGGGCGTACTTGCGCGAGGATATGTTTGGTTGTTAACATTCTGAACGAGCGAGTCATTAGTGCTTTGTTCAGGTGTCTGAGATCCAGGATGGGGCGGAGACCGCCATCCTTCTTCGGGACGAGAAAATAGCGGCTGTAAAAACCTGCCTCGCTCAAAGAGGGGAGAACCGTTTCCACAGCGCCCTTTTCTATTAGTTTGCGAACCTCGGTGCGCAGAACATGTGAACACTCCTTTCTCACTTTCGTCTCGACCACAGTCGTAAAACGTGGTGGTCTGCGAGCGAACTGGAGCGAGTATCCGTGTTTTATTATATCCAACACTAGGGCTGGGTTTCGATTCAAATGTCAAGAATCGATTCGATTCCGATTCTCAAGATCTTGAATCGATTATCATCATTCGATCCGATCTGATCTTCGAGATTTAGATCAGTGTTTTTGAAAAAAGCATTTTTTTTCAGCTGTTACCTGAATTACAGGACTGTATGCAACATATTGATACTATTATTATAGACATTCAACTGAGTATGGATGGTTGTAAAGAACAATCCCCCTTCCAGAGTGTTGATACAACTGCTTTCACAAACTTGCACTGGTGTAGACGACAGAGGATGCAGTATATCAGCAGCAGTAGTAGGGCTGACGCGATATCCGCAATCTTGTAGTACCACACACACTGACAAGTCAACCACAGAGGATTGCAAGTAACCGCAGCAATATTCACGTTTTTTTTATAAGGCTATACCCTTCTTGTTTTGAACTTCATGCATGTGTATTGAATGTTGAACAAGTTCATAATGATAACAAGACTGTTTATCATGGTGATTTGTAGCCTACGGCTTCCCACAGACAATGTGTCACAGGTCGGGAGGGTCGACTGGGTCTACCCCCTCCCTTTAGAATGTACCACTGAGGAGCAAACCAGAAACCAGGCGGACAAGGAAAGTAAAATGTAACAAGCTTTATTGATTAAAAGAATCTGTAGATCCTACTTAAAACTCCTCCTTCCTCCCCAGCATCCAGTGGCCGCCGGGACGTCGGCCGGACAACAGGCGGGGACTCGGTCCACTCAACCCCTCAGACTTTCCGGATGCCAAGGCTCTCGGCTATGGAGGGGACGCGGATTGACCAGCAGGTAAGTACTCCAAGCACGGCTTATCCTTCTCGGGCTCTAAGTAGACTGTATTCTTCTCGATCTCTCAAGTGCAGAAGTTTACAGCGGTGAAGAGGGGCGTCGACTGGACAGCAGGTGGGTACTCCAGGTACGGTTGGTTCTTCCCTAGACGGTGGGTGCGGAGAGCTTACAGCTGTGGAAAGGCGTCGACTAGACAGCAGGTGAGTACTTCGAGTACGGTTGGTTCTTCCCTATACAGGGGATGCAGAAAGCTTACGGCCGTGTAAGGGGCGTCGACTAGACAGCCAGTAAGTACTCCAAGTACAATTGGTTCCTCCCCGTATAGCGGATACAGAAGCTCACGACGGTGACAGACGTCGACCGGACAGCAAGTGGGCACTCCAACTACAGTAGGTTTTTTCCCCATACAACGGGTAACGGAAAGGTTTCGGAGGGCTGTCGAGAAGGCTGGCTGGGTGGTCGGATCGGCAAGTCCGGACAATCGACCAGCTCCTGTAGGTCAGCAGGCCTTAGGGGTAACACCCCGAACAGCAAACGCTAGATTGCAACGAATTTATCACAAAATCCAACGGCTTTAGATGGGGGACACTCAGAACAGCAGATAACTGGATTTCCTCCGTTCTCCAGGACAGCATCAATGATGAATCAGAACACAGCAGGCTTGGAAGGTACAACACTCCGAACAACAGATACCTGGGTTTTCTCCGCTCTCCACAACAGCGATGATGGAACAGTATGCAAGCGGCTTTAGATGGGGGACACTCAGAACAGCAGGTAACTGGATTTCCTCCGTTCTCCAGGACAGCATCAATGATGAATCAGAACACGGCAGGCTTGGAATGTACAACACTCAGAACAACAGATACCTGGGTTTTCTCCGCTCTCCACAACAGTGATGATGGAACAGTATGCAAGCGGCCTTAGATGGGGGACACTCAGAACAGCAGGGAACTGGATTTCCTCCGTTCTCCAGGACAGCATCAATGATGAATCAGAACACGGCAGGCTTGGAATGTACAACACTCAGAACAACAGATACCTGGGTTTTCTCCGCTCTCCACAACAGTGATGATGGAACAGTATGCAAGCGGCCTTAGATGGGGGACACGCAGAATAGCAGGTAACTGGATTTCCTCCGTTCTCCAGGACAGCATCAATGATGAATCAGAACACGGCAGGCTTGGAATGTACAACACTCAGAACAACAGATACCTGGGTTTTCTCCGCTCTCCACAACAGTGATGATGGAACAGTATGCAAGCGGCCTTAGATGGGGGGACACTCAGAACAGCAGGTAACTGGATTTCCTCCGTTCTCCAGGACAGCATCAATGATGAATCAGAACACGGCAGGCTTGGAATGTACAACACTCAGAACAACAGATACCTGGGTTTTCTCCGCTCTCCACAACAGTGATGATGGAACAGTATGCAAGCGGCCTTAGATGGGGGACACTCAGAACAGCAGGTAACTGGATTTCCTCCGTTCTCCAGGACAGCATCAATGATGAATCAGAACACGGCAGGCTTGGAATGTACAACACTCAGAACAACAGATACCTGGGTTTTCTCCGCTCTCCACAACAGTGATGATGGAACAGTATGCAAGCGGCCTTAGATGGGGGACACTCAGAACAGCAGGTAACTGGATTTCCTCCGTTCTCCCGGACTGCATCAATGATGAATCAGAACACAGCAGGCTTTAAATTCCACCGTCACCTAATCTCTTCCTCAGCAACTCCAAACTGCAACACAGGGCAAGGCCGATGGGCACGTGACAGAATTCGGTATAGTAAGCATGCAGTAACTTCACTTCAAACACACCCGGTGGGGCACAGCATCAACACACGTCACTCTCAACCACTCTGTGAAATATAAGGCCACAGCCCACCTCCTTGTTCTGAACAGCGGGGACAGTAAGACGGAAGAATATATAGCAACCTCAATCATGCATCACAACAGCTGTCTTCTCGTTTACGGTGTCTAGACTCCTTTTCCTAGATCGCTTCTCTTCATATACAGTGTCTTTGTGTATAAATCACATACCGTACGGCCAGTAAAAGGTTTGCACTTATCTCTACCCAAGAAGGGGACTTGATATTTCCAAGGCGACTTCTCCTCTGCTTCTCTGTTCCACACCAGCCAATCCTTCGTAGCGGATTCCCTTCCGCGGGTCGATCTCACCAGCCGATTTGTCCCACAGAAACTCTCAGCCCTCCTCGACGGAACAAAGTCAGGACACAGTACCCGAACACCGAAACACAGAACACTGCACTGAACTGAACAACTTGGTCTCCCAAAGCTTGGTTTTTATCTGTGTCAAAACGCTGTGTGTCCCAATCATCAAACAGCCCCTTGATGCGCCGCACCTGCTGTCACTCTGTCATCAGCAGCTGCTGTTGCTATGGTAGCGATGCATACAAGGCTGGCTGGGTGTTCCGTTGAAAGCGCTCCGGGTGGAAACATTCCTCCATGGAGTATATAGTTCCGCTGCTGGTTCGTCACCTTGTGACATACTCCCCCGCCAATCCGTTCTAGTCCCGAGAACGGGCTCCGCTCACCCAATCTCCGTACCTCGCCGGGGGTTGACCTCGGTTCTCCCTCTGGGACCGCCTCGGCGGAGACTCGGGTCTCACCGGTCCCGGTGCTGGGCCCAAGCCCCCGGGGACCACTCCCCATCCTACCAGTAACGGTCCTGGTGCTGCCATAACCGGGGGTGCTTCCTCTCTGGGATTTGGGTAGTTCGGGCAAGGGCGAATCAGATTCCGGTGGAGCACCCGCTCTGGGCCTGCTCTCCCCTCGGGCCGGATAGCATACACGGGTTGATCTGGACGTGGTTGTCGTAAGACCACATAGGGCCGAGGCTCCCACCGATCGCTCAGCTTACCCTTCCCTTGGCGACGATTCTCCCTCACCAAGACTCTCTCTCCTGGGAGCAGTGGGGCTTCCCGAGCCGTTCGGTCGTACAGTCTCTTGCTCTTTGCCCCCGCCTGGTTAATCCGGTCCGAGACCCGGCCATACGCCCAGTGGAGTCGCTGGTGGTGCCTCGCCACCCAGTCTGACAAGCTCCCTTCCTCCACTTGGATAGCAGCCCCCGCTACTAAGTCGGCTGGTAGCCGCACGTGTCTTCCAAACATTAGATATGTTGGAGCATACCCGGTGGTGCTATGCACGCTGTTGTTATATGCTTGGATCAGCGCCGGAAGCGTATCCGCCCAATGGCCCTGCTGATCCATCTCCAACGTTCCCAACAGGCTCAACAATGTTTGGTTAAACCTCTCGCATCCTCCATTCCCTTGGGGATGGTACGGTGTCGTGTGGGTCTTCCTACCCCCGTACAGCTGGCACAACTCATGGACCACCCTGGACTCGAAGTTCGGCCCCTGGTCTGAGTGGAATATTTCAGGGCATCCGAAGGGCTGAATCACAGCCCTCCACAGGGCATTCGCGGTGGTAATAGCAGTCTGGTCCAAGGTGGGAATGGCCCAGGCATATTTGGTGAATAGGTCTGTCACCACCAAGATGTTCTGAATCCGGTCCACCGGCCTTCCTAGCGTCAGATAGTCCATAGCGACCATGTGCATGGGAGCCTTTGCCTGAATCGGGACCAATGGGGCTCGGGTCTCCTTCCTGGTCTTAAACAGGGTGCACCGGGGGCATCCCTGAAGGTAGGCCTTGGTAATTCTCTCCATCCCAGGCCAATAGAACTGGCGTCGCAATAGCGAGATCGTCTTCTCCAGGCCCTGATGGCCCAACTGGGTGTGATAGGTCTGTAGCAGGGACCGATGTTGCCCCTCCGGAACTACTGTTTGCCAGATCTTCTCGCCCAGGTTAGGGTCCTGGATGGAGCGACAGAGCACCCCCTCCCTCAAAGCCAACCTCTCCCATTGTCCTAGCAACCCTCGGACTGCCTGAGTCTGAGCCCGGCGTTCTCTGGCCTCTGGCCATTTCCCAGTCCGGACCCACTCTCGTACCGTCCGCACCCCTTCATCCTCCGCTTGTCTCTACCTCCAACACTGTGGGTCCCAGCCCCAACCATTGGGGGCCTCTTCCTGCGATGATCCAGGCGCTTCCACAATCCCCACCATTGCTCTTTCCTCCTCCTCGGAGCTAGAGTTGGGCCCCTGACCTACTGGACCTGCCACCGGAAACCTCGACAGTACATCAGCGTTTGTATGCTCTTTCCCTGGTCGATACTTCAGCTGGTAGTCGAAATTCGCCAGTTGTGCCACCCATCTCTGTTCGACAGCCCCCAGCCTTGCCGTCTGAAGATGTACCAGAGGGTTGTTGTCAGTTACTACCAGAACCTTGGTCCCCCATAGGTAGTCCTTGAACTTTTCGCTCATTGCCCACTTCATGGCAAACAACTCTAGTTTGAAGGAGCTATAGTTAGCATCGTTCCTCTCTGTCGGGTGTAAGCTTCGGCTGGCGTATGCAATCACCCTCTCCTTCCCCTGCTGTTTTTGGGCTAGCACGGCACCAAGGCCGAGATGGCTGGCGTCAGTGTACAAGATGAAAGGCTGGGAGAAGTCTGCATAGGCCAGAATCGGGGCCTGCAGTAGTTCCTGTTTGAGCCTCCGGAATGCCGCCTCACATGCCTGGTCCCACTGAACCGCGGGAGATCCCCGGCCCCTCGAACGTCCCGTGCCCCCGAGCAGCTGGTTAATGGGCTTGGCGATTTTAGAGAAGTCCTGAATGAACCGCCTATAATATCCGACAAAGCCCAGGAAAGATCTGACCTGTCGCACAGTCTTCGGCGCCTCCCACCCTTGTACAGCCGACACCTTCTCTGGGTCCACAGCGATCCCAGCTGCACTCACCACATGGCCCAGAAACTTCACCTCTTTCCGGAAAAGCTGACACTTGTCAGGTTGCAGTTTTAGCCCGTATTTGTCCAGGGCGCGGAAAGCTTGCTCCAGGTGTTGGAGGTGAGACTCAAAGTCCGGCGAATAGACGATGACATCATCGAGGTAGACCAGTGTGGTTTCCGTAAACTGCCCTCCCAGGCACCGCTGCATAAGCCGCTGGAACGTGGCTGGGGCGTTGCAAAGGCCGAACGGCATCCGTTCCCACTCGTATAGTCCAAAAGGGGTCGTGAAGGCTGTCTTCTCCCTGTCCCGCTCGTCCACCTGCACCTGCCAGTACCCACTGGCCAAGTCGAGAGTAGAATACCAGGCAGACTGTGTAAGACTGGTGAGTGAGTCCTCTACTCGGGGCAAGGGGAAAGCATCCCGCTTAGTCACCTGGTTCAGCTTACGGTAATCCACACAGAATCTCCAGGAACCATTCTTCTTGCGCACCAGCACGATAGGCGCTGCCCAAGGGCTACTACTTTCCCGGATAATTCCCTTGTCCAACATTCCTCGCAGGAGGGTGCGGACCTCAGAATACAGGGTCGGTGGCACTGGTCGATAACGTTCTCTACTCGGGGCGGCGTTCCCGGTCGGAATCTGATGTTTTACAATGTCCTTCCGGCCATAGTCCTCGTCATGAGTCGAGAACAAGTGCTGCCATTTGAGCAGGAAATCCTGGAGCCGCCCAGTCTGTTTCTCTCCCAGTCCTTCACCGTGTAGTGATCCTCCCTGGAGGTGGGTGGGCAATTCCTCTCCCTCACTACCCACCGGCGGTCCAGTTCGGGTCAGGGCGACTTCCACTACGGAGGGGCTCACCCGGTTAAACTGCACTTCACCCGGCTCTCTCACTTGTTGCGGGCACACCGCTGTAACTCGGGCCAGACACTGATGACGATGCAACAGGACGGGGAATGCATTCACGTTCCGTACCTTCACAGAAATCCTCCCCCGCCGTGCTGTGGCTAGCCCCCGAGCTACCTCTAGGTTTGGGCCGTCCAGATGGGGTTCCACCAATACCCACTCTCCCGGGCCATAGAGTTGCGAGGGGAGCCTGGCCCAAACCACAGCCTCACTCTGAGCGGGAATGGACAACGCGTATCGGCAAGCCGTCCTCCCAGTGCCCTCTCGATCTCCTCGCGTCTCGGCAAGGCGAACCCGCCGACAATCGGCCTTAATCCGGTCCCACTCTTGGCTTTCCGAGGTCGAGGCCGTCTGCTTTAGTCCACTTCGGAACAGTTCCTCCCAACATTCTGCTATAACGTTCATGCCCAACAATGCGCGATGGGTTCCTAGGCAGGCGTCACGAACGATCACCACCCCCTTCTGGGGGACAACAACTCCATGGATCTTCAAGTCAGTCACCAGGTATCCCACGTATGGGATGTCCAGACCGTTGGCTCCCCGTAGCGTCAACCAGGGGGCTTCCGAGGTGGGACAGTCCTGGCCCTTAAATAGCTCTTGTGACAGGCTCTCCGAGAACAGCGTAACTTGTGACCCAGTGTCTAACAGGCACTGTACTTCCAAGCCGTTGACCTGGGCCACTACAATGGGGCAATGCCCCACCAAACATGCTCTGGTCTTCGTAACCAATAGGGGGTCTACCATGGGAGTCCCGGCCACTTGACCCACAGTGGCCGGCAGCTCTAAAAATCCTCCTGTGATCCCCGGTGGGAGCGGCACTGGCGGAGGTAGTGACCCGGCTCTCCACAGCCGTGACAGATGGGGCGTCCCTGTTCGTCCCACTTGAACCGTGGCCCCATAGCTGGGCGACGTTCTGGAAATCGGCTCCCAGCTGAATAGGTCCGCTCCCGGAGCAATGGACTGGAACGTTCACGCCGGAGCTCTTCTCTAAAGGAATTGGATAGCTCGGTCAGCTGTTCCCGGACGTCCTTTTTCAGCTCCTCTCGCAACACACGTCTCCATTCAGCTTCAACCGAGCGTGGGAGGTCGATGGGTGCACTCGCCGCCATGCACGTGGAGGGCCCTACACTCTCCGTGTGGTCCCGTTCCAAGGCCAAAGCCTCTTGCCTCAGTTCGTCAAAGGACGAGTCCGGGTTCCGGCGGACTTGTATTCGCAGGCTTTGGCGTACGGGGCCTTCCCTTAGCCCCAGGAGGAATTGGTCTCGCAGCAGACTCTCTTCGCCCCCTAGACCATGGTCTTGCCTTCCTCTTAGCCTAGCGAACTGCTCTCTTAGCTGTAGCGTGAATGCCCGGATGGTCTGTCGCGGCCCTTGTTTGCAGTTAAAGAACTGTGTTCGCAGAACGGCTACAGGAGTGGTATCGCCGTATTGCCCCGAAAGGAAGTCAAAGATAGCTTGAGCCGTGGTACGGTTCGCTTCTGGCGCTGCTCGCACTTCCCTAAGTGCTTCTCCTTCCAAGGAATTTAAGATGAACTGCACTCCCTGAGGGGCGTCCAAACCTTGGAGCCCGACTAGATATTCGACCTGGGCCCTCCACGTCGACAGACTCATCTCCGATCCAGGCCCTTGGTACTTCTGGGCCCACGGGGCTCCCATGAATATGGGCATGGCTTGTCTTCGTGCTCCCGGTGCCTCTTCATCTGCCATAACGGCTTCTGGTGGCTCAACTCAGTGGTAAATCCTGCCGACTACGCCAATAATCTGTCACAGGTCGGGAGGGTCGACTGGGTCTACCCCCTCCCTTTAGAATGTACCACTGAGGAGCAAACCAGAAACCAAGCGGACAAGGAAAGTAAAATGTAACAAGCTTTATTGATTAAAAGAATCTGTAGATCCTACTTAAAACTCCTCCTTCCTCCCCAGCATCCAGTGGCCGCCGGGACGTCGGCCGGACAACAGGCGGGGACTCGGTCCACTCAACCCCTCAGACTTTCCGGATGCCAAGGCTCTCGGCTATGGAGGGGACGCGGATTGACCAGCAGGTAAGTACTCCAAGCACGGCTTATCCTTCTCGGGCTCTAAGTAGACTGTACTCTTCTCGATCTCTCAAGTGCAGAAGTTTACAGCGGTGAAGAGGGGCGTCGACTGGACAGCAGGTGGGTACTCCAGGTACGGTTGTTTCTTCCCTAGACGATGGGTGCGGAGAGCTTACAGCTGTGGAAAGGCGTCGACTAGACAGCAGGTGAGTACTTCGAGTACGGTTGGTTCTTCCCTATACAGGGGATGCAGAAAGCTTACGGCCGTGTAAGGGGCGTCGACTAGACAGCCAGTAAGTACTCCAAGTACAATTGGTTCCTCCCCGTATAGCGGATACAGAAGCTCACGACGGTGACAGACGTCGACCGGACAGCAAGTGGGCACTCCAACTACAGTAGGTTTTTTCCCCATACAACGGGTAACGGAAAGGTTTCGGAGGGCTGGCGAGAAGGCTGGCTGGGTGGTCGGATCGGCAAGTCCGGACAATCGACCAGCTCCTGTAGGTCAGCAGGCCTTAGGGGTAACACCCCGAACAGCAAACGCTAGATTGCAACGAATTTATCACAAAATCCAACGGCTTTAGATGGGGGACACTCAGAACAGCAGATAACTGGATTTCCTCCGTTCTCCAGGACAGCATCAATGATGAATCAGAACACAGCAGGCTTGGAAGGTACAACACTCCGAACAACAGATACCTGGGTTTTCTCCGCTCTCCACAACAGCGATGATGGAACAGTATGCAAGCGGCTTTAGATGGGGGACACTCAGAACAGCAGGTAACTGGATTTCCTCCGTTCTCCAGGACAGCATCAATGATGAATCAGAACACGGCAGGCTTGGAATGTACAACACTCAGAACAACAGATACCTGGGTTTTCTCCGCTCTCCACAACAGTGATGATGGAACAGTATGCAAGCGGCCTTAGATGGGGGACACTCAGAACAGCAGGGAACTGGATTTCCTCCGTTCTCCAGGACAGCATCAATGATGAATCAGAACACGGCAGGCTTGGAATGTACAACACTCAGAACAACAGATACCTGGGTTTTCTCCGCTCTCCACAACAGTGATGATGGAACAGTATGCAAGCGGCCTTAGATGGGGGACACGCAGAATAGCAGGTAACTGGATTTCCTCCGTTCTCCAGGACAGCATCAATGATGAATCAGAACACGGCAGGCTTGGAATGTACAACACTCAGAACAACAGATACCTGGGTTTTCTCCGCTCTCCACAACAGTGATGATGGAACAGTATGCAAGCGGCCTTAGATGGGGGGACACTCAGAACAGCAGGTAACTGGATTTCCTCCGTTCTCCAGGACAGCATCAATGATGAATCAGAACACGGCAGGCTTGGAATGTACAACACTCAGAACAACAGATACCTGGGTTTTCTCCGCTCTCCACAACAGTGATGAGGGAACAGTATGCAAGCGGCCTTAGATGGGGGACACTCAGAACAGCAGGTAACTGGATTTCCTCCGTTCTCCAGGACAGCATCAATGATGAATCAGAACACGGCAGGCTTGGAATGTACAACACTCAGAACAACAGATACCTGGGTTTTCTCCGCTCTCCACAACAGTGATGATGGAACAGTATGCAAGCGGCCTTAGATGGGGGGACACTCAGAACAGCAGGTAACTGGATTTCCTCCGTTCTCCAGGACAGCATCAATGATGAATCAGAACACGGCAGGCTTGGAATGTACAACACTCAGAACAACAGATACCTGGGTTTTCTCCGCTCTCCACAACAGTGATGATGGAACAGTATGCAAGCGGCCTTAGATGGGGGACACTCAGAACAGCAGGTAACTGGATTTCCTCCGTTCTCCCGGACAGCATCAATGATGAATCAGAACACAGCAGGCTTTAAATTCCACCGTCACCTAATCTCTTCCTCAGCAACTCCAAACTGCAACACAGGGCAAGGCCGATGGGCACGTGACAGAATTCGGTATAGTAAGCATGCAGTAACTTCACTTCAAACACACCCGGTGGGGCACAGCATCAACACACGTCACTCTCAACCACTCTGTGAAATATAAGGCCACAGCCCACCTCCTTGTTCTGAACAGCGGGGACAGTAAGACGGAAGAATATATAGCAACCTCAATCATGCATCACAACAGCTGTCTTCTCGTTTACGGTGTTTTCCTCCTTTTCCTAGATCGCTTCTCTTCATATACAGTGTCTTTGTGTATAAATCACATACCGTACGGCCAGTAAAAGGTTTGCACTTATCTCTACCCAAGAAGGGGACTTGATATTTCCAAGGCGACTTCTCCTCTGCTTCTCTGTTCCACACCAGCCAATCCTTCGTAGCGGATTCCCTTCCGCGGGTCGATCTCACCAGCCGATTTGTCCCACAGAAACTCTCAGCCCTCCTCGACGGAACAAAGTCAGGACACAGTACCCGAACACCGAAACACAGAACACTGCACTGAACTGAACAACTTGGTCTCCCAAAGCTTGGTTTTTATCTGTGTCAAAACGCTGTGTGTCCCAATCATCAAACAGCCCCTTGATGCGCCGCACCTGCTGTCACTCTGTCATCAGCAGCTGCTGTTGCTATGGTAGCGATGCATACAAGGCTGGCTGGGTGTTCCGTTGAAAGCGCTCCGGGTGGAAACATTCCTCCATGGAGTATATAGTTCCGCTGCTGGTTCGTCACCTTGTGACACAATGAATGAATGTCTTTGAAGTCATATTCGTGGAAAGGTTGCCGTGTAAAAGGAAAGCGAAATATTTGTCGTATAGTCATTTTAACGTTCACGTCACGGAAATGCGCGTCAGCAGCAGCGCTGGTCAGCTTCCCACAGCGCGAGGAAGCCGCGGGGAAATAAAATCAGCGAGTCGCCCATTGAATCAATGCCATATTGGTCTTTAATAAATGAAGCATTTTCAGCGTTACCCATGCGACGCATTGCTGCTTAGCTGAGCCTTGAAAAGTGGAACTCAAAGGTAAAAATAATTAACACCTTGTTTCATTATCTCTTTTAATGAATCAGCTTTTCTGAATGTGTTCGTTGAATGAACGGTTTAGTGACTCACTCAAAGTCCGTTGTCGTAACAATGTGCGCGCTGAGTGAAAGCCTTTCAATGCGCATAGGGATCTCCCAGTCGCAGCAAGTTAAAGTTTACAGGGAAAATGTAAGCCTATTATTAAATCGATCCTCTGAGTTACGGATCGATCTTTAGAAATTTATATAAAAATCGATTCAGAATTGGTGAATCGATTTTTTCAACACAGCTCTATTCAACACCCATTTCGGCATATCTGGAATGTTTTCCCATGCCGCTGCATACACAGATATGGGCTGAATACAGGCTAGGGGCGGGCCGCTGTGATGCAGGGACCCGGCCAGCGAATCGCCTGAGCTCGCAGCTCTCAGAGGCGCGGGCGCGCGCTGAGCAGCTGAGTGTATGGGCGCGTGTGTGACTGTAACAGCGCGCGCTGCGTCTGTGACACTCGAAGCCTGAGCTGGGGTTGGATTTGACACTGCAGGGACAGTGTTTATAAGTGGGGGTGCATAAACAGTGGTAGGCACACCTTTATAATGTTTTTCCGCTTTTACTGGGGATGAATTTGTAACTGTGTGAACAGTGCTTGTGTGTAGTGGTGCATACATGACCGTAGGCACGTGATCTACATTTATGGGGCGTCCAGCCTGAGCTGGGAATGAATTTGGCACTGTTTTGACAGTATCTGGGGATGCACACTTTGTGGGCATGTGAACCCTTAGTGACACAGGCAGAAAAAGGCTCTTTTTGTGTTTTCTGTGTGTCGCCGTAAAAACGGCGTTTGTTTGCAGGTGAGCGAGCTCTCTGACTGGCCCATTGACTGCTGTATAGACATTTCCAGCCGCCTGTGAGGGGACTGGGTAATGTTCGGGATTTTGCAGAGAGAGTGGTTCGGCTTTTGCGAGACACGCGCTCTCTCTTTTCATTCCTGTGGCTAGGAAGGCTTTCGCGGCTTGCGGTTGTGAGAGCGCGAGCGGCGTCGAGCGTCAGTCTGAGGCGCGGGCTGAGAGGCGGTGGGGGCGGTTCTAGCCCGCGGCGGCTGAGGCGGTCTCTGCTTGCTCTGCGATGAGCTGGAGCGCTTGGGCAGAAAATGGCGCATAGCTTGTGAAGCATTTTGGGCCTCAGTGAAGCGTTCGGCGAAGGCTTTAACTGCTGGTCCAAACAGCCCGCTGGTGGATATCGGCGCGTCGAGAAACGGGGCCTTATCCGCGTTCTTCATCTCAGTCAGAGTCAGCCACAGATGTCGCTCGAGAACAGTCAAATTAGCCATGGCACGGCCGATAGACTGGGCGGTGGCCTTCGTGGCTCGCAGGGCTATGTCAGTCGCGCTGCGTAGGTCCTTGAAGGCTTCGGGTTCGGAGCCAGACTCGTCCAGGGAACGGAGAAGCTTGGCTTGGAACACTTGAAGTACCGCCATCGAGTGAAGCGCTGATGCAGCTTGGCCGGCGGCGGCGTAGGCGCGACCGGCGAGAGCAGAAGTAGTGCGGCAGAGCTTCGAGGGGTGGGAAGCTTTGGCTTTCTATCTGGTGGTGGAGGGCGGGCAGAGATGGTTGGCCACGGCCTCCTCGAGGGGCGGCGTTCCCTCGTAGCCTCTTTCCTTCGCGCCATCCACAGAGGAGAGCGACTAAGAAAAAGAAGGTTTTAAACGTGCAGAGTGAGGGGCTTTCCATGACTTTCTTGAGTTCGTCATGAACTTCCGGGAAGAAGGAAGAAGGCCTTTGCCGAGGGGCCTGCTGGCGCCCCTGCAGAAACCATTCGTCCAGCCGGCTTCGGGTTGGTTCCTCGGGAGAAGACCAGTCGAGCCCGAGGTCCTTCACGGCCTTGGAGAGGATGCGAACGATCTCCGCGTCCATAGTGGAGCCCCCACTCGTGCTCGCTAGCGTCGACGGGGTGGGGTCGAAGGAGCCCGGCCAGTCGTCAGATGCAGCGTCGATGGACAAGCTGTCATCTACTTCCCCGTCGTCCTCGGACGCGCCGAAAGTCACAAGGCCCGCCGCTGGAGGGGTGTGGGTCCGGCTGGGTGAACTGAACCGGCGGTGGGGAAGTCAAGAGCGGCGGTGAAGCGCGCGGAGACTGGCTCGGCGTGACATCACTGAGCTCGGGTTCAGGAAGCCTCTGTGAGCGGCGCTTTTTTATGCGCGGCTCAAACAGAGGGGTGGCGCTGGGCTCGCTCACGGCGAAGGCGGCGAGGCGAGCTCGTAGTGTGGAGAGACCCAGGTCGTCACACTCAGGGCATCCGCCCTTGGTCAAGGCGGCTTCTGCATGGTCCCGGCCCAGGCGCAGATGATGTGACGATCCCCGTCCGGGAGAAGGTCTCTGCACGACGCGCAGGAAGGCATTTGAAACAACGCCTCCGAGAAATTTGCTCTTTTACAACGTCGCCGGGCGACCAGTTGAAAAGATACTTGCGTGTCTAGCGCGCCGGATGGCTCAGTAGGATGGCGTTCGAAGGCGGCTGAAGGCGCCGGCGTCCTCGTAGCAATCCCGCTGGTGTGCTTTTCTACGGCGGCGAAGGCTTTCAATAATCCGGAGGATCCAGCGAAGAAGGTGTTCGCTGAAGGAGATTAAATCTAAAGAACTCTCATGATGGGGCGCCCAATATATAGCCCTTGGCCACGCCCATCTTGGCGGGCTCCGACGCGCGCGGGCTCGAAGCGCGCTCATTGGTCGCGCATTCAGAGTCGCCCTCCATTGGTTCGAGCAAGTTGCCGCAGCACAGCCAATGACCGAGCTGCCTCGCTCATTGCTGTCTGCTGTGCAGCTGCAATCCGTTAAACATAAAGACTTCAATATTCTCGAGAAAAGGAGTTTTCCCATAGCGTAAGCTACTTTCGCAATAGGAGAGACCTCTCGAAAGGGAACAAATGCTGCCGCTCAGTCTTTTTGCCACTTAGTGGGCATGACCGCATTCACTCCGGCCGACGGTGACGTCATGCGCATACCCTCTATAGATCGAGAATGAAACAAAAGTCACAAAATCTCATGCCAGTGAGAGGAAGGACAATGCTTTTGAGGGAAACATCAACATTAACACATATCCTCAACTGTTGTCAAGGCAACACTCCACGTGCACTGTGTCTGAATGCCCACAGAACAGAGGGGCGGAGTGAGCAAAGCTCATTATCATTTAAAGGCATATGCACTGAACAAAAATGGCATAATATGACCCCTTTAACATAAATGGTGTGTGTTTAGGCAATGCGTTAGGATTTTGTACTGTTAAGTTGAGGCATAATTACGTGGACCTTAATATAAAAAAAACATTTCAAGTAAAAAAAACACAATTATTATAAGTAAAATAAATATAAATATATTATGTAAAGTGCACAACCTTCCACATTCATTTTTTGAGTGAATCACAAATGAAGAATCTATCGCTATTTATCTATTGCTCTGTAATTTATTTTGAAGATCAGTCACCAAATATGAAAGCTAGAGTCTGAAAGCTTTCAAATGCTATATATAGTTTTTCAAGATTACTTTAGGTTTAGACTAAGATAATATTGTTATAAATGTAATGGCAAGTGTCTCACAGGTGTCGGGGAGAGGCAGTCTTAAAAATAGTGGTTAAAAACATTTTTATGAATCATAAATTCAGATATGTATTCTTTGTAATGTGTGAAAAGTATTGATATTAAAAGATAAATATTTCTGCCTGATTGCATGTTTTTTTTCCCCCCGTTTTCTTAATTTCTTCTTTTTGGGGGAATGAGGGTTAAAGATATAGACTCTGTTTTTGATTTTGCATACCTCCTGACAATTTTTTTTTTAAATTATTGTCACAGATTTTTAACATAATAAAATACTATTATTTTATTATAAAACCTTACACCTTTCTAATGATTTATAGGCTACCTGCATGTTAACAGGTGACCCTGCAGTTTTTCATAAAATAAGTTTTCTGTTAAATAAAAAAAATATATTATTATTATTATCTCATTATTATTGTTATATTTATTCTTAAATACTCTATTTTTTTATTTTTAATAATGAAAGTGTTATGACAATAATAATATTTCTTATTATGTATAATCCTTTTATTTAGCAATAATAATAACCATAATTATTATTATTAGTCACATCAATATATGGGTGATTCTGCAACTACGGGCACTTTTGACTATCCCAATTTAAAAAAAATCAACCTCTATAAATTTCAATTTTAACCATCACAGTCTGTAATATATATAAAAATGTACACAAAATAAAATGTAGTCGTTAAGATTTTAATCTGGAACATGTTTATTTTTTATGTTTTTCGGGTCATATTCTTAAAAAGTGTCCTTACCGCAACGTTACAATAACGTTCATTTTATACATTTTTCTTTAGTAGTTTCTATAAAATTAATTAATATATTTAAATAGTTTTTTTAAATTTGATGCAGTTTTGTAAATACTGATATAAAAAAATGATATACAAAATAGGGAATTTCATGTTTTTTTCTATGCCATGTAAAAAATGTACAGTAACCTTAGATGTCAATTGTTTCCATACACACAAAAGATAACATATTTAACTTTTTATGACAGATGTTGCAATTTCAATGTGTTAATCATCTCAGCTTAAGTGTAAAAATACTTTTTTGCAAATGAAAATGTGAAAAAAATGAAAATAGAGCAGTGCTGCGGTAATGACATCTTGTGTCGGTAAGGACACAATGTTAAAATCTAGGGTTAAAAAATGTCATATTTATATATACTAATATATATACTAAAATATACTTCAGTACTAATAATATACTGAATATTTGTAATTTAATATACAGTAAATCTTGAATTTGTCTCTACCGCAACACAAGGTCTTTACCGCAACACCTAAATTTGCTGCGGTAAAGACATGTTGCGGAAATTACATTTTTCCTAATATTTTAGCTAATTGGCAGCTAGCAAGGCCTACCACATTAGTTTTGACTCTTAGCATCTTAATATACATGAATTCAACAGTAATATACATTTATTTTTAAAATGTAGTTCAAATTACACAATTATTAAGCTGAATGGTAAGGACGCACAATAAATACTAGAGCGGAAAAGATGATGTTTACCTTGTTTTTTTGGTATCTTGTGAGTGAGGTAGTGTGGTGGCCCAGTCTGTTATTAATGTGCTCAAGTGATCATTTCTGTTTCCATAGAAACTAGACTTCTTTGTGTTCGATAAAATTTCATAATAAAAGCTTTTTTTCATTGTTGCGGTAAGGACTCAAAAGTGTGGGACAGGCACATTTAGTTAAAAAAAATCATAAAAATGATCAATTAATAATACAAAGAATTTTAAGATGCTGTAAATTAATCTGTATATTAAACAATTCCATTTGAAATAATGTCAAATTGTAATTAAATTAGCTTATTTTATGTATCTCAGCATTGAGACCACAGGTGTGGGACATTAACAAAAATGGTGTTTTGAGCTATAAATGCTTCATAATTTTATATTTAATCACATTAATCAGTAATTTTTTTTTTTGTCAATGTGAGTAATGGCACTGTGAATATATTTATGAAACATCAAATGACAAATTTTAACATAAATCTAAAATTTCACTGCTGGGACTTAAAAGTGCCCTTAGTTGCAGAATCACCCATATATATATATATATATATATATATATATATATATATATATTAGGGGTGTAACGATACACGTATTCGTATTGAACTGTTCGGTACGAGGCTTTCGGTTCGGTTTTCAGTAGGCCTACGCATTTTTAACCCTTTCACGCGTACGATCACACCGGTGTGATTAGAACGGTCAGTGCATCACGTGATCAACTGCTAAATTCAAACGAGCTTTCGCGCGTTGGCTGGCGCCAACTATTGAGTGTTTTCAACCACATAATGTTTATTTTAGGTTTCAGACATTTAAATACACATAAGTACTAGCAAAACAATGATTTTGAGTTTGTAAAATACACACTGATGTCTATGGAAGCGGCAATAATAATCCTTTCCATTATAATAAGACGACACGTTTTATTCATATCAGATAGACATTGTGTAAGTAGCTTTACATTTGACCCTATTCTTCTCCCAGTTCACCGGCCACTTACTTTCATGTATTTCGTGAGAAGTGGAGGAATTGACGTGTTGTAAATCCAACAGATCCGATTCTCTGAACTGTACAACAAACTAAAATGGCGCCGCCCATTGTGAATACAGCTCAACTAACGCGATCGTTATAAAGATGTTTAAACAACAAAACCCATCCACTTGCACATATTTGACAATAGGAATATCAGTGTTTCATGCTATAGCTAATACATTTGTGAATATTTTTAATAAAAAAGGAAAAATGACATAAAAGCAGAAGCATCATTCATTCAGCGCTGTGTTGTGGTTGCGCTGTGTCACGTGACAAGCAATGACGCGTCACCATGGAACATTAAAGTGACAAGTTCTAAATAACGGTCGCCTTGAAAAACTCAAGCTGGGGGTCAGTTAGAATATTTTAAACTTACGTGTGAAAGGGTTAAACCGAACGGTTCGTTGGACCATTTTTCCTGCCGACCAAAATTTCTTCAGTTCAAATAGGCGCGTCGCGCGTGCCAAGTGCGCTCATAATGATATGAGAGACGCTGGCGTGACCACAACATTGCCCAACATCAAATGGCAAATGTAATGTAACCGGAACGAAACTGAGCTACTCGTTATTGTGTGGTTGACGGTCCGTTTGGACCAATGCAGCGCGCGCCGATCTTAATCAAGCAGTTGCAGTTAGGCTACTACACAGCGAAATCCAGTAAAGAAAAAACTTGAATTCGCCTTAGGTAATAACATCGCTGCGAGATCTAGTAAGAAACATTCACATTTCTCCGTTATTAACGGATAAACCAGGAAGAAACTTTGTGCCATGAATGAACTATTCATTGTCCATATCAGCAATATTCACCATGGTTTTACTGTAGTAGGCCTAACACTTCTAACTGTAACCATGCAAGTTTGGCAGGAATAGTAGGCTATAATGCTTTCAAGTAACATTACGTCGGTTTTATTTTGACATTATGAATACAATTCCTGCCCTCAAATCTTAATCTGAACTAAAATAACCTTGTTTATAACTACTACAATATTACATTTAATTTTGTCCAAGGAGCTGTTTTGTTTTATATGATCCTAAGAAAAATCAAGTATAGCTCCATCATTGCTCAAAGAAAAAAAAAATCATACATATAATTAAAAAAATTAAATCAAGGAATTTTCTCTGGCATTTCTTTCTTTTGCTGTATCGAAAAAACGTACCGGACCGTGACACAAGTGTATCGTATCGAACCCAACCGTGATTTTGTGAACCGCTACACCCCTAATATATATATATATATATAAGCACAAAATGCTGGGCCAAATTGTGCAGCCTTACAAACAAGCACAACACATCGGGTGTTCTTATAATATAAAGGAAGATGTTCAACTTCACTTTTATTTTCATCAAAGCATTCTGTCACAAGTCTTGCTGTGTGTATTTGTTCCATTTACTGACACACAACAGCACCACCTTCAGGGTATAATGTTTGAACCATTAGGTGCACATGGTCCTCCAGAAGGGTTCGGTAGTCCTTGGCAGTGACTAAGCACAGTAGGGAATGCCATGATATTGCAGCCCAAACCATCACTGATCCACCCCTGTGCTTCACTCTGGGCAGCAACAGTCCAGGTGTTAAGCCTCTTGGTGGCTTCTCCACACTGTAACTAAAACAGACGTGTGGGAAAGACAGTGAAGGTCGACTCATCAGAGAACTATACCAGTTTCACATTGTCCATAGGCCAAGCACTGTTGGCACCATTGAAACAAACATTTGGCATTGGCTCGAGTGACCAAAGGTTTGGCTAAATACAGACTCCGTGGAGCTCCCGATAAACAGTTTCGGTGGAAACAGGAGAGTCGAGGTGCGCATTTAATTCTGCAGTGACTTTGCAGTGGTTTTATGTTTTTTTTTTGGATACATTCTGGGTTAGTTCCTGGACATCATTTTCAGCTTATCATTGCTTCCTCTTGCATCAGGACAGTTACTCCTGTTGGATGTGGTTCGTCCTATGTGGTACGACATAAAGTACCTTGGATACCATATATCTTGATACACCAATTCGTTACAACAATTTGTCCTCTTTTAATCTCTGATATGTCAGTTATGTTGTGTGGATTGCAATATGTTTTGTATACTATTGCTCTGCTAATTCAACCTTCACACTCTGCTTTTACTGATGGGATGGAATGTAAAATCAGCTAAGATTGGCCATGCATAGGCGTGGAACCCCCAACACTATATTGGCCAGTGTTTCAGTTTCATTGTCCAACACCTGTACATGTTGAGTCCGATGCAGACACTGTGTAATTATAATTGTTGTTATAATTGTTTTAGTGTTGTTGTTGTTTTTTTTTGTTTTTTTTTGTTTATACAGAAGTCATGAAATATCAATAGATAAAAATAACCCTTAAAAACAAAACTAGGGCTTGGGCCCTGGGGGCCTTTGAATACCGCTGTGGACAATGGGGGGCCTTGAAGTCAAAAAGGTTAAGAACATCTGCTGTTAGCTGGTATCGTCTACTCATTGGACCTGGGGGCCCATCAAAAATTATCCCATGGGCCCTGTCAGTACGGCCCGGACACAGACTCACAAGAAAAAAAATATATAAATATATATTATTATTATTATTAAGAAATATTTCTCTGTGGACATGGATTTATGGTTAATGCATTCCGCAGATTTACTACCTGAGATGCCGATAAGCTACGAGGAGATGAATATGAGTTTGTAAAGCAATCTTTTCTTTGCAGAACTATTTTTTATTTATTTATTTTTTTTACATATTGCCCAAGCTAGCATGAATCCATCTATATTCTCCCACCTCTCTGGGAGAGCAAGGGAAACCGTGAAAAAAATAAAGAATAAAGAGAAAGAAGTGTATGAGAGAGAGATGACGGTTTGATGTGACACACAGTTGATTGTTGAGGACTGAGCTCTCCCCTGCTGTGTTTGTCAAACTGTCTCAGGTTTAGCCTGCTGCTGTTGCTGAAATAATTAAACCCAGACACACATCAGACCGTGATCTTCCTCAGTATTCAGACAGGTGTGAATAAAAACGAGAGGATAGATGTGAAATGTGCTGAAAGTTATTAAAATAAGGAATGTACAGAAATTGATTCTCTGTGATAATTACGTTTTTAAGGGGGGTAGCAACCATTACTTTTGGGGGGAATGAAGTTTCTACAATCGTCACCCCAATTTTAGTGAATTTTTTTTAAGGATCCCTAACTTGCATATAAAACACCAACACTGTAAAAATGTCTAAATAAATAAAATAAATCACTTGTATTTAAAAAAAATTTTTTTTTTACACTTAACTTAACTGGTACTTACAGTTAACCAACAGATTTGTAATGCTGCATTACATTCTTTTTCCATTAAATTTACGAACAATTTTCAACATTTTTTTTATGCAGTATCATAGTCCAGTGTGCTCAGTATTTAAGACATTTCCCAGGCTTCCCTGTATCCCGGCGGGGGTCCAAATGAATGTGTTTTGAAGTGTGTGGGCATCTGTGTATGGATGTGTTTGAGCATCAAAGGTCTACTCTAGGGGACTAGAACACGCAGGAGCAGATGCTGTGTGTGTTCTTAGCGCTGTTGAGAGAGACGAAACCAAACCCCCAAACAGATGATCCTGCAATAAAATAAATCTACCATCTCATCTCATTAGATTACATTATTTTACAAGACCACAAGAACAGCCTGCTTGTGTGAGTTTGAGTAAAATAGATAGAACAAGAATGAGGAGATTGGCTAGATTCAAGTGTCGCTATATGATTATGTGCAATGTAAACAAAACACCATGTGTCATGTTACGAGATTTGAAGAAGGGTCATTATTCACTCGAAAAAATGATATGATCAATAAGTTCTGACAATATATGTTTTTACATTGCTTTAACTCGTCAAAATTGACAATTGACACTACAATTGACATTACTAAGACACCACAACCTGTCATAAACATGACATTAATTATCAAACTTAAGAAACTACTTAGCTTTATGGGTTAGCACACATTAAACTGTCATGTGGTTGGTTTTGACATTAGCTGTCATGTGGGCATTATAACATTTTAATGACAAATTCAATGTGTACCACTGTAGTTGAGGTCAAGAAAAATATTCATGACAGTTATAATGCCTCATGACAGCCAATGTCAATGTCAAGTTCTCATGACAAAGACACTGACAGGTTATGATGTATTGGTTTATGTCAAGTTGTCATAACAAAGACATCTCAAACAATGTCATATTTGCATTAAAAATGTCATAATTGAGCGAATGACACTTAATGACAGTTGTCATAAACTTGCATAAACCCTCCTTCATATTCATGACATGTGTTGTGTCATGATTATGAAAGTGTCATGCAGTCTTATGCACACCCCTTCAAGTAAAGTGTTACCCCATGTTTTTACTCAACATTTGTGCAGTTTTGGGAGGATTTATAATACAATTTAAATTTCTATAAATAAATAAATAAATCTTTATTTAAATAGGCTTTTTACAAAAAAACAGCATTTTATGTAAAATTCACTTTATAAAAGACTTTCATTCATGGGGATAACAATGATAATTTTGGGGCGGCAGTGGCTCAGTGGTTCATGTAGGTTGTCTACAAACTGGAAGGTTGGTGGTTCAATCCCCGGTTCCACCTGGCCAAGTGTCGAGGTGTCCATGAGCAAGACACCTAACCCCAGCTGCTCCCGACGAGCTGGATGGTGCCTTGCACGGCTGACACCGCCGTCGGTGTATGAATGAGTGTATGAATGGGTGAATGTGAGGCAATATGTAAAGCGCTTTGGTGGCCATGTGAAAGCGCTATATAAATGCAGTCCATTTACCATTTACCCATTTTTTGGAAAATGCAGTTTTAAAAGAAATAAAAAAATCACTTTAACCACTAGATGGCTAAAGAGCTCCACTAAATGCGATTTGCTATTTGACTAACTGAAAGATATCTTTACACAAGTTGGATTCAGTTGGATTCATATAAATATTATAAAATCACAATTATAACAACAACAAAAAAATACTTTTTGTCAAAGTTTAGCATGTTTTGTACTGAAAAAAATGTTTTCAATAATGTTACATTATGATTAGAACAAAACCTGAACAAGATGTTACAAAGAGAAATGTTGGAGTCTTTAGATTTGATCATTTATTTCAATCACCTGTTTTTAATATAATTCTACAATTTTAATCAATATTTCGGTTATTAACTGTAACAGAACAAAAATTAACAGAAATGTACAGTTATATTACATATTGAGTAAAAATGACATGAACATCAAAATGCAATGACCTGAACAGCAATAACAAATGAGTTTTTATAGCCTTACAAATGTATTCCTGTGTGTGTGAGTGCACATTTTCAATGCCTCAGTGTCACCAATTTATCTTTGTGGGGGTTCTGCATTTTGGATGATTTTATTTTACAAATGACAAGAGAACAGATTTTATAGTCTCAAACATTCCTCTATATGTGTGCGCGTGTGGTGAGCATGATAATTTTGCATTGTGGTGGTTTTTTGCATTGTTAGAACTGTGCCACTTTATTTCTGTCTATGTGTTCTGCGCTGTTTCTGATTTTGACGATGAATTTTGTATATTTACTATGCGGGGTCTCCAGGGACCCCGAAGACAAATAGTGTCACTATTTCTTCACGCTAACATAATATCACTCCAATTTTTTTTTTTTTTTTTTTTTTGTAGATCTAGAAAGTGTTGAGAGTCGTAGAAAGTTTCATACCATTTGGACAAAGAGAACATTTTTTTTTTATTTGAGCAAAAGTCATTTGCGGATTAAAAAGACCCAGAAGATAACCAGAGGGTTAATATAATAGGACAATGTCCAGTTGCGGAAGTGGTGATACAGGGGGTTAAAACACCTTGTTTGATTGATACACACTCAAAAAAGTGAACTAGGAAGGTTGTGCACTTTACATAATATATTTATATTTAGCTTACTTATAATAATTGTGTTTTTTTACTGTTAGGGGGGTAACAGTATCAGACCCAGGACCAGAGATGATGAAAGAAGACCAGGAGTCGTGAAGTTCAATCAAAGAGTAAAATTTACTGAAGAATAGTTTGCAGCTTAATTGGCAGAGTCAGCGTCAAAGTCTCACGAGGAGGTCGCAAGCTAACTCTACCTTACATGAAAATCGTACACCAGTTATACTGTTTTCAAGGGCATACATTACATAAACATTCACTTCTGATTGGCTCAGAAGACATAAAGTCTAAACAATGATACATAGATAGACGGGTACGTCGACATCGATCAAGATAGCTGTCATCCAAGTCACGAAAGCTCCAGTAATGACCTCGGAGGGGCCATCGAAAAGCGTCATGAGACCAGCCACCCTGTGTCTTGAGACCTGCAACATACTGATAAAACCTTCCATCCTCAGAGAGAAGAAATAACAATTACTTTACTTCTTGAGAGATATATGTATGAAAGAAGTACAATTTTGGAAACAAATCATAGAACCATATAGAAATTTCCCCCTTTCCGTTAATGGGGTCAGAAGAGAAACCTAATCATATGATGAAGTTCTCTTTAGGCTCAACACACAGTTCTGGCTGAGGGCCACAGAAGATTAGTCACAGACATCATAAGACCTTCATGAAAGATATGCATTCAACCAACATTCATGAAAGAGATGCATGAATAAAAACATTATGTGAAATCACTTTATGGCATATAGGAATGATTATATAATTTGATTAGTACTTATTATAGTAATAATGTAATCATAAAAAGGATATACATATAGTTAAATTGAAGAGGCAAGGGATTCCGACCCCAACCCTTCAGTCCCCCGTTTTAGACCGATGTGTGGTCCAATACCGCCACGTCTGGTCTATCAAGTGAGACCACTACGGAGAGGGGGAGTGGTGACGCATGCTTCCCTGACGGGTCACACTTGTCTCTTCACCTCGTCACGGACATGCTGGATACTAAAAAGTCCAGTCCCCGTTAAGAGGCTCTCCCACCTTCCACTCACATCAGGGCTTCAATGTTGTTTTGATCCAATTTGTCCCTCAGGTGGGTCGTGAGCATCAGCAGTCTCTTTTCCTCCTCAGCAGGATTCAGATTTCTGCATGCAGTCCTGCACAGATAGGAGAAACAAAAACGAACACACAACCAAATACACAAACAGAGGAACATCACCCCCACTATTAGCCATATTCATCCGTTTGGAGCAGGCAGTGTGGTTTTCATGGGCTATGCTGTCTGGAATCCAACTCATGGCGCTAAAATGCGGTTCATAAACATAAACACCTCCATCTCTCACCCAACGACCTTTTTGCATAATGAGGGTATTACCGGGATAATTTGGGGAGTGACCAAGCCAATAGGTCACTGACTCATTTCCGTCCAACCGATAGCATCTATCGTTTACCTTCTGATACATAGTCGAAATCAAATTTAGACCCTCAGTTGAATTTAGGCATGGGTATTGTACCCAGGATGGACGGTTGTCAGTTTCTTCACAATCCCAATTAGTCGCAAAAGCATGGAATCGACCGGTCCAAATGGAAATCTGTATCCACAGTAGAAATGACAAAGCGATTAGGATTAAACATACAAAAGAGAGCGGGAGTACTAATCTAACAAAAGCCCGTCTCATTTTCCGTCGCTTCTCATTACGCACTTCTTCTTGCAGAATTAGCAGCTTCAATAAGTCGTCTGGCTCAGCCATCTGTAAATGATAAAACAGTAATGCCAGAATTTAGAAAAATCACATACGACAGATATTGAAGAGGTACGATTTATCATGTTATTATGTGGTGGTATTCTGGTTGCAACACCTCTCAAGTGGTTTCACCTGTGACCAATGTCTCCATACTGTACCCAACACACCTCTGTCGAGTAACACAGATGTATTAGTAGTCAACAGAACTTGGTAAGGTCCATCAAATTTCGGACCCAGAGGAGAGATTATCTCCCTTTGCAACATTACACTGTCACCTATCTCAGGCAACGCAGGCATGTCTTTTTGCTCAGTGTTATCTTTCTCTGCTTGTCGGATACTGACACTAACCCTGGTGTCTTTTAAACATTTATCCAAAGCCTTCAGATAATTTTGCAGAGCATCTTTCAAAGGCCCTGACGGTCCCTCATGTTGCAGAGGAGCGTCCCAGGGCAGTCGCATGTAGCGACCTGTCATTATCTCAAAGGGACTGATCTGAGTAGTTTTGTTCGGGCTGGCTCTCATACTTAAAAGAATGGTTGGGATAGCAGAGTGCCATCCCTTCCCCCACTCCAACAATCTCTTTCTCAATGAAGTTTTAATCGTCCGATTAGAACGCTCGACAGAACCACTAGACTGAGGACGAAACGGTATGTGGAAGTGTTGTTTCACTCCCATCAATTTCATCACATTCTTCATTACCTTCCCCGTGAAGTGTGTGCCCTGATCTGAGTCAATATGCAATGGTAACCCCCATCTGGGGAAAACTTCATTCAACAGAATTTTTGCAGTTGCGTCTGCTGTGCAGTTTTTTGGAGGAAACGCCTCCACCCATCTGGAAAACAAATCAACAATCATCAGAATGTATGAAAAGCCTCCACTAGGGGGCAGGGGACCTATGAAATCAATTTGAAGGTGGGTCCATGGCCCCTGAGGTCGAGGGGCATGTCCTAAAGGAATCTTTAGCTTTGCTGGGGAATTCACTTTAAGACATACTAAGCATCTTTTACAAAAGTCATTGCAAGAAGCTCTCAGCTTTGGCCACCACCAGGTTTTTGACATCATTGCATGTAAATTCTCAGGACCAGCATGTGCCAAACCATGATACAGAGACATTAGTTCAGTTCGAGCAGAAACAGGACAAACAAAACGGTCATTGAATTTCCATAACCCTTCTGTATTTTTCTTTGCACCTAATTTTGTCCATTGCTCTATCTCTTCAGGGTCATCCTCTGAATAAAGTTCAAAAATGTCTCTAGAGGGTTCACTCTCCTGGGGAGCAAAAGCCAGCACACTCACGCATGTCTCTGTCAATTTTGCAGCCTCTTTGGCAGCAGTATCAGCCGCCTGATTCCCTTTGGCCTCTGGAGAACTGTCAGTGGAGTGTCCCGTGATTTTGATAACAGCTCCTGCTGCGGGGAGATCACATGCAGCCATCAATTCTTTTACCTGGTGCTGATGAGAGATGGGGAGACCAGCCGTGGTTAGAAATCCCCTGCGTGTCCATACCGGGCCGAAGTCATGAACCGTCCCGAAGGCATAACGACTGTCAGTGTAGATATTGACGCGTCTCCCTTTACTGTGCTGTAATGCTCGGGTTAAAGCAACCAGCTCTGCCACTTGAGCCCCTCCCCCTGAAAGAGAACCACAGTCAACAGTTTCACCATGTTCATTTACGACAGCCCAGCCTGTGAATCGTTTCCCCTGTTCATGAAAGCTGGAACCATCCACAAACAAACTCATGGCATCGGAAAGGGGCTCAGACTGGAGTGGGCTTTGGCTGTCTGTGTCAATCAGCCGTGCGCAGTTATGGACAGTTCCTTCGTCTGGAAGCAAGGAGGCAGGGTTTATAGCAGTCTCAATGTCAATTTGTATCTCCACATTTTTACTCAAAAGAGTGGCTTCCCATTTAGCCCTTCTTTGGTTAGAAATAGATCCTAAACGAGTGTTTGTTAGCAGTTTCAAAATCTGGTGTCTGGTGTGCAGAATCACCTTTTGATGTGTCACAATGTTCTCTGTGGTTTTCACTGCCCACTCGGCACAATCACATATCAGCAGACATGGATGTTGTCCTGCCATGGAAACAGGAATAGGAGTAGAATAGTAGCCTACCATTCCATACGAACTTCTTCCTGGAACCTTTTGACCCAGGACAGCAGAGTAGGATCTGTTTCCCACCCAGGTCCACAGATGGAACGGTCTGGTTGCATCAGCATGTCGCAGTGCTGGGGAGGAAGCAAGAGTTTCTTTGATACTCACAAAAGCCTCCTCCATCTCCTCGGTCCACTCGATCAGATCTGCTCCAGGTTTTCCTCCTTTCAGTGCCTCTGTGAGTGGTTTAGAAAGTTCAGAGTATTCACAGACATACTGGCGGCAGTAATTCAAAAGACCCATTACTTGCCTTAGACCAGTGACAGTATGTGGCTTTGGAAGTTCAATGATAGCTTTAACTCGTTCAGGGGTGATGCGTCTGCCATGCACCCCAACAATCTGTCCAAGATAAGTCACTTCAGGCAAAGCTAGCTGTGCTTTCTTCAAATTCGCTTTGAATCCCCCGTTTTGGAGGGCATTCAAAATAGTTGGACTAGCAATCAGTATGTCATCCACATATTGCAGGACAACCGATCCGTCATTTTCAATTTGTTTTCTTACCGGATCGATGAAGGATGCTAGTACCTGATGAAACAAGGTGGGGCTGTTGCAGAAGCCTTGTGGAAGCCGAGTCCAGGTCCATTGGCGACCCCTGCTGGTAAAAGCAAATTTCCCTTGGTCCTCCTTGGCTAAGGGACAAGTCCAAAAACCGTTAGAAATATCAAGAGCAGTAAAATAACGATGTACAGCTCCTATTTCATGAAAGATAGTTGCGGGGTTGGCCACCAGAGGGTGTACTTTCTCAGAAATAGAATTCAAAGAAGTATAGTCAATCAAACGCCAAGATCCGTCCGCTTTTCTGACAGGCCACATTGGAGAATTAGTGGGAGAGGAACATGGAATAATTATTCCCCGCTCACTTAACTCATCCACCACAATGTCCGCTCCTTCTCTAGCTTCATTTTTCAAAGGATATTGTCGTTTGGCTACATGCATAGGACCTGGGATGCTCAGTGGCTGGATCTGTGCAAGACCACAATCATATTTGTCTTTGGCCCATACCTTTGGGAATTTTGAAATTATGAACTTCCACTCAGGACGAGTTTCAGTTAAACCAACAGGTTCAGCCACTGCACATCTCTCATGGTGGGGGCCAGAGTGAGATAAGCGACTTGTTTCATTGCAGCCAAGCACGAGCTTATCCTTTGAAAGCAAAACATCAGCTTCGAGTTCTTTTAGAATGTCAACACCGATAATAGTCCCCACAGTATTCTTCCCCACCCAAAACTCAGTCCAAAACACTTTGTCAGAATCAGAAAGGGTTAGAGGAACAGAAACAGATTTGTGAAACACCTTTTTGCCATTTAGGCCTTCTATATACAAAGTTTCAGAAGTGATCTCAAGATCGAGATCAGTAATCGATACTGTAGCACCCGTGTCAATTAAAGCAATGCATTGCCGGCCTCCTAACAACGCGTTTATGAATGGACGGGTGTCAGCATAATTACTATTACCGGAGGCCGCTGACCCCTAGTCCCCACCTATCAGCTGTTTCAGCTTTGCAAGATCAGCTTGAGGCAGAGTGACAGATGGGGAAGCTTCTTGTTTATCATTCGAAGCATTATTTTTGTTACCTCCCTTTTTCCCGTTTCCTTTATTCTTGGGTCTACGGCAATGTTTCGCAATGTGACCTTCCCTTCCACAATTTCTACATTTAGCAACTGACTTGGGACAGGTTCGGGAAGTGTGGCCTAACTCATCACAGTTATAGCATGTCACATCATTGCGGGGAAGGGCCTCCCCTTCAACTGAAACAGCAGCCGCTTTCACAGTGCTCACAGTATCAGCATCACATGCCTGCATACGGCTCCAGCTCACAGAGCACCAACGGAGCAAATCTGCCCATATTTGGATATCAACAGCACTTTTCATCAACATATCTTTGTATTGCTTATTCAGACCGCCTGTGGCTGATTCGATTACTATAGCAGAATCAAAATCTTCATCATTATTATTAGCAGCACAGTAGGTCTCATATGCAATACGGAACCGGTCCACATATTCTATCGGGCTTTCACCGGTTCTCTGTTTGATCTGGGTCACACTACTCCACGGAAAAGAACCCCGACCCAGCAATTCCTTCACAGCTGTTTTATAATCAGAATAAGCCACACAAAACTCACCCCAATTTGCAGGGACCCGCGGGAAAAAGGTCACACCCTGGACAGCCCTTAATTTGGAGGAAGGAACTAACCCTTCGACTAGCGACTGGATATCAGCAATGCCTAGATTTTGTTGCCTAGCAACAGCCTCTAGCTTGTCCCATAGACTTTTGTTTGGGTTATACAACTTAAAAGGTTCCAACCCTGCAAGCAAACTGTTTTTCTCAGTGGGTGTGAGTCTGACCCATTGACCATCCTCACATCCGGCACCCATTTCAATATTCAACCCGGCCCAGTTCGTGTGTCGAATCGGGGCGGCGGATGCAGTAACATTAGGTTTAAATGCCTCCATGGGAGTCAGATTAAGATTTTTGACCCCAGAGTTATATTCAGTTTGTTTTGCTTGCACAGAAGGAATCTCTGAACTGTAGGGAGGGGGAGTTGCAACAGCCACATTCAACAGCTCGCGTACCTCAGCGTAGGGCCCGCTATTTTGGTTATCAGTCTGTCTGGCAGAGCCTGAAGCGGCAGCCGCCTGAACAGAGTGAGAAGGGAAAGAGGGGGCGGAGGGAGTAGGAACTTCCTCCTTTTTTACAGCCTTTTCTGCCATTTCACACAATGCCTCAAGCCCTTTGCTCAAACTACACAGATCACTGCCTATTTCATTCCCAAGGAGTTTAGCCATCCTGTCACGTTGGGCAATTAAACTCTTCCAACCATTAATCATGTTCGGGATTGCCTTTTCAGGGGTTAAGGGAATTCCACCCATTTTACAAATCCATGAATAGGCAAACACGGACAAAAACTTCACTCTGTCAGCCTCTTTCTTTTTTTGCAGCCAGTCAATCTGTTCTGTGACTCCCCAATTAGCATCAAAGCCCTGGCTGACCATTTTCTTAATCAGTTCTGCGTATTTTTTTTATTTGAGCGCATCAGAGAAGAGCCGTTTACAGCATGCACTCTCTTCAGCCTCATCACTTTGGTCAGAACAAATTGAGATAACCTTTTTATCTGTCATTGTTGGTCACAGGTGAAACTCACCACAGAGAATGTTCTTAGCAGCAAAAATGTTTTAGCAGCGAATTGAAAAATACGTTTTAAATGACAAGTCTGGACTTCTACACAAAGAAACCACAAAGTATTTTTCACTCACGACTCCCGATCATATATTCTGATCCATGCCAATTTGGGTCATAATTTATTTAAGGGGATCGTTCTTGATGCATCCCTGGCAAACAACCCTGTCTCTGTTACTATATATATTTTTTTTTTTTTTCTAACTAATTTCTCAGTCCCTAACTGCCTAATCCACTAAATTCGGGGATCCCCTTTCTGAGATGGAAGAGATATAGTAGGATCACGGCGCCCTGGACCTTCAATCCAGGGACGTACTCTGCTGGGGTGTTGCTATATCAACAATGCCCAGTGGGGCCCCCACAGAGCACGCTTCGCTTGCGCTGTCTGCTCTTGTTAAATTTTAAAACAATGCTATCAGCGACTTCCTTTTATACTTTAACCTTTAGTATAATTAATCTTCACTCTCCTCATCGGAGTGAAGCTCTTCCGTTCCCCTTCAAATCTCTTCCATTCAGACAGACCTATAGCCTATAATATAATAAATCTTCCTACCTTGTTTGTTGGTTTGCCAGGGGTGTCACCTCAGAATGATTGCCCGCATCCTCCACCAAACTGTTAGGGGGGTAACAGTATCAGACCCAGGACCAGAGATGATGAAAGAAGACCAGGAGTCGAGAAGTTCAATCAAAGAGTAAAATTTACTGAAGAATAGTTTGCAGCTTAATTGGCAGAGTCAGCGTCAAAGTCTCACGAGGAGGTCGCAAGCTAACTCTACCTTACATGAAAATCGTACACCAGTTATACTGTTTTCAAGGGCATACATTACATAAACATTCACTTCTGATTGGCTCAGAAGACATAAAGTCTAAACAATGATACATAGATAGACGGGTACGTCGACATCGATCAAGATAGCTGTCATCCAAGTCACGAAAGCTCCAGTAATGACCTCGGAGGGGCCATCGAAAAGCGTCATGAGACCAGCCACCCTGTGTCTTGAGACCTGCAACATACTGATAAAACCTTCCATCCTCAGAGAGAAGAAATAACAATTACTTTACTTCTTGAGAGATATATGTATGAAAGAAGTACAATTTTGGAAACAAATCATAGAACCATATAGAAATTTCCCCCTTTCCGTTAATGGGGTCAGAAGAGAAACCTAATCATATGATGAAGTTCTCTTTAGGCTCAACACACAGTTCTGGCTCAGGGCCACAGAAGATTAGTCACAGACATCATAAGACCTTCATGAAAGATATGCATTCAACCAACATTCATGAAAGAGATGCATGAATAAAAACCCATATGTGAAATCACTTTATGGCATATAGGAATGATTATATAATTTGATTAGTACTTATTATAGTAATAATGTAATCATAAAAAGGATATACATATAGTTAAATTGAAGAGGCAAGGGATTCCGACCCCAACCCTTCATTACTTTAAATGTTTTTTTTTCTATTAAGGTATATGTAATTATGTCTCAACTTAACAGTACAAAATCCTTACGTGTTTTCTAAACACAAACCATTTATGTTAAGTAAAAAAAAATTACATCCAGAGGGTGGCAGTATAGTGCGAGCCGAATGCTATTTTGCCCGAACTTAATTTGATTGTGTTCAATCTGCTTAAATATATGTACAATTTAAGTTTACTTAATCCGCTTGTGTTGGATTACATGATTGATTTGTGTTGCATTAACTGAAACTGGGCTGTGCTTGTTAGTTCCCAGCATGCTTTGCATATGGTTGAATTAAGAGAGAATAAATGTTCAAATTAAGTGTTATTTTATCTCTTTTTGAGAAATTTAGGAAAGGCGAAGACTTGATATTGTGTAATTGTGTTTAATGTAAAATTACATTGGAATTATTAGAGCCATTTAAATTACAGTAGGTTACCATTGTGGAGAGGAGTGGAGCATTTTGTTTGGTTGTCGACTGATTCAATTCATTCTAATGCTTTGGTTGAAGGAGCATGTAAAACTTAGCATTTAAGATGCTATTATGTGCTACTGCTAGCAAATAGCTAGCTATAGTCTATCAATTTAATTATATGTCACTAAAATAAATGAAATATTAATGGATTAATATATATAAAAAACTACCTGAATCATGTCAGGAAGCCTTTAAAAATTCATGTTGAGACTACTTTAATTGGGTCGGTTAAAATTACTTAATTTTATGATGTTGAAGTTACATGAACAAATTATGTTTGTTTAACGTAATCCAGTTATGTGGAACCTGTTGACAAAATAAAATTAATTAAAGCCAACATATTTTTTTTTTTGAGTGCAGGTTCACAAGTGACCACATTGACCGAAAGGTATTTTAGGAAATATTTTGGAGGACCAAAAATGTACCCACCCATCCATAAGTTTAATTTGGCAGCGAGCTGCTAATGGATTAGTTATTCCGTACATTGGATACATTGAGGTGGATTGAATACACAGTATGTGGGAAAGTCATACCAAAAAGGGGAGTGTTGGTTGTTAAAGACTCAAATAGATCATCGTACCCAGGACTCATTGGCATGGATTTGATTAAGGAGTGCAGAGATTTCCTGATGACACAGACTGGGGATAGTTGCGTAGGATCAGAAAGTGCAGTGCAGGTTAAGGTGTGGCATCAGATGTTTTCAGTGTGTGAAGATCTGTTAATGTTTGCTGATGAGTCAGGACAGATCTATTCAATTTACTAGCCGCAGGAAGACGACAGACAACACCAGCACAGTCAGAGGTGCTGATAGAGGCATGTGCACATTAACGACCTGATAAGGACGATTATATGGGTTTGGTAGAACCTTGTCAAGATGTATGGCCAGGCCAGTTGTTGTTGGTAGCCAGATCACTGAGCACAGTTTCAAAGGGGAGAGTTATGGTCAAAATTCTAAATCTTTTCCAGCACTGTCGAATAGGGCAGATTTTTGATGTTGAGCTGTGTCCAAGTCGGCAAAGAGATGTAGAGTTACGACCATTTTTGTTGTACACTGATGCCAGTCAGACAGGCTTGGGGGCAGTGCTGGCACAAGTACAAGAAGGAAGGGAGAGAGTGATCTCCTATGCAAGCAGAAGCCTCCATCCAACAGAAAGAAATGATAAAAACTACAGCTCATTCAAACTAGAACTGTTGGTGTTAAAATGGGCCATAGTAAAAAAGTTTAGGGAATATCTTGCCGTGTCTTCCTTTACTGACTTCACAGATAATAATCCATTGGCTCATTTGAATACGATAAATCTGGGTGCTGTGGAGAAACGATGGGTGGCCCCCGCTTGCAGGATTTCAGTTTGAGGTGCGTTATAGACTGCGACGGACAAATGGAAATGCTGATGCCCTCTCCAGGTGGCCTGTGAATGAGACTTCTGTCAGGACTACAGAGGATGGGATAGCCTCATGTGGTGAGGGTGGATATTTAGCAACTGAATTGGTCCGGGCCTGTGTCCGTGCCTTTGTTCCAGTGATTGAAGACTTGGAGGAGGGTCAGAAGATTGAGGCAGGGGCACAAATAAATCAAGAAGACAAAGTTGGCCCCAGCCTACTGGCCGATTGGGTGAGGGTGCAGTGGAATGATCCAGTGGTGTCACGACTGTGGGTCTATATGAACAGAGGGAGAGGACCTGTTCCAAAAGAGTGAGCAGCTGATGACTGGTCTACTCAAGTGCTATTGTGACATTGGGAATGCTGGTTCTGTGTAGATCAGGCACTACTGTGCAGGGAGGTATGTGATCCAAAGACATTTGACAAATGGAAACAAGTAGTTGTACCTCAGTGTCTTCAGAATCAAGTCCTGGAATGGGTGCTGAGACCCTGGGCTTGGCCCGTCGACGTTTCTTCTGGCCAGGGCTGGCACAAGGAGTGGAGTTATGCAGTGAAGAAGTGTTTACAAGGTTACATTGGTCAAAAAAATAACTTTTTGTGCATTTTGAAAGGGCAAGTAAAAATCTGAACTGGTCTAACTGGACCAATATAAATAAATTAGCCCTGATATATTGAAGGGCACAGGTAAATGTGCCATTTATTAAGTGTTAATGTGAAGATTGTTTTAAATTCACTTTAATTTTTTTTTATTTTTTTTAAACCTAATAAATGTTAAAATTGTAAGCTTTCAATTATAATGTAATGCTGAATGCCTATAATTAATGGCTAAAATTTAGAAAAAAAAATATTTCACAGCCAATTTCAATTTAGTTCTTAATGGAGTTGATGGGAAATGCTCTGCCTGTCTGCCTGGGATTAACACTATTAGGTGCAAGTATTTTATGAAAAGATGGAACTAAGAAAAACATGTATAACCATAAATAGCCAACCAACTAACTTAACTAACTAACTTAAAATCATTTAACTAAATAACTAACTTAAAATCATTTAAATCATTTAAAACACACAAGCTTCTGTTTTCTTTTCATCACTTCCAGCATTGCAGAACGACATATAAGCAGTTACTTTAGAAAAATAGCATTTTAAAAGCTAGATTGGAAAATCAGGATGAAAAACAAAGGTAAATAAAAACTCTGTAGTAAATAAAAGCATCATAAATGTGTGAATTTTAATAACACAAAGTTCAGTGCAGTTTTGGAAAACTGTATAGCTTTCTGTAAAACTGTTTCTGTACTGCCATCTAGTGTCAGACTGCCATAAAGACCCTCATTTGTCCAGGAAAATTACATATTTGATCTATTTATTGTACTATATCTCTGTGTGTATACACACCCTGATGACTTTATGGAGATTAAATGCTTCTCAGATTTTTATCCTGAGAAAGAACATCAGTAATCTCAAATGTGACAAATATTTTTCATTGAATTCCTAATGAGCAAAAGTGTAGCTCAGCAGTGAGGAGAGCTAACTATGCACTGATGACTCAAAGGAGAGATAGTAAAAGTCTGTTACATCACCCCTGCTGGAGGCCTGCCACTGTGTGTTTACTTCACAAACATGAGCAACGCGCACATGAGGGACAAAAACAGCTGATGGGCCAATACATTTTAGAAAGATTCAATCATTTAGTTTAGAAAGATTAATTAATTTAGTGAATCTTAATAAATCTGTGAATTATCTGACATTCAGCTAAGTAACATTTGATTTTTTAAAGCATTTATAAATATTTAATTTATTTAAGATGAATATAAACAAATAAAGTGGCTTTCTGTGTGTAGTTTGCATGTTCTCCCTTTGTCTACTTGGGTTTCCACTGGGTTCTCCGGTTTCCCCCACAATCCGAAAACATGCAGACACTAGAGTAGACACTATTGTCCGTGTGTGTGTGTGTGTGTGTGTGTAAGTAGATCATAAAGTAATAAGTGACGTAACAATTTAGTCTTCCTGGTAGAACGCTAAAGCTTCCATTTCAAAGCTGGTTATGTGTAGAGAGAATTAGTCAGTGATCCACACCCAATTTTTGTAAAACACTAAAACAAGGCTGTCATAAAAACTAAATTAATCTAAATAAAGACATGCTCAAAGCTGCAGTCCGCAGTTTCTCCTCTTTGTCGCCATCTCTGTTCGAAATGTGCAATCTCAATCATTCGCGGAGTTATCAACTTTTACATGAGCTGTACCTCGACACTGCACAGCGCGGATGAATCCAATGTTTTGAGGAGAGTGTGCAGCTGTCAATCACCGCGCCGGTGTGGATACTGGCATTCAAAATCACAGATTCTACTTTTTGGAAGTATGACCAACATAAGAATTTTCACCGGAAAATGTAATCTGAACAAGCATCCACTTTTGTTCTTCTGACCAACTAACTGAAAAAAAAGCATTGCATTAAATCACACTGATTAAATCTAACGATCGTTTATCATATCACGTCAAACCATGCAAATTATACTTTGTTCTCAAATTGTTAATGTTAACAACATCAGCATTGCATGACTACATTTAAAGCCCTTCCGGTATTTATTTGCAGTCGCTTTTTCCAAACTCTCAGTCCAAAGTCTTTTGCTTTTTACAGCGGGTGAGTCTCCAGTTGTCACTGGTGATTGTCGTTTGAACCTTTCTGGATCCGCCATCAAATTAAAGCTGCAGTCCGCAGTTTTTCCTCTTTGTCGCCATCTCTGTTCGAAATCTGCAATTGCAGTTATTCGTGGAATTATCAACTTTACGTGAGTTGTACTTCGACACCCTCGACACGGCACAGCGCGGATGAACAATGTTTGAGGAGACTGTAAGGCTGTCAGTCACCGCGCCGGTGTGGATGCTGTCATTCACAATCACAGATTATTCTTTTTGGAAATATGACCAACATAAGAATTTTCAACGGAAAATGTAAGAAACATCCACTTTTGTTCTGGTTCTGACATTGCAGTAAATCGCGCTGAATCGCTTATCATAATCACGCAAAACCGTGCAAATTATTCTTTGGTCTCAAATTGTTAATGTTAACAACGTCAGTATTGCGTGATGTAATGTCCTTCCGGTATGTATCCTTGTTTTCGCATGGGTCCGGTTGCAGTCTCTTTTTTCTGTAGCCACTCCGAAGTCCGAACGAAGTCTCTTGCATTTTACAGCGGGTGAATCGGTTGTCACTGGTGATTGTGGTTTGAACCTTTCTGGATCCGCCATCAAATTGATATGTTTAACTATATCAAGTGCTGTGAGAAAAGGCTGTAAATCTCCACCTCCAACATCCTCACACGCAATATAGCCTACTAGCCGAGACTCCTTCTTTATGTGTACAGATGTGACGTAATGACGCAAAGACATGCTCGAATCTCCCGCGGAAATCCAGTACCACTAGAATTAAAAACATTATTACAAGCTTACCCCTTTGAATTGAGCTAAGGCAAGCAGATCGTTTAAAACACTGGCTGGTTATGTACTTGCTCAAAAATTTATTTTAGATAATTTTTAACCCAACAAAGTTACGGGCTGGAGCTTTAAATACACTACTAGATATTACTTTACTCAGCTTTTTTTAGATGCCTTATTTTTTATATACAGGCTATATATCATTGTGGAGGAAATGTCTGAGAAATTAATAATAGCCTACATAAATAATTTACTGGATTAAATAGACTGTAATTTCATAATTTAATTTAATTTCAACAGCACTTTCACTTGACAAATTATATTTAGTTTCCTATATAATTTGGAAAAATTATTTCCAAATTATATAGAACATTTAATTCATATTGTTGCTATTATATTTACAGTTGTAATATGTAAAACTGCTTTAAATATGTTTTCATGCTATATTTTTGAAAGAACAGTTTTAAGAGATTGTGGTTGGAACACTGCCAGTAAACATGATTTTTCATTAAGCATGTGATTTCCATCTAAAATGTAACCAGTAAATGTACTAACTGCTTGCTGAGTCACGTAGTAATATGGTTTGTCTTTACGTTTCATTATTTTTTTCCAGTAAGGGGTCACAATCAGATGACTGTAGCTAACAACCATACTGAAACAAAACAGACCAAAACAAATATTTTAGCGAATGATCAACAAGGTGAAAAAGTGCCAAATGTATGAGTCAACCAGTGAACTTACCCACACCCAATTCATATGAACCACAGCAAGCATGTCACCAAAGCAATGGCTTTTGTTGTAGTGTTGAAATATGTCAAGGCTACATCATCTCAAACTCATTGAGAGATTAACAGAAGTATTCAAAACAACACAGCTGTGATCTGTGAACACAACATGATGCAAACAGGGGTGAGCGATTTATGTCATACTATCTTGATTGTTATTTTGACGATCTGATCACAGAGAGTGCAAGCATACACTATGTGATGTGGTCTAGTTTAGACTAGTGCGCTTGTCCATTTACAGTGCAGCTTTCACTGTGTAATTTAGGGGAATTTCACAGTTGCAACATGGCTTATTTCTCCAATCAGGAATGAGCTAGAGAGATGATATTCATATTACACACGCTCATTCTCTTCCTTCCTGAAAGAAAGTAGCCACATGTGACCATTCCTTCTGCAAAAAAAAAAAAAAAAAGTTTTAAAAAGTTTTAAAAAGTCAAACATTTTTATGATCAGATTTGTTTTCATTCTGTCTAAACTGTTTGCGTGAATCATTGTAAAGTCATATCACTTTAATCAGTGTTAGCTTTTAAAAGGCATGTGTCAAAGCTATTGTGTCAAGCTAACATAGCAAGTTTTATCATGGCTGTCAGTTGTTATCACAACATTAATGTAAAACCTTGTCATAACATTCCAGAATTATAATTTTATGTATTAATAAAGAACCCCTGTTAATAGTCAGGTATCTCCCCTTTTTATTTAAGCAAAAATCAGACTAGGCAAATCAGACTCTGTTCTGATGTTAGCAGCAAACATAGTGATGCAGAAAAGCAGGACACTGAGGCCTGAGGCAAAAACTTTTCCATTTGCCACATAACCTGGCAAAAATATACATGAATATATACGAATATATTCCAACTTTCACTTAAACACACACAGTAAGCTTTCACAGAAGTATTATTAAATTTCAGATTTTTTTTTATTATAATTTACAAAAACCTGGTTGTTACTTGAAAATGTTTTCCCCCTTTTACTAATCTTTGTCTTTATACAGCTTAGTGGAGACCCTGTCTTTGCACAAGTAAAATAAATTAATTTGAAAATGATGTTAAAAAATGATTTTCTATTTAATGTCCCTGTGTACTGTTGCAACCGCCCCATGTTATGGGGTCAGTTGCAACATTTGACTTTGTCTATTCAAGTATAAATTGTACATATATTATCATATGTAGGCCTACACATGTTGCAGCAGTGTGGGTGGGTAACTGACAGATGTGGGTGTATTGTATTAACATTTTGAAACTCAAGGAAAGGCAAAAGTGTTGCAACCGTCCCCGATTCTTCTATTAAAATGCTTTTAGAATGGCCCAAATTATATAGATAATGGGGCAAAATACCTCTCACTCTCTTTTATATTTATATAATTTAATATATAGTTAATCAACATCACACGAAGAGTGCCATTTTTTCACCAAATATCAGCATGAATACATGTGATATTAGGCTAAATTTAGTTCAATAAACAAGAAGTTAATATTAAGTGAGTGACTTACATTTTAGACACAACATTGACTGTTTTTGGTCTATTTTGCAGAAGAAAAAATTTCCCAACAAAGCCGCAGGACAGTTTTGCATCTCTGAGCATCACACGATGATGTTTCGTTATTGAATGAAAGAATCATTTGAATGAATGACTCAATAATGACTCAATAATGACAATAATTAATTTAGCCAAATGCTTCATTCCTGAATGAATCAGCTGTTTAAAGTCCCCTTGTAGTCAATAATTGTATCCCTTTAAACTCATCTTTGATCACCAAGATTACAAATTTAAATGTTTTTTTTTTCCTTCTGCATGCCTTAAAATAGCTTGCATTTAACTCTACACCCTTGCCTCATTTGTGGTTCTATAGATATGCAAATTAGCCCCTCCTCCACTCACTCACACCAGCTCAGAGATCCACTCATTGACGTGATTGGTTACAAGGTAGTTTGTGATGTCAGAAACACCAGCGATTTCAAACCATGTTTTTGAGACTGTCCTTAGTTCACTGCAGTTTAAAGGAGAAAATACTCAGCAATGGTGTTGACTTATGAATTTGCATATGGTTTGTCCTAAAGGGCCCCTATTATGGATTTTTGAAAATGACCTTACATGTAGTGTGTAACATAGCTCTAAGTGAATGAAAACATCCTGCAAAGTTTTAAATCTGAAAGTGCACCATATATAACGTTATTTTCTTTCAAAAGTAAGAGTCGACTGAGTCAATGAAATGAATCGGTTTTCAAACGAGTCATAAGCCATTTCGTTGTGACGTCAAGACGAAACATTAGCATATTGCCCACCCACTTATTGTGCGCGCAGACACCAGGGAAAACTTAAACCTCAAATACTGCAGCTGATTCCTGTGGATACTGGATAGCATCATGTCGAGAAGACCCTGTGCTCTACAATGTTTTTGAAAAGCCATTTTTTTCACTGACAAAGGACGAGCATGTGAAGAATCAGTGTGTGTGGGTGGGTGTGTCTGTTTTGCAATCATACCATTGATCAGCTCTACCAAACTTGGATGTCTTTTTTCCAGTAATAAACAAACATTGTTAAGTTGTTTTGATTGATACTGTGAAGCAGCTTTGATACAATCTGTATTGTGAAAAGCGCTATATAAATATATTTGACTTGACTTGACTTGACCTGACATCAGAACTATATTCTTTGGTTTTACTCATTGTGATGGATGATTAAGGGAATTTGGCATTTGTGTTTCCCTTATGTTTAAACTGCTGTGAAACCAGAAGTCATAGCTAGACAATTTCATGTTCCTAGTCACCCTGGTGTGCTAAAAAAAGGTAAATATTAATGGGAATATACTTCAGAGATATTCTACTCGTAAAAAATTCTAGGGGTACCAATAATTGTGGCCAACGTGTTTTGTAGAAAAACATTTATTTCATAATGTGATTCATAATGTTTTTCATTAATTAACTTCATTGTTACTTCCCTTTGTACATGTCATCAGCTTTTTCTACCATGAACGGGATTATAATCGGTTTCCCTCAATACCTCATCATACTCAGGGATTCCCCTTCCGTCGGGACAAAGCGCTTAACGTAGCTTAATGGACTACAGTGATATAAAAGACCAAACTCGCACCTTATTGGGGAAGTATGTATTGTACATGTACTGCATTAGATTAAACTGGGAAGGGTCATAGCACTTTCATATTGTTGACCTACAGTATATTGTTAGTTTAACTGTAAATCGCTTTGGATAAAAGCGTCTGCTAAATGACTAAATGTAAAATTGGCTTGACATTCGCTCATTTAGGGACCATCTCTAAAGTAACATTGGTAGTCCTATAAGCCTAAACATTTCTTTCTTCAATATCAAACTTCAATTTATTTGTATAAATTGCACATTATGCCTGACACCTACATGAACACTTTACAGTTGGTTTTATGACTGTAAGTTGTTTTCTTCAAATGTTATTGAAGTTAGAAACGTGTATACCAATGTTGTATGTAACTTTAGAGATGGTCCCTAAATGTGCGAATGTCCAATGTCAAGCCAACTTTGGCCCTGTCCCAAATGGCACACTCCGGACTTGTGGACTTCCTCAGAGTCCACACTTCGGTGACGTCATGTAGTGCAGACCTATAGGGCCCTTAGCGCGAGTCCGCGAGGGTGCATTGAAAGGTATTTTTGGGACAGACTCAATCGTCACGCCGGAAACAGAAAGACGGTCTGATTGTTGTTATGGACAGGAGCTACAGGTTCAGGGAAATATGCTGCCTATTGTTGTTGTGTTTATATGACTCAGTAAAGCCCTGACATTCTGTTCTATTTATTTAATGAATCATAATGCGATCGTATTATTCAGCTTGCTATTATTAGCCTATGTTTGAGACATCAACCACTGGTCGATGATCATAATGTTTGTATAAACTTGTCATAAAAACCGTAATGATATAATTACACTTAAAGGGTTAGTTCACCCAAAAATGAAAATTAAGTCATTAATTACTCACCCCCATGCTGTACCAACCCCGTAAGACCTTCGTTCGTCTTTGGAACACAAATGAAGATATTTTTGATTAAATGTGACAGCTGGATCACTCCTCCATAGGCTCCCTAAGGGAATGAATCCTGACGTCCCAGAAAGTCAATGAAGAAAATGTTTAAATATTCCATGTCACAACAGTGGCTCAACTATAAGTTTATCAAGCGACGAGAATACTTTTTGTGCGAAAAAACAAACAAAAATAACGACTTTATTCGACTATTCCTTTTCTTCCTTGTAGGCCTGAAACGAGACTTCAAGAGATTTCCACGACGCGCACGCGCGAGAATTTAACTGAAGTAGTTGAAGGAGATCGCAATTCTCGCGCATGCGTCGTGGAAATCTCTTGAAGTCTCGTTTCAGGCCTACAAGGAAGAAAAGGAATAGTCGAATAAAGTCGTTATTTTTGTTTATTTCCGCACAAAAAGTATTCTCGTCGCTTGATAAACTTATAGTTGAGCCACTGTTGTGACATGGAATATTTAAACATTTTCTTCATTCACTTTCTGGGCCGTCAGGATTCATTCCCTTAGGGAGCCTATGGAGGAGTGATCCAGCTGTCACATTTAATCAAAAATATCTTCATTTATGTTCCGAAGACGAATGAAGGTCTTACGGGGTTGGTACAGCATGGGGGTGAGTAATTAATGACTTCATTTTCATTTTTGGGTGAACTAACCCTTTAAATATTTTTTTCTCAGCCATGTTAACAATTGTCCGTGAGCACCATCCGTCGTCTGATTGGCCTTTCGCGAGGATTCCTGGGTAGTTAAAGTGCGTGGAGCCTGCATCTATGCGGGCTTCGCGGAAGACCGCTTCAAGGGTACAAAGGGGGTCCTGCTGAGCACACTTCAGAGCGTTAAAATGGTAAATGGGACGGCCTACGGACTCGTAGACTCGGCAAGCACTCGTAATTTAAGTCCACGAGACCGAAAGTCCGCATGAAGTGCGCCATTTGGCCCAGGGCCATGATGCCAGTATCACTGAGAAACGCTCAGCATTAAACTTTGCGCATTAAGTTTATATTCTGAGTCCTTCTGCTTGCCTGTGAGTTTGGTCTTTTATATCACTGTATCAGTCCATTATGCTAAGCGTTTTATATGTCCAGCAGGGGAATCCTGACTTGAGGGAAACCCTAGTAGGCCTACTGCATGCAGCACATCGCCACAATATAAAGTTAAGGCAACTAAACAACCAAGAGAAATATGTCAAACTCAAATGTAACATTCGATCTGTACATCCGCATCGGGGGAATAACATTATAATCTTGTTCACGGTAGAGAAAGATGCATGTAGGCTACACGGGAAAAGTAATCGTGAAGACACTGAATTTCACATAAAACAGACGTCATAATAATCACAGATACACTTACATTATTGTAAATGAGTTTTTATGAATGAATGGCTTGCTCTAACTGTTGCTCTGGTCTTCGTCAACAACACGCGCTTGCACCCCCTGCTGGTGAGGTCGACTAACAGCAGATGGAGATTATGCTCAGTAATCTACTGCTTTTCCTGCAGTTCCTGGATGTCAACGTTGAATTTACTGTCGAATTTATACCACTGAATTTGTGGAAGCGAATTTGCAAAGCGAAATAAAATGAACTGAAAACCGCCTGTTGAATATTATAGGTTGTATTTTTAATCAGTTTGAATATTTTGGAAGTGAAATTTGAAAGCTGAATATGGATCATTTAAATTTTACTAATGAAAATGTGTTTGAAATGTTTTGAATTTAAATATTCACAGCTTAAATATTCAACCATGCTAAATTTCAGCCCATAAAAATGCAAGCCCTAAAAATGCAATGCATTAAAATACAAGCAGGGTTAATGCAATGCATATTTTTTTTCAAGTAGTACAATTCAACAGGCTTTTTGTTTCAAAAACATTTGGCATTATTTTACTTCCATACAGGGGTACCATTAATTCTGAGCACGACTGTAATAGCCGAGTCCCAAATAGACGCCTGTCTCTTTTACGTGCCTGGTGTGGCTTCAGGTTTGGATAAATAAAGGCCGGTCTCAAATAGAGGCCTGGTCTGTTTTTCAGTTTCGGGTTGTATTTAATCTTCTAAAACCTGTCAGATCGTCTGTTTAAGCCAGTTCTATGGTGCAGATTGCGCACACTAGAGAGCCCTGCGCATCTGGGCGGGAGCTGTTAGCGCAAGAAAGGCAGGCAGAGTTAGCGGAAGCCGGAGAGGGAGAAGTGGAGGAGAGCGACGAGGAGGAGGAATTCGCCAATGAAATGAAAGCTTTAGCTTTAGTTCTGCCGGTAAGACTCAATTGTTACGTCACTTATTACCTTCTCATCTATCCAATCGTGTTCTAATACTTGTGGTATAAAAGAGGTACTTACACGTCTGAGTTCGCAGATGCTGACACTTCCATTCAGTTATTCGCGTCAGTTGCCAACCAAACTTGTCTAAGGACACCCAATTTGTTTGCGATTATTCTGATTCTGACGATGATTTCGTCCCGCCGTCTCCTCCTGTTGCTCGACGCAGCTCAGTGTCCGTATCTCACCATGGGTGCAGTGGTCCTCCGAGGATATGATCAACGTTCTCGAGGACGCTGGCATACCAGTCAGCCAAGGACTTTCTAGAGAATATCTACTCCTTCTGGCACAAAACACCCTGGGTAATCCGCCTGTTTATACCCATTCGACTTCAAAAGCTTCAACTTCGGCAGCTCAGCCAAAAACAACTGGCAGGAAAAGATCGTCTTAAATCATCTTCACCTCATCCACAAAAAATATCATCGCTACCCACTCAGGTGCCATCAACATTCCTTCATCAATCCTAACTTCAGCTCAGATCCGGCCACCAACTCTTCAGCGATTCCACAGTTTCACCGTCCTTCTCTTGGATTAAGCAACCCTTCAAACGGGCCTTCTACATCTTCTACCCTGCCTGCTTCTCTACTGACGATTCAGACGCCATTCCAAGATATCTCTGCTCCACCGGCTCCTTCAAACTTCAGTTTATAAACAGCAGCTCCAGCTCAAGCGGTTGGTAGGCGTTTTATTTCACCAGCCGCCGTAACAGTGTCTCCTCACCTAAGAGCCAACATCATTCAAGGTAAGGACATTTACCTGGCTACATTACTGCTTCCTTCGCCTGCTGCTGAAAGGAAAATGGTTGACTGTGGTGACGTGGCAGTCCTTCTTAAAAACTCTGATCGTCGCCTACAACGCAATCTCTCGTTCGGCGAATTCGTAATTGCTTTCAGCATCTACAGAGACATTTTGTGCCAAAGTTATCCAGAGAGAAGGGAAGAGTTAGATCTCTATCTAGCTATGGTGGCAGACTTTAGCCAAAGATACAGGGGCACGTTGTTTTATGAATACCACAAGTCATTTTCTGCTAAATCTGCTAAATCCTTCATTAGAATTTTAACTCAAGACTAGACTGGTCAGTTACAGACACTGAACTGCTTGTTCAGTGCTGAAAACATAAGACTCCCTTCAAACAGCAGAGGTCGCCGTCTTGGAGAATTTAACGGCGTTCCTATATGTTTTCTATTTAATTAATCTGTCTGTTCCTTTTCTAATTGTACATTTGCTCACGTTTGTAGTTCCTGCAAGGATCTGCACCCGAAATCTGTCTGTTCACACCGGTACAAACCTGCAACCCATTCCAGTTCCATTCCAGAAAAGATTCTGAATAGTCACCAATCCACACCCATTAATATTTCAAACCTGTCAAGCTACCTTTTTTCTCACCCTGATCCGACATTTGTCGATTATCTAATCACCGGCTTGTCCCAAGGGTTTCGGATGGGTGTTCTTTCACATCTCACTGCCTCTTTTGTTGCAAAAATTTTACAATCAGCCAGATATGAACCTGACGTAGTTGCAGTACTACTAGAGAAAGAGGCCAATAAAGGATACGTTATTGGCCCTATCGCTTCTCCTCCTTTCTCTTCTTTTCGGATCAATTCTATCGGTGTCGCAACACGTAAATATTCCAGCAAAAAACGTCTAATTTTTGACATGTCTTCTCCGCATTCCTCTAACATAGCAAGCGTTAATGAATGTATTCCTCTAACTCCTTTATCTCTACATTATGCCTCAGCTGACAATGCCATTCAAGTTATCAAGTTAGCTGGCCAAGGTGCTTGGTTAGCTAAGGCTGACATAACAGACACTTTCAAAACCATGCCAATTCACCCCTCCGATTGGCCACTCTTCGAAGTCAAGTGGAATTCCAAATTCTATTTCGCTGTAAGGTTCACATTCGGGTGTAGAAGTAGCCCTTATATCTTCAATAGTCTATCTGAAGCCTTGTGTTGGATACTGCTGAATGTCTGTAAGCTTCCTTTCGTTTTGCATTTACTCGATTATTTTTTGCTGATCGATTTTCCATCTTCCCAGTCTTCCATTCTTGACGTACATAAACTGGTTTTTAGTGATGTTGGTGTTCCCCTCTCTGCGGAAAAAACATCGCTTTGATTTCTAGGAATTTCTCTAGATACGGTTAAAATGCAAGCTTCTCTCCCTCACGAAAAGCTTCTAAGGATTAGATCCTTTCTGGAAAATTTTTCCTCTTTATGTATCGTTTTGAAACGCGACATGCTTTCTCTGCTCGGCCACCTTAATTTTGCCATGCGCATAATTCCACAAGGTATGGCTTTTATTTCTCGTTTGTTAACTTTGGCTCATTCTGTGCAAGAATTATGTGATTCGCTCCAGTTAGACGAAGGATGTCTTTCTGACATCAAATTTTGGACTCATCTGTTAAATGATTGGAACGGCATTTCATTTTTCTAAAATGATGCTTTAGAATCATCAGCTGACCTTCTATTATTTACCGATGCCGCCCCATCTATTGGCTTTGGGGGTTTTTTCAAGGGCAATGGTTCGCAGAAAAATGGCCAATCGAATTTCCTGAATTGACTTCTGGATCCGTCTCTTCCGCGCTTCACGAAATTTATCCTCTAGTCGTTGCCAGCGTAATCTGGGGTTCAGCGTGGTCAAGGAAACGCATTATGATGTTTTGCGATAATGAAGCAACCGTTGCCATCATTAATAAAGGTCAGTCATCTTGGCAAACGATTATGCCTTTCGTGAGATGCTTAATCTGGGAATCAGTCGTTTTCAAATTCATTATTAAGGCTGCTCACATACCCGGTCACTCCAATGTTATTGCTGACGCGCCCTCTCGTTTTCGTTTTCAGACTTTCAGATGGCTTTGCCCTTCAGCCAATACGGATCCAACACCTTGCCCTCCCCTATCAGCAACAATGTTAAATTAAACGATTTGATTAGATCAGCCAGACATTAAATGTCTAAAGGAGTAGCTCCTTCCACTTTCAAAGCTTACACTCCTGCTTGGTCTTCGTTTTTAATGTTTTGCTTTTCCTTTCAGATTCCTTTATTTCCGATCTTGATTACGACTGTTTGCTCCTTTCTCGTTTTCAATTTCGAAAAATGGAGTTTAAAACCTTCATCCATTCGTAGATTACTCGCAGGCATTAAATTTTATGCAAAATATTTAAATCCTGATTTTCCAAGTCTCTTCACTGCTACTTCCATTTGTTTACTGCTCAAAGGCATAAGAAAATCTTCTATTAATTCTCCAGATAAGCGGTTGCCTTTTACTTTACTTCCAAATCATAGACGCGTCACGTCTATGACAACTCAAGGTATCGTACACCCGACGTGCACTTTGTCAGTTTATGGCCAGCAATATTGTTATGTTTAAGGACATTATGGAATTAAGATCATGCCTGTACTATGTTATGATTGTACTGTACAATTAATTACAATAGTTGCTTAGTCTGCAGTCTGCAGTCTGAATTATCTTTATCTCAGAGCGTCCGTTAACTGAATGAATTGAGAATATCACCTGAAAATCCGATAACATTAGCAATTTTCATTCAACCAGCTGATTTCTGTAAAAGAATGCAAAACTAAATGTATATTGCAGCACAGGGTGAAGTCAGTATATACATAATGACGATTTGAGGCAAATAAATGTAAATTTATTTTAAAACCATGTAAAAGGCGATCTGTAGCCGTCGCTGCGCTTCTCGTCCGGTGTGCGACCCCCTTTAGACATACGGTAATATAGTAGGCTAATTCTTACATTAACTGATTTATTAAACACATTCGAATTATAAATAAAACGTAATATTATGTGGTAACCTCCGACTGTCATGCTTTCTGTCTATCAGCCTATGCTATTTGGATCGTTATCTCTAGGCCTACACTCAATGAACAACATCTCAACACTAAATTAAAGGCCTGTCTCAAATAGACGCCTGTCTCAAATACAAGTCGGTGCAGTTCGGCGATTTGGGAAAATAAAAGCTTCGGCTATTATTTGAAGTTTTACGGTATGCCACCTCAGATGCAGCTTCTGTATTTCCTCTTGTCACAATGGCCCTGTCCCAAATGACACACTTTATATGCACTTTTGGTCTTGTGGACTTACAATGGCTGCCGCGTGCTCGTGTCCGTTAAGTCCATGAGACCGCAGGGCACCCCATTTATCACCCTTTTTGGACTTTTTCCGTCATTAGCCTATCACCATAGTTACTGATTTCATTTATCATCACTGTCAGCTGTGTATCGTTAATCACTTCGTTTGTCTGTGTATTTAAGCTCTGTGTTTTCAGTTACGTATGGTTGTGTTTGCTTGCTGTTCTTCGTGTGGATTTACCCTGCGGATTTTATTAAATACTGTTTAAACCCTTTACCTTCATCTTTGTTCGTGTTTATGGAGCATAACCGTGAACACCTCTGCATTGCAAAGATACATTTCGTTGATACTGATTTCATTTGATTGGTAACAGCCCTATTGTGTCTTATTATTCCAACTGAATTTATTGATTAAATGTAAGAATTTGATACAAAATATGATGCATGCATTTAATTAGGTAAAAATAGAATATGAAGAATATCGGTTACACTTTACAATAAGGTTTTGTTAGTTAACATTAGTTAACATGAAATAATAATGAAATCCACTTCTACAGCATTACTAATAGTTGTTCATGTTAATATCAACATTTACTAATACATTATTAAAATCAAAAGTTGTATTTGTTAACATTAGTTAATGCACTGTGAAGTAACCCTAACCCTAGCTGTATTTGTATTAAGTAACATTAACAAATACAGTAACAAATGTATTGGTCATGGTTAGTTCATGTTAGTTAATACATTAACTAATGTTAGCAAATGAAACCATATTGTAAAGTGTTACCAGAATATCAAAGTGTTACTCCGCCTAGTCTCCTGGCTCCTTCGACTCAGCCCAGTCTCCTGGCTCCTTCGTCTCCTGGCTCCTTCAACTCAGCCCAGTCTCCTGGCTCCTTCGACTCAGCCCAGTCTCCTGGCTCCTTCATCTCAGCCCAGTCTTCTGGCTTCTTCGAGATAATTGTTTAATTATTTTATTCTCTGCAGTTACCCACTCTGAAATTATTTGGACAATGCTGTGTGCGTACCTAAAGGGGGCTGAATTACCTCTGTACACTGTTTGCATAAAAGGACAATAAAAATATTGATTAAAAAAAAACATTTCAGTGTGTGAATCAGTTGTGTGAATCTGAAAGTCTCTTATATTATTTGAATGATATTCTGTATTAATATATTATTGTTTTAAAGAAGTAACAGTAACTGTAGTGACCAAGAAATGTGTTCCCTTTCGTAGTCACTACGAGTTACGTTGTGACGACGAATGGGGTTTCGCTTAGAAAGCCTATCAACTTCGAGAAATATAAAACGAGCCAATGGCAAGAAAATACCATGGGTCTGCGGAATTTGCATAGTGTAACTCCGATCCACCTCGTGGGTATAAAAGGAAGATGCTGGCAACATGCAGATATGTTTTCGCTTTGGAGCCAAGAGCATTTCTTCACTCCACAAGCCATTCTGAGATCTTCTCTTCACTCTTCGAGACGAGCTAACTCTCCAGGTGTTGGTTTGACGGCGAATTCCAGTGAGATTCACATTGCCTGCTAATCTGTGCAGTGATTGCCAGACGTGTGTTTCTCCCTGGTTGCTTCAGTCTTTTTTATTCTCATTATAGAGTTTGCGCGTGCAGCACGTTTTTCCAATACAACAATGAAAGATGTCTCGCCCATGCATTTCTGGTAGCGGTCGTATGATTTCCCAGGGTTTCCTGGGAAACCATATGTGTGTGCGGTCGCAGGATTGGTTTGCAGCGTTCAACCTGAAGGACGTCTACTTTCATGTCTCCATTCTTCCTCGACACAGACCATTTCTACAGTTTGCTTTCGAGGGGCGGGCAAACCAGTAAACCAGGCAAACCAGAGCGTCCTCCCATTTGGGCTAGCCCTGTCTCCTTGCGTCTTCACGAAGGCCGTCAAGGCAGCCCTTGTTCCGCTACGGCAACACAGGGCTCGCATCCTGAACTATCTCGACGATTGGCTGATCCTAGCTCACTCTCGAGACCAGGTTTGCAAACACAGGGACCTTGTGCTCCGGCACCTAGCCTGTCTGGGCCTTCGGGTCAACTGGGAGAAGAGCAAACTTTGCCCCGTGCAGAGGATCTCTTTTCTCGCTATGGAAGTCGACCCGGTCGCCATGTGCGCGCAGCTTACGAGTGAGAGCGAGAGCACGCAGTCACTGCTGATTTGCCTGAGACAATTCGAGGGCAAGGATGCTGTTCCACTGAAGTTATTTCAGAGGCTCCTGGGGCATGTGGCATCCGCAGCTGCAGCAACGCCACTTGGACTGCTTCATATGAGATCGCTTCAGCACTGGCTTCGCGATCGAGTCCCGAGGTGGGCATGGCATCAAGGCACATTCCGAGTGCCAGTTACTCCGACCTGCTGTCAGACCTTCACCCAGTGGTCGAACCTCACTTTTCTACGGGCCGGAGTGCCCTTAGATCGAGTTTCCAGGCATGTTGTTGTCTCAACAGATGCCTCTGCCACGGACTGGGGCGCCATGTGCAATGGACATGCTGCCGCGGGCTCCTGGACAGGACCCCAGCGCCTTTGGCATGTCAGTTGCGTCGAGTTGCTGGCAGTACGCCTTGCTCTGCACCACTTTCTGGCGCTGCTCATGTACCAACCCGTACTAGTCCGCTCAGACAATACCGCAACAGAAGCGTACATCAACCGACAAGGTGGTCTACGCTCCCGCCGTATGTCACAACTCGCCCGCCACCTCCTCCTATGGAGTCAGAAGCGTCTGAGGTCGCTTCGAGCCATTCATATTCCGGGAACCCTGAATTGTGCAGCCGACGAGTTCTCACGGTTTCAGCCTCTTCTTGGAGAATGGCGACTCCATCCTCAGTCGGTTGAGCTCATTTTGGATCAGTTCGGGGACCCAGAGGTAGACCTGTTTGCCTCCCACGACTCGTCCCATTGCGGCCTGTTTTTCTCTCTGACCGGGGGCAAGCTCGGCACGGACGCACTGGCGCACAGCTGGCTGTGGGGCCTCCGCAATTATGCATTTCCCCCAGTGAGCATTCTTGCACAGACCCTGTGCAAGATCAGGGAGGACGAGGAGCAGGTCATATTGGTTGCGCCTCATTGGCCCGCCCGGACCTATTTCTCCGAACTTGTACTCCCCGCGACAGCACCTCCCTGGCCAATTCCTCTGAGGAGGGACCTTCTTTCTCAGAGATGGGGCACCCTATGGCACCCTCGTCTTGATCTTTGGAACCTCCACGTGTGGCTCCTGGACGCGACGAGGCAGGTTTGAGTACCCTACCACCAGCGGTGATGGCTACCATCACTTCCGCTAGAGCATCGTCCACAAGACATGTCTATGCGTTGAAGTGGAACCTCTTCGTCAACTGGTGCTCTCTTCACCGAGAAGACCCCAGAAAATGCTCGATCAGTGTATTGCTTTCCTTCCTGCAAGATGGGTTGGAGGGAAGGCTGTCTCCCTCCACTCTAAAAGTGTTTGTTGCCGCTCATGACGCAGTCGAAGGTAAGTCCCTAGGAAAGCACGACCTGATCATCAGGTTCCTGAGAGGAGCGAGGAGACTGAATCATAAGTTCCCTCTTGGGACCTCTCGGGGGTTTTAACTTCCCTGCAGAGTGCTCCCTTTGAGCCTCTGCAGTCAGTGGAGCTTAAGTTCCTGTCAATTAAGACAGTACTACTGGTTGCATTGGCCTCGATTTAGAGGGTAGTGGACATGCACGCATTTTCCATTGACGAAGCGTGCCTGGAATTCGGGCTGGCCTATTCTCACGTGATCCTCAGACCCCGGCCTGGATATGTGCCCAAGGTTCCCTCCACTCCCTTTGGAGATCAGGTGGTGAACCTGCAAGCGCTGCCCCTGGAGGAGGCAGACCCAGCCTTGGCACTGCTCTGTCCAGTACTCGCCCTCCATGCTTACGTAGACAGAATGCAGTGTCCCAGGACCTCAGACCAGCTCTTTGTCTGTTATGGTGGAAAGCTGAAGGGAAACGCTCTCTCAAAGCAAAGGTTGTCTCACTGGATTGTGGACGCCTTTACTTTGGCATACCAGCAGCAAGGTTGACCGTGCCCCCTTGGTGTGAAGGCTCACTCCACCCGGAGAGTGGCTTCCTCTTGGGCTCTAGCGCATGGTGCCTCGCTAACAGACATCTGCAGAGCTGCAGGCTGGGCGACACCCAACACATTCGCAAGATTCTACAATCTCCGAGTGGAGCCAGTATCCTCTTGTTTACTCGCTTCAACTAGCAGGTAACTGGATCTGCTCAGGTGTCTTCGCTTGCTCGCCATTCCTTGGACTGGATGCGTGCGATATTTCCTCAGGTGAGTTTCCCAGAGTAGCCCTGAGTTTCTCCAGCACTGTTGACGTCAACGCCAAAGTCTATGCCAGAGTCTATGCTTTCGCATTAGCTAGGGGCCTCCATGTGCATGGTTCCCCAATGGTGACCCCCACATGTGTATTTTCACTGTAAGCCTCTCTGAGCTTGTGTCTTTCCCTTGCCAAGCCACCTTGCCACCCCTGGGGTTGAAACATTCCACCCTACGGGCTGGACACCCCAGTGTTCTTCCTTTTGCATCCCACTCCGGGTCATATGTGTATTCTTAAGTCCCCCCCACTTTGGGCTGGCACTGATTACATATTTCCACTGAGATATGCTTCCCAGTGTACCTTGGTATTCCTGTGTTAAGTAGGAGTCCTTCGTTCGTGCTAGTCTCACGACAGGGAGCTCAGACTTAAGCAGGGCACTGGAAGACAGCCGAGTGGCGTGATTAAACTGGGAACCCCATTCGTCGTCACGACGTAACTCATAACGACTTAAGTCTCCCTGCCACTTCCGCTGTACCGCCGGACTTGCCTGAGTTCAGTCTCGGCTCTTCAGCGAAGAAACATATCTGCATGTTGCCAGCATCCTTCCTTTTATACCCACAGGTGGTGCGGAGTTACGCTATGCAAATTCTGCAGACCCATGGCATTTTCTTACCATTAGCTCATTTTATATTTCTCGAAGTTGAAAGACTTTCTAAGCGAAACCCCATTCGTCGTCACGACATAACGTCTCCGTTCCCTACTCAGGGGACCGAGACGTTATGTGCAATGGATATAGCTATATTTGTTCCTGTAGCTCAAGAAGTAGTGCATGTCACTAGCAACACCAAAGTCATGGGTTCAATTTCCAGAGAATGCAAGAACTGACAAACTGTATAGTAAGTTGTATAAAAGTGTCTGGAAACTGCATGTCTTGGCAGTCGGGCTGAAGGCATGAAAATACTTTAGAATAGACGGGTGATCAGTCCATCACAAGACTAAAGTCTGAAATTGTTTTCATGTTAAAATTCTTTCTGACTCAACCGAGAGTTGTCTGATTACAGTGGCAGATGGGGCAAATATTTGGGAAACCAATTTGAATTTGAGTTTGGTGATGCAAGTGATGTAGACATACACTCACCTAAAGGATTATTAGGAACACCATACTAATACTGTGTTTGACCCCCTTTCGCCTTCAGAACTGCCTTAATTCTACGTGGCATTGATTCAACAAGGTGCTGAAAGCATTCTTTAGAAATGTTTGCCAATATTTATAGGATAGCATCTTGCAGTTGATGGAGATTTGTGGGATGCACATCCAGAGCACAAATCTCCCGTTCCACCACATCCCAAAGATGCTCTATTGGGTTGAGATTTGGTGACTGTGGGGGCCATTTTAGTACAGTGAACTCATTGTCATGTTCAAGAAACCAATTTGAAATGATTCGAGCTTTGTGACATGGTGCATTATCCTGCTGGAAGTAGCCATCAGAGGATGGGTACATGGTGGCCATAAAGGGATGGACATGGTCAGAAACAATGCTCAGGTAGGCCGTGGCATTTAAACGATGCCCAATTGGCACTAAGGGGCCTAAAGTGTGCCAAGAAAACATCCCCTACACCATTACACCACCACCACCAGCCTGCACAGTGGTAACAAGGCATGATGGATCCATGTTCTCATTCTGTTTACCCCAAATTCTGACTCTACCATCTGAATGTCTCAACAGAAATGAGACTCATCAGACCAGGCAACAATTTTCCAGTCTTCAACTGTCCAATTTTGGTGAGCTCTTGCAAATTGTAGCCTCTTTTTCCTCTTTGTAGTGGAGATGAGTGGTACCCGGTGGGGTCTTCTGCTGTTGTAGCCCATCCGCCTCAAGGTTGTGCGTGTTGTGGCTTCACAAATGCTTTGCTGCATACCTCGGTTGTAACAAATGTGGTTAATTCTGTCAAAGTTGCTCTTCTATCAGCTTGAATCAGTCGGCCCATTCTCCTCTGACCTCTAGCATCAACAAGGCATTTTCGCCCACAGGACTGCCGCATACTGGATGTTCTTCCCTTTTCACACCATTCTTTGTAAACCCTAGAAATGGTTGTGTGTGAAAATCCCAGTAACTGAGCAGATTGTGAAATACTCAGACCGGCCCGTCTGGCACCAACAACCATGCCATGCTCAAAATTGCTTAAATCACCTTTCTTTCCCATTCTGACATTCAGTTTGGAGTTCAGGAGATTGTCTTGACCAGGACCACACCCCTAAATGCATTGAATCAACTGCCATGTTATTGGTTGATTAGATAATTGCATTAATGAGAAATTGAACAGGTGTTCCCAATAATCCTTTAGGTGAGTGTATATATATATATATATATATATATATTTTTTTTTTTTTTTTTACTTTGGTATGTAAACAAAGTTGAGACTTATATTATTTCCGTATTGTGGTCTATTTCAGAATTAAAGAGCCAACCAAACAAGAAAAAAACACAAGCTGATGTTTTACTATCCATTGGTTGTATGCAATTGGCTTAACTGTAGTACGGCCTTCCACATATCAGTAGAGAGAAGTCAATAATATCACAGAAAGAGCAAGTTATGACATTATAATATAAAGATCACCCGCTTCGAATGTTATCACTCATTTGAATTCGCGTTATCAGTGGCTATCAGCTCATGGGTTTCAGTACAGCATAAAAATTGTGACGTTGTAGAGTAGGCGTTCTCTTAATTCCGAATTTGCATAGGTCACCGGTCATGCGCACTAACTGTATGATACACCAACGTTTTTTTGTTTGTTTGTTTTTTGCCGCTAATAGAAACAAGGTTAAAATTGATTATTTATGTCATGTCAAGTAAATTATTTCAAAGTCACACGCTAATATATTACACAATACACCAGGATCAACAGTCACACTTTTAACAAAAATATAAAAGAAACGAAAATAAAATAAACTGTGTTGTATGTAGTAAAGGTAAGAGTGGATGAACTTAACCTTTCTCTGCTGACCAGAAATATTTATCACCCCAGAGTAATACATGAATAAAAATGATGCACTTGTTTTCACTGATAATTGAATGATTCTTATACCGTTAAATCTATTATACAAAGACAGGTAATTAGTGAAATGTACTGTCAGTTATTAAATAATAATAATAATAATTAATAATAATAATAATTCATTACATTTATATAGCGCCTTTCTGGACACTCAAAGCGCTTTACATAGAGGGGGGAATCTCCTCAACCACCACCAATGTGCAGCATCCACCTGGATGATGCGACGGCAGCCATATTGCGCCAGAACGCCCACTGCACACCAGCTTACTGGTGGAGAAATGATTACATGTGCATGACATACCTTTGTGTGTTTGCAGTGGTTTCATGCTAGATACCTGTCCTAACTGTATTACATGTGCATGATATACCTGCAGAGCCGGCCCGAGCCTTTTGGGGGCCCTAAGCAGAATTTGATTTGGGGGCCCCCTCCCACTACGCGGAGTCACCTGTGCTTGACGATTATTGACAAAAATATCACGCAATAATGATACATTATAAATTAATACAGTGAGGTTATGTATTAATACAAAATAAATACTTAATCAAAAATTGATAGCCTACTTAAATAAAAAAGTTTGAACTTTTACTGTACTCTTTTACTAACTCTCTGAAACTTCTTAAAACAAACTGTCTCAAAACATATCAAATTAATTATTTGCTAAAATAATGACAAAACTGAGAAATCAGAAACATAATAAGAGCAAGGGTTCAACAATGACAATTATTGTTGAGAACTGTAAAAATATTATTATTTCTCAACTGTCTCAATACAGTGTAACTGTCCTCAAAATCTTTTTATTATTAATATTATTATTGTAACAGACTTTCTTGGATTGTACATGACAGAATCCAACAAAGTCTGTTACTATTAAACCGGTAATGATGTACTGGCGCTCGTTGTATATGTGAGAATGCAATGTATTTTTCCCCTCGGGGCTTGCCGTAGATAGCAATGGGTCAATTGCTGCACAAAACATACCGTAAATAATTATGCAAACATACATTTATCTTGCTCTTTTTTTCTCCTCCTCTGTCATTTTCTTATTTCTATTTTCGGCACCAGAGGGATACGTCCTTTTTTTGTGACATGGCTTAACATTACCGTGACTATGCGCAGTTGCGCACGAATTGTCTATGCACGCGCGAGGTGTCTAGATTATGCGCATGACTTAAACGCTGGCAGACATAGCAGCAGTTGTAGGCAGGTATATTGATCATGAAATCGGAATTTTCTTGTCTGTAATTATTCATTCATTCATTCATTTGAATTCATTCATGTCACTTGTTTAAGTCATCTAAAAAATTTTTTTTCGAGTTTGACTCGATTGGGGGGCCCCCTGGTGGCCAAGGGGCCCCAAGCAGCCGCTTAGTTCGCTTTATGCCTCGGGCCGGCCCCGTATACCTGTGTGTGTTTGCAGTGGTTTCATGCTAGATGCCTGTCCTAACTGTATTACATGTGCATGAGATATCTGTGTGTGTTTGCAGAGGTTTCATGAGAGATACCTGTCCTAACTGTATTACATGTGCATGAGATACCTGTGTGTGTTTACAGGGGTTTCACGCAAGATACCTGTTCTAACTGAGTAACATGTGCATCAGATACCTGTGTGTGTTTACAGAGGTTTCATGCGAGATACCTGTCCTAACTGAGTTACATGTGCATAAGATACCTGTGTGTGTTTACAGGGGTTTCACGAGAGATACCTGTCCTAACTGTATTACATGTGCATCAGATACCTGTGTGTGTTTACAGGGGTTTCACGAGAGATACCTGTCCTAACTGAGTTACATGTGCATAAGATACCTGTGTGTGTTTACAGGGGTTTCACGAGAGATACCTGTCCTAACTGTATTACATGTGCATCAGATACCTGTGTGTGTTTACAGGGGTTTCACGAGAGATACCTGTCCTAACTGAGTTACATGTGTATCAGATACCTGTGTGTGTTTACAGGGGTTTCACGAGAGATACCTGTCCTAACTGTGTTACATGTGCATCAGATACCTGTGTGTGTTTACAGGGGTTTCACCAGAGATACCTGTCCTAACTGTGTTACATGTGCATCAGATACCTGTGTGTGTTTACAGGGGTTTCACGAGAGATACCTGTCCTAACTGAGTTACATGTGCATCAGATACCTGTGTGTGTTTACAGGGGTTTCACGAGAGATACCTGTCCTAACTGTGTTACATGTGCATCAGATACCTGTGTGTGTTTACAGGGGTTTCACGTGAGATACCTGTCCTAACTGAGTTACATGTACATGTAACTCAGTACATCAGATACCTCTATGTGTTTACAGGTGTTTCTGTCTTTTAGACTGTGATAAGAAGTACGGGTTGCACTTTGCATTATGTAATAATTGCCAAATATTTTGCAGTTAAGACCACACGTTTCAGGAGCGTTAAGATTAAGGTGGTGAAGGAGGTGTATCGCTGGCTCTGCAAAGTTCCCTTTCAAAGGAACACGCGATGCGTCGATGACGCTTTGGGAACGCTCCTGCTTGATTGCGTCTGAAGCACTTATGTCAACTAGTCCAACGGCGAGAGTGAGCGTCACGGGCGGGTGACGTCATGACCAGGAAAGGATAAAAGCACATCCGGATTAGAACCGCGTTAGCTTCTGTGCCTTCAGCAAGCGCTCTATGTGAATCTGTCTCTGTCTATTTATTGTTGTTTGTCCTCAAGCATATATATATATATATATATATATATATATATATATATATATATATTAGACAGGAGTATGGCGAGCAAACAGCTTTGGATCGTGTGTTCGTCCCTGCCCTCGCTTCATTACAAGTGGGGACACACGCGATTCACGTGCTGTTTGTTTGGGAGTGGAGCAAGCACGGCCAGCTCTAGTAAATTGGGGCTGACAGTGTTCATTCATAAATTCCCGACGTGTAACATTATGCACTATCGAGAGTTTTAGCTCTGCTCCGGTTGGCTTTCTTCTCGAGGGAAGAAAGCCAATAAAGATTATTTGGCTCGGATCTCGCGTTTGCCGAGGCAGCGCGTAGATTACGGGTCTGCAATAAAGATTCTGTGACTCGATCATGGATCTCGCGTGTGCCGAGGCAGCGCGTATATTACGGGTTTGCAATAGGCTTGTTTGAGATGAGCAAAATCTGCGCAGAACCGATCACCGGTGATCAGCGCGACATGCATGCCGGTTAGAAATGTGTCCGAGTGCGGTCCGCCTTGCTCTGATGTCATGCCGACGTATGTCAAAAAACTCTCGCGACCGCAAGGCGCACGTGTCGAATTCTGCAGTCGCGCGCAGTTGCTCTCCACCGACTGCGCTGATCAAAAGCACGATGGGAAACGACTTGCTGACGACACAGCTTAATGCTCATTGGTTTAAACAGCCGTGATGTATTCTGCCCTACAAAGCAAAAAGGCAGTAACTGCATTTTTGGTCAAAAATTAGTTATTATCATTTTCATGACATTCAAGGCATCCTTTGTTATGTGACAAAACATCTTATCTCAAATGTGTGTTGTTTTGGAGAAAAATGGTAGTCGTTTGTATAGTAACTGCAAAAAGCCCTAGTGAAACAAAGCAAGAGTACAGTAACATCCATTACTGTGTTTTTATTATGTTTTACCTAACAAAAAATAACCGTGTTTCTGCGCAGTGTAGTTACTGTTGCCATGGTGAACACATAGCTGATTTTAGGGCATCCTCACGGGACGATTTTAACATTTGCGATTTCACCCTTCTAACTTCCCCAAATTGGTCCCCTACCAAACTACCCCCCTCCCCTGAAAGAATGAAAAAAATATTCCAGAAAGAAAAAAAAAGGTGCAAGAGCTCCATGTAGTTTAGCGGTTACTATGATTTTCGCGATATAGCAGTTCAGTACACTTGAAATTAAATCGTGATAGACTACTGTGTGAATATTAAACCGCAATAATAGTACAATTTAAATACAAATCCTAATCTGTGAATAAATGGTGCAGTCGACGTGCAGTTTCATTTAACACACACACACACGCGCGCGCTGAAGCACGTGTGACGCTCGAGCTGTTTTTTGCCTATATGAGGACACGACTGCATGAACTAACTCTCCAGACTCTAGATCCGCTCTTAAAGTCACTTTGTGAGCATTTAACCGCATCATTTGAGAAAAACTATCGTCGTGTCATAAACACAGAAACTCACAGGTCTTCATGGCAACCCGTCAAAATAAAAGTTCGGTTTTACTTGACAGAAATATATTACTGTTGTACAGTAGAATTTAGAAACGTCTCAATGTAATAATAATACTAACACTAAGAAAAATAAATTAAGATTAAAGCTTAATTTGTATTCAATGTTTTAATTTTAACAGTAAAGCTCATTGTGCAGCATGTTGTTTGACCAAAAATGTTTGTTTAATTTCATATGATTAAAAGAAATGTAATTAATAATATATTAGAATTTTTATATATTTTATTTTTAATAAAAAGTGGAAAGTTTTGGAAAGTAATAGAAAGCAAGAATACAGTAACTGCAAAATAGTACGGTGGCCGAGAAAGCTCAACGCGCTGCAGATAAAAGAAAACACATGCAGATAAAAGAAAACGCATGCAAATAGAAAAAAATGTGTGCAAATAGAAAAAAAAATGCATGCAAATAGAAAAAACACCGGCAAATTAAGAAAACATCTTCATCAGTTTCACAACACACCTGAGCTCCAAATACTCACAACACCACCCAAATACAGAAACGCGCTGCAAAAGCTCACAACACAAATACAGAATCACGCTGCAAATAACACAGACCACAACGGAAATGTTTCCAGGGGAACCAAATAAGTGACGAACCCGGCTGGGACGTGCTGGTGCTTACAGCTTAAAATTCTACTTTATGTATTTATTTATTTTGCAAAACATACAGAGATTAAATTTTTTATGACAAACAACTTGTATAACAATATACAAAATGTATTAACAAATGTATTAACAATATGTTCAATGTCATCAGATTACAAACGAGAAAAGAACAATGAGCTGAAAACTAAAATATATAAATAAAAAAGATAGAGAAGAAGAAGAACATGAAGGAAAAATATGTATCTTTCTTGTTATTGCAGGATATAATGGAAAATCAGTACTGGATTTGAAGCCCTAGATTTACCAAGTACTTGAATTTAATAAATTTATTATTCATTGTTAATACACAATAACTTTGTTGTATTAAGGGCACCCAGCCACCCCTTCATGGCCTCACAAAACACCTTTAGGTCACAAACATTTTGAACTAAAGCTAATCAGTTTTATTTCCTGAAAATTGACTATTCGTGCCAGAGCACATGCACACTCCACAGTCAACATCGTCAAGTAATCACACATCAGCTGATTTCCTGTCAGCTCTTGGTACCATTACGTTAACTTCACCAGCAATCTCCTTACTGTGCCGTTTTATAACTCATTTTCGCAACTTTCCATAGTTAGGTTTGTACATATTTTAATAGTATGTATTGTTCGTTTTTGTTTATGTTTTGATAATGCAGATTCCTAATGAACTCAGTGTTTATAGAATGCAAGCTAGCTAAGCCGCAGTCAGCAAGTCTTATTAGCTATTAAAGTGAATGATTTAATAATGTGAGATATGAAGGATGCACCGATTGTTCGGCCACCGAAATTAATCGGCCGAAAATAGCTAAAATAGTTTTTTCGGTGTTCATAATGCGTCAAAAAATTTTACCGAACAATTACGTTAACATGTCGGCAATGTGGAAGCATTTAAAAGTGTTGCAGAAAGACGCACAAAAGTTGTTTATTAATGCTAGCTAGCTTAACTCTAGCTTAATGCTAGCTATCAGTTCATTCAGTTAATTAAGCTAACTTAACCCAGCTAAAAAGCGTACGTTAGCCTGCCTCTTCAATTAGCCATAGTAAGAAGTTAAAACCCGATCAAAATCCGAAATGATGTTAACAAGCATTACAAACAAGAACACTAAACTGTTTGATTGTTTGACATTGTTCAACTTAACTTACCGTTATAAACTCTTTCCACAAAGCTGCAGTGCGAATTGATCCAAAGAAACACCAACAGTCAATTAGCCACCATAAGTTAAACCTGGTCAAAACATCCCGAAATTATGTTAACAAGCATTACAAACAAGCACACTAAACTGTTTAATTTTGTTTGGCATCGTTCAACTTAACTTACCGTTATAAACTCTTTCCACAAAGCTGCAGTCCGAACTGATCCTAAGAAACACCAACAGTCAATTAGCCACCATAAGTTAAACCTGGTCAAAACATCCCGAAATGATGTTAACGAGCATTACAAACAAGCACACTAAACTGTTTAATTTTGTTTGGCATCGTTCAACTTAACTTACCGTTATAAACTCTTTCCACAAAGCTTGCAGTCCGAATTGATCCAAAGAAAGACCAAAAGTTTGCGCGCTCGTTCCGACGACCCCGGGCCAGAACAACTACGATTCCGCCGACTGACTTCTGGTCTGGTATGAACCGATAAAAAAAAGAAAAAAAAAAGAAACAATTCGCGCGCTCGTTCCGACGAGTCCGGGCCAGAACCATTATGATTCCGCCGACTGATGGATGCTCGCGCCTACTCCTGATGTACACAGACTACATGCGGGCCGTATCTGGAACGGGGCAGTAAAACGAGCGTGACTGTTACACGGATCTGCCAGTTTGGAGGCGGATCCGGCCCAGAGTCAGCTGCTATCTGAGAATCTTTCTCTCAAAATCGTTCAATACTGTTTATGCATCAGTAAGTCAAGCCAGTGACTAAAATATTAACTTCACATCGTTTCTTTTAGTAGGATGAAACAAACCTTATTTAAATTGTGAATACATTTTATACAGAAAGCGATCAAAGAACATCTTTCCACACAGTGCGAGTTTATCTGGATAACTCGTTATGAAATCAATGACGCACGTTACACTGCACAACGAAGCTCTAGCCTCTTACTGTAAGTACATCATCGTTTGTGCATTGGTGAAAGCATTAGAGAGAGTGCCGAAACTGTGTTGCAATGATAATATCTTCATTCTCGCGATGAACAGACTGTCATCTGCTGCTCAATGCTTATCACGGCAACATTGTAGGCCTATGTGATGGGAATAGATCTAAATACTTTAAAAACTTCTCACGATTCGTTAATTTTGATAGCTGTAATAGTAAAAACGTATAATAGCTGTAGTAAAAGTATTCGAGAGAGTTTCACATGTAATACGTAGCTATTTCATATGCAAGCATGTCAGCCAATCACAGCAGTGGGCGGTTACACTGACTCCCACGGCAGACACGCCCCTTCAAACAGAGCGCTCAAATCAGAGGCTAAAATCAGGCTAGGAAAAACGTCTCGGTTACGGATGTAACCCTCGTTCCCTGAGTAGGGAACGGAGAAGTTCCGTCGGATGACGGCGAATGGGGGTTTCGCTTAGAAAGCCTATCCGCTTCGAGTAATATCTCGGCCTGGATTCTATCTCGGCTGAACATCTAAAAAATGAAAGCATAAGGCTATATACACTTCTTGCACTAGGCTTTACTGCCTTCATGATCCATGGCTTTCTTCCAGACTCAATGATGTCTGTGATGCTGATTCCTGTGATTAAGGATAAAGCAGGAAAAGTGGGTTCTTCAGACAACTATAGACCCATCGCCTTAGCTAATATATTATCAAAAGTTGTGGAATTAATTCTCCTTGAGAGGATTAATGAATTAATTACCTCTGCAGATAATCAATTTGGTTTTAAACCGAAGCATGGTACGGATATGTGCATATATGTCCTGAAGGAACTACTAAGCAACTATAAGAGAAAAAACTCAACTGTTTTTATATGTTTTTTAGATGCATCTAAGGCATTTGACCGGGTGAATCATTGGAAGTTATTTAAAAAATTGGACGCAGCAGGAGTCCCTAAATACATTGTCAGAATCCTATCGTATTGGTATGCCCAACAGACCATGCAAGTGAAATGGGACAGCTGTATGTTCATATCAGTAATGGAGTAAGACAAGGGAGCATCTTATCCCCCATTTTATTCAATTTTTACATGAATGATTTATCATATAAATTAAACCAAGGTAAAACTGGCTGTATGGTCGGTAGTACAGTGATGAACCATCTTATGTATGCAGATGATTGTGTGATTTTTAGCCCGAGCTCAGCTGGACTGCAGCATCTTCATAGTATATGTTCTGCGTTTGGGGAAGAACATGATGTAAAGTACAATGACTCCAAAAGTGTTATCATGATCTGCAGAACCGCAGAAGACAGACATTTAACTTTTCCTGCTTTTAGGCTCGCAGGTAATGTTCTTAATATCTGCAGTAAAGTGAAATATCTTGGTCATCTGATTACGGATCAGCTTACAGATGACAATGACATTAATCGTCAGTGCCGTATGCTGTATGTGCGGGCAAATGTTCTGGTACGCAAATTTGGTTGCTGCACTGCTGGAGTCAAGTTGACCCTATTTAAAGCATACTGTTCGCCTTTGTACACGGCACATCTGTGGCTGAACTATAAAAAAGCTAGTCTTCAGAAATTGCAAGTGGCATTCAATGACGCTCTGAGGGTGTTACTAAAAAAGCCCAGATCAACTTGTGCGAGTGAGTTGTTTGTGAGCACCAGAGTGGACACACTACAGTCTGTCATGCGAAAAGCGATGTTCAGGTTCATTTGTCGACTGAATGATTCTGTAAATCAAGTTGTTGTGGTGCTGGTGAATGTTAGGTACAGTGCCACACGCTACATGTCTCAGTTTTGGGAACACTGGTATAAGTGTCTTTTAAAAACGAGCCATTTATAACTTTGTGTTGTGTATTTGTATTTGTATTACTATATTTTATGTTATTTGTATGGATGGACCATGAGTCTGAATAAAAAGGATACATACATACACATACATACAATACAAAACGAGCCAATGGCAAAGAAATGCCATGGGTCTGCAGAATTTGCATGGAGCAGCTCCGCCCCACCTCGTGGGTATAAAGGGCGGAAATTCCAGCAAAGCAGTATGTTTCCTCGCTGAGGAGCCAAGACTGAGCTCAGGCGATCCCCGCGGTACAGCGGAAAGTGGCAGGAAGACGGAACGTCTCCGTTCCTTACTCAGGGAACGAGGGTTACATCCGTAAAAGAGACGTTCCCTTTCGTTGTCACTCCGAGTTCCGTCGGATGACGACGAATGGGGATACCAGTCTAATCACGCCACCTTCTCGGCTGTCTTCCAGTGCCCTGCATAATCTGAGATCCCTGTCGTGAGACAGCACGGACGAAGGACTCCTATTAGCACAGGAATACCAAGGTACACTGGGGAGCATATCCCAAGGTTTTTAAGGGAATATGCAATTACTGCCAACCCAGAGGGGGGGGACTTAGAGAATACACATATGACCCGAGGGATGCATATGGGGAATCACTGGGGTGTCCAGCCGCAGGTGGAATATTTCAACCCCAGGGGTGGCAAGGTGGCTTGCCAAGGGAAAGACACATGCTCAAAGAGCCTTACAGTGGAAATACACATGTGGGGGTAGCTCAGAGGAGGTACCATGCACACGGGAGGCACCTAGCCGACGCGCAGGCAAAAGACACTGGCGCCAGCATCAGGAGTGCTGGAGGAACTCAGGGCTTTCGGGGAAGCTCACCTGAGGAGAATATCGCACGTATCCAGTCCGTGGAGTGGAATGGCGAGCAAGCGAAGACACCTAACGGGTCCCATGTTAGCTTGAAAAAGACAGTACATGGGAGGAGACTGGCTCCACTCGGAGATTGTAAAATCTGGCGAATGTGTTAGGTGTCGCTCAGCCTGCAGCTCTGCAGATGTCTGTTAGCGAGGCGCCATGCGCTAGAGCCCAAGAGGACGCCACACTCCGGGTGGAGTGGGCAGTCACACCAAGAGGGCACGGTCGACCTTGCTGTTGGTAAGCCAAAGCAATGGCGTCCACTATCCAGTGAGACAACATTGCGTTCTGTCTACATAGATGCGGAGAGCACGTACTGGACAGAGCAGTGCCAAGGCTGGGTCTGCCTCCTCCGGGGGCAGCGCTTGCAGGTTCACCACCTGGTCCCGAAAGGGAGTGGTAGGAACCTTGGGCACATATCCAGGCCGGGGTCTCAGGATCACGTGAGAGTAAGCCGGCCCGAACTCCAGGCACGCTTCGTCAACGGAGAATGCCTGCAGGTCCCCTACCCTCTTGATGGAGGCCAATGCAGTCAGAAGCGCTGTCTTCATTGACAGGAAGTTAAGCTCAACCGACTGCAAAGGCTTGAAGGGAGCACTCCGCAGGGCAGTTAGCACCACTGCGAGGTCCCAAGAGGGTACGAGAGGAGAGCGAGGAGGATTCAGTCTCCTCACTCCTCTCAGGAACCTGACGATCAGGTCGTGCTTCCCTACGGACTTACCTTCTATAAGGTCGTGCTGTGCGGCAATAGCTGCGACATAGACCTTGAGGGTGGAGGGAGACAGCCTTCGCTCCAACCCATCTTGAAGAAAGGAAAGCACAACACCAATCGAACATCTCCGCGGGTCTTCTCGGTGAGAAGAACACCAGGTGACGAAGAGGTTCCACTTCAACGCGTAGAGGTGTCTCGTGGACGAAGCTCTAGCGGAAGTGATGGTAGCCACCACCGCTGGTGGTAGGGTACTCAAACCTACCTCGTCCCGTCCAGGAGCCACACGTGGAGGTTCCAAAGATCGGGACGAGGGTGCCATAGGGTGCCCCGTCCCTGAGAAAGGAGGTCCTTCCTCAGAGGAATCGGCCAAGGAGGTGCTGTCGCGAGGAGTACAAGTTCGGGGAACCAGGTCCTGGCGGGCCAGTACGGCGCGACCAAAATGACCTGCTCCTCGTCCTCCCTGACCTTGCTCAGGGTCTGCGCGAGAAGGCTCACTGGGGGAAACGCATATTTGCGGCCAGCTGTGCGCCAGAGCATCCGTGCCGAGCGTGCCTTCGGTCAGGGAATAAAACTGGGCGCAATGGGTCGAGTCGTGAGATGCAAACAGATCTATCTGTGCGTCCCCGAACTGGTCCCAAATCAGCTGAACCGACTGGGGATGGAGTCGCCATTCTCCAGGGAGGGGCTGAAGCCGTGAGAGCTCGTCGGCTGCACAGTTCAGAGCTCCGGGGATATAAATGGCACGAAGCGACCTCAGATGCTTCTGACTCCATAGGAGGAGGTGGCGGGCGAGTTGCGACATACGGCGGGAGCGCAGACCACCCTGATGCTTGATGTACGCTACAGTCGCGGTATTGTCTGAATGGACTAGTACATGCTGGCCCCAGAGCACGGCTCGGAAGCGGCGCAGGGCGAGCTGTACAGCCAGCAACTCGAGGCAATTGACGTGCCATTAGCGGTGGGGTCCTGTCCAGGAGCCCACGGAAGCACGTCCGTTGCACATGGCGCCCCAGCCCGTGGCAGAGGCATCTGTCGTTACAACAACATGCCGCGAAGCTCGTTCCAGAGGCACTCCGGCCCGTAGAAAACTGAGGTTCGACCACAGGGTGAAGGTCTGACGGCAGGTCAGAGTAACTGGTACTCGGAAGGTGCCGTGATGCCATGCCCACCTCGGGACTCGGTCGCGAAGCCACAGCTGAAGCGGTCTCATATGAAGCAATCCGAGCGGCGTTGCCACGGCTGCAGATGCCATATGCCCCAGGAGCCTCTGAAAAAGTTTCAGTGGAACCGCACTCTTGCCCTTGAACTGTCTCAGGCAAGTCAGCAGTGATTGTGCGCGCTCGCTCGTAAGCTGCGCGGACATGGCGACCGAGTCGATCTCCATACCGAGAAAAGAGATCCTCTGCACGGGGCAAAGTTTGCTCTTCTCCCAGTTGACCCGAAGGCCCAGACGGGCTACATGGCGGAGCACCAAGTCCCTGTGTTCGCAGAGCTGATGTCGAGAGTGAGCTAGAATCAGCCAGTCGTCGATATAGTTCAGGATGCGAACCCCGTGTTCCCGGAGGGGAACAAGGGCTGCCTCGACGACCTTCGTGAAGACGCAAGGAGACAGGGCTAGCCCGAAAGGGAGAACTGCGTACTGACATGCCTGCCCCTCGAAAGCAAACCGAAGAAACGGTCTGTGTCGAGGGAGAATGGAGACATGAAAGTAGGCGTCCTTCAGGTCGAACGCTGCAAACCAATCCCGGTGCCGCACACATTCGAAAACGCGTTTGGCGGTGAGCATCTTGAACGGCAGCCTGTGAAGGGAGCGGTTCAGCACGCGCAGATCCAGGATTGGCCGTAACCCACCAGTTTTCTTGGGGACAATGAAGTACGGGCTATAGAAGCCGGACCTCATTTCGGCTGGAGGGACAGTCTCGATCGCACCCTTCGCCAGCAGGGTAGCAACCTCCGCTCTCATGATAGGGGCATTGCCACCGACCATAGTGGAGCGGACTCCCCTGCGCGGGGAGGAGACCGCGCGAACTGAATCGCGTAGCCGAGCCTGATCGTTCATGCGACCCAGCATGACAGGTTGGGAAGCTCTAGCCAGGCTCCCAAGAACTGTACCAGCAGGGTCACGCGAACCACAGAATTCCCGTCGGTGGGGCAGCGAGGCGGTATGACTGGCCCGGACGTGGACGGCATAGCGGCCCGGTGTGGGGGCACAGTCATAGACCGCGTCCTGACAGAGGAGACCAGGGAAGGACGAACGTTCCACGGGGGTCTGCTCTGCCAGGGGTCTGGCGACAGAGGAGGATGAGAGCGGCACGGTCCGGGGACGGTGCGCACTGTCATCCGGCTCTGGGACAGAGGACGAGGGGTGCACGGCCCGGGGGCGGCGCCGAGAACTCTGTGTGCTCAGAAACGGGAAAGTCAGTTCTTTCTGAATAAGGATTCTTCCCCGGCCCTCCACCAGGGAAAGGAGTGGCCCTGCTACCAGCTCCTGGAAAGAACTGAGTCCCATCTCTGAGGAGCCCATCTCAAGAGTGCCGCTTAACCCAGCGTATAGCGGGGGGCGGGGCTGGAGAGGGCTGTGGCGTCCCCCTGCGGCTTCCAGAGCCAGCCCGGGTGAACGGGCGGGGTGGGAGCCGCAGGAGGGCGCCTTCGGCGGTGGGCAGACTGAGGGATCAGCTCGGACGGCGGGGCCGTCGGGGCAGAATAAGCCTCAGTCTGCTCGTGGGCGGTTGAGAACTGTTGGGCAAAGCCCTCAACCGCACCGCCGAAGAGGCCGACCTGGGATATGGGGGTGTCAAGCAGATGGGTCCGCCCGACATCCTGCACATCGGACAGGTTCAGCCACAGAATGGTGTACATCACCTGACCCAGGGAACGTACGGCCACTTTCGTCGCTCGGAGAGCAAGGTCAGTGGCGGCGCGCAGCTCATTGAAGAGCCCTGGGTCAGTCCCGCCCTCGTGCATGTCCGTGAGCATCTGGGTCTGGTAGACCAGCAGAATGGCCATGGCATGCAGTGCGGCGGCTGCCTGTCCTGTAGCGCAATAGGAATTCGCCACAAGTGTAGACGAAAAACTACAGGCTAGGACGGGTGCTTAGGATCGCGCCGAGAGGAAGCACTCTGAGGACACAGTAGCATCGCAACAGAGCGTTCAACCGGGGGACCCCAGTGTACCCATGGGCAGCGGCCCCGTCGAGGGAAGGAAGGGCGAAGGAGATCAACGAGGGATCGCTGGAAGACATGGGGGTCTTCGAGGATTTCGAGATCTCCTGATACACATCCGGGAAAAAAGGTATTAGAGGAGTCAGCGGCCACACCCAAAAACCAATCGCCCGGGAAAGCATGGCCGTCATCTCAGGATCTGACTCGACAAATGCCATATGCACACCCGAAAGTGGCAGCACTGTCAAATCTTCACTTCCTGAAAATTCTAGCCCACCCTGTGATGCTGCGATGGACAACAGATCCGATTCTGGAGCATCAAGGGAAACCCGCGGGGCATCCGAAAATAGACCCGGGGAATCCCCTGAACACTCGCGGGTTGCGTCACTGAAAAGGGGGGCGTGGTCCACGGACAAACAGTCGGCGGATTTGTTCCACACACACACCCTCAGGTCACCCTGGCCACCAGCCGAAGTAGCACCTCACGTGGAGAGTGTTAGATCGGGGTGTGGATGAGGGGACTCTCTCTCTAACGAGATCATTGAGTCTCGACCGTAATGACGCGATGATCACGTTCCCGCGGGGAGAACGTGAGTCATCCACAAACGCTGCTCTAGCGTGATGAAGCCCAAGCACGCAGAGCAGAGAATGTGCCCATCAAAATCGGAAGTCGACCGCAACCAGAAATGCACGGGAGAGCCGTCTTTAAAAAGACGTGCGAGCTCTTTTGTGAGAGGAGGAAGAAACTCCGCGATGTTGAAGCGAGCAGGGAGAAACACACTCATTGGCAGATCACTGCACAGATCAGCAGGCAATGTGAACTCGCTGCAGATCGCCGTCACACCAACACCGGAGAGAGTGGCTCGTCTCGTAGAGTGAAGTCAGAAATGGCTCTGGAGTGAACAGATACTCTTGGCTCCGAAGCGAAAACATACTGCTTTGCTGGAATTTCCGCCCTTTATACCCACGAGGTGGGGCGGAGCTGCTCCATGCAAATTCTGCAGACCCATGGCATTTCTTTGCCATTGGCTCGTTTTGTATTACTCGAAGCGGATAGGCTTTCTAAGCGAAACCCCCATTCGTCGTCATCCGACGGAACTCGGAGTGACAACGAAAGGGAATGCCTTTTATTTCTAAATTATGACTATTTTTGATCTAAAAAAATACTAACATTATAAGGGCAACCCAGGAAACATTATAAAATAATAAAATAACCCCATTCTAGGGCACCTTTAACATGTATAGCTACACCATTGCCTACATTTAAACTCGTATAACACAAATATTAGAAGTTAAAAATAATAATATTTTTAAAGTACCGGTAATTCAAGTGTAATCAACCGGTGGGAAATTTCGCACTCTGCGGGTGAACGTCTAACTTCAGACCGTCGTCCTGCGTTTCACTCATATACGAAAGATTCTGCGACGCGACTGACTCCATAACCTGCCAATAAACAAACAGTGCACAGTTCTAATGACATTTTATCATCCAAATTAATTATATTCATTATCTTTAGGAATAAAGTTGTGTGTTTTATGCGAAAAGACAGACGTAACATTCGTCCCAGTATGTTGTTTTGCATCAAATAAAATGATTTAAAGCACAGTAATGATTTTATAGATAAAATAAAACATACACACATGAATTTCACAGAGGAAAGGCACAAATTCTGTGACGCTGAGAAGAGAGGAAGAGAACTGTTCTTAGTCCTTGAGCCAGGGCCCCAAATTTGGTCCATCGGTATCATCTGGGGGGACAAAGTCTCATAGTGATTTTTGGCAAGGTATACACCCCTAGAAAGGTATACACACCTAGAAAAATCACGATAGCAGTGCAGGGGTGGTAGCAAAATCACTTTTTTCAGCTCATGAAGTTACTAACCCCCTAAAATAAATTATGTTTTTGAAATCTGGTGTATATCTGGTTTAGGCTCATGCTAGGGATATTGTCAATATTCTATAATATGGTGCTTGGTATCGTTGGAAAGGGGACCTTTTAGGCTTTCATTTAAGCCCAGTACTGAATCTGTCTGACAAACACAGAGGTCACATGACTTCTTTAAACCAGAAATAACACATTTTTTTGCAATTTCCGCCTAAACTGTACGCTTTCTTTTATCCCTGTGGCATGAAAGAACACCAGTGACACAAAACTCAACAACTTCAATACTCAAGGCACTCTGATGACTCAGAAAATGTATAATATACCCATACTATTTATTTGAGAGAGCCTTAAATTAGACTTGTGCAGCCAGCACAAGACTTCAAAATAGAATAGAACCAATAGAATGAACAAATAGAATACCCTATTAGTCCAGGGCCAAATGGCCTATTTATTCATGTACAGTTGTTATAAAAAGTAATTGTTTCAATAGTGTTGTCAACATAACACTTGTAAGTGGTTTAACAAAATGTTTCTATCATGTATCTGGAGACCGGAGAGAATTCAAACAGCCCGTGCGCGCACTGAACCGCTGAGTTGTCGTCACGTCAGAGGGTGGGGGGAAGGGTGCATTGTTTTAATTGAGTAAAATTGCTCAATTTCTTAAGAATGTGTTAAAAAAATGTATAATATTGATTTGAATTAAGTCATTTTTGTTGTTCTTGAAACAGATCAGTTTAATTCTCCATTCTCAAATATTTTGATAGAAATTTCACAAATATATTAAGTGTATTATAAATAAATAACTAGTCAAATACTAAATTCTTTTAGTGAAAAAAAAATTAAATATAACTGTAAATATTAGACAAAATTAACTGTTGGATTTTTAGTCAGTTATTTTGGTGCGTTTAACTTAAACAATCAAGTAAATGATAACCAGATATTTTATTAAGTTAATAAAGTTAATTATTACTGTGATTACTAAGCCACTGAATTACTTTTTAGAGTAGATGGCTGTATAGCCCTATACATAAGATGCTGTGTATTCCTTGGTTGTTGGGTTTTTATTCAGACATAATTAGTTACTTTGTATTTGATTTTGGATTTGGATATGGATATTTATTCAGACATTATTAAAGACTACTTTTTGTCAAAGTTAAGTTTATGTTGATTTGAAGAATCAGTTTTTCATTAGCTAAAGTCAAATCTGGACACTACAAGTTTGTCTACGTCTTAGTTTGTGCTTATCTTGGCGAAAGCCGAGTACAAATCAGCATGAAGTTTTAACATCTACTCTCGTGTAATGGAAATCATGAAGATCTGGATACGTCCAGTGACTGCGGTGAATAGTGCTGCTGGCAACAAGGGGAAAGACCTTGTGACAGCCTGGAGAGACAGCTGACAGGAGGAAAGAGACCCCAATGGGGCTGGTAAGGGTAAGCTACTCTTGTCGGCAGTATCCAGCTCCGTGTTTACAGGGTGCTGGAGACACCCACCCAAGGCTTCTGAGAAATTAAAGAGAAAAATACCCCTAGAGTCTCCGGGGGCGGAAGATGACTCAATGTTGGACAACATGGTTAACGACTTAGGAATGGAAACGGATATGAGTATGGAGAGTAAGACTAGTTCAAGATCTGCAGTTAGTAAAGTCATTGAACTCCAAGCTTGTGTCTGTGGCTGGAGCAAGGCGACAACGGTCAGAGGTTTGAAGGTTCATCAAGGGAAAATGAAATGCTTGAGGGAGAAGGTACAAGGGCCTCGCATTGATCAGTACTTCTTACGAAGTCAGTCGAATGAAATCCAGCGACAGGAAGCAAACCACAGCTCGCAGGATATCAGCACCCCTGTCATAGAGGAGAGTAGGGTTTGCACAGTTAGTGATGAACATATTAACCCTCTGGGGTCGACGGTATCGCCGGCGATACCAGCTCACTTTTTTCCTTATCAGTGCAAAAGAGACTCAAATTACTCTGTTGATTTTGATTTTACATATAAGTGCTGTACATCATTAGATCCTGTTAAGTGTCTATTTTTTTTTGTGGGTATTCACAATAAAAACAAAGTGTTGTGCTTTTCGTCAAATAAAGAAAAATAAACATGATGCGCGTTTTGCCTTCTCTCTGTCAGTGAGGTCCATTCTGAAACGCGTCCGAAAAATGAACTGTAACTCTGTCAATACTTGTCACAGAGATACGGGAGATTTCTCTTTATGAAGCTGAAATTCTCTTCTTTTAAATGAAGTAATTTATTTTTTTTTAAATATATTTCCAGTTTATGTAATCCGTTTGAAACCAAGGAGAGGTACAGTTTTTTCACTCTCCCTTCATTTTCTTTAATGAGCCGAGACCGCCACGCCCCCAGAGCTTTTCACATGGTAAATAGGCGATCTAACGTTATGCATTGCGCACGCCCAGCAACGATCAATGGCATAAAAACACATTTCTTCATCAGATTCACTGATAGTTCATCGCGTTTTGAGAATGGGGCATCGCATCGCGTTTGTCACTGGCCTCACTGTTTTAATCAATCCAGCTATCCAGTCGCTAAACACTTCCACAGTAAACTCCAAGAAGGTGCAATTTATGTCGTTTAATCATGAAAAGTGTGAAACTACGAAGAAGAGAAAATACACAAACATGAATTTTCACAAAATAGATAAATCATCAAAATGAGCATAGTCAAACAAGGCAAATAACCAACAACAATACAGTTGTATAATCAACAGCATTAATACTTTGTAAACTTGAGTAGTAAAAAGTAACAAACATGCTGAATTAAATGCTACATTACATAGCACAACAAAGTACACAATGCTCATTAACAAAATCAAACAGTGACTTACAGATATTGCATTGCACAGGGCTTTGATAGACAAGATGAAGCTGGATGTCTGCAACCACATGGAGCACCTTACACAACTCAAGCACAGAAGAAATATGGCCTACTTCATCTTTTAAACAGGAAGCCACAGGAAAACTAAGGAAAACTCAAAAATAAGTATCAAAATAAAAGTCCTTGTTTAAAGTCCAGCACACTCCCCGCCTGGGGTATGTAAATACCTCACTTTAGCTTTTATACTCCTAATATCTTAGGGGGAGTAAAGCAGAACCACGTCTGATATAGGGCGAATAAAGTTTTTCTGCACACCTTCTCTGATGAATTTCAACTCCACTTTCCTCACAAGACCATCTTTACTAGGTAGTGTTTTTGCAATGATAGCCATAGGCTACTGATTTCTCTTGACTTGGCTATCCTTCATCAACACAATGTCTCCTTCCTTGAGACAAGGCTTCTTGTCTTGCCACTTCTGCCTACTCTGTAGAGTGGCAAGATACTCATGGCGCCATCTTGTCCAAAATGTTTCTGCAAGATTTTGAACTTTTTCCACTCAGCCTTGAAAAGATCTTTATCTGTAAACTCGCCAAGTGGCGGAGGGTTCGAACAGGTTTTCTGGGTCAACAGAATAGCAGAGGTGAGTATTAAAGGAACTTCAGGATCTGAAGATACTGGCACGAGAGGGTGTGCATTAATGATAGCAGACACTTCAGCCATGAGGGTTACAAGAACGTCGTGTGTGAGATGCAGGGACTTTCCTTCAAGCAACATACAGTCAAGAATACGTCGGGCTATACCCACCATCCTTTCCCAAGCACCTCCCATATGTGATGCATGGGGAGGGTTGAAAATCCATGTACAAGCATGTTCTTGTAGATACTTCTGAAGATCAGAGCCTGAAGTTTCCTTATTCATCTTGAGCTCCTGCACTGCCCCAATAAAGTTTGTACCACAATCAGAGCGTATCTGCTTAGCGGGTCCCCTTATTGCAAAAAAACGTCTCAGAGCATTAATGAATCCGCTTGAGCTCAATGTCTCTACAACTTCAATGTGCACTGCTCTTGTGCACATACATGAGAAGATGATTGCCCATCTTTTGGAATTGGAGCAGCCTCCTCTGGTGCGGCGAGAAGCAACCTGCCATGGTCCAAATACATCGACTCCTACATATGTGAAAGGTGGAGCCACTTGAAGTCTTTCTGCGGCCAAATCGGCCATCAGTTGGAGCTCTGTAGGATGGCGAAGCTTTCTACATGTCACACACTTGTTAAGTTGACTTCCAATGCATCTTTTGGCACTCATCAGCCAATACCCTGCTGCTCGTATTGCTCCCTCAGTAAAATGTCTTCCTTGATGTTTGACTGCTTGATGGTAATGTCGAACAAGCAAGGTTGCTACGTGATGTTTACCAGGAATGATCACAGGATTGGATTCTTCCTTCTCAAGACCTGCCTGAGCAATACGGCCTCCAACGCGCAGAAGACCTTTGTCATCCAGAATAGGATTAAGTTTCCGTATACTACTTTTAGGTGAGAGATTGCATCCTGCTTTTATATCACTTAGCTCTTCAGGAAAGGCTACATTTTGAACGCTCTTTAGGATAACAATCCTGGCTTTTTCCAACTCCTCATTTGTGGGACTGTTACTACAGAGATGCCATCCACTACATCTTGGCTCTTTTGTTAAATGGGAGAATGACTGGGAGATGTGGCTTAAATGAGCGATCGCTCTGATTAGCTTATTCAAGCTGGAGAAGCGTTCAAAACGCTCAGGAGTCAGGAACTGAGTAGGCACTGTAGTTAAACATGAAATCACTTGTGGTCGGATTTCTGGATCTACTTCAAGATCAATAAGGTCATAGTTCTCTTGAAGCAAAGCATTTAAGGATGGAGTGTTCTGAAAGAAATCTGGCCCTGTAAGCCAAGTTGTACTACTGAGATAATCAGCTGATACAGATCTAGACCCATGATCTGCAGGATTGGCATCTGATGGAACATAGCTCCATTGACTAGGAGTAGATGACTGAAGAATTCGTTGGATTCTGTTGTGCACATACACATAAAAGCGTTTTGTTCGATTATGAATATACCCAAGAACAACTTTACTATCGGTGTAGAACTGGATCTTATTGAACTGCAAGCCTATTTCTTCTACAACCATGTCTGCGATCTCAACTGCTAGAACTGCTGCACAGAGTTCTAATCTTGGAACAGTCAGATCTGGCTGTGGTGCCAACTTTGTCTTTCCAAACACAAAACCAGTATCTGCTTGGCCATTTTGAGATGTGGATCGCAGATAAGCTACAGCTGCAACAGCTTTCACGGATGCATCTGCAAATATACACAATTCCCTTGTCTGAACCTCTGAAGTAGGAAAAGATGAGTAAGTTCGTTGTATCTTTAGATCTTGCAGGTTTTGTAAGGAATTCCTCCATCTGATCCATTCTGGCTTTATGTCATCAGGTAATGGAGAATCCCAGTCTTCAGCCTGCTTTGAGAGTTCCCGAAGCAACAGCCTGCCTTTGATGGTAACAGGAGCAATGAAACCATAAGGATCATATAAGCTGTTTACGGTTGACAGTACACCTCGCCGGGTGAATGGCTTCTTATCGTCAATAGCTTGGAAAGTAAATGTGTCTGATGCTAAATTCCATGACACTCCTAGGCTACGCTGGACTGGAGTATCTTCAAAGAAGAGATCAACATCTTTGATATCCACAGCCCGATCTTGAGGGTGAAATGCCTCAATCACTGCAGGTCGATTGGAGATTATTTTATGTAGCCTAAAGTTTGCTACTGCAAGCATGTCTTGAGTTTGCTTCAGAGCACTAATTGCTGCGGTTTCATTTGGGAAGGATTTCAGAGCATCATCAACATAGAAATCATGTTCAACAAACTCTTTAATTTCACTGTCGAAGTTCTTTTCTTCCTCCTTGGCCGCTCTATGCAAACCATATATGGCAACAGCAGGAGAAGGACGATTGCCAAACACATGTACACACATTCTGTATTCCACTATTTCTTTACCAGGGTCATTGTCTTGATACCAGAGAAAGCGCAGGAAATCTCTGTGATCCTTTCTGACTAAAAAACAGTGGAACATATGCTGAATGTCAGCGGTGATCGCCACTGGCTCCCTACGAAATCTTAGCAACACTCCCAGGAGGGTATTGTTGAGATCTGGCCCCTTAAGTAGGATATCATTTAATGAGACTCCATCATAAGGTGCACTAGAATCGAAGACCACACGGATCTTGCTTGGCTTCTTCGGATGATAAACACCAAACAATGGCAGATACCAGCATTCTTGGTCTTTCTTGAGTGGGGGAGCAATTTCTGCATGTCCTTTAGAGAACATGTTCTCCATAAACTCAAGAAAATGAGCTTTCATTTGAGGACGTTTGTCCAAAGTATGACGAAGTGAGGAGAGACGGCTGTAAGCATACTTTCTGTTATTTGGAAGCCTTCTTCTGGGAACTTGAAATGGCAAAGGAGCCACCCAGCCATTGGATTCATCTTGGTAAAACTCTTTGTCCATTATGCGTAGAAACCTGTCATCGTCCACTGACAGTGCAAGCTTGTGATCTCTGGATGTACGAACAAAGATTGATTGGCCTAGCTTCTCACTTGCACATGTTGCTAAAGCACTTACATTTTTTGATGTAAGATGATCTTGAAACTGAAACTTTGTGCCATACTGCTCTTTTACATGGAACTGACTTTCACAGGGCCAGAATAAACTGGGGCGACCACTTTCAAGTATGGAGGTCTTAAAAACATCTACATGAGCAGGTAGATGAGCACCTCCAAGACACACGTCTCCAATAACTACCCATCCAAGATCTAACTTTTGAGCAAATGAAGCGTTGGGTGGACCATCAATCTGCTGACGGACCTTGTGGACCCTAATGAGGTCCCTACCAAGGAGGAGAAGGATGTTAGCATCAGGGTCTAGGGACGGTATTTCATGAGCAATATCCCTCAGGTGACTGAAATGACGTGCTGCATCTGGGGTAGGAATTTCAGAACGAATGTTCGGAATCTGATTGCACTCTAGGAGTGTAGGAAGATGAAGGCTTACACTCTTATCCAATGATTCCACAATGTAGCCACTTGCTCTCCTTCCTGTTGTCTCTTTTAATCCAGCACATGTCTTGAGTGAATATGGAAAAGAAGATCCTTTGATTTGAAACTCTTCAAAGAATTCTGTTCTCGCTAATGAGCGGTTGCTCTGTTCATCAAGAATTGCATACATTCTTCTGGATTCGGTTTTGTTACCGACAGGATAGACATTAACCAAACAAATCTTGGAACATGCTCTGGCACTCTTTCCAGCTCCACACACTTCAGTACACTTTGAGGTTACCTCTTGGTTGGTTAATTCATCTTCCTCCCCGCCATCTTCTAAGACTGGAGAGATGGTTTTCCTCCAAGGTGCTGGACCAGGATGTAGAGCTGACACATGACGATCACTATCACATTCAGTGCAATGGATTTCAGCTTTGCAGTTTTTTGACATGTGATCTACAGAAGAGCAGCACCTGAAGCATACTGAATGTTCTTTAAGAAACTGTTTGCGATCCTCAAGACTTTTTGCTCTAAAGCCTCTGCATCTTATTAGTGGATGAGGCTTATCATGAATGAGACAATATCTTTGAGGATCAACAATCTGTATCCTGTCTGTAGCATCTCTTGTTTCAGACATGTTAACTTGGGTTTTATGAACAGCTATAGAAGCTTGCCTGAATTGATCTGATCTTTCTCTTTTTTCTTGTGGCGGTGCTGAAGGAAAAATGGCAAAGCTGGGATCTGTTCTTGTTTTAGCTTCTGAACGAATAAAGTCAGCAAACACAGAAAATGGTGGGAAGGCCACATAATGTTCTCTCTTGTACTTCGATCCATACGATATCCATTTTTCTTGGATACCATAAGGAAGTTTTCCTACAATCGGGCTCACACCATGAGCAGTGTCAAGGTAAGACAACCCAGGAAGATAGCCATCCAGCTTGGCTGCCTCTAGCTCTGCAAGCAAGTCTCCAAGATCACGCAGCCTATAGAGATCTTTACCTGATATTTTAGGGAAGCTTTCTAATTTGGAGAAGAGAGCCCTTTCAATTGCCTCTGCTGAACCATACATTTCCTCTAACCTCTCCCAAGCCATTTGTAGACCTTCAAAAGGGTGCCTAATATTAACTGATTTTATTCTTCGTACATGTTCAGATGATTCTCTTCCCAGATATTTGATGAGCAAATCCATCTATTCCTCTGGCTTAAGGTCGAGGTCTGCAATGGTACTTTTAAAAGATGATCGCCAAGCCCAATAATTTACAGATTTATCATCAAAAGAATTCAGTCCAGAAGTTACCAACTGACTGCGTGCAATGTATTTGGCCAGGCTGTAAGTGTCTGACATGTGCTCAGGACTACATTGTAAATTACGGCTAGAAGCTTGCTGTCTTGCTTAGTCTGCAGTGCGTTGGAGGCTGATCTCTTTGGAAAACTCTGATGCTGATACATGGTCTACTTCTGTGAAGGCTGCTGCTAGAATTTCTGCTTCTGCTATGGCCGCATCTCTCTCTTTCTCTTCCTGCAGTGCCTCTAGTGTTGCTTGAAGTCGGGCTTGTTCCACTTTAATCTCAATTTCTTTCTTTGCATGAGCCGCTCTTGCCTTGGCTGCCTCTGCTCTTGCACGAGCTTTCGTGACGACTAAACTGGCCGTAGAACTTCTTGATGAGATAGAAGCTTGAGAACTTGAGCAAGCATCATCACTTTCTTTATGCATGCGATGGCGCAGTGATGATTTAGATTCTCTTGAAGACATGATCTTTGTGCAGGCTTACAAACAGAGATATCTCTCTGATAGATGCAGTTGTTAGACAGGCAATCCATCCATCTCGCAATCAATCCAATTCGCTGCTTATCTTTTCACTGTCACTGGCCTCACTGTTTTAATCAATCCAGCTATCCAGTCGCTAAACACTTCCACAGTAAACTCCAAGAAGGTGCAATTTATGTCGTTTAATCATGAAAAGTGTGAAACTACAAAGAAGAGAAAATACACAAACATGAATTTTCACAAAATAGATAAATCATCAAAATGAGCATAGTCAAACACAAGGCAAATAACCAACAACAATACAGTTGTATAATCAACAGCATTAATACTTTGTAAACTTGAGTAGTAAAAAGTAACAAACATGCTGAATTAAATGCTACATTACATAGCACAACAAAGTACACAATGCTCATTAACAAAATCAAACAGTGACTTACAGATATTGCATTGCAAAGGGCTTTGATAGACAAGATGAAGCTGGATGTCTGCAACCACATGGAGCACCTTACACAACTCAAGCACAGAAGAAATATGGCCTACTTCATCTTTTAAACAGGAAGCCACAGGAAAACTAAGGAAAACTCAAAAATAAGTATCAAAATAAAAGTCCTTGTTTAAACCGAAGTTTAAAGTCCAGCACACTACTCCTTCAGATGATTCCGGACAGCGAGGAAGGATTCACCTTTTCCTCAAAAGAATTTGAAACTCGGACGACCAACGGCTGCATTTTGAAGAACGAAATGACCCCGCCGAGGATACAAGTTCAGAGTAAGTTGGTTAGTGTTATATAATTCCTTTTCTGATTATAGAGCTCAAATGAATTTTCAGACTATATTTTGCCTAGTTTTGGCTAGCTTTTGACATAGGAAAGATTACCCCACAGTCACAATATCCTAGCGCTCTTGTAAACTTTTTAAATGTGATATTAGCCTACTACCTATATTTCACTCAGTTTTGAGATTAGTTTATGACACTGGTTATCATGCTAAAATACTGCCTTATGCATAATTTATTTTGTTTGTGAATAACTGCTTAGGTTATATAATGATTTAATGAAATATATTTCAGCCTTCAGTAAAATATGTGATACTGTCTAAATACAATATATTATTTATGCATAAATGTTCAGTTAGGCTAACTGAAATAAAACCATGTCTATATTGTGAAGGGTAGTCAACTTTAGCATGGGTGTGTTCACTTATTCTAAGCACTGTGTGCGTGTGTGTGTGTATATATATATATATATATATATATATATATATATATATATATATATATATATATATATATATTAAATCGCAATTTTAACCAGAAAAATCTACAATGCATGCCCAAAGTCGTGCAGCCATATAGTTTCTCTTGATATCAGCATATTCAAAGGTGTCTATTTTATTTATTTTTTTCATTTTTTACAGGGAGAGATGGCACTGATGAGTCCTGCTGACTTCAACATTCAACAGTCTCTGTACATGAACATTAGCCTGGCAAGCCAGACCTACATCAAGATGTTAGGTCTGGGAACTCACAATTGGCATACCTCAATCCGAGGGGCGGGATAAACGGTTGTCTTTCAATATCCCTCTGCACGCAATAGGATAGCGCTAAAACCAACCAGAGCAACGAACAGCTGTGGATGAGTGAGTCCCATGCGTTTCCCCACCAGCGGAGCTAGTTGATATATTAAACTTTTACCGTATCCGGTCGTCAAAACTCCGAACAGATCTTCCTTTTTTGTGAAACAACAAGTGACATTCTCTTAACTCCAAGTCCTCCAGAGTCGCGGCCAAAGACGATTCGAAAGACCGCTGTTCGCCAGCAGCATCTTGTTTGTTTTCAAGTAGCAGGGAAATCACAGCGCAGAACCGTCACAACTCTGCCGTCATTATGTTAAGCCCGCCCACCAACTCTATACATGATGTGATTGGCCTGACCAGAGTTTGTTTTTTCCACTTCGAAAGCCAACGGAGAGTTGCTAGACCACACTGGCTGCAAAATAATTTTTGCTGCCGCTAGGGTGCGTCTAGATTTCTAGGCTACATGAACATGGTAAAATGAAAAATCAAACACCTTGGAAATGACAGGTATGTACTATGTTTCAATGGCACAAAGTTGTGTGACTGTTCAAGCCTATGTCTTTAGATCAGTGTGACTTACCAATGTGCTTTTTTGTCCTTTGTTGTGTATCTTTGGATTATGTTGTGTTGTAAATAAATCCAAACAATCTAAAAGCCATTCTTTTTTAAATCTCCTCATTCTTTGTGCAAGGCTCCTCATAATGATATGGCCTGATAGCACCTAATTCTTATGGGAGGGTCTTTGTCTTTCTCAGGTGTGAAATGCATACATATTAATGAGAGATCACGCCTCCTCGCATAAAGCTTTCTGACACAAAACACGTCATTAAAAATGTAAAAATACTTTATTGTCTTATCTGAATGTGTAGTCAGGATGATTCTCACATAGTTTTGGAGCAAATATTCTAGGCTATGTGATACAATTTTCAAAAGTCTTGTGAAGAAATAATCAATATGTGTTTTGTGGCCTTATTTCAGAAACTTTAATTTTTTGTTTTGTCAATAACCATGCATAAACAATATTCTCTCAAAAATACAAATATGTACATACATGTCGCACACATATTATGGTAGCCCTGTTTGTGCTAAATAGAGTGTAATTACACCTGTGCCATTAATATGTTTATAAGCAACTGAAAAAAGCACAAATGTCAGGGCATGTCAAAACATCTCAAGGACCCCAAAAACACCTTAGACCCCAGAGGGTTAATACTTGTGAACCCAGTCAGACTAACCGGCATAAGAGAGATAAGAACCTCAACGGGCATAGGCCTGGAGTTAGAATGCCAAGAGCTTGTGAGAAAACTGAATGGGACACGGTAAAGACAGATGCTTTGCATTGGAAAGATTAACTGGTACAGTTGAAAAGAAGCTGGATAAATGTGGGGACATCATTTACGCATATGGAAGTGAGAGGTTTGGTGTGGAAAAAAGGAAGGAAAAAGCACAAACTACTCCTGGAATGTCTAGATGGCAGCAGAAAATTGAAGGGTTAGTTAGAGAAAGGAGACTGCTGAGGAAGCAATGGAAAAGAGCAGAACAAAGTCAGAAGGAGGGACTCAATCTCTTACAAAGGGCCATAAAAGATAACCTGGAAACATTACGCAGAGCTGAGCGCCTACGGAAACGCTACAAAAAGAAGGAACGTGCGAGGGCTAATTTCTATAAAGACCCATTCAAATTCGTAAAGAAGTTATTCACCAGTGAGAAGAATGGCATTTTAATAGCATCTAGGGTTGAGCTAGAGAGATATTTGGAGGAAACACATACAGATGCAAAAAGGCATGAGCCTATGTCAATTCCATCAGACATCCCACCTATCAATCCACCAGAATACCAAATAGAGGTCTGTGCACTTAAGAGGAAAGAGGTAGAGCAGGCTGTGAGAAAGGCAGGGGCTTCATCATCTCCAGGGCCTAATTGGAGTTCCATACAGAGTGTACAAGAGTGCTTCAGGAGTTCTACGAATTCTGTGGAAATTTATAAAAGTAGCATGGGAAAAACAGGTTGTACCTAGAGCATGGCGCAGAGCAGGTGGAGTCTGTATACCTAAAGAAAAAGATGCTACAAGCTTCAGTCAGTTTTGTCCTATTTCAATATTAAACGTTGAAGGTAAGATTTTCTTCAGCATTATTGCTCAGAGATTGTCCACCTACCTATTAAAGAATGGCTTCATTGACACTTCAGTTCAAAAAGCGGGCATTCCAGGCTTCTCAGGATGCTTAGAACACATCAATGTTATCTGGCAACTAATTCAATCAGCTAAAAAGGAGAGGAAGGAGCTCCATGTGACATTCCTGGATTTGGCTAATGCATATGGTTCAGTGCCACATGAGCTTCTTTGGGCAGCATTTGATTTTTTCAGAGTACCAATGTCAATAACAAATTTAGTGAAAGCCTATTTTGGAGATTTGCAATTTAGTTTCTCAACTCCAGAATTCAGCACTACATGGCAATTCTTAGAGGTTGGAATAATGGCAGGATGCACCATTTCTCCACTGGCTTTTACCATGGCAATGGAAGTAATAATTAGGGCATCAAGATGGGTAGTAGGAGGAGAGGCTTCTGGGATGCGACTACCACCAATCAGAGCATACATGGATGACATGACAACCATGACTACAACAGTAGCCTGCACTAATCGCTTATTGGGTTAGTTAACCGATAATATTGAATGGGCACGAATGCAATTTAAGCCCTCTAAATCAAGGAGCATCTCGATAGTTAAAGGAAAGGTAGTAGATAAAACATTCTTCATTAATGGTGAGGCAATACCAACAGTTTCTGAGAAGCCAGTGAAGAGTCTTGGGAGATGGTACGATGGGGATCTAAAGGACACAGTTCGAGTGGGAGAAGTTAGACGACAAGCAGTGGAAGGGTTGAAGAGCATAAACAGCTGTGCTCTACAAGGCAAACTAAAACTCTGGTGCTTTCAGTTTGGTCTATTGCCGAGGTTGTTGTGGCCACTGACTGTGTACGAGGTTTCTTTGACAACAGTGGATAAGCTGGAAGCGTTAATAAGTTCATACATTAGGAAATGGTTGGGAGTTCCACGCTGCCTCAGCAGAGTGGGACTTTATAGTAAAGGAATATTGCAGCTGCCAGTCTCTGCTTTAACCGAGGAGTTTAAGTGTGCCAAGGTCAGACTGGAAATTACCTTAGTAGAGTTATGCGACACATGTGTAAGGGAGGCAGCACCTGTGTTAAAAACTGGTAGAAAGTGGCCAGCAAAGAAATCTGTGGTAGAGGCAAAGGCTGGCCTTCAAATTGGTGATATCGTGGCATGGAAGAGGGGGGTTTGGGCTCAGTTTAGCTCCTCCTAAATGGCACAAGGCAGACCCAGCTCAAAGGAGGACGCTGGTAGTCAATGAGGTGCGAAAGCAGGAGGAGAGGATGAGGTGTATAAAGGCCATTTCCCAGGCCAAGCAGGGAGAGTGGATGAGATGGGAGAGTGTGGAACAACGCAAGATGGGCTGGCAAGACTTTTTGTCAATGGAAGAGAGTAGGATCAGTTTCCTTATCAGGTCAACATATGATGTTCTCCCATCACCACAGAACCTAAACCTCTGGGTAGGAGAGGATCCCTCCAGTCCTTTGTGTTCATCACCTGCCACATTAAGGCACATTTTGACAGGATGTAAGGTGGCTCTTAGCCAAAGTCGGTTTATTTGGCGCCATGACCAGGTACTGCAATGTTTGGCTTTAGCATTGGAAGGCAAGTGTAACATGACCAATAAGTTGCCACCTGTTCTAGCAAAACATTACACACAGAAGACAATATTCCTCCGCCCAGGCGAGCAACCACCAAGAAAAGGTGTTAAAACCAATTCTCGCCCAGGAAAACTGGAAGCTGCTAGGGACTGGAAAATGCTGGCTGATCTTGATAAACGGCTTATTTTTCCACCTGAGATTGCTCCGACCAGATATTGTTTTGTGGTCTGGATCAGCACATATTGTTCAACTGATAGAGTTAACAGTGCTATGGGAGGATGCTGTAGATGAGGCAAATGAGAGGAAGAAACTGCGGTATGCTCATCTGGCCACTGAAGCAGAACAGCGAGGATGGAGAGTCCAGGTTTATCCAGTGGAAGTGGGTTGTCGAGGATTTGTGGCACACTCTACAACCCGGTTCCTCAGAGACGTCGGATTCAGTGGCCAAGAGTTGCGTCGCACAGTAAAGAACTTATCTGAAGCAGCAGAAAGGAGCAGCAACTGGCTCTGGTTGAGACGGAAAGATTCTGGCTGGCTATGTACAGGCCGCCACGCTACGGTTTCGTAGAATTCTTGAAAAACTCGAAGAGTCTGTTGGTTTATTTGTATAGTTTGCATAGTAATTACAGTTCCCTTTCGTTAGTGAACTCCTACGTCTCGTCGGAGGAGTTTCCAACGAATTGGGATCACGCTAGGGAGACCAATTGCCTTCGAGTGAATTAAAACGAGCCAATGAATATTAGCATGCAGGACTTGCATTCCGCGCCTCGCCTGTCATTGCGGGTATAAAGCGGAAGCGAGCGCATACACATTTGCTTTTACCTTCGGAGCCGACCGGTAGTGTCCTCTGAGTGATGAGCTTCAAGATTGTGTTTGTCTTCACGCTCAACGAGTCTGCTGTTTCTCTGAAGACCTCTCTGTGTTGGTGTGACGGCGCTTCAGCGATCTTCGCGATCTCCCGGTTGCCAGCTGCTGCTTCAAGCGATCTGCCTTTTTTCAAAGAGCTGTTGTCACAGCTGGTATTCGGTTGAGTGCGCACAGCGGGCTTGCAGTTTCCCGCTGTGTTGCCGCCGTTATCCCTGTGTGCTTCAGCACAATTAAGAGAGTGTTTTTTCTGTGAAAGAGCAACACGGGTGAAGATCGCGTCCTTTTCAGGATGACGTTTCATCCGTGTGTTTCTGGATGCGATCGTTTCCTGTCCTTATTTGACGGCCACGTTCATTGTTTCACATGCCTAATCAGTGTGTGGGACTACGTTCGTGGGTGGTTCATGTTCTCTCAGGAGTGCATGACCACGTCGGCACGTTGTCCGTCTCCCCTTTCTCGTAAAGGCTTGAGCCGCTCAGCGTGCCGTGTGCCGTCGAGCGCCGGCTGACAGCGCGGGTTGTCACGGCAACCCAGCGCGCGTCATTCGGCGCTCAAGATGCGCGGTCAAGATCAAGACTCGCGTGCCTCTATGAGGTGAGTCCCTTTGCTTATTTCCCGATCTAGTTTCTCTTCTGGTGCTCCAGAAGAGGGCTGCTTTGGCGAATAACATTGGTGATCTGAGGGTTTCAGTGAGCACGAACCACTCACTCCTCTAGCGCATCGCAAACATGCTGAGACTGTGTTCGTGGGTGGTTTATGCTTTCTTATGAGAGCATGACCACGTCGGCACGTTGTTCGCCTGCCTGAAGGCTTTGAGCGCCCAGCGTGCCGTGTGTCATCGAAGCGATGGCCACGTTCACTATCTTGCATGCCTGGTTGACAGCCACGATCACGGTTTCACATGCCTAATCAGTGTGTTGAGACTGCGTTCGTGGGTGGTTCATGTTCTCTCAGGAGTGCATGACCACGTCGGCACGTTGTTCGTCTCCCCTTTTTCGTAGAGGCTGGAGCCGTTCAGCGTGCCGTGTGCCGTCGAGGCTTTCGGATGGGTTTCTGGTCCTTCTCATGAGGGACCAGGCATTTCATTCGGGGCCCCAGGGAGGACAGATGTCGATCGCTACATCGGAGAGAGGGCTGTTATACTCTGAAAATGATGCTGAGTTCCTACTATAGTGGGGTGTGCTCATGCTGAAGATTCAGACTTAGCAGCCACACTTTCCTGGGCTGTTCTAAAGTGCCTGGATGTGTGTGAAGAATTTTGGCAGTATGGAAGCATTTTGGTGCCAATATGGCAAGCCAAACATGCCTAAATCTGCAGAAGTTTTTCCTCTCTCACTACCACTGCACGTGCGTAGTTCTAACTCGGGGTTGAGCTGTGCTGAGTGACTGACCGTGATTAGTCACAGCGCTGGCCCTCGGTTAGACGATGTCCACACTGGTGGTCAAGAGGCACCTCAAAACCAGCCTGCTCGGAGTTGTTTTCCCCCAGCAAAGGGAAGGGAAACAACCCTGAGAGGAGCGACCCAGAGTATGTGACGTTCTGCTCTTGGGAGTGCGTGTCATCACCACTCCTTCCCCCGGGGGAGGGCCGGGTGGAGAATTTCATTTCTGTTCCGCCGCTGGTTATCCTGTAATCAGCGGTACCCAAAGTTTGAGCAGTCCACTTCCTCTGAGTCGTTCACGGGCCCCAGCGCTCAGGTGGCAGTGAGGGCTGCGGCCTTGTCACTCCCGTCTCTCGCTGGGTGAGGGGAAACCAGGACTCGATGCCCCCAGGCCTCGTTCCTCGTTTCCCCTCACGGTCGAGACTGGCAGTATAATAAGACCAGTTTCCTCCGTCCGAGAGGGTCAGAATGGCAGTGCGTGCCGCCCCCGAGCTGCACCACTCCCGTTCCCCTCTACCCAGCTTGCAGATAGCAGTGACGCAGCCTCGGCTGCGTCGCTCCGGTCTGCAGCTGGGCCTGGAGGCGCAGAGACCAGGACACGAGGAGTCAGGGCCTCGTTCTTCGTCTCTCCCCCTCCCTTCGCCACCGGGCAGCCCGCAGCAGAACGCCTACGAGCTCTCTCTGCCGTCTGCCCCACGGTGGTCCGCCCAGACCCCGCTTCCAGTGGCTACATTGCCACTGGAGCCGGGTCCCTGCCTTCCACCTCGCTGCCCCTTCGCGGGTACGCCGGTGGTTCGGGTGGGCTTATTGGCTCGGTACCTGGAAGCCTGGCTAGCGCTTCCGGGTCCGTCTCGATGGCTCATCCGCACCATTCGGTTCGGCTATGCAATTCAGTTTGCACGCCGGCCTCCCAGGTTCAGGGGCATCCACTTCACCCGTGTGCAGTCAGTGGATGCCCCTGTCCTGCGGAAAGAGATCGATGTCCTGCTGGCGAAGGACGCGATCGAGCCGGTCCCTCCTGCCGAGATGAGGTCCGGGTTTTACAGCCCCTACTTCATTGTACCCAAGAAAGGCGGTGGGTTACGACCAATCCTGGATCTGCGAGTTTTGAATCGGGCCCTGCACAAACTCCCGTTCAAAATGCTCACGCAGAAGCGCATTTTCGAATGCATCCGTCCCCAGGATTGGTTTGCAGCGATCGACCTGAAGGACGCGTACTTTCACGTCTCGATTCTTCCTCGACACAGACCATTTCTACGGTTTGGTTTCGAGGGTTGAGCGTATCAGTACAAAGTCCTACCCTTCGGGCTGGCCCTGTCACCCCGCGTCTTCACGAAAGTCGCGGAGGCGGCCATTGTTCCCATGAGAGAACAAGGCGTTCGCATTCTCAACTATCTCGACGACTGGCTCAATCTGGCTCACTCGCGAGATGTGTTGTGCGATTACAGGGACATGGTGCTCCAGCACCTCAGCCGGTTGGAGCTTCAGGTCAACTGGGACAAGAGCAAACTCTGCCCCATGCAGAGGATCTCTTATCTCGGTATGGAGTTGGACTCGGTCGCCCAGACCGCGCGCCTCACGGAGGAGCGCGTCCAGTCAGTGCTCACCTGCCTCAGGTCTTTTCGAGGCAGGACAGCGGTTCCACTGAAACAATTTCAGAGGCTCCTGGGGCACATGGCAGCCGCAGCCGCAGTAACGCCGCTCGGCCTGTTACATATGAGACCGCTCCAGCACTGGCTTCACGATCGAGTCCCGAGGTGGGCGTGGCAGAGCGGCACGTTCCGGGTCAAAGTAACCCAGCACTGTCGACAAACCTTCTCCCCGTGGTCGGATCCTGCGTTTTTACGGGCCGGAGTGCCCCTAGTCCAGGTTTCCAGGCAGGCTGTGGTTTTCACAGATGCCTCTGCCATGGGGTGGGGGGCCACGTACAAAGGGCATGCAGTCTCGGGTCTGTGGACGGGGCCCCAACTGCATTGGCATATCAACTGCCTAGAGTTGCAAGCAGTACGCTTGGCTTTGTGCCGCCTCAAGGGGCTTCTCAAAGACAAGCACGTACTGGTCCGTACGGACAGCACTGCGACCGTTGCGTACATCAACCGACAAGGTGGTCTACGCTCCCACCGCATGTCGCGACTGACCTCCCACCTCCTCCTATGGAGTCAGAAGCATCTGAGGTCGCTTCGCGCCACTCATGTTCCAGGGGAGCTCAACTGTGTGGTAGACAAGCTTTCACGGTTGCCTCCCCTGCCAGGAGAATGGCGACTCCATCCCCAGGCGGTTCAGCTGATCTGGAGTGTTTTCGGAGTCGCACAGGTAGACCTGTTTGCCTCTCCAGACACGACCCATTGCCAGTGGTTTTACTCCCTGTGTGAGGGGACCCTCGGCACGGACGCCCTGGCTCACAGCTGGCCCCGGGGCCTGCGCAAGTATGCGTTTCCCCCAGTGAGCCTAGCACAGACACTGTGCAAGGTCAGGGAGGACGAGGTGCAGGTCCTGTTAGTGGCGCCGTATTGGCCCACCAGGACATGGTTCACGGAACTCATGCTCCTCACGACAGCCCCTCCTTGGTCAATTCCTCTGAGGAAGGACCTCCTTTCTCAGAGACGGGGTACTCTATGGCACCCGCGTCCAGACCTCTGGAAACTCCATGTCTGGTCCCTGGACGGGACGCGGAGGTTCTAGGTGATCTACCACAGGCAGTGTTAAACACCATCACTTCTGCTAGAGCCCCCTCTACGAGGCGCCTCTATGCGTTGAAGTGGAACCTATTCGTCGAATGGTGTTCCTCCCACCAGGAGGACCCCCGAACTTGCCCGATCAGAATCGTGCTTTCCTTCCTACAAGATGGGTTGGAGCGAAGGCTGTCTCGCTCCACCCTCAAAGTGCATGTTGCTGCAATAGCTGTACATCACGATGTAGTAGAAGGTAAGTCCGTAGGGAAGCACGACCTGATCATCAGATTCCTTAACGGTGCTAGGAGGTTAAATCCACCTCGTGTTTTGCACTCTGTACCCTCTTGGGACCTAGCTCTCTGAGAGCTCTTCAAAGTCCCTTTGAGCCTTTGCTGACAGTGGAGCTGAATATCCTGTCCATTAAGACAGCGCTCCTGTTGACATTGGCTTCTTTCAAGAGGGTCGGGGATCTGCAAGCATTTTCGGTCGACGAATCGTGCCTGGAGTTCGGGCCGGCCTTTTCTCACGTTGTATTGAGACCCCGGCTCGGATATGTGCCCTAGGTTCCTACCACTCCCTTTGCGGACCAGGTAGTGAACCTGCAAGCGCTGCCCCTGGAGGAGGCAGACCCAGCCCTAGCTTTTCTCTGTCCCGTCCGCGCTCTGCGGGTTTATATCGACAGAACGCAACGCTTCAGAACCTCAGATCAGCTCTTTGTCTGTTACGGAGGCCAGCAGAAGGGGAAGGCCGTCTCCAAGCAGAGGTTAGCCCACTGGCTAGTGGATGCTATCACCCATTGCCATGAATCACCCATTCCGTACCTCATACCTCCCATCTTGTAGGAAGGTATGAGTCTCTAGGTGAGCCTTGTCCTCCCAGGTTGCGCGCTCACTCTACTAGAGGTGTTGCCGCTTCCTGGGCTTTGGCTCGAGGCGCCTCACTGACAGACATCTGTAGGGCTGCGGGCTGGGCGACACCTAACACGTTCGCTAGATTTTATAGCCTCCGTGTTGTACTGGTTTCCTCCCGTGTACTCGCTACGGCCAGTAGCGTGAGGAATTAGGTATGTCGGCTTGCTACGCCATTCCCGCCCCAGGGGCCGGATACGTGCGTCTATTTTGCTCCGTTGGTTCCCCAACAAACGGTTAACCTCGTGAGTTCCTCCATCACCCCTTCGGCGCCAGGCGAGGCGGATCGCCCGGCGCCAGGTCTACTACCTCTCGTGTGAGTTGTTATTAGACTGGGTGGCCTTTACAGTGGTCCCTTCGGTGACCCATTTTTTCCACGTTCCAGCTACCCTCCGGGTTAGCTCCGTGTCTTCCCCTCGACAGACCCGTTCTGTCGTCCTTGCTGAGTACGCTCCCACCCCGCGGGCTGGGACTACCTCTTGGACTGCCGTATGTTTCACTACCCTACGGGTTAGTACATACGTGTATTCCAGTGCCTCCCTTCGGGCGGGCAGGGGCTCCGCAGCATCCCCTCCTACGGGGCACGCTTCCCCAGTGTTATCCAAAGTCCACTGAGCGGGTCTTGCGGAACAGCAGTGTGACTCTTCCTAGCTAGCTCCCGCCGTAAAGAAACTAAGAAACTGCTTAGGCGGGTAGCTAGGCTGGGCGCTGGAAGGGGCCAGCACCATGGCGTTTTATTAGGGATCCCAATTCATTGGAAACTCCTCCGACGAGACGTAGGAGTTCCCTAACGAAAGGGAACGTCTCGGTTACGTATGGTAACCCTCGTTCCCTGAGTAGGGAACGGAGACGTCTCGTCCCGTCGCCATGCTTGCTGTACCCTCGCGGAGGACTGGATTCCGTTCGGCTCCTCAGCGTAAAGCAAATGTGTATGCGCTCGCTTCCGCTTTATACCCGCACTGACAGGCGGGGCGCGGAATGCAAGTCCTGCATGCCAATATTCATTGGCTCATTTTAATTCACTCGAAGGCAATTGGTCTCCCTAGCGTGATCCCAATTCGTTGGAAACTCCTCCGACGAGACGTTATTACGTTCCTGTGTATATTGCGTGAATGAGGGTTGGTGATTGGGCAGATATGGTATTTTGTGGTAGGTAGTATGCAATACGGAACCGTTGCTACTGAACCTACTTTAACAAAGACAGTGGGGCTCGACAGCCGTAGTCAAACGGGTTGGCGCGTATAGTTGGGTTGCGGAAAGTTTGTGAGATTGTGGTTGGGTCACATGTGAACTACGAGGAAGGAGCAACCTCAGCAGCAGGAGGGATGTAAAGGTCAGTAAGCTGGGCTGAGTTGAGTGGGGGACGGAGGGGGGTGACTCTGGGACGCCAGAGTCACTGTCGAGCCCTCTTGAGGTGTCGTGGGGTAGCCGCTAGTCGACGAAATACTGAGGACGGAAGGTGCCCCCATGAAGACCCTTGAGATGTCCCCTACTCGGCTCAATCCAGACGGTTGTCGTGGTGGTCCACTGGGGAGACCACACTGTAGTTGCAGCCATTGTGTGTGCTGACGCGCCAAGTACGCAACAAGTCATTTAGACATTTGCAACAGTTTATTTTTTACACAAAGGTTGGTTTTACGTGATCAATCTGTTTTGCAGTTCCTGCCTTTGTTTTTTTGTTTGTTTTTTCGCTTGCAAATTGCTGTTCACAGGCTTGCAGTGCTTTTGGCCGTATTTGTGCGAAAAAAAAACGTGCCAAAAGTGTAAGTGCAGAAAAATGGAAGTCAGAAGAATACAGATCACATTTAATTTTGCGTAAGCATGAAGCTGCAGTTTCACAATACATGAATTACACTTACGAATAACAGTGAAATGCTGCAAATATTTTTTCTTACACTAGAAAGGCGATTTACACCTTTACAAATCTTCTCCTGCGCATGCAAATTTTATTTACGCTTAGGGATATGCACTGCTCTCAGAGAGCTCAAGTTGTCTTACGCCCTCGTTGTACCAGTCCTGAGCCCGCCAGGGAATCAGGGTCCGTAAACAACCGCGATTCACCATAATGCGAATGCTCCCCGACTGCCATGCACTTGCTGGCACTCGGAGTTTGAGCCAGTGCTGAAGCGGGCGCATATGCAGTAATCCCATAATGAGTACAGGCGATGCGGCTGCCATGAGACCGAGAAGTTTCTGAAACTCTCTGAGGGGTGTGCGTGCGTCTGCTTTGAAGGAGGCTGTCATATGATCTATAGAGAGCGCGCGCTCTGGTGTGAGCCGCGCTCTGTTAACCCTGCGCCAGAACCAGCCAGTCAAGGAGATAATTCAGCACGCGCACTTCCCGATATCTCAGGGGAGAAAGCGCCGCGTCCTTGCACTTTGTAAATGTACGGGGTGCTAGGGACAGACCAAACAGCAGAACTGTGTATTGATAAGCCTGCCCCTCGAAGGCGAATCTCAAGAATGGCCTGTGATGGGGGCTATCTGGATGTGAAAGTACACGTCTTTCAGATCCACAGTGAAGAACCAATCCCCTGGGCGAACTTGCGTGAGGATTTGTCTGATAGTTAACATTCTGAATGGCCATCTCATGAAGGCTTTGTTCACATGCCACATGGGTCTAATGCCGCCGTCTTTCTTCGGTACTAGAAAATAGCGGCAGTAAAACCCTGAGTGTTTTAGAGCGGGGGGAACCAATTCTATCCCCCCTTTTGCTAACAGATTTTGTATTTCGGAGCGAAGCACATGACACACGCTGCTTCTCACCAAAGTCTCGAGAACCGCCTGAAACTTTGGGGGTCTGTGAGCGAACTGGAGCGAGTAGCCTCGCTTTATTGTGTTTATAACCCAACTCGACACACCAGGAATGGCTTGCCAGGCCAGAGCCTTTGTGGCTAGGGTTTGACATATATTCGGGGATGGGTCACCTATCCCAGGGGGAGCAGATACCCTTATATTGTGATTTGTGCACATACTGAGTGTTGGGCTGACTCGAGGGGCTTTCGCCCCGGGCGAAGTCAGAGTGACAACTGGTAGGGGGCCACCTAGTGAAGGGGGACCGGGAAACGTGTGCTTGAAACATGCTCTTTATGTGCTTTATTGGGGTCGCTGTGAAAACAGCGTTTGTGTGTAGGGGGGCGCGCAGCGCATCGGGGCCCATTTGCTACAATATAAAAATATCCAGCCACCTGAGCTGAAAAGGGAGCTGTGAGATTTGCAGGTTTCCGGTGGTCCGGCTAGCGCGAGACTCAAGCCCTCTCTATTCACTCCTGTTGCTAGGAGGTCTTTGGAGGCCTAGGGTCGAACGAAATGGTGGGTCGGGGGCCCTAGCACCGAGGCAGTGGGTAGCGCTTAGCTGGCCGCTAGTGGCGGTGGGTATCAGCCGCAGGTCGGGGCTGAGGGATTTGTTTTGCTGGCTTATTAGGCTGAGGAGAAGGCGGCGTGGTTCTGGGCCTACTCGACGCGGAGCTCGAGCACTTCGGCAGAAAGTGTCTCAGAGCTTGGGACGACTTCTGCGCTTCAGTGAACCTCTCAGAAAAACCCTTCACTGCCGGGCTGAAGAGACCGGAGCTGGAGATGGGCGCGTCGAGGAAAATAGTCCTGTTTGCCTCCTTAATCTCAGTGAGATTAAGCCACAGGCGGCGCTCGAGCACGATCAGGCTAGCCATGCTCCTCCCGATAGGCTGCGCTTTAGCTTTGATAGCACACAAAGCTAAGTCCGTGGCGCTCCTGATCCTCGAGGCCCACTCGAGCCCGAGGTCTGCGACAGCCGCGGTGAGGATCCTCAGCATCTCTGTGTCAGAGTTGGTCCTGGTAGCTGAGACACTGGCACCCGACTGAGAGAGGAGGGTGGGGTCGACAGAGCCCGATCATTCCTGCTTAGATGCCGCAATGGAGAGGCTGTCGTCGTGTTCGTCATCCGACGCACCAAATGAGACCAGGCCCGCCACGTGGCTGGGGGGTGCTGGTCTGCCTGCGAGAACAGGACCGGTGACGGAGCAGGAGAAAGCGAGGCACGCGGGTTCGTGGCCGGCATGGCCTCACTTACCTCCATGCTCTCAGGCTGCCGCTGGCTGCGCCGCTTCTTTCACTTCGGCAGAAGTAGCGCGGGAAAAGGAAGAGCGGGATGGGCGGCGTCGCCATCTTTGGAGAGAGCTAGCCGCGTCCGCAGCACCGAGACAGGCATACCCTCGCAGAGAGCATGGGATCCGCACGTGGTGCATGTTGAGCGAGGCATTTGAAACAACGCTCGCAGCTCTTTCAGACTGTATAACGTAACAGTGAGAAGAAAGGATATATGTCGATCGCCGGATGGCCACTTGAGAACGCAACAGGAGAAAGCGACTTCCAAGACGAGTGAAGGCGCAGTCCGCTGTGCGAAGGCTTGTTCTGGCAGAATAAGGCTTGTTTCTACGGCGATTGCTTCAATGTTTCCTCAGGACACAGAGACGTGAAGTGTCGCTCTGACTTGTGTCAATGCGCTGATAGCTGATTGGCGCACACGTCAGAGGCGCCTTCGCCATTGGATGTGCAGTTGCAATGCGTTTTACATATAAGCTTCAATAAATCTGAGGAAAGGAGTTTGCCCCACTTCATGTAGCTACGCAATACGAAGTGACTGTTCTCGAAAGGGAACCCAGAGTTTCCCTCATTTCAGGGTCAACATACTCTTATGTTTCACTTAACCTCCTTTCTGAGTCCTTTATGGGCCTCTGGTTTTGTCTTTCTAAGGCCGTTTTCAATGGGAGTGCCGCGTTTTTAAAACGCCATGAGCATAACGAGGCGCTGAGTGTTTTTTTCACGCTGAAGCGCTGAGCGCTCTGCGTTTTTTACAGGTCGCCGAGAGTTGAAGAATGTTCAACTTTGGGTAAAACGCAGCGCTCATCACTGTCACTTTTTACCCAGCCTTCTAATCACAGTGGAGTAGGGGCAGGACAAATACCACACCTACCAACTGTCACAACATTCTTTCTGTACAACGACATCAACCAGCAGAGCTAACCGAACAAAATGGATGAAAAATGTATTTTTAGTATGAAACAAATTATCTACGAAATCAGTTCCAAGTAAACTGTGCTGCAGGTAATTCTGTATCATAGCAACGAAGCGTCTCAACTGAAAAAAACGCTGCACTGCCAAAATGCTCTCAAGCGCCAACAGCCACAGCTTTCAGCAGAGCGTCTAGCGTTTTCAGCTGGCCAAAAACGCTTTGGTGGACACACGGCCTAAAGGCCTGTTCACACCGGGACGAATTTCGCGCGCGATATTTGCCGACGTTTAACCCTTCATGACTAAACAAAGGGCACCAATGTGAATGTGCACACCGACACGAAAAACGCCACGCGTAAAAGCATAATTTTTTAAAAACCACCTCGGGTTCGTTTTTTGGGTTTGACGCGCCGCGTCAAAAACTATCCGGCCAATGAGATTGACGCTTTTGCTCACGTGTCTGGAGCTTCTGAAGTTACAGTAAAACACAACTTGGGGGCGCTCAAACCCAAATCGGTCTTGCTGAGCACACATTCGTAACGGCGAAGAAGATGCGGCAAGTAGCGTCTACACCATAGATATCCATAATAAAGGCTAGATGTCTCGTCCGCGCTGCTGGCCAATGGCCTTTATTATGGATATCTATGGTCTACACTGCCGGGAAGAAATAAGACGAGGAAGATGCAAGGCAAGATGAATGTATAGCTGCTGGTCTCGTTGGTGTCGGAACTTAAAGAACTATATGACAAACGCGACAGCGACTACAAAATAGGACTATTTCTGTTTTACATTAAGCGCCATCTAATGTCACGGAATGAATTTGCATGTTCACTCGGCTCAACGTCAGCGAAAATCGCTTGGGTGTGAACACAAAAAACGCGTTGAAAAACGCTGGCGAATAACGCGCGCCGATATTCGTCCCGGTGTGTACGGGGCTTAAGGCTGTTATTTTGGTGCGCTCAGGACAGTTTACTTGTTTTTTTTTACTTGAATCTAATCATTACTCGTCTATGGGTTCACCTTGTGACAAGTATTACAGTATGTGACTGTGAAGGAGTTAAATGCAATAAAATTATTTTCTCTACAACGGTCTCATTTATATTTTTAAAGAGAAAACAGGAATTATATACATTATAACCATAAATGACTGATTTTATAAACCATCCAATATTCACATATAGTAAGAGACTTAATTATCTAAATTGGTTACAAGCAGAGATCAAGTGTGACCATCACATAGATCACATAGAAACAGTAGTTTGACTTAGAGATGGTCACATGGTATAACATGCCTTGGCCGTTCATTTACACAACAATGTCATTTTGGGGGCCTTAAAAAATGCAAAATTTTGAAAACAGGTTTCAATGTGCACGTTTTTGAAAACTATACCGTTATTGTCTAAACTACAAAAACGCAAGTTTGTGAAACGGTTACATTATGTGCATGTGTATTGCATGTTCATAGGCATGTAGTTTTTATTTACAAAGTGACATTGCTAACTACTGGCCTGGCAGCAGAATACAGTGTCTTTAGTCGTTTTCGTGGATCAGTGTGAACAGGGATTGTTTTGACAATGTTGTCTGTACGCAAAAACACAAAGGAAAAACTGTTCCATTTTTAGTACATCACTGTCATGTAAACGGATCCTTAGTGTTAAACTTTTGTTTCCGGTTTTAAAGTTAAATATATTAATGGCACTTCACATAATGCAATGCTTAATACGATCAAGTACCATCAAGCTTAAATATAATAATTTTGCTGCAACTTTTGAGGAACTTGTGAAACTCCTTTGGCACTAACAGTTTAGTTAAGTGAAAGTGACAAGTATGATCAGCTACAAAGAGGAGACAACCCCAAATAAAAAGACCTACAGTATGGGCCTTACCTCATTCTGCAGGTCTTTGCTGCTGTCCATTCTAGGCTGCATAGTTTAGATCAGCCGGAACCGGGAACACGTCCCGTAAATCCTGATTTACTTGGTACATCATAAGAAGAATGGCGTCTACGCTAATATTAGTCTCTCTGTTTATCCCTAGGGACCGTCTATGGTGGACCTGCGCCTCGACCCATCCCAACTCATCCTGAAGTGCCAGCCTCATCAGCCCTGTGAAGGCCTCATTGACACGACAGCCATCGGCACTGATCCTCAACAACTCGTTTCCATCCGGCGTGATTTCTTCGACTTCTAAACAGATGGAAATGGATAAATACTCTAAATGTTCCGATCCAATCTGACTTGTAATGCTGCCCGAATCATACACTGTTCCTTCGTTGGCCAGAGGAGAACTGGCCCCCGACTGAGTCTGGGTTCTCCCAAGGTTTTTTTCTCCATTCTGTCACCTGATGGAGTTTTGGTTCCTTGCCACTGTTGCCTTGGCTTTTGGCTTGCTTAGTTGGGAACATTTAATATTCAACAATATTATTGATCTGCCTTACTTAAGGTGGACGTTGACGCAATTTTCTTCTAGAAACAAACTTTGTTGTATTATTTTCATGTTATCACTGTGAAGCTGCTTTGATACAATCTGTATTGTAAAAAGCGCTATATAAACAAAGGTGACATGACTTGACATTCTGGGTTTATTTTATTAATGTTGTTCCATTAACTTACTTTCTTCTGTGAAACATAAAAATATACATTTTGAAGAATTTTTCAACTGTTTTTGTCCCTTCAATGAAAGTAAATTGGATCCAAAATAATTTTGTTAAGATATCTTCTACAGCATGAGGGTGAATAAATGGTGACAAAAAAATCCCTTTTTGGTGAACTATCCCTGTAAGGAAATAAAGATGGTGGGGGAAAAAAAACAGTTCCCTTTCGTAGTCACTCCGAGTTACGTCAGATGACGGAGAATGGGGGTTTCGCTTAGAAGCCAATCCTCTTCGAGTATTGAAAAACGAGCCAATGGCAAGAAATGCCATGGGTCTGCGGAATTTGCATAGCGTATCCCCGCCTCACCACGTGGGTATAAAGGGAGGATGCGGACGCAAACGCAGCTATGCTTTCGCTTCGGAGCCAAGAGAATCTCTTCACTCCACAAGCCAAATCCTGAGTATTCTCAGTGACTACATCTCTTTGAGACGAGCGAACTCTCTGATGTTGGTGTGACGGCGGTATCCAGCGAGTTTCATATTGCCTGCGATCTGAGCAGTGGTCTGCCGGTCTGTGTGTCTCTCCCTGGTCGCTTCAGCATCCGCAGAGTTTTTTTCCTCTCACTAAAAGAGCGTGCACGCGGCACGTCTTTTTAAAGACGCGTCTTTCTAAAGACGATCTGCCCGTGTATTTCTGAGTGCGGTATTCTGATAGATTCAGCTGTTGGGCGCGAGCGCTGTTTGGCGTGTTTGGGCTTTGATCACGCTCGGACAGCGCTCGTGGGTGTGTCACGTTCTCTCAGTGGGAACGTGACCATCGCAATGTATACGGTCGAGACTCTGTGAGCTCATTTGAGTGAGAGTCCCCTCATCCATCACCCGATCTATTTTTCTCCACGTGAAATAATACTTCGGCTGGTGGCCAGGGTGACTAAGACGTCAGGTCTGGAACTAACCGACGAAAATTCCTCGGTCCACACCCCGTCTTTCACGTTGCAACCCACGTGGTCCCGAGTGGGTTCGCCGGCCCGCCCGCGGGCCGCGTTCTCATTCGGTCCACCAGCTGATGAAATCATGTTTATCGCCGCATCACAAGGTGAGCTGGAGAGTCCTCTGGAGATGGCTCGTCTGTGCTACTGTCCTCGGATGTGCTAGCATAGCGAGCTTGATTCAGAATTCACAGCTATGCTTTCCCGGGCTGCCACGAGTATCGGGTTTGTGTGGAAAATTCTGCCATATCCCGAGCACTTGAGGCTGATGATTGGTTTTTGGGGGTGGCGAACCCAAATCCTTTCTACCCGGATGTGCATGAAGAGCCCATGAGATCGTGGAAGTCTCCTTTGACTTTTCGCGACTGCTCTGCGGCCTCTTCCGCCTTCTCTGCCCTCGTAGAGGCCGCAGTCTACGGTACACTGGGGTTCCCCCCTGTGGAGGGTTCTGTGGCAACACTTAGGTGTCCCCACAGCGCCTCCACCTGGCGTGGCAACCCTAAGCACCCCCCCAATGCCTGTAGGTTCTTGTCTACTCCGGTGGCGGGGACCTATAGAGCTGCGGGGCAGGCTGCCACCTCACTGTGTGTTATTGCCATCCTTCTGGGTGTTCAGTGACATGCACGAGGGTAGGGCTGATTCAGGGCTCATCCTTGAGCTGCCTGCCGTCACCGACCTTGCTCTACGAGCGACGAAGGTGACCGCACGCTCCCTGAGTCAGGTGATGTCCACATGTGTGGTCAGACATTTCTGGCTTAACCTGGTTGATGTGCGCGAGGCTGAGTGAACCAGTTTCCTCAACTTCCCCATATCCCAGGCTGGCCTCTTCGGCGGCGCGGTCGAGAACTCTGCCCAACAGTTCTCGGCCGCCCAGAAGTGGACTGTGGCTTTTTTTCTGACCCTGCGGCTTCTGCTGCCAATCAGCCGGCGGCTCAGACGCTTCAGTCCGCTTGCCGTCGAATGCGCCCTCCTGCGACTTCCGCCCCCTCCCGCCCGGCCCCAGCAGCACCGGGCCGGGCCGTGGAGGTGGTCGCAGGGAGGTGCCCCTGCCCGTACCAGCCCCGCAGCCCCGCTGTACGCCAGGCTATGCGGCGCTCCCGTTATGGGCAGCTCAGATATGGCTTGCAGTTCTTCAGAGAGTGGTTGCAGGCCCACTCCTTCCCCCGGTGGAGGGCTGGGGGAGAATCTTTTTAAAAAGAGCTGCATCCCATCTCTGAGCACACAGAGCTGGACGGCAGTGTGCGACGCCCCCGAGCCTCGCCACTCTCGTTCCCCTCTGTCTCTGAGGGTGTGGATGACAGTGCGGGCCGTCTCTGGACCACACCACTCTCGTCCCCCTCTATCGCCAGACCCCTGGCAGAGCAGACCCCCGTGGAACGCTGGTCCTTCCCTGGTCTCCTCTGTCAGGACGCGGAGCATGACTGTGCACGCGTGCTGGGCTGCTATGCCACCCTCACCTGTGCCGGTCACTCCGCTCCGCTGCCCCTCCGGGGGGACGCCTGTGGCTCGGATGATTCCACTGGATCAGTGTTTGGTGGCTTGGTTAGAGCTCCCCAATCTGTCCTGTTGGGTCGCCCGAATGATCAGGCTCGGCTATGCGATTCAGTTCGCACAGTCTCCTCCCCGCTTCAGGGGAGTCCGCTTACTGTGGTCGGTGGCTATGCCCCGATCATGAGAGCGGAGGTTGCCACCCTGCTGGCGAAGGGTGCAATCGAGGCTGTCCCTCCAGCCGAGGTGGAGTTACGGGTTTACACCCCGTACTTCATTGTCCCCAAGAAAACCGGTGGGTTGCGGCCAATCCTGGACTTGCGCGTCTTGAACCGCTCCCTTCACAGGCTGCCGTTCAAGATGCTCACGGCCAAACGCATTTTCGAATGCATGCGGCCACAGGATTGGTTTGCAGCGATAGACCTGAAGGACGCCTACTTTCATGTCTCCATTTTACCTCGACACAGACCGTTTCTTCGGTTTGCTTTCGAGGGGCAGGCATACCAGTACGCGGTTCTCCCATTTGGGTTGGCTCTGTCTCCTCGCGTCTTCACGAAAGTCGTCGAGGCAGCCCTGGTTCCCCTGCGCGAACACGGGGTTCGCATCCTGAATTATCTCGACGACTGGCTAATATTAGCTCACTCTCGAGCTCAGGTTTGCGAACACAGAGATCTAGTGCTCCGGCACCTAGCCCGTCTGGGGCTTCGGGTCAACTGGGAGAAGAGCAAACTTTGCCCCGTGCAGAGGATCTCTTTTCTCGGTATGGAGATAGACTCGGTCGCCATGTCCGCGCAGCTTACGAGCGAGCGCGCACACTCACTGCTGACTTTTCTTCGACAGTTCGAGGGCAAGAGTGCGGTCCCACTGAAACTTTTTCAGAGGCTCCTGGGGCATATGGCATCCGCAGCTGCATTAACGCCACTCGGATTGCTTCATATGAGACCGCTTCAGCCGTGGCTTCGCGATCGAGTCCCGAGGTGGGCATGGCATCGCGGTACGCTCAGAGTTCTAATAACTCCGACCTGCCGTCAGACCTTCACCCCGTGGCGGAACCTCAGCTTTCTACGGGCCGGAGTTCCCCTAGAACGAGTTTCCAGGCATGTTGTTGTCTCCACAGATGCCTCTGCCACGGGCTGGGGCGCCATGTGCAATGGACATGCAGCCGCGGGCTCCTGGACAGGACCCCAGCGCCTCATGCATGTCAATTGCCTCGAGTTGCTGGCAGTACGCCTTGCCCTGCACCGCTTCCATGCGCTGCTACAGGGTCAACACGTACTAGTCCGTTCAGACAATACCGCGACAGTAGCGTACATCAACCATCAAGGTGGTCTACGCTCTCGCCGTATGTCACAACTCGCACGCCACCTCCTTTTATGGAGTCAGAAGCACCTGAGGTCCTTCGTGCTATTTACATTCCAGGAGTGCGGAACCTTGCAGCCGACGAGCTGTCACGGCTCCGACCAATCTCTGGCGAATGGCGACTCCATCCCCAGTCGGTCCAGCTGATATGGGACCAGTTCGGGGACGCACAGATAGATCTGTTTGCCTCCCACGACTCATCCCATTGCGCCCTGTATTACTCCCTGTCCGAGGGCACGCTCGGCACGGATGCACTGGCGCAGAGCTGGCCGCAGGGCCTACGCAAGTATGCGTTTCCCCCAGTGAGCCTTCTCGCACGGACTCTGTGCAAGATCAGGGAGGACGAGGAGCAGGTTATCTTGGTCGCCCCATACTGGCCCACCAGGACCTGGTTCTCCGAACTCATACTCCTCGCGACAGCACCTCCTTGGCCAATTCCTCTGAGGAAGGACCTCCTTTCTCAGAGACGGGGCACCCTTTGGCACCCTCGTCCCGATCTTTGGAGACTCCACGTGTGGCTAATGGACGGGACGAGGCAGGTTTGAGTACCCTGCCACCAGCGGTGGCGGCTACCATCACTTCCGCTAGAGCATCGTCCACGAGACATGTCTATGCGTTGAAGTGGAACCTCTTCGTTAACTGGTGCTCTTCTCGCTGAGAAGACCCCAGGAGATGCTCGATCAGCGTTGTGCTTTCCTTCCTGCAAGACGGGTTGGAGCGAAGGCTGTCTCCCTCCACCCTGAAGGTGTATGTGGCCGCTATCGCCGATAGCTTAAGATCCTGTCAATGAAGACAGCGCTCCTGGTTGCGTTGGCCTCCATCAAGAGGGTAGGGGACCTGCACGCATTCTCCGTTGACGAAGCGTGCCTGGAGTTCGGGCCCGGTCACTCTCACGTGATCCTGAGACCCCGGCCTGGATATGTGCCCAAGGTTCCCACCACTCCCTTCCGGGACCAGGTGGTGAACCTGCAAGCGCTGCCCCGGGAGGAGGCAGACCCAGCCTTGGCACTGCTCTGTCCAGTAAGCGCCCTCCGTGCTTACGTAGACAGGACGCAGTGTTTCAGGACCTCAGACCAGCTCTTTGTCTGTTATGGTGGGAAGCTGAAGGGAAAGGCTCTCTCCAAACAAAGGTTGTCTCACTGGATAGTGGACGCCATTGCTTTGGCATACCAGCAGCAAGGTCGACCATGCCTCCTTGGTGTGACCGCCCACTCCACCCGGAGTGTGGCGTCCTCTTGGGCTTTAGCGCGTGGCGCCTCGCTAACAGACATCTGCAGAGCTGCAGGCTGGGCGACACCTAACACATTCGCCAGATTCTACAATCCCCGAGTGGAGCCAGTCTCCGCCCATGTACTGTCTTTTTCAAGCTAACATGGGAGCTGTTAAGTGTCTCGCTTGCTCGCCATTCCACTCCACGGACTGGATACGTGCGATATTCCTCAGGTGAGCCTTCCTCTCAGAAGCCTCTTCCTCTCGTCTATATCACGACAGGGAGGTCAGACTTCGCAGGGCACTGGAAGACAGCTGTGAAGGTGGCGTGATTACACGGGGACCCCCATTCTCCGTCATCCGACGTAACTCGGAGTGACTACGAAAGGGAACGTCTCGGTTACGGATGTAACCCTCGTTCCCTGAGTAGGGAACGGAGACGTTACGTCTCCCTGCCACTTCCGCTGTACCGCTGGGTAGACGCCTGAGTTCAGTCTCGGCTCCTCAGCGAAGACATAGCTGCGTTTGCGTCCGCATCCTCCCTTTATACCCACGTGGTGAGGCGGGGATACGCTATGCAAATTCCGCAGACCCATGGCATTTCTTGCCATTGGCTCGTTTTTTCAATACTCGAAGAGGATTGGCTTCTAAGCGAAACCCCCATTCTCCGTCATCCGACGTAACGTCTCCGTTCCCTACTCAGGGAACGAGGGTTACATCCGTAACCGAGACGTTTCAGGGTCATGTTAAGGAAGGAATTGTAGTTTCTGTCATGTATTTCAGTCACCATAAAGGATAGGTTATCCTCAAGAAATTGGGCTTGTTTAGAATCTCATTAAATAAGAAAATGTGGAGAATGTGAGGCTTGCCGAATAAATGCTGGTAGAAATGTGGCATCCTTTAACATGACTGAGCTAACTGAGTTCTCCCACCTACACAAGAATTCCAAGCCTTCTATATAGTAGTTTACACTACTGAACTAAGACTTCTTTGATCCTAAAAATATCAAACTTCCTTTACTAGGAAATGTCACTGATACTGTACTCTTATAATTCTTTAAGAAATTAAGTTTCACTGAGTATAATGTTCACCACAGAAAGGAGTATGCATAATATTCAATTGTATTTACATATAGACACAAATAATTTAGACAGGAAAGGCATACTTTGTCTATCCTGCAGTATCATCTCTGGTTTTCTTTTCCTTTTTTCTTTTTTTTTGTGGTTAAAGTCACATGGCAGTCATTGTAGATTCAAATATCTTACAAAAGTATATTTTATTTTATATATTCTGCATGCACATATTGACTAAAAAATTTTGATTAAAAAGTACATTTGATTACCAAAATAAATTAATGTACAAAATGTAAGCTGATGTATATACTTCCTAATAGGGTTACAACATACTGTTAAAATTCCTCCTGGTAGAGGGCCATAACAACAGAACTCTTTGCACTTCTTTTACACTGTTCAGAGATAATTTGTAAATTTCAAAACAACTTTAATTTGTAGTGGATACATGTGGAATATCACAGATAGATAGCACTCAAAAAAAGAGTGTTACTGTAACAGAGGCCAGCTAGTAAAGAGCAGTGCAAGTAAATCCTCACACCCCTGGCCTCAAGAGGCACACTATGCTTAGCGTCCTTGTTAGCATGCCTGTCTCCCATCTCCAATGACTCGATATGCAGCATGAGACAATTGTGCCCACATTGTAGTTCTCTGAGCAGATCTCAACACACTGTTTTTCGTGTTGAGTCTCAACCCCAAGCGTTTTATATGGCCAAGGACAACATCTCAATAGCCGCGTTTCCACTGCCGGGCTAGGGCCGGGCCAGGGCTAACAGCGAGCCGAGCCGAGCCAGTGGTCTCGGGCCTTAAGCACCGGGCTTGCGTTTCCACTGCCGGGCCAGTAGCCCCGCAGTGCTGCCCTAAACCCCGCCCCTAACACGCCTTTCTGGATCAAACGTCATACATACAACCCAACCCATTTCAGCGGATATTATGAATTTATTTATTTTTTAAGTTAGGAAGATATTATGTATATTAACTCACCGGCCGTGGCTGCAATAGTGTCCCGATTGTCTCGCGAGTTGTCACTAACAGAGGGACGGTGACCCAGCACACGTCCATCAAGTCGAATCATGGAAAAATCCTTTTCTGAGCTCCGCTTTGTCCGTTGTGCGTTTTAATCGCCTTGAACAATACTGCGCCCGCAACTTTTCTATTTTTTCCTGAACTTGAAGCGTTGATCGCCGCATGCTTAGCTTAGAAAGTTCAGCATCGATGTATTTAATAACTTCCTCGTTTCTTCACACGCCGTCAAATTGACGTTGTACCCTTTCTTCTGCCCAAATGCTCAGAAGAGCTTTGCAGCGATTATTTTGCGCGATATAAAAAAGTGAAATGTGCATCTTGCTTCAGATCATAACGTTCCATAACACCGATAAACTCCGCCTTTTACCTTGAGCACGCGTCTAGCCCGAGCTGGCCCGCTTTGGCCCAAGGTATTCGACGGGCCAGAAATCCTGGCCGTTGGCCCTGAGGAAGCCCCGATCAAGCCCCAGAAGTGACAGTGGAAACGCGACTGGCCCTGGCACGCACTAGCACGGCTCGGCCCTGGCCCGGCAGTGGAAACGCGGCTAATGCCGAACTGCCATCTTTTGAGACTGGGCCAGCATTGGTCAGTTGTCGATGTAGTTTAATACACAGATGCCCTGGAGCCACAACTGGGCCAGAGCTGCATCCATTACTTCGGTAAAGGTGCGAGGGGAGAGCCCAAACGGAAGAACCTGATATTGGAACGCTTTGCTCCCGAAAGCAAAAGGATGGATATGTGGAAGTATGCGTCCTTCAGATCAGATCAGTCCTTGGATCTGATTTGGCACACAATGATGGGACTAATCAGCATCCTGAACCTGAATCTCCTCAGAGAATCTTTCACATACCGCAGATCTAAAATGGGACCGCTAAATTGGAAATTCTGTGTTTTCAGAAAGCCAGCGCTTTTTCCACAGTGTAGACAGGTTGAGAAAAATAAGTAAAACACTTAGCAGATATTTCCATATTGCGAAAGTGTGAAGCTCTGATTGGGGAATCATGTCTCTTTAAATCAGGCAACTCCAGTTATTTTCCTCTGTGGACCAGTTTAACCTTGTTCTAGCCTTTATATTATGTTATATTAATTAATTTCAGCACATTTTCACTCCGTTTTAAACGCTGTTCTTGTATTCAAAATAAGTGTGTCTACTGCTGCGAACGTGCTGTTGAATCGACACAGAAGCAGCGATACTTGTATCGGCAAGTAGTATGTGACGATACATTGTCTTATTGATGTATCGAACACAGCCCTAGCTACCTTAGTTGGCTAACGATGATTTCGGGAAATCCACCCCATAGTGGTGCGAGTAGGACCAGACACATTGGTGCCGTGACCCGAATGGGAGTGAAGTGAGTGTAAAGGAGGCCAACTTGTGAAGTGTTGTTCAAGTAAACTTTCAAGAGGCACGCTAGAGGTTGACGTCTTTAGTGTCCTTCCATGCCGGTCAAATATAAACAAGTGGCTTGGTATCAGCGTGACATTTATTGCAAAGAAAAGTTGATTATTAATATTTCCTAATATATTTCGACACTTCAAACGTTGATAAAATGTTAAAGGAACATGTTCATAGTTAATGTGACGACTTAATTTGGACAGCTACTAAAAAGACTAGCTACACAGACTAGCTGGTTAAAAGTCATTGTAAAATGGCTCAGAAAAGTTACATTTATATCCCATAAATGTAAAAAATATCCCATTTGGTTAATGGTTATAGATGTCACTTTCTATCTTATTTTGTAATGATAGGCATCTTAAATTGTCCAAATACCATAAGCACTTCATAATTCCCTTTCATATTTAAAAACAAACAAACAAATAAATCACATTTGAATCGTGCAAAGTAAAAAAATGGTGCATTAAAACTAGAAGAATATTGATGCAATATCTACAACAAAGCTATTTCATCATTCTCACAAGGATACCAAACATTCCTGGTGTTTCTAGTATGAAATGGGGAATCCCCACAGACTGTATTAGCTGGGCAAAATACAGGACTAGAAGTATGATGTAACCTTGCTGTAACACCTACACACAGCATAGTGACATGCCGAGTAATGGTTTCACTCATTCTAGTTTCTGTTCTATTCAAAAGTGCAATAAAGGGAAGTACTTTGATTCTATCAAACAATCGTAGGTGTACATTTCCTGAAAAAGAAAACAATGTTCAGAATCCAGAGCATTGGATGATCAGAAGTTTAGTTTCTAGGACACATCCAGAGACAGTGATCTCTTTTTAATCAGTCATTCTTTGAATGAATGAGACGTTTGGACACACTTAAATGGGAAATTATAAAGGAATCTTAAAAACCTTTTATCTAAATGCTTGTTACAACTGTTTACAGGCGGACCCGGACATAGTTTCAAATAGATGTGCAGAGTTGTATGCCTACTCTTTGTATTCATGTTGGTTTTCAAAATTTTTTATACAAAGCTCAAGAAGTTATAATGCTGTCGACTTAACTTGGGGTAGTCCAACTTGTGTTACATTCTTTCTTCTGTGGAACATAAAGGAAGATTGTTAAAGAATAACAGTTTCAGTTCCCACTAACTTTAATTGAATGAAAAAAAAAATGGACGTCAATGGGAACCGAAACTTTTTAGTTACCAACGTTCTTTATTGAACCTCTAATATTACCATAACTTATGTTGTTTACTTATCTGCATTATCTGTGATTCACCCGTTACCTGCTAAAAAAAACCCTGCGTCTGCTTCCTCCGTAACATTAAAGGGTTAGTTCACCCAAAAATGAAAATTAAGTCATTAATTACTCACCCCCATGCTGTACCAACCCCGTAAGGCCTTCGTTCGTCTTCGGAACACAAATGAAGATATTTATGATTAAATCTGAGAGGTTTATGCTGCTACATAGGCTCCCTAAGGGAATGACACCAGACGGCCCAGAAAGTCATTAAAGAAAATGTTTAAATATTCCATGTCACAACAGTGGCTCAACTATAAGTTTATCAAGCGACGAGAATACTTTTTGTGCGAAAAAACAAACAAAAATAATCGACTATTCCTTTTCTTCCTTGTAGGCCTGAAACGAGACTTCAAGAGATTTCCACGCAATTCTCGCGCATGCGTCGTGGAAATCTCTTGAAGTCTCGTTTGTGTGTCTGTGTAGATATTTTTCATTTAAATTGTTAGTGCAAATGTTTTGCCTGTTAGCTGTAAGGTGAGCTAGTTCATGGCTACATGACTCTGGGTTAGTTGAAACAACAATGAAACGTTACAACCTAACCCTAACACCTTACACACGTCTCACACACACACACACACACGTTCAATTGAAATTTTATTATGGCTAATACAATAACTGACAGTAACAAACATACCTACACCAACACAAGTGTTCAATTTAAATTTATTATGGCAAATACTATGACTGACAGTAACAAAAAAGCTTACACACAAACAATGTTTTGTGTTCAAGTTAAATTTATAGTGGTCAATTACTATGACTAAGACACACAGACACACACATCAGTTATATTGAAAAGTCAGTGTTGAATAAAAAGCTTTCAAAATCCTTTTTTGTTTGTTTTTTGTCAAAATCCTTATTTCATTATGTTACATATCACCCCGGTGGATCTCATAATGTTACATCACACACTGTATACAGACTATGGGGTGAATTGTAACATTTCACTCCTCGTGTTTAAAACTAAACCATGCATTTTCTGTTTGTGTTGCAAAGATAAAAATGATGTCATTTGATAGCAGACAGGTGTAACTAGTTTGAATCACATTTTGAACACACTGGCTTAAAAGTACTCCAAGATATAGACAGAAAGGTCAAAAATGTTACAACCATCCCCGGTCTCCCCCTACTGACACCGTTGATATTTGAAATCGAAAAATTCACTAAATTGTTTGTTTAGGTGTTGATTTACATTTTCAACTGCATTTATCAGAAATTGCACCTGTTTGTTCAAAGATCGAACCTGTACGTGCTCAAACATGCCTTGAAAAAAAAAAACACACTTATAAAATAAAACATTAACTTATTTTAAGCAACTATTAACACTTCATAGCATAATGGTAGCAAATAGCATAGTGTCTGCAAAAGCAATCCAGAAAGTGCATCAACTAGCAGGATTAGATTGCACACCTGTTGAGTCATGTGTTTGAAATCCTTCTCATGCCATTCTACACTAGAAAGGGAGTGTCACTTTTACACATCAGCTTTATAATTAGGCTACTCAGTTCACTGTGTCAGGGAATGCAAACCTTTATAAGCACTGTGTGTGGTTATGTAAATTGTCATTAAAACCATTTCTAACTAAATAAAAAATCACTAAAAAAATTCGCTTTACAACATTAATAAGCCTTCAGTTTACAGTGCATCAGAGAATGTACAACTAGAAATAAGTCTGTGGCTGGACACAGAAATGTGTTATAATTGCATGAAACCTCAGTAAGCCTTACAAAAATTTTACTTTGTAATGTCACAATGACTTGTTCCTTAAAATCATGTCTACCCTTTTTATGACACTAATGTAACTTTATGTTAGTGATTGCAGTGAATTAATGTGTTCAAAGTTCAACTTAGTTGAATCCGAAACCCGTGTGGGGAGAAATTCTTGATTGTGCAGATTCTTATTGAAATGAGTGCATTTTGCTTGCAGAATTTTGCCGCATTAATTCAGGTCTTTCCCAGCGAATATGAGCAACTGGATCCCTTCAGGAAGGACCCTTCTATGAGGTCATTAGCAAAGGCTGCATGGGATTCATGGCCATTTCAAGTAATTTTGCCTTTTGTGATCACATGATCCTGAGTGTGCAGGCACATCCTCACATTTAATTTTGAACATTGGGGTATTTTATACAGGTTACCTTACCTTTTGGGGGGTATTTTGTCTAAAGGTTCCATTTTAATGGTCCCCTTTAAACATTCTGTTGACTATGCGAAACGTTCCACCTACATGTCAACTAAGGGGCTGTTAACACGACACCATTTTTAGCTAAAAACTTAAAACTTTTTATGCGCTTTGGCCGCTCGTTTGCATGACAACGGTGGTTTGGGTGCCTGAAAACGCAAACTTTTGAAAACGGGTTTCAAAGTGCAAGTTTTTGAAAACGGTCTCCATGTAAACAACAAAAACGTGAATCTCTGAAGATGATGACGTCATGCACATACGTGTTACGTGTTCAGTCTATAGTGTTTTATCGCCATCTAATGGCCTGGTAGCAGAATACAGCTTGTTTAGTCGTTTTAGCGGATCCGCGTGAATGGGGATTATTTTGACAATGGTGTCGTCAGTACGCGGAAAACTTTTTAAGCATATTGTTGTCATGTAAACATACCCTAAAGGTCCCGATATTCTTCAAGCTACTAAAACTGATGTGACAGCTTGCCAAAAAAATTGTTGGAAAACAAATAAGACTATCACATTTTAGAGGAAAGTATACTAAATGTCTATAAAACAAGAAGAGAAGAATCTGAACAACTCCAGAACAATCTGAGAAGAAAAATAAGACATTAAGACTTGTTTTGACAAAATATTCACACTTTATAGCGCTTTTCACAATACATATCGTTTTCAAAGCAGCTTTACAGAAAATGCATGCGTCTACATTACAATTTAGAGTGATCTGTTATAAGAGGTGACTGTGTCTAAGTTATGTATTTCAGAAATGTACATATACAAATCACGCAGTTAGCTAAAAATGTATTAATTAAAAAATACATATTAATTTAAGGCAGAAACAATGAGCTCACTGAAGTAATATGTATTGAATAGAAGTGTAGATTGATAGCGCTCACCCTATTGGCAAATCGTTTTTAATTGTTTTACAACCTAACCTAATATGCTAATTTTCTTCTAACGTAAATGTATCATAAGAAATGTTTACTTGACTGGTCCTCAATGCCAACTTCATAGATATTGTGGCTTTAATCTCTTATCTGTAAGACACCAAATGCTGTCAAAGCAGTTTTGACTTGACAGGAGTTATGACTAATCTACTAATGATATGGTGTTATATAGCAAAGATAAACCATTTGAAATTAGTTTAAATAAACTAGCCATTTTCTATGCCTTTTCAGATGCCTTAAATATAATTATAATATAAAATGAAATATCAAGCAAATGGTTGCTTTTAAGTGGTTATCTGGCATCTCTGAAACACAGCAGAAAATAATATATCTGATATAGTGTAAAATTTCAGAAAAATATTAAGAATTCTCTGAGACAGACACTGGCTTTATGTAATAGTATTTATTGATGCTTTATGGCCAGAGAAATAATGTTATTTTGAAGGTGCATTCATGTACATAAAATATATTTCATGCAAATCATTACAAATGTGATATTTGGTGATTTCAAGAAACTGCTAACCCTTTTAATCAAAAAGAAATAGTCTACTAATTCCAATGACAGCACCCATAATGTACCTCAAAAGCATAAGATGGAACACCGCAGTATAAGGATTGTGATAATTCTCTTCGTTCCGTAATGTTACCGTAATTGTAACCTTTGCATTAGCAACCCAAATCCTTAACTATTGAACATAAATAGCATACAAAAGCCATAAATAAGGTTACAATGACATAAATATTATAACATTCAATACTTTTGTCCACACAAAGCTTTGACATTAAGGGAAGAAAACTCATTGTTTCATCTTCTGTACAAATTCAATCAAAATATAAAAAAAAATACTTCATTACAATTTCTCCTCCATTGCAATGCTTTCAAATGTAGCTTTGAAGCAGAACATACAAAAATACCCAAAAGTAGCCTACTATGGTAATAGCATGTTGTTTTTCTTTTGACATGTTCTTGAAAGAAATTATTTCAGTACCAAGTATATATCAAAGTACCCTGGTATTAACATATGACACAGTCACTGTTCCACCGTATCTGTACATGGCTTTGCTATTGATTATATCTCAAATATATCTGAGATCCAAATTATTCTGCTGACAGAAAAATAACCGGTTTAGATGACAGACAAATGAATATGATACATCATTCATGGTAGCCCTTTCGATCTTTATGCAAAGCACAGAGGGAATGTCATTTTTGTTTTTATTTTCGCCATATTCTCCTCATGTGGAAAAATGAGGATACACCACAAAGACTGTTTTTTTCCCTGCATTTTTTCCAGAAGCAATAAGGGGCAGACTGTTGGTCTCTACCTCGAGTCTATCCCCAGATTCGAGAAAAAAAATACCTTCAGAGAACATACTTTTTTTCCAGTATTGGGATGTAAATGGCACTGTTTCCATGTAGGTGAGCAGAAGCAGGGCCACTTTACTATATCTGTCAGTGTGATGCTTAATATTATGCTGCAGAGTGTAGCTACCATCGGATGTGTTCATCCATTCTTTGGTTCCTCTGTACGTGATCTGCAAAGAAACTTTGTACGTTCCGTCACGAATGACCCTCAGAGATGTTTTGTTTTCCAAGGTCAAGTATTGGATATGGTTTGGTGCCAGATTTTCTAGTGAGAGCTGCCATGGCACAAGTTGTTCTTCTTTAGCAAAAAGTCCATCTTTAGGCAAATCACGTTCTTTCACTACAGAGAAAAGAAACGTGTTAATACATTTAGCCAAAAAATGTTTTAAGAATCTTTGAGAATGAAAATTACATATGATATGGTATTGTCTAACATCTGGCTCAAACATATCTGTTTCACCTGCTCAATGAGAGTGATGAAACTCCTTAATGTTAATACTTTATTTAGCACTAAAAACTTTTTTTTAAAATGGAGATCACAATTCTCCGACGATTCTGAATAAACAACGAAACAAAATAACACTCATAATTCATTAAAACATTTTTGATTAATTTGAATGAATTATTTGAAGCGTCTATTTCGATCTCTACCACATTAGACAATTAGACAACTAATTAGACATTAGTGACATCCCATCTATACATTTTTATCCTAGTACTTCTGCAATCATATTAATTATTATAACACAGAAATAATTATTTGAATGTTCCGCTGCGATCGCACTTGTCCAAGTCTCAATAGGCATAGCTAAATCGTTGTCAATTAGGAATAAGATGGCGTGGGTGTTTGAATCAAGATCACAATCTTTTTAATAATTAATCATGCAGCTCTACTTAATATTTAATTGTAAACAAATTTAAACAGATGCTGTCTATTTAAAGTTACTTTTTCAGGGCCTATATTACAGCAAGTAGGCGCAAGTTGTCTGATTAAAGGAACATCTCTTGGTTACAGTTAATCGTTTCCAAATGGTGAATTGGGGATTATGTTTTGTACTTACCGGTATGTCTACAAATGAATTAATTCTTAATGAACTTAATACATTACTTCTTACCTGTCAGACGAGTGATGGATGTGTTTATTTGTGTCGGGGTCATTGCTTTGCTGTTCTGACGCTGCATTCCTATATGGATGAAAAATGTGATATTCAAGATGTCATATATATACAGTATATAATGCATCATGGTACCACAATGTGAAAGACACTAAATTCAATATTTACAATAAAATTCAGCTTTAGTAATGAACTCACCAATTTTAGGTGCCTCAGTTATATTTTCCTGTGAAAATATAGAGCAATGTAAACAGTTTAATAAACACGCAATGAATCCTAAATTAATCAGTGTATTGATTATCTCAGGCATAACTGTAGGCTACTTTTTTATCAATAAAAAATTAAATAAGTAAATAATGAGCAACATATTTTTCAATAACACTAGTAATGTATCATTACTTCTTTATTAGATACTAGTAGCCTACTTACTCTGTTGGTATTACAAGTCATATATCCTGCTATTTACTGTGTTATCAACTATTTACTTCTGACAACTAATGCCTCGTTCACACTGCAGGGGCTTAATGCTCATTTCCTATTTTTTTTAAAAATGCGATTTTTTTGCAAGGCCGTTCACATTTCTCCTGTGTGGACGTGACATGACCCAGAAATGACCCGCATGCGCAGAAGAGTAGGCTACTCAACTGTCAACGACGTCACTTGTTGGAGCTCGTTTAGTGACGGGTCGGATACATGCAACCTGGCCGTTCAGATTGAAGTCTCATTTCAAAAGATCGGATACATATCGGATTTGGACCACATACCCAAGTGGCCTGGGTCGCATTTGAAAAGATCGGATCTGTGTCGTTCAGACTGTCATGAAAAGAACAGATACAGGTCGCATAGGGGCAAAAAAAATCGGAATTGGGTCGTTTCAGCCTGCAGTGTGAACGTAGCCTAAGTTTTCCCATGACTACTGGCACCTGTCCTAGTTTAACTAGTAGGCCTAATAAGGTATTAGTATACTTATTTCGTACTATGCCACTAGTAGGCCTAATAGATAGGTTCTTATTCCAGGCTTAATTAGCTAGTAACTTAGGCTATATAAATTACAATATGCAGTACACTAGTATGGATTCCAGTTACTAAACGTTTTTAATAATAGTAGGTTACCATGTAAGTAGCCTACCATGGTAAGTACCATGTAGCCTACATATCTGAATGTAAGATTTGAATGAAACCATATTATATTTGGTGTGTGGTGTATATGGTGTATTCAGCAAAGCAAATGATAAACTTCACTGTCTCACTAAGTAGTGACATGACTGTTGTAAGTTGACTTTGAATGCGTCTTACCTTGCACGTCGACGGGTATGCGTGATTGATGATCGTGAACAGGCAGCTGGTGAAGCAGAATAGCACGCAGATGGACTGGAAGAAGTATACCTGTCGCCGCAGTGAGTGGAACTGTGTCTTCAGACGGCTCGCGGGTTTCATTAAAACCACGCACTCTTTAGCGGCAATCTCTTTTTTCCCCATCTCCATAACGGATCGTTTAAAAAGCACCGCTTCATTGCCTCGGCTCGGACTCCTCTATATATGCCAATTCTCCCACGTGTTTTCTTCAACGCCCAAAATAAACAGCCTACTCGTTAAGTTTCGGCATCTTGAAAACATGAGGCTCTCTCGGTCAAGTCAATCCAGTGTCGCTTCCTGCTTTGCTCACGCAAGACCTGCGCTTGACTCCGTGCCAAATTCTTGAGCAAATAAACAATTACGTGGGCATTACTATTGTTGCGTGTTCACAGCATTTGTTGGGGTAAGACCATTCGAAACCCCATTACAATAAGTCATGCTCTATGACTCAAGCATGAGCAGTGCCTGATTAAAGGTATATGAATTTGTATGGTGATTTTGAGGTTCATTAAGTTTCTTTGCAATAACTAAATAATTAGTTAGATGCTATTTATACTTATATTGACAGATATTATTTGCACCTCAGTGTTGTTGTACATTAAACTGTATGCAATAATAACAAAGATTGTAAATTATATTTATTAAACTTATTATGGAGCTGCCTTATTGGGACAGTAAAGCCCTCCTACACCTACCCCTAACCGATTAACACTTTTTTATTAAACACATGTTAGACACTTAATTTCCATTTTTCAAATAGCTTATATATTTTTTTAAATTTTTTATTGAAAATAATCTGATTTGTGATCTGATATGTGATGGGAAAAGGGAGTAGAGCGAGTTTGGCAAAAGGTGGATTCGAACTCGGGTCATGTAGGCTATCAGCACTGTTTCAATTAATATTATTAATATTAATAATAGTCCTGGCAATTCCAAACGGTCGTTCTCTACCATAAATCATCTCCTTAAACCTCGAATTGCCCCACTCATAGGAGCTACAGAAGAACAATGTAACAACTTTATGACCTTTTTTAGCACCAAAATTGCAAAAATTCGCTCATCCCTTTCTGTTTCCTCCTCCTCGTCTGTTCCAACTGCCGACCCGCAGGCTACTCTGCTGCTTCCCAGAGCAAAAAGAGTGGGGCTCAAACAGCAGCCCTATCTTGTACCCCTACTTAGATTGAAAGTGGCTGACAAATGACCATTAACTTTGATTCTGGTTGTTGGTTCTGAATAAATTGTTCTAATACACTGTACTGAATTTTCATTAAATCCAAATCTTTCAAGCACCTGGTACAGAAAGGCCCAACTGACACTATCAAATGCCTTTTCTGCGTCAAGACTCAGAATAACGGCACATTCATGGTTCTCTTTAATATTCTCTATAACATGTAATGTTCTCCTAATGTTATCATGTGTTTGCCGGCCCTTAATAAAACCAGTTGGATCCTCATCAATTAGATCGGTAGAAAAGTTTCAAACCTTTTACAGATAAAAGGTAAATAGTTTATAGTCCACATTCAAAATAGAGATTGGTCTATAGGAATCACAATGTTCTTTATTTTTGCCTTCTTTTGGGATTATTGTTATGATAGCCTCCCTCCATGATGGGGGGATTCTCCATTCTTTGAGGGTCTGATTAAATGATCTTAGTAAGATTGGTTTCAATTCTTCCCTAAACATCTTGTACCATTCAGATGGGAAGCCGTCACTTCCTGGGGATTTATTGTTTTTTAGCCCACTTATCGCTCTCTCTACTTCTTTCATTGTAATTGGTGCAGTGAAAAATTTGTTCTGTGTTGAACCAATCGTGGGTAGATCTAGGGTGTTTAAAAATGTTGTCATTCTTCCTATATTTGCAGCTGGGGGTTGGGAATATAATGATTTGAAATAATTCTCAAAAATAATTTCAATCTTTTCTGGTTCATATACTAACTGTTTTGTCATAGGATCCTGAATTTTATGGACTGTATGTAATGCCTGTTGTTTCTTTAATCGACGAGCTAACATCTTTGTGCTTTTAGGACCTGATTCGTAATACTGCTTAACGTATCTCAACTTTTTCTCCAGCTCACTTTTCAAAATGTCATTTATCTGTCCACTTATTTCTTTCATTTGTTTTTGAGTCCCGATTACTTTTATGTCTATGCTCCAAAGCTTGCAATTCTTTGACTAGGTTATCATACGTTGCTAATTTAGCTTTTTTGAAAGCAGTAGTCATGGCAATCACCTCCCCCCTTGTAACTGGCTTTAGCAGCATCCCATACAATAATGGGGTTAACTTCCCCTGTATCATTCTCCTCTATATACAGCTTTATGTAATTTTTTTATTTGCTTCACAATTTCTTTATTATTTAGTATTCCTACATTAAAGGAGCCGTATGTAGGATTGTGGCCAAAACTGGTACTGCAATCACTTTAAAAATACCATAGAGCACTGTATCCCCTCCCCCTACCCCCTGACTCGAGGTTGCCAGATTAGCTGCAGGATTCAGCAGAAACGTAGGCTGCTTCCAATGGCAAGTGACGACGAGACGTACACAGTAAGTTTTTGGTGTGTTGAGGGGTGTTGAGCTGGGTGTTGGAATGCTGGGGCCATAATAGCTGAAGAGATAAGCGTTTTTGATTTGATATTTAATTTGATTTTATTTCGTTATTTTGAACATATAATACAATTACAATGTTAAAAAAAAAGTCTGTGGAAAAATAAATGTAGGCTATAATAGTAAAACAAAACCAAAAACATAGAACCACAAAATAAAACTTCCTTATTTTTAATGACGAAAAAAAAAATCGATTTACAAGTGCTAAAGTTTTTGTCATAAGCGGACTAACAAATAACCAAAACATTTACCACAGAAATTATAACGCCGGACAAATTCAATATCACCAATGGCTATCACAGGGTTGTTTTCAGTTTCATCATAAAATATTGTTAGAGTAACTAAACTTGATTAGCAATGTTCATACCGGTCAACTTGCAGCACGTGTAACTTAGTCCACGATATACGGGAAGAACGAATGACGAATCATTTTTTGTGAGGTAAAGTTAGGCTTCTGTCTCAATTACGCTTCAAATTGCTATAATGGGAGTGCTAATGTTGTTTTCCTCTGCGTCTCAGCATAAGGACAGAGAAACTGGCTCCTATAATACATTGCTAATGTTAGCATACGTCCATGTAAGCTTACGTTACGTTACTTTGCACGAACATGCATAACTTTGTTCGACTGTCATGAATATAATGTCCATTGATATCAAGTACAAGTTAGCCAAGCATAGATGAATCTTACCTGTCCAGGAGAAAATTAGCAACGTTGGCGCCTGTGTTCGAATACTTCTCCGTTTTCAGCCGTCTCCATCTTTCAAAAGCATCTCCAATGCAAATTCTGGTTTTATTTCTGACTTTGTCACGACGAATTTCTGAATCATAACGAGGTCTTTTTGATTTAGTAACGTTAGACATCTTTATCCGACTACAGTTAGGGTAGATTAGAGCAAAGCTGGCAACCCGGATCCCGAAACACTACTGACTTCGTGATTGGTGGATAGGTGGAGGGTGGAGCATCAGACCAAAACACAACATGACAACATCAACATCAGTTGAGGGCTGCAAGTCCACTTTTTAAATGACAATATCCTAGCCATACTACTGTTGTCAGTGATATAAGTATTTGAAATGAACATGATTTCTTAATGTCTAGTGACATATCAGGGCCTTTTTATGATTAATTGAAATACATTTCTTACATACAGCTCCTTTAAGCCTCCATAATGTGTTCTTTTTTTGAGTGTTAAAATGTATTTTTAATTCAATAACATTATGATCTGATAAGTCAGCCACACCGATTTCACATTCTTTCACTTTGTGTCGATCCTCTTTACTAATTAAAAAATAATCAATTCGTGAGTGGACTTTGTGTGGTGCTGAATAGTGGGTATAATCTCTGGTTAGGTGGTGAATATCTCTCCATGCGTCAATTAAACCGAGATCTTCCAAAAGGTTCCTAACACACTTCGAAATCTGTCCTATTAAAGTGGCTGGTGGTATCCAATCTTGAGTTCATTATCACATTCAAATCACCTCCTAAAACTAGAACTCCCTCTGTTTCTTGAGCTACTACATTGAAAAGGGACTTAAAATTTTTTTTACCGCAATCAGAAGGGGCATATAAATTGACCAATGTGACCATTTTATTCTCAATTTTGCCCCTTACTAAAATATATCTTCCTTCCTTGTCACTAATTTCCTTGCAGAATTCAAAGCAGACTGAGTTAGGTATTAGAATTGCCACACCTCTCCTATGACCCTTTTTAAAGGAGCAATAAAAAGTGTTTCTATTACCAAATTTCTTAAATTTTTCATGTTCTTGCTGCGAAAGATGCGTCTCCTGCAAGAATATCACCTGTGATGTTTCTTTTTTAATTTTAGCCAAGACTTTTCCCCTTTTAACTGGATTACATAATCCATTTATATTTTGTGATACAATCTTCATTCAATATTAGGATGAAACTGAATGAATAAACAGTATGATACCCCACTAAGACCATGACCAGAAAAACATGAACTTCTGAACATAGTAAGAAACATTTAAACCAAACTGCACTTCGAACGGACTTCCCAAACTGAACGTGATAAAATAAAATAAAAGAATAGCAATAACAGTGATAAGAGAAAAGAAACAGCAGAAGGATAGGGTGTACTTGTGCACCCGACAAGTCCTGTTAGATGTTTGCGGGGCTGGCCTTGAAAGAGGGGCCCGCAGACGTGTGAAGCAGCGTCTCTTACTGTACAGTAAATGTGCTACTCATATCGTTCGTTGTTCGTTGGACACATAAATCCAAAGAAATTAAAAGAAACGAAACGGGTGAAGTCAATTGTTGTGTCCCTCCCTAATAGTAAAAAAATACTGTTTCAACGTCTGTGTAGAATAAAAGGGAACACCATGAATTAATATTATCTTTTACTATCTCTAAAGGTGCTTGACACTTCTCATTTCCTCTCCTATTTTGGCGGCATGCGTTGGAATTCCTGAAGTTTTTGCCAAACTCGTAGATACCTTTCCGGGTCTTTGTTGCCAACGCCTTGCCAAGTCATACAATGTTGTAGCCGTTCTTCGAGAGGATCAGCTCCGGGATCCGCCGCGCTTCCACCGTCGCTATTCACTGTTGACCTCCTGATGATCCCGCGGCCCATCATATCTTGTTCCGCTTCCTCGGGGGTATTATAAGTGCGTGTCCCGTCACTACAGTGAACGCGAATTTTCATGAAGGGTGTCTGGAACCGTAACTTCTCTTTTTTCAGCACTTTCTTTATCCCACTGTATGCTTTACGTTTTTGCATTATTTCTGTCGTGTAGTCGTGGTCGAACGATATGGGACGACCCAGCACCTATATCCGCTTTTGCCAGGCCAGTTTCAGAACAGTCTCTTTAACCGCAAACTGGAGGAAATTAACAATGATAGATCTCGGAGGTGAGTTTGGATTCGGCTTTTGGAGCAAGGCTCGATGTGCGCGCTGGATTTGAAGATCAATGTCAAGTCCTAACTCCTTCTTGAGAAGCCCCTCCACAAATTGGGAGACCGAACTGTCATCCTCCGTGCCCTCAGGGATTCTGTAGATTCGAATGTTATTTCTGCGTGATCTTGATTCGAGGTCAGTAAGCTTCTCTTGTATTTCTCTGTTCTTTCGAAGTGTTTTTCAGTAGAGCAGCGTTTGCTTCGACAGACCATGTTTCCAGGTGTTCGATGCGAACACCTGGAATTCATATTGGGCGAATTCCTGTTTCATGTTATTCTTGAATTCTTCTTTAAATGATCTAAGATCAGATTTCATTTTGTTTTTCAAATCACTGATTTGCCTGCTAATAGTTTCAAGTCCAAAGCAAGCCACAGTCTGTTCGTCTTCGCCTGTTAGCTTAGCTTTCCCCGCATCACCATCCCTTTCAGAAGTGCCTGCGTCCTCGATTATATTTTGTTCCTTCCCTTTTGCTTGATTACTAAAAGTTTTCCGACTATTCATTCTTCCACCCCCACTCATTTTTTAAAGGGTAACTGTTACGTTCGTAGAGATTTCCTCTTTTTGTTTTGCTTGCGTGCGCTCTCTCTCTCTCTCTCTCTCTCTCTCTCTCTCTCTCTCTCTCTCTCTCTCTCTCGCTATCAGTTTCTTAGGTCATCCTTCTCCGCTTGCTGATTGGTCCAGGAAACTGTCAATCATCGTCAAGGGATGTGACGTGGACCTATCCGCTGTCTGAGACGTCCTCACTACCAGTTTAAAAAGACACTGGAAACAGACTGACGAAAGTCCCGTTTTGGTTTCCGGTTCTTTTGGTGCCATTGTGATTTGTTTTAGTTTTCGTTTGGGACTTGTTTGCTTTGTTAATTTGTTTACGTTAGTTGTGTTTTTTAAGTTTGTTTTGTTACTTTGTTTGATTACTTTGGGATGACGTTTTGATTTCGACTTGTGTAGAGCTGGTGCTCTTTTGTTACCCGTTGCTCCAAGGACTGGGGGATAGGGACGATGTCGTACGACTTCCATTGTACAAACATGTAGACTAACTTTTGTATAGAAACACCAGGTAAGAGGTGAACGCCACCTTTTGTATGTTTTGTTTTTGTGAGCTAGAGTAGGGAAGAACACGGCGCTCGGCGCTGAAGAGACAATTCTTTTCTTTCCTTTTCTTTAGCCAGGTAAGAGGGTTGAATTTAGTTAGAATTGTTTTCTTTTTGTTTCTTTCTTTATTTTGGCGTCACCATAGTCCCCTTTTCCTTAAGGGTAAATTGTTGCTTATTTTCTTTGATTTTATTTATTACTTATTCTTGTTGTTTTTGTTTATACAATTGTTTACATTGCAGGGAGCTGTTGGCTTCCTTATTGTTCTTATTTTACTTTATGATTCATTCGCTGTTCCTTATATTTTTCTTTTTGTATAATAAATATCATTATTTTCATTGGCGTTTGGTTTCGCTCATCGTTTCTTGACACACACTACCATTTCCACAGTTTTACAAGGTTTTCTTTAATGTTACTCCTCTAGCCCTTAGATTAGATTGGAGTCATCGTAACATTAAATAAACACTAAAACAACTTTTTTTATTTAATTATCTGTAAGAATGGAGCTTCATAAATGCTGTTCATTGATTCGAGTACAGTTTTTGACATTTGGGTATAAAGTGTTTTAATTTTCAAATATATGGTGTAAAAACGTCTGAGTGCTGCCCTCTTCAGGTTAAACGGAAAGCTCCTGCAGTAGAGGGTACTCTCTGACGTAGGGTACTCTCTGACGCTACTCTGTCACGCCCTTGGTGCGAGCTCACCACGCCCTTGGCACCCCCTGGTATAAAAACATCTGGTTCCATCAAAACTACTGTAGTGAGTCAGGAGTTGGAATTACGAGTATTGAAAATGATCAGGAGGATAGATATATATATTAGCATCTAGTTAGCATAGCATTTATATAGTTATGTAGATTATTTCGTGTAGCCTAGGTAGTTAATTCTCGCCTATCGCTCGAGTGTGCAACCTGCATTTTACAAGGGATTGCTTCTCCAACGCAATGGAGGTGGAAATGGGCTTCTCCACACGCCAAACGCTGCTCTTCCTGCATGTACTCCACCACCGCAGCGGCGTCATGATGTGAGTGAGCATATATTTTTAATAACAATTTACGTTCCTTCCTATTAGGCTAAAGTTAATCCTCTGGTGTCGACAAACGCGCCGGCGCGATTTGCTGGATATTTTTTTCACATAGCAGCAAAATATACTGCACGTAGGCACGTAGTAATAATAATCCTGGAAAAAATTACCTCAAAATGACTGAATATAAGAATAATCGGATGCCGATCGCGATGTGGGAGTTAAGTTTGAGCCAGCGGCTCGACTTGATATGGCTCTGGCCCTGTGTCCACAGACAATTCACCCTCCTCCACTTCAGGTGAAGGTGAGGGAGAAAAGTTCTCGACTTCAAATGACCGCTCTGTTGCAAAGCTACTTGCGTCACTCCATTTTAGCGAGTCTGACAGCAGCTGTCACTGCGGGTCTCATGTGCACGCCCCCCCCCTCAGCCCCACCCTCGGTTCGTCCCCTCTATCTCCGCTGGGCTCTGCCCACTTTTCCAGCATTTTTCAAATATTGCCAGTGGGTGGAGTCAGGCTCTGACCAGGGGTTTAATTACCCTTTAATCAGAATACGAGTTTAGTATTTGAATTTCAGGGGATAAATCTGACTGACTATCGTGAGCTACTGATTACACGACCACTCACGCCGCCATTTCAACCGGAAGCCAGCTGATGCTGGTTCACCATCACTTCTTGTCCTCTTTGACCTTTCTGCAGCATTCGACACCGTTGACCACGGTATAATTCTTAAACGATTGTATCAGTCATTCACGCCTTTGTCTCCTCGCGACTGGACTACTGTAACGCTCTTCTCCGAAAGAATCCAGAAATCCAGTATCCAGACATTCCAACACATTCTCTCCGTTCCATAAACACTCATCGGGTCCATCCCCCTAGGTCTAAGACTCGCACCATTGGGGACAGAGCCTTCTGCGCCGCCGCTCCTCGTCTGTGGAATGCACTCCCGGAACATCTGAGGGCCCCACAAACGACTGATGTTTTTAAAAAGGGCCAAAAAAACTTACCTTTTTAAAAAGTTTTTCAATGTTTAAATTTCTTTTATTGTTTAAATTGTTGGTGTTAATTCTAGTTAACAGCTGATTTTAGCTTAATTTCTTAATTACTCTAACTTCTTTATTTTACCTCTTTGTAGCACTTTGAGATTTTCTTTAAAATGTAAAGTGCTTTATAAATAAAATATATTATTATTATTATTATTATTGTTATATATATATTTAATATTTATTATTATTATTACCCCTCCTTGAACTGCCACCTTACCGTGGTGGAGGGGTTTGAGTACCCGAATGATCCTAGGAGCTATGTTGCCCGGGGCTAATATGCCCCTGGTAGGGGCTCCCAAGGCAAACAGGTCCTAGGTGACGGGTCAGACTAAGAGCGGTTCATAAACCCTTTATGCTGGAGTCAAAAACGAGGACTTTGACATCGCCCGGCATGGCGCAGCCGGGGCCCTACCCTGGAGCTAGGCCCAGGGTTGGGGCTCGTATACGAGCGCCTGGTGGCCGGGCCGCCCCCCATGGTGCCTGGCCGGGCTCAGCCCAAAGGAGCAACATGGGGTCACCCTCCGGTGGGCTCACCACCTGCAGGAGGGACCGTAAGGGGCCTGTGCAAAGTGGATCGGGTGGCAGTCGAAGGCGGGGGCCTCGACAACCCGATCCCTGGACACGGAAACTAGCTTTAGGGAAGTGGAACGTCACCTCGCTGGTGTGGAAGGAGCCTGAGATTGTGTGTGAGGTTGAGAGGTACTGACTAGAGATAGTTGGGATCACCTCCACGCACGGCTTGGGCTAGGTCTCTCACTGTCGTTTGTGCCTACGGGCCGGTCGGGAGTGCAGAGTACCCGGCGTTCTTGGAGTCTCTGGGAGGCAAGGCAGGGTAATTTTTATTTATATAGCACATTTCAGCAGTGATGCAATTCAAGGTGCTTTACAAAGTGCAAAACTTAAAAGCAACATTAAAAATCAGATTTACAATACAGTACAGTAAATAAATGAATAGGTTAAAAATAAGCAACATTAAATAAATAGGTCTTCAACCTTGATTTAAAAGAACTGCAGGTCGTGCGAACTTACAGTTGTCAGGAAGTTTATTCCAGATATGTGGCGCATAAAAACTAAACGCTGCTTCCCCCTTTTTAGATCTAATTCTGGGGACAACAAGCAGACCTGTCCCAGATGATCTGAGAGGTCTAGATGGTTCATAGCTTACAAGCAAGTCCGAGATATAACTAGGTCCTAAACCATTTAATGATTTATAAACCAGTCGGAGTACTTTAAAATCAATTCTATGTGACACAGGAAGCCAGTGTAAGGATTTTAAAACCGGAGTAATATGATCCATTCTCCTGGTCCCTGTGAGGACCCGAGTAGCAGCATTTTGAACCAGCTGCAACTGTCTAATCGATTTTTTTGGGAGGCCAGTGAAAACACTATTACAGTAGTCCAGTCTACTAAAAATAAAACCATGGACAAGTTTTTCTAAATCCTGTTGGCGCATAAAACCTTTAACCCTTGCTATATTTTTAAGATGGTAGTAGGCAGACTTGGTTACAGCCTTAATATGATTGTTAAAGTTCAGGTCTGGATCCATAATTACGCCAAGATTTCTCGCTTTGTCAGTTGTTTTTAGCATTGTTGTTGTTTGGAGATGAGTGCTGACTCTTAGGCGTTCGTCTTTTGCTCCAAAAACAATCACCTCAGTTTTGGTGCTCAGGGAGGGGTGCTGGAAAGTGCCGGTGGTGGACACCAGAAGTAAGGGATGCCGTCAAGCTGCAGAAGGAGTCTTATCAGGCCTGGCTGGCCTGTGGGACTCCTGAGGCAGCTGACGAGTACCGGCAGGCCAAGCGGACTGCAGCCCATGTGGTTGTGGAGGCAAAAAAATCGAGCCTGGGAAGAGTTCGGTGAGGCCATGAAGAAGGACTACAGGTTGGCCGCAAAGATATTCTGGCAAACCGTCCGGCGCCTAAGGAGAGGGAAGCAGTGCCCTACCAACACTGTTTACAGTGGAAGTGGGCAGCTCTTGACCTCAACTGGGGATGTCGTCGGACGGTGGAAGGAATACTTCGAGGATCTCCTCAATCCCACCGACACGTCTTCCATTGAGGGAGAAGAGGCTGAGGGCTCGGAGGTGGACTCGTCCATAACCCTACCTGAAGTCACCGAGGTAGTCAAGAAGCTCCTCGGTGGCAAGGCACCGGGGGTGGATGAAATCTACAGTCTCACGGACTTAACGGACACGCGCACCCGGCAGCCATTGTAGGTCCACAAGACCGAAAGTGCATATGAAGTGTGCCATTTGGGATAAGGCTATGGAGCCTAGGAATTACAGAACGTGAAAGAGCAGGCCCGTCTACCCCCAAAGTGTGCCCTCGCAGATAGCGGAAAAGGAAACCATAAAATAACTCACATGGCATTGCCATTCCCTCCTAACATGAGAGCCTGAACTATGAGTTTATCGTTTGTTTATTATTTAGATCCCCATTAGCTACTCCATTAAGCAGCAGCTATTCTTCCTGGGGTCTTAACAATTTTTAACAAAATATTAACATCAAAGCTGTACAACAATGAAGACAAATACAGAAGTGCACACAACATCATATAAGTCATCGAACTCACACACACACACGCACACACCACAGCACAACACATATACACTAAACATAACAACATAATATCACAATGTAAGCTCTTCTATGTATAAAATATTACCACTCTCTGGGTATAATATAAAATATGAAAAACACATTTAAATTACCATAGCTCATTATCCAGTCATTATTAATTACATAATTACAATTACTCCAAAGTAAATAAATACAGTCTCAATCTTTTGGAAAAACTAACATTGTGACTCTCTGAGACCAAAAATAACAGGAGTGAGTTCCATGCCACCATTGCTCTATAACACAATGTTCTTTGAAGTTGATTTGTTCGACAGGCAGGTAACAAGAAACACCCTTCACTTGATTGACGAGTGGAATAGGTATGAACGTCACTGAAGAAGGTCAATCTTCTATAAATAATTTCAGGTGCTTTTGTAATAATTATTATTTTTTAAGAATTTAATATGAGAATAATTAATTCTGCTTCTTACATGAAGCCATGCTACTTGTTCTAAAATAACTGTTTAGAACAAGCCAAGATGCTTTATTTTGTGCAATCTATAATCTGTTTAAATTAGTCTCTGTAGTTGAACCCCAAATGATGGAACAATAGTCCAGATGACACAAAACTATTGATTCCACCAAAGTTTTCCGTATACGAATCGATGCAAAGGCCTGTCCCCTCCAGGTGGGGGTATTCTAGCACCTCCAGTCGCGAAGCGCTCAGACAGGACTCACACTGCAATCCGAAGGCAGAGCCTCCATGATTAAAAACATGAGGGATCACACTGCAATTCGGAAGGGGAGAGCCCTTGCTGCATCCAAACGGTATGCTCTCACTGCATTCGAACAGGGGAGCCAACACTGCAATTCCAACAGGAGAGACCATGATCGAATCGTGAAAGCTCACGCTGCACTTGAACGGGAGAGCACACACTGCATCTGAATGGGAAGGAGGAGTTGATTTGATTTGAGAGGCGACAACTATGTCTTTGGACAGCGTGTAAGTAGGCGAGGGTTAATGAGGGGGAGAATTGTAGGGGAACTATAATTGCCCGCTACCGCGGTAGACTGCCAGCTGGAATGAGCAATGGACGAGGAAGGGTAGGAGAATAGCCGCCTACTGATTTGCTTTGGTGCTTCAGTGAGGCTGTCTGGGGAAAGATGAGTTGGTGTTTGTGGAATGTTGGAGAGTTCAAAAACCTAAATTTCCCGAAACTATTCTAAGTATTACAGACATTATGCCGGATTGGGGTGGGACAAATGCCAAAAGAACTGATGCTGAGAAGAAGTAGGAGGCTGCATTTATATCCTGGTATACTTAGAAGATGAGATGGACGATCCTCCTGAAATTCCGTTTAATGACTAATAATCGTCACACATTTTACTCTTCTTTATAGTTCTTCTGTATAGATCTTCTGCATGTAGGTACATATTTTATTCTTGGCTAAAAAGCTTATGGATATTTCCACTATTATTGCCCAGGAGAAAATGTCAATGAACTTTTGTGACAAACATGTTCAATAGACACCTTGTATGGAGTAATTTGTCACAATGGAAATTGAGATGTCAAATTGCACAAATAAAGTGCACTGCTGTTTTGGCCAATAAATATTGCAACTAGACAAAAGAAAAGTTGATGGTGACTTCTCAAGTCAAAGTCTGGGCAAAAGTTTAAAAGTAAATATTAAAAGCTTGAAGACTTGAGGTTTTAAGATGAATGTTTTTAGATGTTTGAAGTAGTCTTAAAAGAAAACCTAAAAGCTTGAAGGTTTTAAGGCCATACATTTAAATTAAACAGATAGATGCCTTGCAATTGCTATGTCTGGGTGATTGCGTGGCAGTTGCTAGTGTGTTTTGGATGATTGCTAGGAGGTTGCTATGCAGGTGCTAAAGTATTCTGGTCCTGGGTGGTTGCTTTTCAGTTTATAGGGTATTTTGTGGGGTTGCAAATGTATTCTGGGTGGTTGCTTGGGTGTTGCTATGCAGTTGATGGGGTTTTCTGAGTGGTTGCTTAGACATTGCGGACAAATTTACATTTGAACATTTAAAACACATGATTACCTGATATTTATAAACAATACCCTTGTCATACATTATACAGTCGACTCTTGCTTTAATGTAACCCTCTGTCGTCATAATGTTATTTATAATGTGTTCATCAGTTTACGCAAGACCGAAAGCTGAAAATGTAAGTTATGTAAAGTATTTATGAAAGACTTCATATACTTTATAGCTAGGGAAGCCACATTTAGTCCATACTAATATCAGGCCTAAAACACTGGCCAACCTGAAATACTAGCTAGATGCAGCAACATTTAATTAAAACATTTAGACTCTGGAAGAAGATTGTGGTAAAAAAATTATGGTTGGACCAAAAACAATGCAGATTGGCAGGCATGTGGGTTTTAGGTATGTAGAACATGTTGAAACAGCTGTCAAGAGAACTCTGTCAAATAGTGTTGATTACATTATTGTTAGTTTGCATAAATTTAAATAACTCAGTTGTGCCTTTGTATTGTTTGTTTGTTTGGTGCAGGAAAAGAATTTGATCTTTAACTGAAGAATTTCTGTAAGGTTTAATTGGAACGGTTTAAGGAAGTTTGGGAAATCACAAGGTCACACCTTTCCAAAGCACTTGGTTTAATCTGTATGTGAGTCAAATTGTCTTTGCAAAGTTTTCATAGTCTGCATTAAACGCTTCATATAAGAGGCAGAGAATGGATGTTATATTGTCTTTCCGAGCAGCTTTGTTATGACAAATTTTACCTGGTTTCTACAGTACATATACTACTGTACTGGATATCTTACAATCATTTTATTAAACATTTAATAGCACAGTTGTCTGTTTTTAGGTTTTAATGCGGGTTCTCATAGGTTCTCTCAGTGGAAGCAAAAAATAAAAGTGCCCTGCTTTGGGCCGATTTTCCTTTTTTCCACAGTAGTTAACCATAAAAAAAATCACCTGGTTTAATGTCAATCACTTGACAGTCTGGGGGAGTAGCTGGTAGTTATACAAAAACAATCAGTATCATCTTAACCCAGAGCGATATGGTTAATGCTGATACCAATCTTCCATGAAAAGAATGCAGCTTTTCAGCACTGTTTCCCTCCTTTTTACAGTGAAAATCGTTTCTTATCACTTTTGGTGAATAAGCAAAAACTTCCAATGGTCTATTTTTATTTTCATTGTAAATTCAGATGCCTTCTAATCAACATTTCAACAATAAGTTATTGGGAAAGTACAGTGAGTGAAACCTAACAAACACAGCTGCAGGCATTGTTTATAACATCATTTAGTCAAATATTTTACTTTTGATTCTTGAAAAATGTATTCAATTATAAAATACATTCAGTTATGAGAATATTCAAGCGTGTCCGAAATGACAAATTAATGTTCTTCTTAATTGCGAAATGTTAGTTTTAAAGGTAAAATGTCTAATTTCTGCAAAAAGAATGACTCTTTTCAAAAAGGTTTTCCAAACACGCTGTGTATTTTCCATTGGTCGGTCAAACAGACAACCCCACCCAAAACTCACGCCATTGGTTGAGCTGTTGCTGTGTCGGTCTGTTCTGGATGATCGAACAAACAGAGCAAAGTTTTGATATAGCACCACAGACACTTTACACTTTCTTTGTGAAATCAGTCTACAACTTACTTAGTTGTCTGTCTACATTAAAGCTAGGGTGTAGTTTTGTAGAGACTAGCAATATCAAGCTAGCTTTGAAAGCATAAAATCCCTTTCAGAGCATCTCAAAAGCCACGTCTCCTCCAAAACACATGAATGTGCGGCGCACAGCCAGAGCAGAGTCTGCAAAGCATCACAAGAGAGGACGTTAAATTACCAGTGAATATGATGTTTATGAATATTTATGTTTAGGCTCACAACCAGGGTTAGATGCTTCTACATCAGTGTTATCATTTCCCTCTGATTTTAGGGATAAGTTATAGGTTAGGTTTAGGGTTTTCGGACAGTGATGTTGTTTCCAGGATCAACAAAGATGTTGATCCAGGAACATGTTGTACTTGGTGAAATCATGTTCACCTTAAATTGCCTCATGTCTCAAAGCACATTACATTACAATAATAATGAACGTAAACAATATGGAGAGCCCTGACTTGTGCCATTTGACTTCAGTAGATTAATTTTGGCATTGATAGTCTTGCCACAGAAACGCATAAATCCAATCATGATCAGCTCCGAGTGGAATGTCACGTGTTGCTATTTTATAATTAGAGTAATACGTCATAGAGGAAGTGTAAAAGGTGATGATGACATGTGATCTGCTTGTGATGTCTGCTTGCAACTTCCACAGAAGATACTGTATATTTAAACCACTTCTATTATCGATTGCTATCGGTGTGTAGAGTTTCAACCAGTGTAACAAAAAATGTTTATAAAAACATTGCCTATAGCTTTAACCTGGAAAGGAGAATTTGTTTTACCGTTTTTTAAAAAAAAAATGCTTATTTTAACACTAACTTTTAGACACTAAAAGTGGTACTTGAGAGGCTCACTCAGTGAAACCATTCAAGTCTGCAAAACTACAAGCACTTAACGTGCTTTAAACTCAGTTCGCTATTGTAAAATAAACTTTTTACAAAACTCTAAACACACTTCTCTACATTAGACATATCACTCAAAACTAACAGCTTTTGTTTCATTTGGGAAACACTGCCATTTAAATGCCACAATCATTTCCCGATTACCCACACCCAATAATCACCATAAATGGATCACTTAGAAATCAAAGTACTACGGACCCCCTAAAGGGACCTTTGCAAAAATAAAAATATACAGACTTTCGCATGCTCACGAGAAACGTATCTCGTGCACACGAGAAAACTATCGTGAAAGTTTCTCGTGAGCATGTGAAAGTCTGTATATTTTTATTTTTGCAAAGGTCCCTTTAGGGGCTTCGTAGTAATACGCAGTGTTTTGAGAAATAAATCATTTTTACCCCCTTGCATTTGTTTATAGTGTGTGTGTGTGTGTGTGTGTGTGTGTGTATATATATATATATATATATATATATATATATATATATATATATATATATACTGTATATGCATAAGTCTATGAGTCTATGATATATGATTTTTAAAGCGCTTTGTACAGTATAGATTGTTTCACAGCAGCTTCACAACAGTAACAAATTCTAATTCTGCTGTAAAGCAGCTCTAGTGTCATCATTCAGCTCAAGTCAGTTCAGTATTGATTAAGTTCAGTTCCATAACTGTGTAAAATTCATGTTGTGCATACATGTATATACAGTGTATTTTGTTCACATGTACATGTGACACACTCCTGTACACTCCACTGCAAACTGAACAAGCAAAAGACACAATATGTAGTAGCGTTTTAAATTTTTCACATCTGTGTGTAATTTTGCGTGTTTGTAGCTAATCATTTTATGTTTGTGTTTAGAGTTACAAAAATAGCATTTTTAGAAGAGTTAAAATAGTTTTGAATAAAGTGTTTACTTTTGCAAGGGCTGTGTGACGTTTTGCATCTTGTGCGCGTGTTTTGTGGTTATGTGTGTAGAGTTGAGAGAAATGGAGCCATAAGGGGCATTCGCACCGGATAGTTCTAGGAACTTAGTTCTAGGAACTAACCACCAGGGTGGTTCCCATAGGAATATTTTCCCGTTGCATTCGCACTGCCAGTAGGAATTCTGAAGTGAGGTAAACTGCGCTTGTTGTTGTGACTTTTATTTTTACAGCCCGGCAGACCTTTATTTTGAGAATGCAAGAGTCAGAGCATACAAACAGTGCTAGCATCCTCTGTGTTCATTAGGTTTTGATCTGACCAACGGTCCTGTGCCCCTATAGTTTCAAAAACTGTGTAAGAAATTTTGAAAAACTGTAAAGTGATAATCACCCAAAAAGTAAAATGGGTGTCACGTGTGACACCCATTTTACCAGTGAAAAGTGGCCTACATTATTTTAAATATATCTAGCCAGTGACAGAGTGCAAGCATATTCGTCTAAAATAATTCTGTATTTTCAGCTTCAGAAGTTTCGGAGCAACATATGGTAAATCATTTACAGAATGTTTTTGGTTCGACTATCATTTTAACATTGAAAAACAGACATACTGTATACCCCCTTTAAGCAGTTCAGTTTTAAAAAGAGACATACCAACTCTTTGAAGCAAGTCCTTTGATTCAAGAAACCTTTATTTTCAGTCATTTGACCACTCAGGAATGAGAAAATACAGTATTTTCCACCAAAATCCCATTGTATACTGTGAGTTAACACATAACCTGACTAAATAAATTATAAAGAAAATAAGAGAAGAAAATAAGTCTTCCAACACTTCTTTGAGGTTGTGCTCACAACTCGGCCTACAGAGTTTGCATTCGGTATGGTACACTGTACAATGCAGCATGAAGATTAAAAAAACATTGATAAAATAAGACCACAGAGACAAACACAAATGATAAATAAATAGAAATTAACAAGACAAATTAAATAGACGTGGAAAAAACACATTAGTTCAAACAGCAGTCCTTTGTCCAAATCATCAAAATGATCCTGAATCACATTTAAAAGGGTCCTTGCAGACGAATGGAGGAAAAACACTGTCCACCGTCATACCTTACAGATTCCTAAAAAGTCTTTCCACTTCGTAAATTCTTCGGAACACGCTCCCCGTGGGTCATTTTACGCTTACATGGCTTTCATGTCTACAATATTGTGTCAAAGATTTGATCAGTGTTCGTGAAACTATGCAGCAGAGGAAATCCAGTCTTTTTGTACATTCCTGCGTAGAATCCAGCTCTACACAGTTAGATCTGAAACGGTCTCGACACTGTGCCTCTCTCTCTCTCTCTCTCTCTCTCTCTCTCTCTCTCTCTCCAAGCACACGCATACACATACACCCACTCACACTCATACAACTCATAAGGCTGAAACAGGTGCTAGTGTTACAGGTATGACTGCTATGTTGTATGTTCAGTTCTGTACCAGTCTGTGACAGGAATCGAGTCAAGAGGAATTCTTAGCGAGACTGCATTCCAAAGAAATTCAAAGTCCCACCATTGATATATGTATGAAATAGTCTCTGTCAAAGACAAACGCACGCACATAGGTTTTCATATCAAGGGCTTTCACCTGGCAGTCTTTGTTTCCATTGCAATTCCCTTGCTGATTGAATGAACTTCCTCTGTTTTCTATTGAAAATCCCAAAGCCATAGTGAATTTCGGTGTAATTGGGTCAGTCTGAAAACATATTGAGTTTCCTATACAAATAGCAGTTTTCGGTAAATTGCCTCTGTAATAGTGGAAGGGAATCCGCTTTCATGTATGTAGAAATATCAACTGAAGTTTAGCATCCTTACACCCAAACACACAAAGTTTAGAGGCTCATTTAAGAGGCAATGTATTCGCAATTCATCGATTTTTGTGTCTGAGGGCAACCGCGAAATTACATGTTAATGGCTTGTCTTGTATTTCCTTGAGTCCTCTCTAAAACGTCACGGGACTTGCATGATGATATCATTTAAGAAGCAAGGGGGAGCTAAATACTGTAGTGTGTAGAATCAAATAAATAAGTTAGCTTTGGCTCCCAGGCCATCTTCTTTCACTTATCATCGGAATTAACGGTATCATTCACCTAAAAAAATGTCATTTGCTTTTTCACTCACCCTCATTTTGTACCAAACCTGTATGACTTCGTTTCTTCTGTGGAACACAAGATAATAGATGTTATTTTGGACCCCGCCTACTTTCGGTATAGGGACAGTGGTACTTCAAAATATCTTTTATGTTCCACAGAAAAAAAAGAAAGTCATACAGGTTTGGTACGACATGAGGGTGAGTAAATGATGACAGAATGTTAATTTTTGACTGAACTCTCACTTTAAAAGAAGATGCAATCGTACCGATGACTTCACGCTTTGTACATGTTGGCGGCGGTGGCGAGTGCTAACTGCCCATTGGCCGCGACCACACACGGCTCCTCCTCCAGTAGTCCATTGGGATCGGCGTGCGGGATGCTATCGTGGTAGCTGCTGAAGCTGATGTTGTCCTCCTTCAGCTCAATGGTCCAAAACGGGGCATTCAGTTTTCGGTTGCGATACTCACGATACGTATACACGCCTCCGACGAAGCCCATGAGGAGAACGACAACCACAATGATGACGGCGAGAATGATGACGTTAAACTGCGTCCAGGACACTACTGTTAGGGCAGAGGCCGTGCTGTTGTGTCCTGCGGAGTCTCCCGTGCCGGACTCCAGGGTCGGTAGGCTTGGGTGGGTGGTGGGGGAGGGGGAAGTGAGGAGACGGGAAGGAGGTGTAGAAGAAATGGAACTTGTGGATTTGTGGATTTGTGATGTGGAGGTTTTGATGTCTTGAGTCGGGGAGAATCTCACAGCTGAGAGAGAGAGAGAGAATCAATGATTAAAATGGTTGCAGAGACATAAAAGGATATAAATGAAAAATAAATAACAGAGCAATTAGTTGAACAAGTATTCGAGATTACGATCAATCTTGATGCAAATCTACTCATAAACCAAACCAAAGCGTGGATTAGGACTGCATCTAGGCCTAGTTTCTTTTAATATAAATTGATCTTCTTTTTTCTTTATTATTTTAAGTTTTAAACAAACATTATTGAAGTATGTTTTTACAAGAACATACTATTTCAGTCTTTCTACTTCAAAATTTCACATTTATTTTAATGTGCTTCTTGTTTCTTTGTAATTATTTGTGAAATGTACTAGCAATTTTTAAGTGAAAATTGTTTCAAATTAAATCAATTCTTTTTTCAGTGACATATTATATTTTTTATTTGCAGATCCTCATTTTTTCTCTTATATGTCATTCAAATTATGTTTTCCCTCCCAGTAATTTAAAAATGTAAAAAAATAAAATAAAAAACAAAAAAAAATAAATGTCCTGGTGGCAAGACTGTCTGCATAAGTAACATTAAAATAAAAATAAAATTATTTTTACATTATATTATTAGGATCTATTTAAAGACATGAGCTTATGCATATTGCTCTAAAATTGTAAATCTCTACTATTTCAGTGATTGCATCCTTTGAAAATCCATTTCATAATCTAAATTTAAGATCCCCAACAGGAAGCAAATAAGGTCAAGGTCAAGCTTTTAAATTAGTTTTACCTCCCGCTATTAGTCACATTTGTAATATTTCCATGTTCATTTGGACACCTCCACATGACAGAAATTGTTAATGCATTAACAAGCATAAAAGAAGTTGAAGAGGTCATGAATTGAGAAATAATTTTTCAAATATGTAGCGAGATATTTTTCAACATCGGAAGTTTTCAAAACAATTCCACACGTGTAATGGCAGGGATGTTAAAATTGATCTTAATATGCAAAACTGTTACCCAATCATAGCAGTGGGCATTTACTTTCAAGTCTTGCATCAAAACAGAGTGTTTGAAAGAGAGGGTCAAAAACAGGATAGAAAATAGCTTATTACTAGGGGTGTAACAATATATCGTGCCATAATATATCGCAATACAAAAAGAAAACCATATGTATTGTGGATAGTGACAATCTGTTTTGTGTATAGATCACCCAAAATAAAAATTACTGTGTGAGAAAAAAGTTTTCAGAGTTTTAGGGCCCTCTTTTAACGATCTAAGCACATGGTCTAAAGTCAGTCTATTTCAGTTGCCTCAAAATAGCAATGTGCCAACAATGCGCCTGAACACACCTCGTTGTCAGACCAGCACGCCCATGGGCGCACAAATGGGCGCAAATGCATTTACTATTTAACAACGTGGCGCAGGACGTGAAAATGATAACTGCGTCGGGCTGAAAGTAGCAAAAAGCACTTGCTTCTTGCCTGGCGCTGCATTGTGCCGGGTGTATGATAGGGCACTTAGTGTCAGTACTACATTAAACTACTATATATAATTTTGAATATAATGTATAATAATGCAATGGGGGAATATTTGTCGGTCCTGATAATGCCAAAACTCTAATGTTACCAGTGAAAAGTGGCCTACATTATTTTAAATATATCTAGCCAGTGACAGAGTGCAAGCATTTTCGTCTAAAATAATTCTGTATTTTCAGCTTCAGAATCAATTTTTATTCTGGTGTCATCATTGTCCTGTGCATTTTGTTACATGCACAAAGTCCAAGCATATTCATTTACACCCACAATGTAATATCAAATAGCATTTTAATCAACAGTAAATTTTTTGTTAACCTTTTATCATATGTCTTGGAGTATTGCAATAATATCGTATCGTGAGTTAAGTATCGTGATATGTATCGAATCGTGACACGAGTATCATTACACTACTACTTATTACTTCTAAATTAGGATGTGTTTTGATGCAAAAATCTTGTTAACATTATAAGTGAACCTTAGAGAACAATATGAAATATAATTTTTCCTGGTGGTGAGTATTATTCTCTCAACAGACATTTACATCGATAGTCTGGCATTATAATTTATTTGCTTTTGGTGTACTGTGGAGTGGGTAAAACTGTTTTTAATGGCAGGCTAGCAGTTACCGTTGACTCGCGCTAGCCTAGCACCGGCGAACTATGCAACTGGAACGACTGGATGAAATTTTTTGAAAACTGTCTCCACTGATAAATAACACCCAGGCTAACTTGGAAATGAGGTCTGATGTCCAAAATCCTGAACCACCCCTTTAAGGTAAAGCTTATAAATTAGAATTGTACCTCCCGCTATTAGTCACATTTGTAATATTTCCATGTTCATTTTGACGCCTCCTTTATATATGCATCTAATCGTTACACCCAGAGTTTGAAATTAACTTTTTCACTCACCGGCCAATTTGGCTACTAAGTTTATAAGTTACCGGCCATTCAGAACTTCTACTAGCCAAAAAAAAAGAAAGAAAGAAAAAAAGAAAGAAATGAACCAGATTAACTATGTCACAGCTTTATATATATATATATATATATATATATATGAATGTATGAAATTCAAATTTTGCATTAAAGCAGCACTAGGTAACTTTTCAACCTTCATAGTATATTTCCAAGTCTCTTGTGATGGTACATCGACTTACAATAGGTTGAATGACACGTCTGCCATAGCCTGACGGGGTCTGTAGCGTTTTTAATCGTACTTTTAAACTTCGGGTTTCGGGTATTAACCAGCGAACAAAGAGAACTACAAAATTCGACTGCTTTACGGCATATACATCACTTCCACCACCACCCCCCACTTCCTTAAAGTCGGACGTGCGAGCCAAATGTTATAGTAATGGCCGAAGCAGCACAGAAAAACAAGAAAGCAAAGGTTTTATCGGAGCAAAGGAAAAAGAGAAAGTGATCGCGTTAAAGGCAGAACGAGAATCAACATTGGGCCAGCATTTTCTCGCTGGCGTGAGCTGAAGGAGGAGGAGGGGTGCCCGACCGATGCGGACTTGGCTGCTTGCTTGCATACTATCTCTTTTTTTTTTTGTCTGCCTGACTATGTTACGGAAGCTATCTTATCCTCCGTTTATCTTCATGAATCAAGTAATGATAGTAGAGTAGCGAACTGTGATATTTGTTTATTTGTCTTGCCTCAAGCTATAATGCAAATCGATTTGTAAAATTTGCAGATTCATTTATGGTAGCTTGATATTATAATATTGACGATATATGGTTATTATCTACCACTCAAACATTGCATTGAAGTATCATATAGATTCAGTAAAACGGTAACCAATAGACTAGGCTACTATAATGACGCTGGCTTGTAAACGTGATCGCGATCATTTGTCGTTAGAAAAAAAAAAAAAAACATGAAATTATATTCATATGACATGCTGAAATATACACTCACCTAAAGGATTATTAGGAACACCATACTAATACTGTGTTTGACCCCCTTTCGGCTTCAGAACTGTCTTAATTCTACGTGGCATTAATTCAACAAGGTGCTGAAAGCATTCTTTAGAAATGTTGGCCCATATTGATAGGATAGCATCTTGCAGTTGATGGAGATTTGTGGGATGCACATCCAGGGCATGAAGCTCCCGTTCCACCACATCCCAAAGATGCTCTATTGGGTTGAGATCTGGTGACTGTGGGGGCCATTTTAGTACAGTGAACTCATTGTCATGTTCAAGAAACCAATTTAAAATGATTCGAGCTTTGTGACATGGTGCATTATCCTGCTGGAAGTAGCCATCAGAGGATGGGTACATGGTGGCCGTAAAAGGATGGACATGGTCAGAAACAATGCTCAGGTAGGCCGTGGCATTTAAACGATGCCCAATTGGCACTTAGGGGCCTAAAGTGTGCCAAGAAAACATCCCCCACACCATTACACCACCACCACCAGCCTGCACAGTGGTAACAAGGCATGATGGATCCATGTTCTCATTCTGTTTACGCCAAATTCTGACTCTACCATCTGAATGTCTCAACAGAAATCGAGACTCATCAGACCAGGCAACATTTTTCCAGTCTTCAACTGTCCAATTTTGATGAGCTCTTGCAAAATGTAGCCTCTTTTTCCTATTTGTAGTGGAGATGAGTGGTACCCGGTGGGGTCTTCTGCTGTTGTAGCCCATCCGCCTCAAGGTTGTGCGTGTTGTGGCTTCACAAATGCTTTGCTGCATACCTCGGTTGTAACGAATGGTCATTTCAGTCAAAGTTGCTCTTCTATCAGCTTGAATCAGTCGGCCCATTCTCCTCTGACCTCTAGCATCAACAAGGCATTTTCGCCCACAGGACTGCCGCATACTGGATGTTTTTCCCTTTTCACACCATTCTTTGTAAACCCTAGAAATGGTTGTGGGTGAAAATCCCAGTAACTGAGCAGATTGTGAAATATTCAGACCGGCCCGTCTGGCACCAACAACCATGTCACGCTCAAAATTGCTTAAATAACCTTTCTTTCCCATTCTGACATTCAGTTTGGAATTCAGGAGATTGTCTTGACCAGGACCACACCCCTAAATGCATTGAAGCAACTGCCATGTGATTGGTTGATTAGATAATTGCATTAATGAGAAATTGAACAGGTGTTCCTAATAATCCTTTAGGTGAGTGTATGCCACTGTACCTGGGATGAAGACATTTCACACGCGACGCAAGCAGAACACCTGCATGTGACCTCCTCCTACAGTGTTCAGGGCTATCATGGTTGTCAACAAATGCACTTGCATGTAGGATGACAGAGTTTACGACAGTAGTAGAGGACAATGCTGTTTCCCAACTGTAGGAGGACCCCGAGAGCAAAAGTTACCTGGTGTTACTTTAATTTCTTATTCAAACAAAATCCTGTCATCCAGCCATCTCCTCCCTTCCTCTTTTATCCTCATCCTTTTCACCTAAAATGTGTTTTAGGTGGACAGATAAATACAGTACTAAGAACATTTAAAAAATGTAGGATGTTGGAAAATAGCAATGTCTTTTCTGTTAACCAATTAATCTTTGCTATTGCTTCAATGCAACTGAACAAACGCACCGTTCTTTGTTGCGTTGTGACGTGCATGTTCAAGTAAGCCAGATATGCGCAGATTCTGCGCAATATGCTGTATTTAATATATCATGATGACTCACAAATTGAGTATTTGCGCTAAATCAGCACAGATTTGGCCTACACGAACTTCCCCAGCAAAGTGAGTAAACATAATAAGTAACATGCCAAATTGGCTAGTGATTTGATAGTGTTACCCGCCACAGTTGATTTTTACCCGCATTTGGTGGGTTGGAGGGTGTTAATTTCAAACCCTGGTTACACCCCTACTTATTACTAAATTAGGATGTGTTTTGATGTTAAAGGTCCCCTGACATGAAATTTTCACTTTCTGAGGTTTTTTAACATTAATATTAGTTCCCCTAGCCTGTATTTGGTCCCCTCGTGTCTACAATTTTCAATCGGTATAAACCGAGCTTTGGCTATTTTTCTCTTCTCTGCAGCTCAGACGCGCTGATCTTGAATCTCCTCCTTATGACGTCATAAGGAAGTACGAACTAGGAAGTACGAACGCGCGAGCGTGATTAGAGTTTTTCCTCGAGAGATATCATGGCTTGCAAACGAGCGAAGCATGGCAGTGGATCAGTGTTCGGATGTACAAATAAACACTAAAGTATTTTTTAGTTCCTTCATGAAGAAACAATGGGTTAACCCCCTGGGGTCTGAGGTGTTTTTGGAGTCCTTGAGATGTTCTGACATGCTGTGACATTTGTGTTTTTTTCAGTTGCTTATAAACATATTAATGGCACAGGTGAAATTACACTATATTTAGCACAAACATGGCTATGATAATATGTGATATAATATGTATGTACATGTTTGTATATTTGAGTGAATATTGTTTATGCATGGTTATTGAAAAAACTAAAAATGAAAGTTTCTGAAATAAGGCTACAAAACACATAATAAATATGTGTCCACAAGACTTTTGACTAATGGATGTTGTTGCCTAGTGTTTTTTCTTCAAAATGATCTGAAAAACATCCTGCCAAATCATTCACATAAAACTGTGAATTGGGTTTTATTGTGAAAAACTTTTTTTGTTTGCCAAGGCAATATGCGAATGGCCTTGAACAGTCCAAGCCCCATCATGAATAATTAGGCGATTCTCACCTGACCAGCATAATAATGAGCCTTTCATTCAGGTGTCACACAAGCAAAAATTGAAAGGACTACATACATGAATAGTTCAGATGCAAAAGCCTGTAAGTGCCATTTGAAATTTTCTTCTAGGATAATAATTTTTATCAAGCTTGTATATTAAAGTTCAGTAATTTCACTTAAATGGCAATGAAGATTACCTAATAATGTCATTTAATGTCATTGTCATTTAAGTGAAATTACTGAACTTAAAATGTACAAGCTTGATAAAAATTATCATTCTAGAAGAAAATTTCAAATGGCACTAGAGGCTTTTGCATCTGAACTCTTGATATAATCAAAATATAAATGAAAGTCAAAAACCCATTTTTAGTCATACCTGGAAACAAATCCTGGTCAAATAGGTTATATGGGTCATTGTATAGAATTGGTTCAAAGTTAGAGTTGGAAACATCTTGAAAAGAATTTTTTTTCCATATAAAGTGTCAAAGTTTCCAAAGGACAAGCAGTCACTCTGCGAGAACGGCTAGAGCGCGTAAGTTGTTTTTTCTTAATATCCAGTTCTCCTGTTGCTCTGTTTACCATTTGTCAAGTAAGTAGGGCTATTTTCGATTCTTTGCTTATTTGTAATTTTTATTTTCACTAAATATCTTTAATTTAATTAGACACGTTCCTATTTTGAATATCTGCCGTGTTAAGGGTTGTAGTCTGGTTGTTATTGCAGCACTTAAGTATTGCTGTTCATAACAGCTAGTTTCGATTTCGGCCATTCTCGGGATATTTGCTTTCGCTGTGCTAATTGCAAGGGCTATTAAAGCAGATATAAATTAGAAGTAAATTCAGGAGAAAACCAGGACAAGCAGTCACTCTGCGAGAACGGCTAGAGCGCGTACGTTGTTTTTTCTTAATATCCAGTTCTCCTGTTGCTCTGTTTACCATTTGTCAAGTAAGTAGGGCTATTTTCGATTCTTTGCTTATTTGTAATTTTTATTTTCACTAAATATCTTTAATTTAATTAGACACGTTCCTATTTTGAATGTCTGCCGTCTTAAGGGTTGTAGTCTGGTTGTTATTGTAGCACTTAAGTATTGCTGTTCATAACAGCTAGTTTCGATTTCGGCCATTCTCGGGATATTTGCTTTCGCTGTGCTAATTGCAAGGGCTACCACAGCTGTCCTCACTCAGGCGATTGATAGCATTATATCTATGTAGTGTGCGCGCTGTCGCGGAAGCGTCAGCGGAAGCAGTCAGCGCTCGTGTTGAACCTCCTCGTGTTAAGACCGACTCGGGTAAAGACCTTCGACTCTACCTGCGCGACTCCACCGAGCAAGGACACCTGCAAGGCACTTAAAGTATCTTCTTAACCCTTTCCCTTCCTACCTTTATCTTATTTCCTATTATCATTATGTGCTTTTAACACATTCCTGTTGTCTCTCGACAACGCTCTCTCACCACGCACAGAAGGCAGCGCAATACTGCTAATCTGCGCCCTATTCTCTCATCCTCACACTCACCTCTCACTCTTTCTATGGGTCTATGGAATTGCCAATCAGCAGTCAATAAAGCTGACTTCATTCCAGCCTTTGCATCTCATTCTACTCTTAATATCTTGGGCTTGACTGAGACCTGGATCCGCCCAGAAGACTCAGCAACCCCTGCTGCTCTCTCTAACAACTTCTCTTTCTCTCACACCCCTCGCCAGTCGGGCAGAGGTGGGGGCACTGGTCTTCTCATTTCTAACAGTTGGAAATTTTCAACTCTCTCTTCTCTATGCAATAACAACTCATTTGAATATCATGCTATTACACTTACAACTCCCGTGAAGATCCATATTGTAGTTATTTATCGCCCCCCAGGTCAACTGGGAAGCTTTGTAGAGGAGCTGGATGTGTTGCTGTCCTCTTTCCCTGAGGATGGCATCCCACTTGTAGTCTTTGGCGATTTCAACATCCACCTAGCGAAACCGTATGCAACAGACTTCATCTCTCTCCTAGCCTCTTTCGATCTCAAACGCCTCATCACCACCGGTACTCACAAGTCAGGCAACCAACTGGACCTGGTTTACACACGCAACTGTATCACAGATAACATTTTGGTGAAACCTCTCCAAGTTTCAGATCATTTCCTCATTACTTTCAATCTACAACTCACTACCCATGCTCCACCAACCTCCCCACCATTTACTTTCAGACGAAACCTGCGCTCACTTTCTCCGTCCCATCTTTCCTCTGCCGTGTCATCTTCTCTTCCCTCACCCTCACATTTTTCATCTCTGAATGTGAATACTGCAACGGATACTTTATGCTCCATCCTAACCTCCTCTCTAGACAACATCTGCCCTCTCTCCTCCAGGCCAGCACGCACTACTCCCTCTAACCCCTGGTTATCTGAGGTTCTTCGTGAACACCGGACCAAGCTCAGGGCAGCGGAGAGGAAATGGCGCAAATCAAAAGACACATCTGACCTCAGTAGGTATCAATCTCTGCTCTCTGCCTTCTCTGTTGATGTTCACACCGCAAAATCTTCATATTTCCACAACAAGATCAACAGCGCCACTAACACACGTTCACTGTTCAAGACATTCAACTCTGTCCTCTGTCCACCTCCACCACCACCCACCTCCTCGCTAACTGCTGATGATTTTGCTAACTTCTTCACTAACAAAACTACAACTATCAGCAGTCAGTTCTCAGCTTCACACACACAGGAACCCAAACTAATCTCTCCCACAGCCAACAACCTTCTCTCCTCCTTCACTCCACTAACCGAGGAAGAAGTATCTAAACTTCTCCTCTCCAGTCATCCTAGCACCTGCCCTCTAGACCCCATCCCCTCACACCTTCTACAAGCCATCTCTCCCACACTTCTTCCAGCTCTCACACACATCATCAACTCATCCCTCCACACTGGCATTTTCCCTACAGCATTTAAGCAGGCTCGGGTAACTCCTCTGCTTAAAAAACCAACATTAAACACATCACTTCTAGAGAACTACAGACCTGTCTCTCTCCTACCATTCATTGCGAAAACACTTGAACGTGTTGCTTTTAACCAAGTATCATCTTTCCTGTCTCTGAACAACCAGCTGGATGTCAACCAATCTGGCTTCAAGAAAGGACATTCAACTGAGACTGCATTGCTGTCAGTCACGGAAGCCCTGCGGATCGCAAAAGCTGCTTCCAAATCATCAGTTCTCATTCTACTGGACCTGTCTGCTGCTTTCGACACAGTGAATCATCAGATCCTCTTGTCCGCCCTCTCATCACTGGGCATCACTGGAACCTCCCTCAACTGGTTTGAGTCCTATCTCACAGGTAGGTCCTTCAAGGTCGCATGGAGAGGTGAGGTATCCAAAGCACATCAGCTGACCACAGGGGTTCCCCAGGGTTCAGTTCTTGGACCGCTCCTCTTCTCCATTTACACCACATTACTGGGACCCATCATACAGGCACATGGTTTCTCTTACCATTGCTATGCTGATGACACCCAACTCTACCTCTCATTTCAACCAGATGATCCCACAGTAGCTGTACGGATCTCAAGCTGTCTGGCGGACATCTCGGCGTGGATGAAGGAACATCACCTGCAGCTCAACCTGGCAAAGACTGAGCTTCTCGTCCTCCCTGCCAATCAGTCTCTACAGCACGACCTCACTATCCAGCTAGATTCATCCTCAATCACCCCATCAAGGTCGGTCAGAAATCTTGGAGTAATCTTTGATGATCAGCTGACCTTCACTGACCACATTACAAAGACAACTCGATCATGCAGGTTTGCTATGCACAACATCAGGAAGATCAGACCTTTCCTAACTGAGCATGCAACACAACTTCTCGTCCAGGCCCTGGTCATTTCTAGGCTTGATTACTGCAATGCTCTTCTGGCTGGACTTCCATCATGTGCAACTAAACCTCTACAAATGATCCAGAATGCTGCAGCTCGTCTCGTCTTCAACGAGCCCAAAAGGGCCCATGTCACTCCTCTGTTCATCTCTCTGCACTGGCTACCACTCTCTGCTCGCATCAAGTTCAAGGCTTTGACGCTTGCTTACAGATTGACCACAGGTTCAGCCCCCTCCTACTTCCACTCACTACTACAAGTGTACATCCCTACCAGAAGCCTACGATCGGTCAATGAGCGACGGCTTGTGGTACCATCACAGCGGGGCACAAAATCACTCTCCAGAACATTCTCATTCACGGTTCCATGCTGGTGGAATGATCTCCCCACCCTCATCCGGAATGCAGAATCCCTGACAGCATTCAAAAGGCAACTGAAAACTCATCTCTTCCGGGAGCACTTAACATAAAAAAAAAAAAAAAAAAATCCTTTCCTTTAAATCCTCGCTTGCCTGGCTTATGCTACTCCGAGCAATGTCTGAACTTTGTATTTTGAGCACTTCTTGCGTTGTTTTTGCCTCTTCACGATGACTCGCTTGGTTTAGTCCTCAATTGTAAGTCGCTTTGGATAAAAGCGTCTGCTAAATGACTAAATGTAAATGTAAATGTAAAGTAGGCTATTATAAGCTTGCATTGGATAACAGTTGATTAGTTTATTTTTTACAAAACATAGGCTACTATATATTTAACATATGAGCAGAAACGGTCTAACTAAAGCTTATTTGATGTCTATTTTATAGTAAAAACTTTCTAATCTATTTCGTCTGTAACAGTAGGCTATGCATCTGTGCGTTCGTTTGTTCACACACCCAGACACCCTATTCATATTTAAACAGTCTTTTTGGTTTTACAGATACTATTCTATATTGCGATTAGAACAAATCTCAGTAGTCTTACTAATGTAGGAGCGAGAGTGAATGAACGCACAGCGCGCGCGCGTCTGTGAATTCATCCATTCATTCGCACACAGACACGCATTTAAAATTTAAACAGTCTTTGTGCAGTTTACAGACCCTATTCAATAACACGATTAGAACAAAGCACTTAAGAATAAATGACTTACTACATCAGCTGAATCCGTGCTCCTCGAATGAAACAGGTAACTGAGTTAACTTTTCCAGGAATTATTCCTCAGTGCGCAGCAAGACGAGATAAAGGTAAGCGCGTTCTGATGTGGGCGTTTTCATGGCTTGCCTCAACATTAACGTTTGAATAGCGCTCGCTCTCAGTGGGCGTGGTCACATTAACACGTCATACGCTATAATTAGGTGAAAGGAAAAAGACCGACATCTCTCTCTTTTCATACAGATTACATCAACTGAGAATAGTTGCTTTTTTATATAAGTTACTTCATTTAAAAGAAGAGAATTTCAGCTTTATAAAGAGAAATCTTTCGTGTCTCTGTGACAAGTATTTATTGAGTTACAGTTCATTTTTCGGACGCGTTTCAGAAAGATTTTTGCGGAGACAGTGTGAGCTGAAAGCGCACCCTGTTTATTTTATTTATTTTACAAAAACACAAGGTTTTGATGTTAATAAGAGTGTACACAAAAAAAGAAGACATTTAACAGTATTGAATGATGTGTAACACTTATATGTAAGATCAAAATCAACAAAGTATTTTGAGTTTGTTTTGCACTGATAAGAAAAAAAGTGAGCAGATCACGCCGGCGTGATTGCCGACCCCAGAGGGTTAATTTTATTTTCTCTGGAAATGCGCCGACACAACTTCCCAAAGTTGTGTATGGTCCAAACATTTCACCGACGACTGTTTCCTCAACTTGGGCCAATACAGAGCTGGCCTCGATGAACATCTGAAAATAAATCGATCGAGCTACCAAGCAACAATGTCTGATGTGTAGCCTAATTGTTCAAGTTCAGACAAGGTAATCTTTCTCTCAAAATCGTTCAATACTGTTTATGACTGATCAGTAAGTCAAGCCAGTGACTAAAATATCAACTTCACATCGTTTCTTTTAGTAGGATGAAAATAATCTTATTTAAACTGTGAACAAATTATATACAGAAAGCGATCAAACAACAATCTCTCCACACAGCGCGATTTTATCTGGACAACTCGTTATGAAATCAATGTTGACGCACGTTACACTGCACAACGAAGCTCTTACTGTATGTACATCATCGTGTTTGCATTGGTGAAAGCATTAGAGAGAGTGCAGAAACTGCGTTGCAATGATAAGATCTTCATTCTCGCGATCAACAGACTGTCATCTGCTTGCTCAATGCTCATCACGGCAACATTTCATGTGATGGGAATAGATCTAAATATTTTAAAAAGTTCTCACGATTCGTTCATCTCAATAGCTGTAAAAACGTATAATAGCTGTAGTAAAAGTATTCGAGAGTTTCACATGTAATGCGTAGCTATTTCATATGCAATCATGTCAGCCAATCACAGCAGTGGGCGGTTACACTGAATCCCACAGCAGACACACCCCTTCAAACAGAGCGCTCAAATCAGAGGCTAAAATCAGGCTAGGAAAAATGCCTTTTATTTCTAAATTATGACTATTTTTTATCTAAAAAAACATACTAACATTATAAGGGCAACCCAGGACACATTATAAAATAATAAAATAACCCCATGTCAGGGGACCTTTAAAATATTGTTAACATTATAAGTGGACCTCAGAGAACATTATAAAAAATAAAAGTGCATATCATGACCCCTTTAAAACTTTACTGTGTGGATGCAGCATATAGCTGTTAAAATTAATGTAAAAAAAAAAAACGGTTTAAAACATACAATACAAATATATTAATTTCACTGTCAATCTAATGTTAGACACCATAATACATAAAATAAGGCGTTGTCAAAGGTGTGCAGTGCGAACACAGGAAGTCTACACTAACCATTAACAACTGTCTTCGACGTAGATAGGGCCTACTTATCCTCAGAAAGGTAAAAGTGCGAACGGTGTCATAAAATCATTAAAAATTATACAGACAACACCAAAGCTTGCATTCCTTATTCATGTCTCATGAGATCCTAGCAACCACTTCAGCAATTCCCTCAAATAATATTGACATGACATCCGTTGTGAGTTACTGATAAAAAATAAAAATAAAATGCAGTGACTTGTTATTTCATCATTGGGACAACAGACTCCCATAGTCTATTCAATAACCACTTGATACTAGAGAGATGTACCGATAATAAATCTCTACCCAAATACTGATAGCCCATTATTCAGAATAATCTCTGCCAATACCAATAGTAAAATCTCTACCAACTAAAGCTGTAAACTATACAGGGAACCCTCTCATTTGGTACTGTAACATATCAGACTCAGGGAGAGCAGAGGGATCCATCTCCAGTACAGAGATTTATTTGTAGCAACAGGGTAAATCATAAAGTTACAAGCCAGGTAACAAAGTCCAGGGTCAATCACTAAGAAAACGGTCCAATCAGGCAACCAAATCCAAAACACAAAACCGAGCAAGTAACAGTATAACAAGACAAATAGGCCTAATCCAAAATCAAGGCAAGACTAGTGATGGCAATTTCAAAACACTGCTTCATGAAGCTCCGAAGCCTTTACAAATCGTTTGTTCCGAATCAATGATTCGGAGCATGTATCAAACTACCAAAGTCACGTGATTTCATTAAACGAGGCTTCATTACGTCATAATTGTTTCGAAACACTTCGGAATTTCAATGGTTCACCGCTGGGGGCGATGATCTGTGTCAACCCATGAATCATGAGGATTCACTGAGAACCATTGAACAAGTGTCTGTGGGTTTTAGATGATCTCTGATCAGTTTTATACATTTGTATTTTGTAGATTATTTAATTAGATATTAGTATAATTAAAATTAATAATGGTAGTTAACAGTCTTATCGGCCTGTTTAGCAAGCCATTCATAGAACTAACAAAACAAACCCTGACAATTGATAAAAGAACATACACTTGATAATCGTATTAGATGATTAGATAATTACATTTGAAATATTTTACTTTCAATAAAACATTTGCAATAGATTTTTAAAAGGGGTTTTTATGCATGTTTGGCCCGAGTTTTTGTTGCATTTACACTGTTCTGACCACCAAGGTTCACCATGGAGACAGGTGTCGGATTGTTTCGAAGCCCCGACACAATACAGCAGATTTGCTTCAACTGTTTCAGCGTTTCACGAAGCCTCGATCTGCCCACCACTAGGCAAGACACAACAATGGGGAAAATGCTTAGAATTGCAGACCCTGCAAACAATACTGCAAGCAATGAACAAAGGGAATCAGGCTTCTTAAATAGGAAGGAGTAAACATGTGACAGGAACAGAGGATAGAGTTCGGTATACAGGAGAGGGCGACCTAATATGGACTATTCAGACATCTACTATCTCGTGGAATCACCAAGTAAGTAGCCTATATTTTTTTCATTAACACACTCACAGTATGACAAACTAGACGATGAGGCCATGTCACTTGGATCATATTTAACTTGATTTAAGCTATTGACATAGTTTTGTTGTCCAATCCAGCCGATAATCTTCACATAACCCCCCCTTTAAGGAGCAGCTTCCAGACGCTCCAAAGACGATCCAGGCGGGGGGTAGAGTGAAGGCGATCCTGGGGGAGGAACGGAGGGCCAGGCCTGTGCAGGGGAACGAGACCAGGCCTGGGCTGTGGAGCATGGGCGACCAGGGCGGAGCAGGACGTGATGGCGGCCAGGGCGGAGCCCCCTTAAGCTTTCCTGGGTGTGAGGACCTCTCGGGCAGCCACGGCCGAGAAGACCCCTCAGGAGACCATGGCAGCACGACCTTCATGGTCCCCACATGTCCAGCGGATGAGTGACGAACAGTCTCTTGTGCAGCGGGTGGAACCAGAAGTGCCAGCTTGACAGGCCTGGCATGAGGAGTAGGCTCGTCAGAACTGGCGTGAGGTGCAGGTTCGTTGAGGCAGACGTGAAGCTCGAGTTCGTCATGGCTGACGTGAAGCTCTGGGTCGTCGAGGCTGACGTGAAGCTCGAGTTCATCATGGCTAACGTGAAGCTCTGGGTCGTCGAGGCTGACGTTAAGCTCAGGTTCGTCAAGGCTGACGCAAAGCTCAGGTTCATCAGGGCTGACGTGGAGCGCAGGCTCAGCTGGGCCAGACGGTACCAGCGGTGAAGGCTCGGGGACAGGCTCTGGCTGGACAGGCTCGGCGGGACAGGACCCTGAAATGATGGCCCACTTGGCAGCACGTGCTGAAATCAGCAGGGAATCGGCAACGCTGGACACCAATTATGGATGGCCATAGACCGATCCGGTGGCGGGCTTGATGGTTGGCGTGACGTGGAGAAACTCAGGCTGGACGGGGAGACGTGAACTGACTCAGGGGGTACTGTGAGCTTGCTGGGTTCTTTTTCAGCCAAGCCCACAGTAGATGCCGAACCGCTCAAGAAAAGGGCCAGATCAATAAACCTTTCTAGGGTCCAGCCGGTATAGTCCTCCGGCATCATTTGTGCGATGTCCTCATCCAGCCCGCTCCAAAACAGGTCCATGAGCTGGGTGTCATCAAACGATCCCAAATGACAGCACGCCAAAAAGTCCCTCACATACCTCTCTATGGGCTGGCCATCTTGAAAAAGAGCAGCAAGGAAATTACTTAGGGCCTGGTTGCTCACGACTGCTGGATCCATTTTGAAGCTTAGTCTTCCGTCATCAAACACCAGACTCAGAGGGATCCAAAGTTTAAGTTTAAGTAAGTTTAATCACAGATAGCTCAGACAGGCAAATGTAGCAAACACGGGCCGGATAACAGACTAAAAAACGCTCTGAGATGTACACAACAGTAAAACATACATTCATTCAAGACTAAGCAACCAGTGATAGTGACAGTGAGGTATAATGCTGCGTTCCAGGCAGGTTTTTGAGTACGTAAATTACGACTTCAAACCACGACTCACGACTTTGTAGCGTTCCAGGCCAGTCACGCCAAACTACCTGAGTGCAAGGAATTGTGGTAGCTAGATGTAAACAAACCATTGTTGTTTTGTATGGTTTCGTGGGCTATGTGACGTCAGAGCTCGTAACTGGGAGTACATCGATCTAGTACGAGTTCACGGGTGGGAAGTCACGGGTTTGATTGCCGTTCCAGTGCACTTTCACGGGTATAAGGTTGGAAAAACACGGGTTACAGGTTGCCTGGAACGCGGCATAAATGTGTGTGGAGCTGCGTGTGGAACTAGATGCAGGTGTGCGAGTGATCAATGGAAACAGGTGTGAGAGTGATCAATGGTGACAGGTGTGTGCGTAATCAGTTCAGGGTGTGTGCGTGATCAGTCCAAGGAAGGGCAGAACAGAAGTGGAGCGCATCCAGCCGATAATCGTCACAGTTGCACATATGGGAGTTTTCATAAACTAAACATACATTTATTCAAGCATACACATTAAATTGATAGTAAATAAGCTCCTGCTTATTTTATAGCTAACTAACAAACTGTGAACTTTCTGAGGTAAATGCAACGTTAAGTGACATATTGTTCACAAGCTGTTTTATTGAATTCTTTCTACGATTGAAACATTGATTGAGGGATTACATGATACATTTTGGTAAGTTGTACCAAATCTTTCAACACACCTTTTGATGATCATGCATGTTCTTTTTGTGTTTATAACTTGCATTAAAGTGATAGAAAAGCTGCTGCCGCTGAACTGAGTTGATCTGTTATGTCACATTTAAGAGCGTCAAAAGCCATATATTGTTTGAATTTTGTGGCAAAAATTACACAATCTGAAAGCTAAGACTGCTTTAACATCAGTATTATTTTTTAAACTGTTAAAGCATTACTGTTGCGTTAACAGCCCTATATTCAACACAAGAGACATTTTCTTTGAGTTGGCCAATGGCCGATATTGAAAATAATTGGGTTTTATTGGCCGATCCTACTTATTGGCCTATACGGTGCATCCCTACATATTGCCAGGGTAATTTTCCAGAACTTCTCCAAGACATTTTTAATTTTACTGCAGTGGGAATAAATGACAAGGATCATGCCCTAAAGTAATATATTGCTCTCTCCATAAGTCTTTAAAAAGATCATGGTCATGACATCAGTTTTTAATATGAGCTCTTAATTATACATTATAATAACAACTGATTCTCTTGTTGCTGTGATGGATTTTTTAATGAATACAATAGTAAACTGTATATCAAACTAATTATAATTCTAACATCTAACCTTACTTCTCCTTGGAAGTCGAAACCAGTGGAAAATTCTGAGATTATGGCTAGACAATATCAAAAATATAACAGTCTAGAATAGTCTCATGAGTAATCAACTGAACTTCAAACCTTTTCCATTTTTTGAATGATTTGAGATTTATGTTTGCTTCTACAATACCTAGTAACAGAAGAGTTTGCATATGAAGAACCAATCAAATTGTAGGAAAACTATGTAATGTATCATGTCACTTTTTGCCATACTTCTATTCTATAAAAACTGATGTATTATTTTTGCTGGTGGGATTCTCTCTGAAATTTGTCTGAGATCCTCCGGCAATGATTAAAGCATATTCGAAGGCATTTTCTGTAGTCTGTTTAGCTATTGCTGCTCAGCAAGTTAGGGTTAGGGGACTCGATGTCGATGAGGAGACGCGCTAGAGTTTAAATATTATTGAACGGGGACGTCGATTGTAGATGAGACCCAGGTACAGGTAAACTAACGTCGATTGGGGACGTCGATTAGTAGACGAGACCCAGGAAGATAGTCAGGTGCGAAAGAAGAAATATCTACCAAATTGCCAATGTCAATTCCATAGCAAAAACATTGAAACTATTTGAACATAAAAATATTAGTCAATATATAAGTCAATGAACAACAAAGAAACACATAACATGTGTAGAGTATCTGGTCAGGCTCACATGACATAACCATTCTAAGTTTTGGGAAAAGCTTTTAACCTTTGACTCGCCTTTAGTAACTCACCAGCGAGCCCACAGAAAGTCTGTCCCTAATGGCGTTCCTTGACACACACACTCACAGCCAGGGGTCCGGCCTCAAAAAGATCGCTATCTCCTCAGAGCGAAGCCAGATGGACACGAGCACACTCCAACACACACACACATGAAACTTCCATTAACTTCATATAAAGACCTTCCTGAGATATATTTGACATGTTTTTAAGTGGACCTGCTTGCCCACGTCGTAGTGGGATATCTGTGATTTTATCATAGTATTAAATGAACCATAAGTATGTGTAATTATGCCTTTTTATGTAACTTTGCAATATTAGCCTCCTTGCATGCCTTTCTTCATACCTTCAGAATCCTCTTGATCTGACCAAACCATATATGTATGTGTACAAACCGTAACATGTATTTTACTGTTTTATCATCTTTGGAGCGTTTCTGAATGAATTCTGCCACGGTCATAAAACATTTTAAATGACAAGACAAAGAAACATTTTTGCCGCGCACCTTTCTCCCAGCTGATTGGTGACTTCACGTCAGAGGAGGCGTGAACAGAAGTGTCTTTAAAGAAGACGCACCAAGCTAAACTCTCTCTCTTGACTCTTGCCCCTCTCCTCCTTGGATTCACCATGTAACTCTCGTGCTCCGTGATTCCCGCAGGAATCTTTTCTTTTCTTTTTTTGTTGAGTTTTGTTTTCTGTATTCGACTCTGTTTACTTCCATGAAGGGAAATGAACTTAGTCTGAATTATTCCTTTGGTAACTTTACGTCAAAGACCGGATAATTTTGTGAGGTTGATGGAGATCGAATGTTCAGGCTTGCGGGACAGGCCAGGATGATTCGATCATAAATTAATCCCCTCAAATATTATTCTGACAATTGAGCTAATTTTAACCCGTCTGTAAAATATATGTACATCTGTGGTTGATCATAATCTCTTGTGGTTAATTGCCGAGGTATAGATATGAATGCAGATGCAGGTAACATATTATCCCCCTCTTTGGGCGATTTAACATGTATAAGTATCTGGTTCAAACCCGTATGAATAATTATTAATTATTGAATACATATTCCCCAAAACGACCCCGGATACTTTACACATGTACTAGAACAACTGGCAGGTCTATTAGTTTGCATTTACACTTACTGTTAACCTGTTTTGAACTCTTGGCATGAAAACAAACCGAGGTTTCTACCATTTTTTTCATGATTTTTCATGTTCATTGCTATTTCAAAATAAAGGTCTGAACACACCTTAGGAGTATGAAAATATTCTTGTTGCAAATTGATAAATTACGGCTCCTGTGTAATTTATTTAGAAAATCAGTCAATAAATATTGAAACTAGAGATTGAAAGCTTTCAAATGATATATAGTTTGTCAATCTTACTTAAGGTTTTTACTAAGATATTATTGTTTTAAAAATATAATGGCAAACGTCCCACCTGTGGGACGGTGACAGTTAATGCACAGATCTATTTTGGTATATCAGATTTTTTGACCCATCCATTGCTATGGTTATAACTATGTCAATAAACACAAATTTGGATTAAATCCCACATTTAAATATGATTGTCACTCCCAAAATGTTGCAGTGTGTACTTAGCAGCATGGAAAATAAAACTTTCATTCAAATTGTGAATGGGTTATATACAGAAAGAGTTATATAAAACGTAGAACGGCCACTTCATATTGCGTAGCTAATACGCAGTGGGGATGCAGTGTAAAACGCCGCACGATTAGCAACTAGTTGCATCCAACTGGAGCCTAGGGAACACCCCGAAGCTCACAGAACAAGCCATAAAAATACTCCCAGTATAAGTGACACTAACCACATCTGGGTCGGGTTTCATGAATAAGGGCTGGGACTCATTAACAGTCTTAGGACCAGTTGTGCTTATGGACAGTAACATATTAGACCGATAAGACCAGACAACATCGGGTCAATTTATCATACTGCGAGGACCCTGGCCTACAGGCAAGGTACTTCCAGGCTATAAAAATGAAACAAATGTGGACGGCGAGGACCAACCTGCCGCTGCACAAATGTCATGCATTGGCACACCACTGGACCAAGCCCACAAAGGGGGCATGCCTCTCGTGGAGTGGGCTTTAGTGCCTATGGGACAAACGTGGACCACAGAGGCGTATGCCAGTGAAATGGCATCCACTATCCATCTGGACAGTCTCTGCTTCGTGACCGGTAACCCTTTGGTGCGACCACCGAAGCTGTTCTGACTGCCTAAACGGCGCATCATCCTCCTGGCTCCTTTGAGGAAACGAACGATAAGGTCATTTTTCCCCAGCAACTGGCCAGCCACAGGAGCATGGTAAGCTGCTTTGGCTGCCACATATACTTTGAGCGTGGAGCGACCCGCATCCAAAAGCTCTTGTAAAAAGGAGAGTGCCACTGATACTTCGCATGGGTGGGGCTCGAGGTCTCTGGCTGAGCACCAGCCAGCGAATACTGTCCACTTCAGAGCATAGAGGTGCCTTGTAGACAGTGCTCTAGCCTTAGTGATGGTATTTAAGACTTTTTCTGGGAGGTCCCCGGATACTCGTTGAGGGGCCATACATGGAGGGCCCATAAGACGGGGTGAGGGTGCCAGATTGTCCCGTTCCATGCTCCTATGGCTGGCCCGAGGGTGCCAGGAGGTCCTTCCTCATTGGCACTGGCCAGGGAACAGTGTCCATCATCTGTGCCAGTTCTGGAAACCACGCTTGGGAATTCCAGAGGAGGACTGAGCATCCACTCTCCTTGATCCGTCTGATGACCTGAGGGATCATCGAGATCGGCGGGAAAGCATACAGAGGGCGTCTGGGCCAGGGATGGGCCAGCGCATCCCTGTTCTTCGAAAAGAATGCTGTGCAATGAGCGTTGTTCCTTGAGACGAAGAGGTCGCCCTCTGCCTTGCCGGAAACACTCCATTTCAGACGAACCGTCTGTGGGTTGAGAGACAGCATGTCCGCGCCCAAATTTTGGACTCCCGGGACATGAGCAGCTCTCAGGGAGCACAGATTGACATTAGGGGTGGTTAATCTGTCTGATTTCCCGATTAGATTAGGCGGCGGCTTCTCTCTAGTTCCAGCCATGCGGCAATAATAATAATGCAATTTATTTTTTTTAATAATAAAAAAAACTATTTTTGTAAATTTAATAATCGATTCATACTCGTCCATAACATACTCGCGATTAATCAATAATTGATTTTTTTCACCACCCCTTATTGACATGTGACCAAAGGAGGAGCTTTCTGGCCATGACATACAGGTTGCCTGATCTGAGGCCACCCTGGCGATTTATATAGGACACCACCGACATATTGTCCGGGCGGACTAAGACGTGGTGTCCCTTGAGGTCTGGCAGAAATGCGTTCAGGGCTAACCAAACTGCTCTCATTTCCAGGCAATTGATATGTAAGCTCTTCTCCGGGGTCAGCCAGAAGCCGGAGACAGACTTTCCCTCGTACAGCGCTCCCCAACCTTGGTTGGAGGCGTCTGTGAAAATTACCTTTCTCCTGGAGGCCACACCCATAATCACGCCCGACTGGTACCAGTTCTGGGCTTTCCAGGGGACCAGAGCTCTCAAGCAGCGCTGGTTCACCACAATGTGCAGGCGGCCTGACCACCACGCATGGGCTGGCACACGGCCCTTTAGCCAGTGCTAAAGAGAAGCCTCTGAAACTTCCTGAGGGGCACGTGCGTATCTACCCTGAAGGAGGCTATCAGCTGTTGGATAGAGAGAGCGCAGCTCACACCAGAGTCTGCTCTCTCTATGAGGCTGATAGCCTCAACAGCTTCTCGGTCTCATGGCCGCTGCATCGTCAGTACTCCAGCTAGGATTACTGCATATGTGCCCCCTTCAGCACTGGCTAAAGGGCCGTGTGCCAGCCCATGCGTTGTGGTCAGGCTGCCTGCACATTGTGGTGAACCAGCGCTGCGTGAGAACTCTGGTTTTTGTCATTTATAATTTTCTCATCGTTGTAGAGTCGATAACTGTGCCCAGAAAGATTACGTTCTGGCTGGGTAACAGTTTGCTCTTGGAAAAATTTATCCTGAGACCCAGGCATTCCAAGTGGCTGAGTATCATGGATCTGTGTGTCAATAACTCGGTCCTCGACTGAGACATAACGAGCCAATCGTCGATATATTTCAGCATGCGCACTCCCTGTTGTCTCCAAAAAGCGCTGCATCCATGCACTTTTTGAAAGTACGAGGTGCTAGGGACAGACCGAACGGTAGGACCGTGTCTTGATAAGCCTGCCCCACGAAGGCGAATCTCAAGAATGGCCTGTGATTGGGCGTTATCTGAATGTGAAAGTAAGCATCTTTCAGATCCACAGTAAAAAAAAATCTCTCCCGAAAGAGAGATAGAGTGACAACTGGAGGAGGACCGCCTAATGGAGGGGGACCAGTTACCAAGGTGTTGTGTGTTTAAACCATACTATTGTTGTGCTTTATTTGGGTCGCTGTAAAAACAGCATTTTTTTTGTAGGGGCGTATGCAGCGCAACGGGCCCATTGACCACAGTATGAAAATCTCCAGCCGCCTGAGCTGAACAGGGAGCTGTGAGATTTAAATGAGCTCTTTTCGAGGGCCCTCTCTCTTTCATCCTGCAGGCTTCGACGGCTCAGGGTCCAACGCTGACCTTGAGCGATTTCGGGTATCAGCCGCAGGACGGGGCTGGGAGACCCGAGCCGCTGGTTTCGCTGGCTGGGGAGGCGGCGTGCTCTTGTGGCGGCTCGAAGAAAAGCTGGAAGTGTCTCATTGCTTGAAAAGATTTCTGTGCCTCGGTGAACCTCTCAGAAAACCCTTTCACCAACTTTTCAGGTTCAGCCAGAGGTGGCGCTCGAGCACGACGAGATGAGTCATACCTCTGCTGATAGCCTGGGCAGGAGCCTGTGTAGCGCGCAGCGCAGCGCTAGATCTGTGGCGCTGCGCAGGTCAGCAGCGGTCATGGTGTGCAGAGCCGATGCAGCCTGACCGGAAGCAAAGAAAGCGCGTCCAGCGAGAGCTGAGGTGCTTTGACAGGGCTTTGAGGGGTGCACCGCTCTCGATCTCCAGCCAGCAGCAGTGGGTGGACACAGATGGGCGGCGACTGCTTCCTTGAGCGGTGGCAACTTCTAATATCCTTTTTCCGCTGTGCCGTCGACAGAGGAGAGCGTAGCGGAAGTGGAAGCGCTTGTGCATGCTGAGTATGGCGCGTGCCATGACTTCGCGCGTTCATCATGAACCTCAGGGAAGAAGGGCACAGGTTTGTGGCGGGGGGCCATCCATCAGGCTCCTGGGCGGCTCCTCAGGCGAGGCCCATTGGAGACCGAGGTCTGAAACGCAGTGAGGATGCGCAGAAAACTGAGTGTCGCAGAGCGAACACAACAGTAGCAGAAAACCGATATAACGTTTTCTCGCCGGATGGTGCACAGGAGAGCAGCGGCAGAAGAGAAGCGGCTTCGAGGTGAGTTGAAGCCGTTGTCCACTGTTTGCAAAGGCTCGCTCCAGCTGTCTGGCTTGATTCAACAGCGATGGCTTCAGAGGAGTCAGAGACGTGAAGTGTCGCTGAAGTTGAGTAAATCTGAAATATTGGCCAAAATGAGCGATCTTTATAGGCTTAGGCCACGCCCATTTAGACGTGCTCTGACATATTTGGCGGCAAGTCAATTGATTGCGTCACGCGTCTGAGGCGCTCGGCCACAGGATGTGCAGTTGCCGCAGCACAGCCAATAAGCGAGCAAGATGGTCTGCTGTGTTCGCTGTGCAGCTGCACTGCGTTTTAAATTATTGCTTCAATATTTCAAGGAAAATGAGTTTCCCCACTGCGTATTAGCTACGCAATTAATTAATGAAGCTGCACAAAGAATCTCTTGTTTACATTGTTTACTTATAATAAAAGGATACACAAATGTGCAGAACTCAGTCAATGAGCTTTTGCTGAAAAAAAAACAACAACAAAAAACAGGTGTTTTGAGCGGTATTGAGTGGATTCAGACTAACCTAAACACATCTGATTGGCCATTGGCACTCACACAAATACAGATGGGAGTGTTTTAACGCAGCCGCCTATCAGCAAGTACCAGATTACCCTGGTACTTGGTACTACCAGTACTGCAGAAAGTTTGATAAAGTTATAGTATAAACTTGGTACTATAGGTGCCGATTTATGTTTCTGACGGTGGGTGCCCACACTTCATAACACTTCGTGATGGTGCATATAATAGTAGAATTGACCTATGGCTAAGCCACGCCCCTTCCACTCACTCGGACAAACAGTCAACATTCGGTGACAGGCGCTATGGCAGCTGTCACAGTAGGAGACATTTCACAGGAGGCAATTGATGATTTTTGGAGACAGAAAGATTATATATCATCTCGAAGTCACCAAAAGGGCATTAACTATGCATTGGAGGGTTATATTAATAATTTTATTGTTGAGAAGGTCGATAAAAAGCTTCAGCTCCAGGCAAAAATGTACAGGTCACAGTGTAAACGTGATAAACCGCATCTCGTTGTCATCACCATCTCAGACAACAAGGTAGAGCATCAGCATTGTTCATGCACTGCAGTATTTACATGAATCATTCAGCACAACATTGCTAACATTTGTTATCTCGGTTATTTACAGATCGGCCTAGGGTAATGAAGCTAAGTGACATGATGTACAACGCAGCAAGAAGCTAACGTTAACGTTTTAAACTAACGTTACGTTAGAGATGTTAAAGATAACGTTCAAATACGCTGTTGACTTGAACAGATGTAGACATCCTTGTTTAATTTATCCATGTTTGTGTTGTGGTCTAACGTTACCGCATAACTTAATCCAGAGCAGACACTTATCTCGGTTGAGATTTGGCTTGGGAAAGGGTAGAAAATACACACCGTCGCCCAGCCTCTCGGGATACCTAGTGTCGGAGTTGCATGTACCCCATGCACACCGTTTGACCATTTTAAACTTAAAATGACAAGAAAAAACATATAATAACGGATGAAAACTGACTAACTGCAATGCATTTCAATGGACGTGGAAGCAGAGAATGTCCGAGTGTATTGGGTTAGCTATGCGCACTGTGATTGGCTCATCGCGTTTGGGGGCGTTGCTTAGGGTTGCGGCGGTGAGGAAAATTTCCCACCGGTTAATCGACGTGTGACAACACCGGTAATCCCGGTGTCACCGTGGGGGGCGGGGCGGGGGGTTTAAATAGCTTTTACAGAGCTGCCAACTCTCACGCATTGGCCGTGAGACACGCATTTGATTGCTTTCACACGCTCTCACGCCACACCCCCGATTTCTCACGCACGAAGTGTCAACCTGGGGTGCGTTTCCCGAAAGCATCGTTAGCCAACTATGGTCGCAAGTTCCGTCGTTACTAATAGAGTTCAATGGGAATTGCGACCAACTTGCGACCATAGTTGGCTAACGATGCTTTTGGGAAACGCACCCCAGGTCGGTCAAATGCCTGGAAGATGAGTTTATCTATATATCTACCTGTTGAGCCACTCGTGATCGACTAGTTATGCCGCAAAATAGTTAAAATCTCCTGGAATCTAGAGCGAGCGCGCACGCGAGACAGAGATTGTGCTTCAAACCGCGTAGCGCGCGTACGGGAGAGAGGGAAAGCGAGCGAGAGACCTTGCGTGTGCAAGCGTGTGCTTTTCTGTAATTTGACTCGTTCTCATCTCCACACGTGCTAAATGGAATCCTGATGCTTGCTGATCTGTGACGTGACTGGCTCTTGGCACGCACTGCGCAGTTCAGTTTTTAATTATAATGTATGCTCTCTTCTGAACTAAATAATTGATAATTATTATTTTTAATTAATTCAAATAAATATTTTAGCAAAAATGAATAGGCTACTTTAAAAAAGTCAAGACATCGCGGTGTCACGGTGGGAAAGTGATGTCACCGGTGATGGGGCTTAAAACCGGTAACACCGTCAACACCGTCTATCGCGGCTAGCCTAGCGTGGCTTAGCCATAGGTCAATTGTATGTGTTATGACCAGCCAGGACCCAAAGTGAGATCCACTGAATCTCAATTTATTTTTTGATTGGTTCGGCGCCTATGCTTGGTACTAAAGTATCAGTATTTTTTACAACAATCAGAACAAAAAAAAAACAGGCTGTTTGACTGTTGTAGGTCGCCACGCCAATACGGGGCTTAAACCTTATCAAAATTATTTGTTACTGAATTAAATATTAACAAGGTTAGGTAGCTGCTTACCAGTTGACATTCTCTGCAAACATTTGAGCAGTTAATAACATTAGCTAACTGCTGCAAGAGTCAACGCAAAACTAAACCTCATCATTCAAAATACTTCTCTCACGCTGTAAGAGCCTATTTAATAAGTCAATAATTTGTATATTATTATTGTTTTCTTATGGTGTTGATTTTGCAAGTAAGAATCATTTTTGTAAACTTCTTTGAGAGGCAATTATGATATTTCCTGTGTTTATATATATTTCAGTCTTACTTCCTGTTTTCTGATGTATAATTTTTGTTCAGTTTCTTTAAAGGGACACTCCACCCATTTACATTAAGCTTTCCATGGTTAGAAACCCAGTCATACTATTGAATGGTCGTGCAACACTCTCTCATTTTCCCCTGAGACGAGAGAAAACCGCTATTTACCTTTTTCACTTCCTCCTACAATGACGCAAAAATCGCCATTTTACGTCATTGTAGGAGGAAGTGTAAGAGGGGGGGATTTCTGTAAAGACTACAAGCACTAACTCCCACCCTTTCAAACCCGCCCATAGGGGGTTGAACCTAATGCGCTAACAGACCTATCACAGATCAGTGCCAGTGCGTTTGATTTCACCGGCAGAAACTTTTTGAAAATGTGTAAACAGACAAATCATAGGAGATGTGTTGCTTTACAGCAGACGACTATGTCAGTGTGTGTTCTCAGTAGCCACTAGCTGCTAATAAAGTCGAGTCAGAAAGAACTCCAGGCAAATGCGTTTAGCGCTACTAGCACTGCTAGTTTCAGACGTTCCTGGCTGTTCGTCGTCATCATCTGACAAGGTAAATATTGACGGAATTGCGGTTTTCACAAGCGCGGGTCTCTTCAATCCTAATGGTGTGTTCACACCGAACGCGAATTTAATTATTTGCGTGAGTCAAGTCAATGCAAAGACGCGAATAGACGCATCATTCGCGCCGGGCGTTGCGAATGACACGAATTGGGCGACGCGTTTGCCGCGAATGTCTTCCGCGCAAGTTGAAAAATTTAAACTCGAGCGAATGTTCAAGCGTCTAACTAGACGCGTATTTGACGCTCTATTCGTGTTCGGTGTGAACACACCATAAGGGGTTGGGTTCGAAATCATTGAAATGTAGACTGCACACCGTCAGATGTTTTAGTGCTTCAATGGCTGTGTCCTCTCCGAACTTCGGGTTATTGATATCCCGTAGCCACTTTTTGCACAAGTCCAAATCTTTGGGTAATCTATGAAAACTTACTCCGTGTATTTTCCTTGTGCTGACTGAACATGCCGGTACTATGCAAGTGCACACCATTTCGAAACAAAAACGAGGAGTACCGGTAATTCAATAAATAGTTGGCAAAGTAACTCTTCACTAGAAATTGTGTGAAATGATTTCCAGGCGGTAGCGTAGAGGTGGGAGTGGCCTGTGGAGCTGAGCATTGCAATGTACTATGGGGATTTTTGTCTACAATCCAGAAACACTAAAAAGTCATTTTCTGCCAAGAAGGACCCAAATTAGAAATTTATTCAGAGGTGTCAAGTAACGAAGTACAAATACTTCGTTACCTTACTTAAGTAGAAATTTTGGGTATCTATACTTTACTTGAGTAATTATTTTTCAGCCGACTTTTTACTTCTACTCCTTATATTTTCACGCAATTATCTGTACTTTCTACTCCTTACATTTTAAAAATAGCCTCGTTACTCCTATTTCATTTCGGCGTGTCATCGTTCAAAAAATGACCAACACAAAACGTTTAACAGATCTGAGTCCCGCCTCCTGAACATCGCTAAACTGATTGGCTTTGTGTTTTCTTTCTAACTTGTGAGAGGCTGTTACATTTGGTTGTGCGAAGCGGCAAAACTCATCCGAAGGAATTAGGAAACCTAGATGCGGTAAGTGAGGGAGAAATCATCAGTTTTCTGCTCAAGAATACGGGGCAAATCGCGTCAAATATTGATTTGGGGACAGCCGTTTTTAAATGATAGAACTGACAATCGCAGGATAAGTGGCAAACATAATCGAGAGTGTGAGTGTGTGTGTTTGTGTGTGTTTGTGTGTGTGTGTGTGAGAGACAGAGACAGAGACAGAGACAGAGAGAGAGAGAGAGAGAGAGAGAGAGAGAGAGAGAGAGAGAGAGAGAGAGAGAGAGAGAGAGTGTGTGTGTGTGTGTGTGTGTGTAACCCTCCATTATAGGATCAAAATATCCCCATAAAGATGGCAATATCCAAAATCCTTGTGTTTTTTTTTTAAAACAGCTTATAAATCAGACTAAATTATGTTTTTTTGAAAATGCAGAGAGTTATCTGTGATAGGGTTAGTGTAGGGGGGTAGAATGCACAGTTTGTACAGAATAAAAATCATTATGTCTATGGAAAGTCCCCATAAAACATGAAAAAATAACATTGCTTGGTCTGTTGAAATGAGAGGCCTGTTTAATCAAGTTGAAACCTTGTCATCCCAGTCTCATCAGCTGGACTGAAAGAAGTTTCAGTGCACTTAGGACCCTGAAAACATGTCTCAATGCAATGGTCACAAGTGACACTTGACAGTATTGCTGTGTGTCGTGTCCAACAGGACAAACTTGACAGTATTGATGCAAAACATATATCCCAACAGTTAATTTCTGTTAAAGGGATAGTTCACTTATTTAGAAATGAAAATTCTGTCATCATTTACTCCCTCTCAAGTTGTTTCAAACCAGATTCTTTCTTCTGCTGAACACAAAAGAAAATATTTTGAAGAATGTCGATAACCAAACAGTTGATGGTAGCCATTGACTTCCATAGTATTTTTTTTTTCCTACAATGGAAGTCAATGGGTACAATCAGCTGTTTGGTTATCGACATTCTTCAAAATATTTTCATTTGTGTTCAGCAGAAGAAAGAAACTTGTTTGAAACAACTTGAGAGTGAGTAGCCTAAATGTTTTTCGTTTTTGGGTGAACTATATCCTTTTAATGAAAGATGCAGACGTGTTTGGCTTCTTCAAAAAGTAAAGAACAAGACATTATTGCACTATTGCATTGCACTATGAACGGAGTAAGGTTAAGTCTCTGTTAAACTGCCTCCTTGTCTTTATTAGTTACCTGTAACATTACAGAATTAATGAATTAACGTATTGTTAAGGTCAATATAGACTAAAAACCTTAATACATTATCCTATTAATTTCCTGATTCCTCCTCCGCTTCTGTGAATGTCCCCAGTCCCCACCAATCTCAAAATCAAACCTACGCCTTTAAAGAGAAGTATAAACATATACCATTCCGAGATGACATGTCTCTGAAGTTTGACTTTTTACACCATTACAATACTTATAGGCAACTAGTCATCATATCTTCCGCTCCATGAAACACATGTTAATGCTCAGTTGTACACACATATGGTTCTTTAATGTATTTGCATTTTACTAAAATGGAAATTGGACTGAAATTCATTTTCTATGGGCATATATGCGGCTGAAACAGGTAGTGCATCCCAAATTTTTCAACATTAACATTTTAATATAACGTTATAGTGATGGCCTTTAGAAAGCATGTTTTTTAAGGAGGTGGTAGTGCACTATAGGCCCCTGTGACGCGGCCTAAGCTTTTGTCCTTAATGGCATTTTTTTCCTTGCATTACTTTTACTTTTATACTTTAAGTAGTTTTGAAACCAGTTACTTTTACACTTTTACTTGAGTAAAAAGCTTGAGTTGATACTTCAACTTCTACAGAAGTCTTTTTAAACCCTAGTATCTATATTTCTACTTGAGTAACGAATGTGAATACTTTTGACACCTCTGAATTTATTCTACTATTCTACTACATATATGACCCACTTTCAATACATATTCATGTCTCCACCGGTGGAATTACCCTTTAAATGGTTACGCCACTTGTTGTGACGGAAGATTGAACTTGAACAGGTTCGGGCAAATAAGGGAGAAACAGTTCCTCACCGTCTTATCTGTCAAGCAACCACTTTTGATTAAAAATGAATCACTTGATTTGCCAACATTTGCGAGGTTTATAACATTAAATGAGTTTGTGTGAACAATAATCGGTACTTGTTCTTTTTACATTTTTTCCGAATTGCTAAAACATATTTCTCGAAACCATCACACACTTTCTCAAATCCATAAACACAAAACCAAATCTTCAAACTACATTCAGAGAACCCCCTGACTCAATCAAACAATTTCCCCAAAACCATTTAATCTTTGCTCAAAATCAAACAATGCTTTCAGATCATACACACATGAGTCAATATTATAAACACTACAGATCATTCATTAGACACTACATAAAAAAATGGAGAACACAGAATCCAAAGCATGCAGTTACAGACAGTCAACAAATTACTACAATATACTTTTTGTCTGTAAAGGCATGCTTTGGATTCTGTGTTCTCCATTTTTTATGTAGTAATAAATAATAAATGAATGATCTGTAGTGTTTATAATATTGAATCATGTGTGTATGATCTGAATGCATTGTTTGATTTTGAGCAAAGATTGTTTAGCAAAGATTGTGATTACTAAACCAAAAAAGTTTAGTAATCACAACTTACAGTAGTAAGGTGAATAAATTGTATATATGCACTGCAAGTATAGTATTGTACTGAATATTGCAGGGTTCTCAAGTCTCACGCATTGGCCGTGAGACACACGCAATTCAACTAGTTCACACGCTCACACGCCACACCGTGTATTTCTCACGCTGAAAAGGAATGCCAACCACGTTGTCCTGCGAGCTTAATATATAACATTGTATTCGAGGCGCAGGCACACAAAGTGAAGTTTCCTGCCGCCAGCACGTATCTCGGCCAGATAGACCTTATTCAGAGCAGCGCCATGACAGGTATGAAAGTGAGGCTGTGAGGGATAGACTTACCGTGTTTCCAATGGCATCCGCTGTAAAAAGCTGAATAAAGCTCCTAGATAACTTACAATTTTCCACAGCTTACATTGTCGGGAGTTTTTTGTCAACTGAAATTTCTTGGAAAGATATTTTTCCAGTGTTTCATGAGCAGAACAATCCGAAAACACATTAAATAACAGTACAGCCAATTGAAGAGATGCATGTCTATCCCTCACAGCCTCGCTTTCATTCTCATAAAAATCAAAGATGGCGCTGCTGTGAATAAGGCGTATTGCGTTCGTTACTAGCTAGGCATCATAGATGCGCGAAGCCGCGGAAGTTGACGGAACATTCTCGGCCTCCGTAGGCTACGTTCGTTACTAGGTAATCAACAACATCGCGCGAACACACGTCGTGATGGAGAAGGTAAATTGGAAGAAAGCTCGTCTAACATTTTTAGGCTAGAAGATTTAATATATAGTACATCCTATACATTATTATTGATGCAGTCAAAAACTCTACAACTACTTTGCAACCAGGCCAAAAGCTTTGGCTCAGTTTGGCTAGCTTACGTTATCTGAAACTAAGGGAAATGTTAGTGGGTATGGGAAGGAATGAAGATGCATTTCTTCATTTTATTTTAAATGATATATTATACTGTATTAATAGTCTTTCTAGTTACATTAAGGCTACATGTATTAAAGCAAAGTGCTCCGGGTAATATTTTATATCCTGTCAAAACATACATTAATCATTGCCATTGCATTTGTATTTTTCAAAGATGTCAGGGAAAAAGCACAAATATATGTAATCATTCTGGGCACCAAAGGGTAAGCCCCCTAAAAAGGTTGCAAGGCATCAAAATGTGCAACAAACACTTACAACACAAAACACATTTCATAAGCTGGATTGTGTACTCTTGTGTACACACACACACAAACACACACACATACTCTAATATGTCCATTTGTTCACAATGTCCCACCACACAATAATTCAAAATGCAAAAAGATTTGTTTTTCCAAACTGTTTGGAGAAATTTGTTATACTTTTGTAATTTTTGTATATTTGTAATTTTGAAATAATTGATGTGATGAATTGCTCTGTCATTTATCAGATTTACCAATTATTATAATTTCAATTTGTGCTGGTTAATTATGAACAATGGGTACAATTGGGTGGCAGGGATGGGCGGGGGCAGGGCTCCATTAGGGCTCCTCCCCTAACCGCATGTGATCTCACTCCAAGCTTTTGATAAAACTTGAGAACCCTGAATATTGTTTAGTAGGCCTATTGGAAGTCTGTATATTCAGCACTTGCATACTGTGAAAGGGTAACCCAACTGTAAAACCTTAAACAAATTCAGGCAGCAAAATACTGATTGTAAATCTCATGCACATTTTTTTTTTTTTTGCAAAACTCTAAACACATTATCACTCATTAAAACACATTTCGCACTATGATACATTTGTCTCACACTCACTAAACACAAGAGGCAAAAGTCATCGTTTACACACAACAATTTAAAATTATTCACACTTATTTCTAATGATGTGACCAAACCAACTTTATGAAATGTGAGTGCACAGGTGACACAGCTGCAGTGAATGATGATGCCAACAATAGATGGAAACAATCTGAGAGGGAGAGGAGGAAGAGTATGTGTTGAGGAGCAGGACAGTGTTCTCAAGGCTGGATGTGTCAGACTACAGGGGTTTTCCCCTTCATTGTGCAATAGACTACATTGTCTGTGATGTGGACAAAGTCCTCAGGCCATAGCCAGAAAGAAGACAGTATTGAGTAAGAAAACAGTATTGAGTGTACCGTAACATGCTTTTTATTTAGAGTTTTATTTGACATTTTTGGCTTTTGCAGTTGGACTACAGTATTTTCACATTATGCAAGTGCTGAATATACAGACATTCAATGGGCCTACTATTCAATATTCAGTTCAATAATATACTTGCAGTGCATTCAGTACAATATATTCACCTTACTCAGTTTTACAAAAAAATGTAATTGCAAAAATTGTTTACTGTATACAATAGAATTTTTTTTCTGTAACGTTCTGAATGCTGTGTTCTCCATTTTTTGATGTAGTGTCTAATGAATGATCTATAGTGCTTATTTTATTGACTTTTGCGTGTATGATCTTAAAGCATTGTTTGATTTTGAGTGAAATGGTTTTGAAGCTATTGTTTGACTTTGCCAGAAGAGTCAATGGTTTTGTGAGTTTCGTTTGAAATTTTGGATTTGTGTTTAATATTGTGAGAAAATGGGTGAAGGTTTCAAGAAATGTGTCTAAGCAATTGTGATAACTGGAAGAAAAATAAGAAAAGAAAAAAAAAAACCCACTAAATGAAAAGCATGTTACATTACAACTCAGAAGAGTTGTGCAACTGCAAAATCAAGGTCAGTGAGAGACTCATTCTGGCTCTGTATCAAGTTTTCATGTTGGGTTCAGACTGAGGACTTTGTCCACATCACAGGCAATGTCATCTCTGCATGCACAGGGAAAAACCCTAAAGCCAGATCAGCCTTGACAACATTCTCCACACCTTGCTTTTCCTCGTCCTCATCCTCTTCCTCCTCGTTCACCACCTCTTATACACATACTCTTCATCCTCTCCCTCTTATATTGTTTCCATCCATTATTGGTATCAACATTCAGTGCAAAATTTTGAGTCAATTTTGGCACTCTGAACTAACTTGTATTATGTACAGTTGGTCTGGTCACATCATTAGAAATAAGTGTGAACAATTTTTAGTCGTTGTGTATAAACGATGACAACTGTGTTGTAGTTGTGTTTTACTTTTGCCTCTTGTGTTTAGTGTTTTGTGACACAAATGTGTCACCATGCGAAATGTGTTTTAATGAGTGAAAATGTGTTAAGAAAAAGAAATGTGCATGAGATTTGCAAACAGTGTCTTACTGCCGGAACTTCTGCAGAAGGTTTTGCAGAAATAATGATTTATTCGACAAAATGGTTTAAGCTATTGAGAGTTTGGTTCAGAGAATGGAATTTGGTGTTTTAGCAATTCAGAAAAAAACTGTAAAGGACAGTCACCCCATCAGTACTGTATGGACATGTCTGTTTAACTGTGTTCCCACAATTCTTAGACACTAGTCGTACCTCTCAGGGTGCAGTTGTGATAGCGGGCGTCCCCCGTGTATCCACGTGTGCAGATCTCACAGTGTGCCCCTGTTGTGTGGTTGATGCAGCGGTGGCAGTGCCCAGTCTCAGGGTGGCATATTTGTGGCATGGAGCGAGGGTCTGCGTTCCCATTACAGTCGCAGGACACGCACACGCCTGCCAATAAATATAAACCGTCTGTGCACATGTCGCATGTCGGGCCAGAGAAGCCAGGCTTACATTCGTCACATACGGGTCGTCCACTGGAATCTGTAAATGAGATAGAACACACATGATCAACAACTAGTTTAAGTTTATTGTCATATGCATATTAGCACAGAGTACCACAGCAATGAAATACATTGTGCCTTGGCACTCTCTCAGCACCAGTCAATAAATAACAATTAAAATAACACTAAAAACATCCAAGCACAGTAAATATAGTAACTAAGCTCAAACCTCAACCCTCCTTCCTGTTGTACTATCATTCAGTAGCCTTATTACCTGAGAGGAAAAACTATCCCTGAAACGTGATGTGCGCGTTGGGATGCTCTGTAAACGTCTCCCTAAAGGAAGGTGGGAGAAGAGATTATGTGCAGGATGATTAGAATCCTGCATAATACCTAGTAATAATACCTACCTTCTTAGTGCTGCATTTAAAGTAAATATTTTGGTGTGGCTCAAGTGGAACCCCAATAATTTTAGATGCAGTTTTAACCACCTTTGTCAGAAGATTACGGTCACGTGAAGTAGCCCTGCCAAACCACACTGCAATGTAACCTGTCAGTATAATCTCAATTGTACAGCTGTAAAAGTTCTGTAGAATGTTAAGGGACATACCATATTTCTTGAGACACCTCAAGAAATAAAGCCTCTGATGTGCCTTCTTAATGACACAGCTGATATGGAAGGACCATAAGAGGGAGTCTGAAATATGAATGCCTAACACTTAAAGGTGTTAACAATTTCAACTGGAGAGTTGTTAATATAGACAGGTGTATGTGTGGGTTTGTTTCTTCTAAAATCTTTGATGACCCCCTTAGTTTTCCCCACATTGAGGGACAGATTGTTTCTGCGGCACCACATGATCAAATTATTCACCTCATCTCTAGGCAGTTTCGTTATTGCTGTCAATGAGTCCTACCACAGTAGTATCGTGATCGTCTGCAAATTTCACAATACTATTAGTGGGATGTTTTGCAATACAGTCATAGGTATACAAAGAGATTTAACTAGGAGATTAAATAAGGCATTTGTAGCTTATTTTATGGAGCATTACAAAGATTTAGTATTCCCTTCCTAATGCTGGACTCAATTTGATGTATAGAGGGCCTCAAAGGTATTTGGACAGTTGTGCCACACTTAAAAAGGTAGAAATGTATTCTGTCAAACCATATTTTATAAGACACCGGTGTAAAGTTTAAGGGAAGGGATCTGACTTTATACCTCCAAAGCTATATATATATATATATATATATATATATATATATATATATATATATATATATATAAAGCCAATTAAACTTACGGCCCTGAAAAGTGAAGATAGTTCTAAGAAAAACTTAATCTTGAATTGATTGTTTTATTATTCATGCATTGAAATTCAGGCAATTTTAAGCATAACTTGAGTGTAAAATATTTTTTTGGGGACACTAAGTAGTTCCAACTCCAACAACAAGGTGGAGCCAAAGTCAAGTCATCTTCATTTATATAGTGCTTTTAACTGGATTGTTCCAAAGCAGCTTTACAGAGATAAACATATAATTTAAGGTAACAGAGATTGTTTTGGCTTTATAGCGGTTCTTGAATAATGTTATTTCCAGCTAAAGTTAGTTTTGATTGATTCACCTCCATTGAAATGATCATTTGTTATTAAATTAGGGGCCACTAAGACGACGCCGTTCTCTCTAAACAGACTTTAAACGCGAACCTGTGATTAACGCTGACGGCGTTCACATGCGTTCACATGCGTTCACATGCGCATTAAGAATTGATTCTATAGTTATGTACTTTTGAAAATATGTGCGCAGGTTTGCAATTCCATACAACCCATGCCTAAACAAACTACTTGTCTTGCCTATACATTTTGATACAGAATTTTGTTTTATTTTATCACTTCGGGGTACGCGAGCCGGATTATCAACAACGCTTTATCTGTAGAGTGGGAAAGGGATCCTCCATAGGGAGAGGATAGTTGACACTTCAGCACTGCATTGTCATCGGGTCCAGGCAAAGCTCCCTCGTCAGATCTGGACACGGCCTGGATCCGGCAGGCTGCGGGAAAACCTCGGGATAAACAAAGACACTAATATTAGCGTAGATGCCATTCTTCTTATGATGTAACGAGTACATCAAGATTTAAGGGAAGTGTTCCCAGTTCCGGCTGACCTAATCTATGCAGCCTAACATTGAACTGACAGAGTGTGTCTGCTTCCCGGACAATGGTAGGAAGACTGTTCCAAAGTTTTGGTGCTAAATAGGAAAAGGATCTACCGCCAGCAGTCGATTTAGATATTCTAGGTATTATCAACTGGCCGGAATTTTGAGATCGCAATAGACGTGAAGGACTATAATACGTTAAGAGCTCGCTCAAGTACTGCGGAGCTAAACCATTCAGTGCTTTGTAAGTAATCAACAATATTTTAAAATGTATACGATGTTTAATAGGCAGCCAATGCAGTGTTGACAGAACCGGGCTAATATGGTCATACTTCCTGGTTCTGGTAAGAACTCGAGGTGCTGCGTTTTGAACTAGCTGTAGTTTATTTATTAAGCGTGCAGGGCAACCACCCAGTAGAGCATTACAATAATCTAGCCTTGAGGTCATGAACGCATGAACTAATTGTTCCGCATTTCCCAATGAGAGCATATGGCGTATTTTAGATATATTTTTAAGATGGAAAAATGCAGTTTTACAGATACTAGACACGTGACTTTCAAAAGAAAGGTTGGGATCAAAGAGCACACCCAGGTTCCTAACCGACGACGAAGACTTAACAGAGCAGCCATCAAGTGTTAGACAGTATTCTAGGTTATTACATGTGGAAGTTTTTTGTCCAATAATTAGAATCTCTGTTTTTTTTTTTTCAGAATTTAGTAGTAGGAAATTACTAGTCATCCAATTTTTTATATCAGCTATGCATTCCGTTAATTTTGTGAATTGGTAAGTTTCGTTAGGTTTTGAAGAAATATACAGCTGAGTATCATCGGCATAACAGTGAAAGCTAACTCCATGTTTCCTAATGATATCTCCTAATGGTAGCATGTACAGAGTGTAGAGCAACGGCCCTAGTACCAAGCCTTGTGGTACGCCATACTGAACTTGTGATCGATAAGACATCTCTTCATTTACTGCTACAAACTGATAACGGTCAGTTAAGTATGATTTAAACCATGCTAGTGCAATTCCACTAATGCCAACATAGTTTTCTAGTCTATTTAAAAGAATGTTGTGGTCCATTGTGTCAAATGCAGCACTAAGATCAAGTAACACTAATAGAGATACAACCACGATCGGATGATAAGAGCAAATCATTTGTGACTCTAATGAGAGCGGTCTCAGTGCTATGGTACGGTCTAAATCCGGACTGAAAATCCTCGCAGATATCATTTCTTTCTAGAAAGGAACACAGTTGTGAAGATACTGCTTTTTCTAATATCTTTGACAGAAAAGGCAGATTCGAGATCGGCCTGTAATTGACTAATTCTGTAGGATCAAGTTGTGTTTTTTTAACAAGCGGTTTTATCATAGCCAGTTTCAAGGTTTTTGGTACGTATCCTAGAGACAAAGATGAATTAATGATATTAAGAAGAGGATATATGACCTCTGGAAACATCTCTTTCAGGAGCTTAATCGGTATAGGATCTAACATACAAGTTGTCGATTTAGATGAATTAACGAGTTTGCAGAATTCTTCCTCTCCTATAGCAACAAATGAATAAAATTTTAAAATTTTTCCTCAGGAAGACTACAATGCACTCCCTGATGCGATACTGTAGTAGACGGTTGCATAGTTATAATTTTGTCCCTGATATTATCAATCTTATAAGTGAAAAAGTTCATAAAGTCATCACTGCTGTGTTGCTTGGACACTTCTGAGCTTGAAGCTTTCTTTTTTGTTAGTTTAGCCAATGTTTCAAATAAATACCTTGGATTATGTTTATTTTCTTCTAATAGGTTTGAAAAATAAGCAGATCTAGCAGCTTTTAAAGCCTCTCTGTAAGCAATCAAGCTCTCTTTCCATGAAATCCGAAATACCTCTAGTTTAGTTTTCTTCCAGTTGCGATCCATTTTTCTGGCTGCTCTCTTAAGGGCCCGGGTGTGCTCGCTATACCATGGCGTTGGACTATTTTCTTTAATCGCGACGGAGCAACTGCGTGAGTATTGGAAAAGAGAGAGTTAAAAGTTTCTGTTGCATTATCAAGTTCTTCTAAGCTATCCGGGATGCTGAGATGAAACTGATTAGGAAGATTATTGATAAAGCAATCTTTAGTGGCAGAAGTTATAGGTCTAACATATTTATAACACGGAGTCGGCTTTGCAGCCTTGGCTAAATGTAATTTACATGAGACTAGATAATGATCTGAGATGTCATCGCTCTGCTGCAGAATTTCAACGGTATCAACATCTATTCCATGTGATAATATTAGATCTAGAGTATGATTACGACAATGAGTAGGTCCTGACAGGTGTTGTCTAACTCCAATTGAGTTTACAATATCTTTAAATGCCAATCCCAATGCATCTTTTTCATTATCTACATGTATATTAACATCACCAAGAATTAGTACTTTATCTGCAGCCAACACTAATTCTGATAGAAAGTCAGCAAATTCTTTGATAAAATCTTTGTGGTGCCCTGGCAGCCTGTATACAGTAGCCAGCATAATTCTCAAATGTGATTTATCGTTTACACTATATATTTTTACATTAACCACCAATACTTCAAAAGAAGTATATTTAAAACTAGATTTCTTAGTGGTTTTGAAAATATTACTATAAATTACAGCAACACCTCCCCCTTTGCCTTTCAGACGAGGTTCATGTTTATAACTGTAATCTTATGGGGTTGACTCATTTAAAGTAATGTAATTGTTTGGTTTTAGCCAGGTTTCTGTCAAACACAGCACATCTAGATTATAATCTAAAATCATATCATTAACTATGAGTGATTTTGGAGTAAGGGATCGAATATTCAGAAACCCAAGCTTTATCATTTGCTCATCTGTATTATATCTGCTTTTTATTTGTTGAACATCAATTAAATTTTTAACCTGACGTTTTTTGGATTTCCAAACTCGGGGAAAAGACACAGTCTCTATATGATGATATCTATGTGAAAGAGGCTTTTATCTCTAAGACTATGAGCCAAATTACTGGAGAGAAGAGCAGCACCAGCCCAGGAGGGATGGATACCATCTCTTTTCAACAGGTCAGGCTTGCCCCAAAAACTTTTCCAATTGTCTATGAATTCTAAATTATTATGCGGACACCACTCAGACAGCCAGCGTTTCAGTGAGGCCAATCTGCTAACTATCTCATCACTCCTGCGTACAGGAAGGGGGCCAGAGCAAATTACAGTGCCTGACATCGTACTTGCGAGTTCACACACCTCTTTAATGTTAATTTTGGTTATCTCTGACTGGCGGAGTCGAACATCATTAGTGCCGACATGAATAATGATCTTACAGAATTTACGATTAGCATTAGCCAGCACTTTTAAATTTGCTTTGATGTCAGGCGCTCTGGCTCCCGGCAAACATGTGACTATGGTGGCTGGTGTCTCTATTTTCACGTTCCGTGTGATCGAATCACCATTTACCAGGGCACAATCAACAGAATTCTCAGTGGGTGTTTCACTGAGTGGGGCGAATCGGTTTATTATGAGAATCGGAACGGAAGAGTGGTTCTTTGATCCGCGACTAGAGCGATCTCTGACAGTCACCTATCTGCCCTGCTGCACGGGCTCTACTTCAGCCGGAACCGAATCATGTAAAGAGTTCACTATGCTAGGCGCATCCAAAACACTATCTAAAGATCTAGCATTCTTACCATCCTCAATTAAAGTTTGGATGCGTGTCTCTAGTTCTGAAATCTTCTCCGTCAGCCTGACTGTCTCCTTGCATTTACCACATATAAATCCTATATTGCCATCGGAGAAGGCTATACTAAACATATGACATGTGACACAGGTGACAATAACAGGACAAGACATTACTCACCGTGTTTGTTGACTGATTCTTACTTACCTGAGCTTTTATGAACTCAAAGGCGCGGGCGCGCGAGAGAAAATAAATAAATAAATGAGCGCACAGGTGGCACGTTAACACCAAAGCACCAAATTTCAAGCCTGACATCATATTTCACAGTGCAGTCATAACATAAAACATGCAACATAAAAATGAAACAGTAATTAAGAATATATTTTAATTTACTTTCAATCTAATTTACTTAATTATAAAAAAATTTAGCTTTTTTAACACGAACATCAGTCAGAAAAAAAGTTTGTAACAGTGACATTTTGGTTCTTACCCCTTACCCCAACTTGTCAACCAGCCCCCGAAAAAAATAAAATAAAAATAAATAAATTATAAGAATAAATGTAAAATGAATAAAAAAATGTAAATACATATAAGAAAATTGCACATTGTAGAATAAATTAACTCGGGTACTCAGATGTTTACTATGGTATTTAATGATTACCATACTCATGGTTTTTGCATGGTACTCCAAGGTACCATAGTATTACCACAGTACCATGTCCAAAAACTGTCATGTCACACCAGGGGCGTAGCCACCATTTCAAAAGTGAGGGGGACAGTATGTCAAGTGTAATACCAGTTTTTTTTTCTTCAGACTTTTGTTGAGGTTTTTGCTTAATTAGCTTAATATGCTATATATTTAAAGCAATAAAACAGAAAGAAAGTTGTCCAGTTCTTTATATGGCACATGCAGGGTTTTTCCTGGCTTAAAATGAGGCGGAGGTGGTAAAATCGTGATCATGTATTTTAATAAGATAATAAAATGTGTATTTTTCGTAAACCATCATATAGTCTGCTGTGGCACAGTATTTTTGTAGGTGGATCTCGGTACCTCTAGGGGGGTCCGGGGGCATGCATTTACATAAAGATAAATTCATTAATCTGGTGCACTTTGAGTCCCCCGAATCCACTGTAAAAAATAAATAATCCAACTGCCCAAACATGATATTCTTCTCTGATTTAGATATCTGATCATCGCATTACAATTATTCAAATGATCAGTTTTAAGCATGATAATATGGTTAAATATCACACTGAAGCTGATTTAAAAATAACATTTACTTAAAATTAAAGTTCTTTTTAGGCAAAATTACATTTTCTTACTAGCCTAAACAAAGTCTGTCTTACTAAACTAAAACTTTCCCATTGAAAACCTTCAAACTTTCTAGTTAGGCTTTTTCAAGAGAACTTAAAGTTTGTCTACAAACTTTTTTATCTAATTGTAAAGTGCAAATTATGATAAACATCATGTCCACGTTATCACGCTGCCTGATTCAAGCAGATCGTGGCTGTTAATGCATGAAAATACAAATTCAGCATTAACATTTAGCATGTGTATTCTAATTTGAAGGGCTTTGATAACATATCTGTGAAAATAAAATGCATTACGAGTAAAATAGATTGAAAATATTGCATGTTTGTTCGGGTAGTGAATTTACAACAAAACCTGTTAATTATTCAACAAGAGAAATAGGCGGAGTTATTCATCATTTTGTAACACAATTCGGATACTACATGCAGTGTTTCCCCTACAATGTATTTAGCAGCGGCGCAGCGCCGCCACTGGATTTTCAGCGCCGCTGCAAAATCTTCACATGATCAGTAATATCACGACATCCACTTACACACCTAAAAACACTTGAGACGTGGCGTGCGCCGGTGCTGCTAATGCGGTGGCTCTGAATCCACTTGTTGACAAGAAAGGAGGAAAAAGCCACATATGGAAATATTTTCGATTAGGCTAATGTCACGTTGCCATAAGGGGCCGTTCACATAGCGCGTTTTTCTAGCGCAAATTCGTTATTTCAAATGTAGGTGCGCGGGAAGCACGCTCGTTTCTCCAGGCCGCCTCTATTCATGGTTGCATAGCAACGACAGACGCCACGGGAGAGAGCAAGCGCTTTTAGAAAGGAGAAAGCGGCGCTCTCCATGAGGACGAGGAAGTATCAGCAAAGAATTCATTGATTTCTAGCCCTTGCGTTAGCTTTACTACTAGATATATTTATGGAGATGAGAAATAAAAAGCCGCCCTGTAGCCTACAGCTATGATCAGTTGTTCGGCCGAGCTGTCGATGTTACGGAAAGGCCGAAGCTGATCGGTTGGTTTTTGTCACATGGCGTGTTGAGATGAGATGTTACGATGTTTTCATCTCGCCACGCGCGCCTACAATTGAAATAACGCATTTTCGCGCAAAAAACACGATATGTGAACGGCCCGTAAAGTGGACTCGGGTGCGGTTGTATCCGGGTAGTTTTACGAGCAGGAGTACGTGAGCACAGTCTCGGACCGACACCGGAGTGCTGTTATTAGTCCGCCAGAAAAGCAATTCTAGGCTTATTCTTGGCTGGATAACGTTAACTCTTTTAAAAAGTCTTTTAAAAAGAAATACGAACACAGTTTTGGATCAAATAAAGGCACAGTCAAGTCAAATAAAACACTTGATTGTTCATGTTTGTTCACTTCATTCATTGTGCATTAAATAATGTTAACTTAAAACTTTTGATTTTAAAAATGTTAAAATTAAAAATTAAAAAAATAAGTGCTCACAGATTGGGGTGGGCCTATAATTTTCAATAAATTCTAAATAATCTTTTTCTGGGTTGTGCCATTTCATTTGTCCCCTATCATTATCTACCTTATAGCTGAAAATGAACACAAAACAAAAACGTGAAAAATCCTGTCTAAAATTATAAAATCAAGGTTTCTGTTTGTGACAGTTCAAGGTGCGTGCTGCAATAATCACCTTGAATCTGTTGATGGTATGTCGTAATTGTATGTCTCAAAATGTCAATTTGTATCCACAAAACTTGCCAGAAGTCATGGTTTAAGGGTTTATTTAAAAAAAAAGTTCTTCCGGAGGTACATGTAAGTGTAACCTGTACATGTAGCGGATACTTGGTAGTTACTTGGTAACATGCTCCGGCACGGGACAGCACCGCTGCTGGAAAAATTTCTAGGGAAACACTGACATGACAACTTACTTACAGTGCTTGACTTTTTTGTGAAAAGGAGTTGAAGAGTTTTTTGCCATTTTGAACTCTATGAAACTGATGGATTCGGCGCGGGGCGCGCATGGGCGTGTCGTAGGCTAATGCACGAGTGACTGATTACCATGGAAACGTGAAAGTCACGGATGTAGATAGACTATCCTTGACTCTTTGGATTTGAAATCTCGATGTAGGGTATACAGTACACACCCGCGAAAACATCAGCTTGTCGTAGACACACTTGCCCTATGAAAAAGTGCGGGGGGACCGAATTTACATTGTATAAAAGTGGGGGTCGGTGGGTGGGGGAGGGGGGGGGGGGGGGGGGGGGCGTCCCCCCCGTCTCCAGCGTATTCTACGCCTATGTGTCACACACACGCACGCACCACACACATTTACTTAGCTATCTAAATGGGACCCATAGACGGTAATGGATTTTATACTGTACAAACTGTATATTCTATCCTCTTACACTAACCCTATCACACAAAACTTTCTGCATTTTTACAGTTTTTAAAGAAACCTTTAATAACTTTATTATTATACCAGAATTGCAAATGAGGCTGTCCCTTAAAGGGAGGTTTTTGGGGATTTTGTCAGGTTTTGGTCACTTCTGGGTACAAATTTGTCCCCAAAATATAGTTAAGTACTAGGTACACACACACACACAACATAGCTGTTGTCGGCTCTGAACTATTTATGATAGTAAAGAAAAACACACTTAGCAGGATTGTGTGAATGAGTTCACAGGATAACATTCTGACCTGCCTGACACTCACACTCACTGTCTGACCTACAACTGCCTGCTACCAGGTTTCACATCTATAAAATGATGTTCAGAATAAATGTAAAATCTTCCACACACACACACACATGCAGAAATGCAAGCTTCTCTGCAGTTTCAATAGTCATGATGACCCCACTGATCTGTTTTCTTACTGGGGCGCTGTTGCCAGGACAACCCCCTCCCTGAAGCACATCTCTCTACTCACTGTCTCAGCTTGTGACATGCACAAGTCTGGAGCGAATCAGAGAGACAGACACACTGCCGGGGCAGTGACAGACGGAAGTGGCCAGAAGGCAGAGGAATTGGTTTCGGCACTCCTCCCCATCCCTGCGATGAGAACTCCTCGGCCGTGCCTGTGCCAGCCTCATGATGCCAACACATGAGGGTTTACCACCTTTAACATCACCAGGGGAAACTAACTAGTATAGAAATGTGCACACACACACATTTGGGAAATATTTTTTTGTCATTTGTAAGTTGTCATTTTGCATCACAATTTTCTTTCCTGAGTAAAGTATTTCCAATCAATCAATCTATCTATCTATCTATCTATCTATCTATCTGTCTGTCTGTCTGTCTGTCTGTCTGTCTGTCTGTCTGTCTGTCTGTCTGTCTGTCTGTCTGTCTACCTGAAGACACATAAAACTATAGGACAAATTGTAATTAATCTAATTTTTACAACCTGTTTTTAGAAAGCATATTAAACCATAGTAATGTCAAACTAAGCATTTTATTTATTTTATTATTTTGTATTATTTTATATTGTTGTCTTCAGTTATTTATTTATTATAATATTATACGAATGTATTATTGTATTAAAAATGTATTTAAATTATCAAATTATTTATTACATGACTTTATTTAACATTTGTGTACTATTTTTGGGTCCTAAAAAATTCATGTGGTCATTAAGTCTATTTGCAACTAAACGTCACACTTTTTTTCCACATAAAAACATTAAGATTTAGATTTTTTCCATTTTTAAAAACCTTTAAAAAAATCAGCAGAGCCTCAAAATAAAAAAGCAGGTAGCAATTTAGAAGTTCCAGGGACATTTCCAGTATACTTACTTATTATAGGAGCACTTCCCTTGGAGCAACCTGGGGTTAAGCTTTTGCTCAAGAGCACAATTGCAGGATTTGAACCTACACATTTTCAGTCGTCAGCACAGATCTTTAACCATTACACCACTCCATAAAATATGGACTTAAGGTGAAATGTCTGCAGTCGTGGAAGTCGAGAGGCGCAGATGTGGGCCTGTTGACACATTGATAATCCATGATGTTCTGCTTCAGCTCCCTCATTTTACACTCCCTTTCATTTTCCCTCTCTCTTCTATATAGATATTAAAATAATTTCAATAATATTTAATATTCCACGTATTTATTTGTTTGTTAAGTAGCCATTTAATATGTGGCTTAATGTACAATCCAATGATCATTCTCAGTATAAATATTATATGATTGGCAGGATGTACATTATGTCTTACATATTTGACCTGTAAATATATAAATAATATGGAGTACATTTATATAAGAGTCCTGAACTTTCAGTGCCCTCTCTCTCTCTCTCTCTCTCTCTCTCTCTCTCTCTCTCTCTCTCTCTCTCTCTCTCTCTCTCTCTCTCTCTCTCTCTCTCTCTCACTTTTCCTCACACTCGCTTGTTGACTTTCCTCCTCAGGCTCCACTAACCGTAAATGTAAAGTGACAACCCAAAGCCGCATAACCATGGCTGTTGCTGTGCGATTGCATCCAATGGAAGAGAAGCTGAGATGAAAACAAAGTCTTTGATTGGCTCCATTGGTACCATAAAAATTTCCAGTTGTAAGTACCGGTAACCAATATTTAAATCATGGTCATGTATCAGTCCATCAAGAAATGAACAACTTCCACATGCTCACTGACAACTCAATCATCCTAATGCAATAAAACTCCAGGTACAAGCCAATAGTTACTTGCAACAACCGCCAGGAAACTTATATTGATTATACTTATATCAGATTTTGGCTGGATACTGTATTTTTGGCCCAATCAAACTTGAGGCCTTGACCCTTAAAGGTAACATGATCTCTGAATTAACCCTATTTACTTTCTACACACACTACTGGGCAAAGTTTGGAATAAATAGGATATTAAATGGTTTTGAAAGAAGTATTTTATGCTCACAAAGGCTGCATTTATTTGATAAAAAATACAGTAATTTTATTACAATTATTAAAATATTACAATTTAATAACTGTTTTCTATTTTAATATATTTTAAAATGTGATGTATGCCTGTGATGACAAAGCTGAATTTTCAGCATCATTACTCCAGTCTTCAGGGTCACATGATCCTTCAGAAATCATTATGATATGATGATTTGCTGCTCAAGAAACATTTCTTCTTATTATCAATGTTGAAAACAATTGTGCTGCTTAATATTTTTGTGGAAACCATAATACACTACTATGTTTGGGGAAGGGAAGTTTAAAAAAAAAAATTTATTCAGCAAGGACCCATTAAATTGATGAATGAATAAATACATGTATAATGCATTTTTTTTATATAAATGCTGTTCTTTTGAACTTTCTATTCATGAAGGAATCATAAAAACATGTCATTGTTTCCATAAAAATATTAAGCAGAACTAATTATTATTAATTGAGCACCAAAAACAATTAATAATAATTGAGAACAAAATCAGCTAAATTAAGCTTTGCCATCAAAGGAATAAATTACATTGCAATATTACATTAGAAAACAGTTGAAATTGTAATAATATTTTTTTATTGTTTTACTGTATTTTTGATCAAATAAATGCAGATTTGGTGAGCTAAAAGACTCAATGTTTTCAATACATTAAAAACTTTTGACTGGTAGTGTAAATGTCAAGATGCGTCAGTGAGAAAATGAATCAAAATTGAACTTTCTATGCCTTCCATTTTTCTGCCCTCCTGAATAATTCCCAGGCACTTTAAGGACACGATGTGCTGAACCCTGTCAACATGTCAGAGAGAAGCAGACCCACCGAGATGGCAGCTGCCGCTGGAGGTCTCAGAGGAGCAGGGACAAGGCAGACATGCGTCCGCGGACCCCTCGCCAGGACGCCGGTAAAAGTTCACCAGGCACTCCTCACAGTTGTGGCCCTGAGTGTTGTCCTGACAGTCCAAACAAACACCTGAAACACCAGGAGAATATACAGAACAATTGATCATTAGCAATAGTATAGACAGAATATGACACTTCTGGACTTCCTGAGAGTCTTATGTAAATCATTATATAAGGGGAGGATAGTAAATCATTTTCTAACTATATATAGTTTAGCACAGTGAGACTTCAAAATAATTCTGCCTTTTAAGATAAGAGCCCATTACTAAAGTTTAAAGTGCTCTGATTAATAAATTAAATGTATACTGTGTGATTTTTCTTGATAATTAGGCTCCAGTCTGAGAAACGCTGTACTAGTTCTCCAATTATATATATATATATATATATATATATATATATATATATATATATATATATATATATATATATATATATATATATATATATGATTCTGATTGGTTGTGTTTGAAGCCATTGTAAAATAGTACATACACCAAATGAATAATAAAAAAAATATATATTATATGAATTTAGAACAGCTAATGGGTTATGAACAAGGAATAATTAATTTAATATTGTATTATATAAACCAATGTTGCATGCAATTTCATGCTTAAGTAATTGAATGCAAATTAACAGATAATATTGAGCTTTATGTGATTTAATCATGTTTATAAATATTAATGAAAAAAACATCAAATTGTTACGCTTGGTTCAAGGGGAATGTTAATATGTTACAAGTTTTGAGTTTTTTTGTTTAACTGGTTTGATGTTGTTGTTTTTTTCATATTGTTTTTAATGAGAATATGAAATCTTGTGTTATTATATCTTTTTCATTTCTTATGTTCACTTTGCATGTCAGAGTTTTTTTTTCATTCTTTGTTTCATTTACATGAAAAAAATATTATCACGTCAATCTGCATGTTACAGTTATCCAGTAAGTGTTTTGCGGGGAGAAAGAAAGAAAGACCAAAAGGCTTTGTGTAAATGCGCAGTATTTTTCTGGCTCTGTGAGTTACTGCTCGTCTTGTGTGTGTGTGTGTGTGTGTGTGTTATTATGCTGCGGGGCGGGTGTGAGTCTATGAACTGTAAGCAGTCTCAGGAGATGCTGATTGGGTTTTATGACTGAGGAGGGCTGTAAATCTGACTGTGGCTCTCCGCATCGGGGAAAAGGGTACCAGCTACCATCTGCACACACACCGCAGAGAGAGAGAGAGAGAGAGAGAGATAGAGATAGAGATAGAGATAGAGATAGAGAGAGAGAGAGAGAGAGAGAGAGAGAGAGAGAGAGAGAGAGAGAGAGAGAGAGAGAGAGGTACAGATGGGTTCCTAGACACATGCACTTGAACATGCAGTTGCCAAACATGTCTATGGCATCAGTAGACTGAGGCCCGGGTGAAATGATTTAAGACAAACACGCCTACACTTCTCAGATGTCAGCAGGTTTGCTTAACAAATTAACACACACACACTTAAGCATGAGCATTATGTTGATAGGGTTTTTTGGTTCGGAATTCAAAATTGAGGTTAATTAAGCCATGGTTGCCTAGGATACAGGGAGGAAGAGAGAAAAGAGAGGGAAGTGTGGAGGATGTTGTGATGAATCGCTCTAGGTGAGTCAATCTCAAATCTGCAGATATTAGTTTAAAGAAATAGTTCACCCAAGAAGAAAACCAATGTTTTTTATTCATCTTCATGCCATTCTAAAATAAAAGAATCATCATCATCTTGCACAAAATATATATGAATTAAAAAAATAAATAAAAAAATAAAAATAAATAATTACAAAATAAATATTCTATTGAAAATATAAATCTAAATATCATCTGTTTTATTACGTGACTATATTAACAGACCAGTAGTTTATTTTGTATTAAAAATGTTTTATATTGTATTTATTATATTATAATATATTATATTATTGTCATGAACAACCAGAGAAGGTTAGATCCAAACGCAGCGTGAGTTTATTAGAGGATAGTCAGACAGGCAAGGGTCACAGACAGCAAACATAGCATAGGAGACAAGGCAATATTTAGAGTCCGATAACCAGGCGGGACGACAGAGGCAGACGAAACAGAATCCAGGAAACAGGCGATGGGTCAGAAACACAGACAATACTAGACTCGGAAAAGCTTGGTGATGTCCACAACAGTAAAACAAGACTTAACAATGAGTGATCGTGAGAGTGGGGTATAAATGAGTGTGGAGCTGCGTGTGGAACTAGATGCAGGTGTGAGAGTGATCAGTGGAAACAGGTGTGTGCAATCATTTCAGGGTGTGTGTGAAAACAGTCCAAGGGAAGCCAGTGCAGAAGTGGAGCGCCCTCTCGTGACACTAGAGGGCAATCCAGCCGAACTTCATCACAATTATATTATGTTATATATTCACTAAAATTGCATGCTATTTAATTCTTAAGTATATGAATGCAAATTAACAGATCATATTGAGTATTATGTGATTTAATAATGTTTACAAATCAAAGCTCTAAATGTATTTTTTACATTGAGAACTCCCTGGAAGGCTGAGAGTATGATTGTGAGTATTTAAGTTTTTTTTTTTATCTGGTTTTATTTTTGGTTCATATTATGTTTTATAATAATAGGAAGTCTTGTGTTTGTATATCTATAGTCCTCCTGATTATACCTGGTATTAAGATGCGGTTTGGTGGTTTGGATCACAAGTAGAAGAGGGAGACACATATGTGTTTACAACTAGTGTTTTAACATTGGGTCAGTAGGTGGAGAGAAGACGGTCTTTTGTGGCTGTTTGAATGCATTTGACCACATGAGCCTTTACACAACGAAAACAGTCCGGTCTAATGCATTTTCGAATACCTCTGGAAGTGGTCGAAAGTGGTTCTTACTACTTTGAGTAATGATAAAGGATGGAGCAAGATTTGTTTTACAAACTTTAATGTTACATCAGTCATTCATGTTAGTGCTCAGCTAACCTATGTGCTGTTATTGATACAGATCCCACATGTGTTCAGCATTAAATTAGAAATATACAAATTGGTTTGTTGATGAACATACACTTGTTAATGCTGATGGTGAGGAATTACCGTCACAACATCTCATAATTTCATCAAACTGAGTAGCTGAAATAACTGAGAAATGTCCTGCTCGAGTCGTCCTTGCGATGGAAGTTCGGGTTTAATAACTAGTTCTTCTAATGTTTCATCATCGGACTTGCGCTCGGATTGATATGGTAAAATCGATGCCATCGTTACTGTCTTTACAGTATGTACAATCGCTGAGCTTTAGGAAGCCTCCGGAGCTGAAGTACAGTTGGGCCTTTAGTTTCGGAAACACGCTGTAAGCGGTAGACCAATCGCAACAAATCTGACCAATCAGAGAAGAGTAGGCTAGGCTGAATCCTCTAACGAGTCGTTTGAGAACCATTGAAAATTTAAGAGAAAAAAGTGTTTTTTGACCTTTGATGCGTGTAAATCTGTTGTAGGAAACCTCCAAAAAAAATAGGAACCTTTAAAATAGCATTATAGGGGCACTTTAATATTCTTTGTAGAGACTTTAAATGATGATGAAAGTGTGTTGGACTGACCTGACTGAGGGTGGCAGTAGGTGGAGTGGTTGTTGCATCGGCACGGTTGGCATCCTGTGCTGCTGAAGTGGAAAAATCCAGGGTGGCAGTCGTCACACTTGGGCCCGTAAACACCTATCTTACATGTACACATACCTGAACTGCAAGAGAGAAAACACAGAAAACACATGAAAAAATCAAAATCTCTGCTTGACAACAGTTATGAAGCTTGCAGTCTGGAAATTTTGCCGCCTTGTACAGACAACAATAGCTCCAGCTCCCAACGTCCTCTTTGTGCATCCAGTTCCTGTGGTATCTTATCACACACACACATGACTTTTCCCTAGACAGCTAACAATCCTGGTCTAAAATGCAGTCATGCACACTTTAAAGCAGTCTAGACCTTTCATTTTTAATTCCACCATTTCTACATGTGGATACACATGAGAGACCTGTGGCCCAGACCACATTTGAAACCATCTGCTGCTTCAGACCTGATTCCAGGAATCCCTCTCTCTCTCTCTCTCAAACACACACACTGATTGTGTTCATCTTTACTGCCTGTAAAGTCGTCAACCCAAAAATAACAGTAGTCTGAAACTACTGAAGCTGTAGAAATTGTTACATATGTAGGATATCACAGAACCAAACAGAGTAAATCAGATCCTCAGAACAAAACCAAATCGCCAAAATAATCTCACAGGGAATGAACCACTTACAGTTTAGCTATGTAGAACTAAAATCATACAACTACTAAAATCACTGCTATCATAATAACTTCTTCTTTTTTTTTTTTTTACATTTTCTGAAGAAATCGTGAGTGGTGCTTTAAAAGCTAAGGTGATTAGTGTGATGTTATGCAGTTTCTAGTGTGTTCTGTGTGGTTGCTAGGGCATTGCTAGTTAATGTCCAAGTGGCTGCTAAGTGGTTCTGAGTTGCTTTTAGCATGATTGCTATGTAGTTGCTAGGGCATTTCTAGAGTGTTCTAGGTGGTTACTAGGTAGTTGCTATGATGGTCTGTGTGGTTTCTAGGGCATTGCTATTGTCAATTAGCTGTTAAGTTGTTCTGGGGTGCGTTTCCCAAAACCATCATTAGCCAACTATGGTCGCAACAAGTTCCGTCGTTATCAGCATAGTTCAACGAGTCGATGTTTCCCGAAACCATCGTTCCAACCACACAACTTTGCGATGAATTTGCGAATGTTCGTTGGAACAATAGTTTCGATGGACAGCTCTCAAGCTGTGGTTAGAAGCATAGCCTAGTTTCTAGTTTGCATGACATGTGGACTTATAAATCTTGAGCAAAATAAGCAAGCTGACATTCAGTACAACCTGTGTCTTTTATTTAGAATACATACAAATGTAATTTACATCTTTTAGTTTGTCAAGAGATTTACAAGAGTTTGTCAAGAGAATTTAAATATCTTGGTTCTCTAATCCGGAGTGACGGTGACTCTCTTCCCGACGCCCGAGCCCGAGTCAACACAGCATGGCTCAAATGGAGACAAGTCACAGGCATTCTCTGTGATCGCCATATAGCTCAAGGGCAAGATTTATAAAACCGTTGTACGCCCGGTAGCGTTGTACGGTTCCGAGTGTTGGCCAGCCAACATCAAACATGAGCAGTTCCTCCATGTTATGGAAATGAAGATGCTCCGCTGGTCCCTCGGCCTCACGCGATTCGACCGCGTCATGAATGAAGATGCCCGAAGGTGCATGGGCGTGGTGCCCATAGCCCAAAAGATGCGTGAAGCTCGACTCCGCTGGTATGGCCATGTCATCAGAAGTGGCGATGAGACAACGGTGAAAATGGCCTATAATCTATCACCACCCGGACGAAGAACGCGTGGCCGGCCGAAGAAGCGGTGGCTCGATCGTCTGGCGGAGGATATGCGCAGTAAATATCACCACTGAAGATGCCCTGGATCGAGCCAAGTGGCGAAAAGCATGCAAGCAAGCGGACCCTATATAAATATGGGATACACGCTAGGACAGAGAGAGAGTTTGTCAAGAGATTTACAGCACCGTTTTTGAAGAATGCGCATGTGCGAACGTGCTCTACTATGTAAGAACGAGCCTATGATTGAGTCTGGAAATAAAGCGAAATAACTGAGAAAAATTAGAAATATTCCTCAGATGCCATGTCTGTAATTTATATCAAAACATCTAGCATTAATTCGATCTCAAACTGTTTCATTACAATAAGTTATTACTCCACCACGTGCGTGACGTCATAAACCAATGTGGTTGAACAACCACTTTGCGACAATATGGTTTCGGGAAACAGTCGTGACTAGCAAGATGGTTTCTTCAATGATGCATCGTACTATGGTAGTGAAGAATCGAGTTGCGTCGTTGTACGGGAAACGCACCCCAGATTGGCTTTTAACATGTTTGCTATGTAGTTGCTAAGGTGCTCTGTGTGGTTGTTAGGGCATTGCTAGAGTGTTCTGGGTGGTTACTAGGTAGTTGCTAATATGGTTTGGGTAGTTGTTAGGTGTTTGTCAAGTAGCTGTTAAGGTGTTCTAATTGGCTTTTGCCATGTTTTCCATGTAGTTGCCAAGGTGTACTGTGTGGTTGCTAGGGCATTGCTAAGGTGTTCAGGGTGGTTGCTAGGTAGTTGCTATGATGCTCTTGGTGGTTGATAGGACATTGCTAGGAAATTGCCAAGTGGCTGCTAAGGTTTTCCCAATGGCTTTTAGCATGTTTGCTTTGTGGTTAATTGGGGTGTTCTGTGTGGTTGTTAGGTAGTTTTGAGGATGTTCTGTGTAGTTGCTATAATGTTCTGGGTGTTGCTAAGGGCATTGCTAGGCGATTGTCCAAGTTGCTGCTAACGTGTTCTTTTCAGATTGGCTTTTATCATGTTTGCTATGTATTTGCTAGGGTGTTGCTAGGCAATTGCCAAGTGTCTGCTAAGGTTTTCTGAGTGGCTTTTAGCATGTTTGTTATGTGGTTGCTAGGGTGTTGAGTGTAGTTGCTAGGGGGTTGCTATGTAATTGCCAAGTGGCTGCAAAGATTTTCTGAGTGGCTTTTAGCATGTTTTCTTTGTAGTTGTTAGGGTGTCCTGTGTGGTTGCTAGGGCATTGCTAGCTGATTCCCAAGTGGTTGCTAATGTGTTGGAGTGGTTTTTAATATGTAATGCATTTGCGCAGGTATTTAAGGTGGTTGCAAGATGGTTGTCTTTATGTTTCGCTCCTATGGTTGCTCCAGAGTGATTGGAAATTATGGCTCAGGTGATTGACCAGAACTGAGCATCTTTTAGCAAAGACGGCAAATTTAAAATTGTACTTCCGGGGGACCCTGTGCCCACAAAGAAACTGCCATTGAGGCGAATGGGAATGCTAACACGTAGCTATATCCAGGTATTATAGACCTCCTTGGTTTAAATCCCATACCAAAAGTATCAGCAATAGTGATGCTAGTCTTTGCAAGCCTGACCCCTTGAGCTTATCACTCTAGTACTTTTGCTGATTATCATGTCATTTAATGGATGCTTTCGCCCTTACTCTTTCAAAACAGTCATTAGTAGACTCCACATTCACATAAACACTTCTCCATATCCTACAATCACACACATACTCACACCCCAGTGCTGTTGCGTTAGGTCTGGGGTGAAGGTTGAGGCGAGGAGGGGCTTCAAGGGGTTGTGTGATTGGTTCCTGTGTATGAGTGGAGCAAGTGATAGATGAGAGAGGGGCGACGATGACACCCGTGGGACAAGCTTAAAGTGCTCAGCCATGCTGACAGGATCTCAACACTGGAAACCCCAGAAAAACAACAACGGCTGCGATAAAAGGGCTGACGATTAAACCATACAATAAAAAAGAGATATGAGAGAAAGTAAGGAGATTTTGAAAGAGAGAAAAAGAGGGTGTATTTAATTATATATACACTTTATTTGTAATACAGTAATGAGTTTTAAAGGGAAAAGTGAGTAACTGTCATTAAAATAGCATAAAAAACTATAAATGAATGGTTCTAAAAATAGGGGCAGAAACAACATCGTCAGTGTCATCACCATCCACCCACATTTACAGACTGATTGTTGATAACATATGGAAATTGTGACACCTCTGTTCCGCGGAGATGTTTCCTGTGGTGGTGCATCAAAGAATCTCACCTGCCCTGCACCTCCCTACACACAATCTGTAATCTGAATGCGTAAATACAGACACACGTTCTGAATTATATATTACTGGTCTAGCAGAAACAGGGGAGTAAAGTAAAGCAGAAAGAGAGACAGAAGGAGAAAAAGACAAAGAGCGCTACACCCTCCTTTGAAGACACTATTAGTAATTTGACCTGAGTGGAAATAAGGTAGTAAGGGACAGACGTACAGCTCTTTTAGTATATATATATATATATATATATATATATATATATATATATATATATATATATATAGTATGCTTGTGTGTGCATTATATTTGTACTTATTTTATTGTTTCTTATATATATATATATTTAGGGAGATACAGAGTATACATATCTGAAGTCTACATTTTTGTTGCATTGTGACATTATTTTCATGACAAATTTGCATATCTCTCCTGATTCACCAGCTGCCAAGCCTAAATTATACAAATATCATTATTGTTATATAAAAAACATAGTATTTTGTTTACCGGTAAATATAGTATATGTAAAAGTATAGAACACAATATATCTATTAGAAACAGTTATTAGCTGCCATGAATTTAATGCTGATATTAATTAAAAATCATTGTGTCAAGACAGGATGATTTTTATCATACATATAGTAATACAATAATAAGAATTTAATAGGAAATAGTACGTGATTATCTTCACAATAATGTCACAATGCAAATAAGATAAATAAAATAAAATAAATAATGGTCCTAATTAGACTTTATTTTCTTTATTCATTATATCATATCTTATATTCTCTCTTCATTTTGTAGTTGACTATGATTCTCCTTTCCCTCATTGTCATTTGAGGAGAATACGGTCATATCAAGTGGTTGATGCAGTTTCCATTCACTAGAAATGGTGTAACACTTCCTAAAATTTTCCTTAAGTGTGTTGCCACCACAATAGATATGTTTAAAAAAATCACCTCTGCATTGTTACCTAACACACCTCCTTTTAACATTTGTGGGGTGTTAGTAGATACACTTGCACTTGCTGTGGGAGAGCGTGTGGGTGGGTGTGTGGGTGTGTGCGTGTGCACAGGCCAGTAGACAGGTTACCATGGTGATGGCTCGGCACCCAGAGCATTCTGAGGGAATGAGAGTGAGGTGTGACATATTTGACCTATCAATCACAATCTCCAGAGAAAGAGCGCGGGAGATCAAGAAAGAGAGAAAGACCGCCTGTTAACATTTTAATACAACCCGGAGAAAAGGGGTTTTGTGGCGGATGCAAAATACAAACATCTGTCCTTCCTAAAAAAACACTACGGATTCAAAAAAACGAGTCAGTGAGAGCATATAAAGATGCCTGTTTCCTAAACACACACACACACCCACACTGTATCACACACAAACAGTGATTATCAAGGTCAGATAATGATCAATCACACGCCCTTCCCTTGCATTCACATTCATTAGCAGACAGACCCCTCGTCTGTGTGTCTGTGGGACATAGACGGCTCTCTAAAGCCAGCTGTTGAACAGAACCATTCATTAGGGTGGCACATTTAGCATTTGTGTAAACACCAAACAGGGCGGCGTTTTGTAGCATCATGATGCTTATCTAAATCCAACCACCCCCGTTCTAGAGAACAAATTTAGCCTTATTGAAAAAGACATGCATATGGATAAAAAAAAACACCATTATGTATTAGGAAAAGCTGATAAAAAGCAACTTATAAATGGCTGTATTCTACAAAGCCAGCTACTAAAATCCGGGCTGGCAAAAGATGTAGGCTATTTGTTGTGATAATATCAGTAAAAATACTTGTAATACCAGAAATAAACCTGCACAGACTCTCAGGCACGTGGCATTTTGGTATGGACAGGTCATTTGTAATATGATACACCATCACACAAGTGTCACATGATGTTTCACAATAAATATTTCAGCCAAGCATAAGGCTACACTGGCAAGTCAAGTAACTATTTGCAAGTTGATTTAACTCAGATCTTTGATTAAAGTATCATTGTTTCCACTTAATTATTTAAATTGATAAATCAGTTGAAATAAAGCTAAGTCGACCAAGGTAGGACCTTGGACCTAAATACATTTATAATGTTACAAAAGATTTCAAATAAATGTTCTTTTCTATTCAGAAAATCCTGAAAAAAATATTAAGCAGCAAACCTTTTTTCAACATTGATGAAGAAATGTTTATTGAGCAACAAATCAGCATATAAGAATGATTTCTGAAGAAATCATGTGACACTGAAGAATGGAGCAATGATGCGGAAAATTCAGAAATATATTAAAATATGTTTAAAAATATTACAGTTGTATACTGTATTTTTGCTCAAATAAACGCAGCCTTGGTGGACATAAGAGACTACTTTCAAAAACATAAAAATCTTTAGTAATATATTATGTATTAATGTGTAAAACAGTAATGTACATAAACACTAATGTTTTTATATAAACATATTTTGAAAGCCAAATACGTTACTTATTTGAGTTCGAAAAAATAACATTCCAATTAATGTTTAATTAGGATCACACTGTCAATTAATGAAAAATTTGACTGACTTAAATAATAAGATATATTCTAATGAGGCGTTAATTAATCAAAACTATTGAACCACATGTCAGTAGCTACTTTTACATGAACACATGGAATTCATTCCGATTGATGAATCCGAAAGTAGTGTTTACATGATCACTAAATCCTGCCCTGCTCCACTTCTCAGGAATTTTTAGAATTAGACGACACTCATTTATGACACTTCATCAAAGACTTTAGATATACAAATATGGTGCACTCATATTACTTCAAACGGGAGAAAGTGCAATGCGCAATATGGCGGAATAAGTTCCGCCTTCTATTTAAAAGACCCAATCGCTGATTGGTGAAGTCTTCTATGAGACAGTTGTTGTCAGATTTCATTGGCGATTTCAAATATGAAATTTAATCATAAGGTTGGTGATCAGCTTTGAAGAATTTGATGTTTCCCCATTCAAAGAGATAGGAGCTGTGCTTGCATGATTGAAATAGCTAAACCACTCACTTACAATCCGAATAAAATTTAGTAAATCTATTGCGATTAACATGGTTACATGTCACTTTTTCCCCCCGACTGTGCTACTAGTCTGATTACAATAGGATTATTAGAGTCCATGTAAATGCAACTAGTGACTGTGCTTGTTTGAATACAACCCCTTATAATTTGACACACTAAAACTGATCAAACAAAAACAATTTGAAAGCAAAAATCGACCAGCATCAGGCAGCACAGCCAGATTATAGCCAAAGCACACTAAAGCACTCAATGCATATAATATATCATAATAGCATCACCAGGGGCTTCCTTAATCATTTGGATTGGTTGTTTCTGTGTGCGTACGAGTGTGTTTTCAGAGAGAGAGACTGCGTTGAGCAGGCAGCAGTAGCAGAAAGCTCATTAATGTTTCAGAGACCCTGGGGCAGATCAGCTGCATATTAACTAGGTCAGTGTTACACAACGACTGGATCCCCTCTTCCCTCTCTCTGTCTCTCTGCTGCCATGGAGATGCCAGCATCGTTCTCCTTCCTGCATCTTTCACAACCATGTCAACCGTGGAACTGGGGTGCTCTGAACCTCGCCTGGTGCTTTTAAAGTGAAAGGCTTAGATGTTTTCCTGAAGGTTTGTAGAATGCATGGAAGATTTGGTTTCTAAGCAACTGAAGTTGTGCAGATATTAAAACCTTTACTTGTCTTGCATCATACTTTACACACTTACTTAAACCACACAGCAATATATATTTTGGATTAGCGATGCATGATATGTCGGCCACCTTATCGGTATCGGCCGATGTTCATTTTTAATGTTATCGTTATCGGCCTGATAAGAAAATTTGGCCGATAAATAATAGATTATTTCCATCAGCTGAGACAATTCAGATGTGCACTGTTCACCATGATGGTTTTGAATTGCTTGAAATATGATTAGAATCACTACAAAACTGGAAAATACAGTTAGTATAGGCTACATAAAAATTATAATTGTCTGGTTGGGACATGGCTTTTAAAGGTGAGACTTTTGTTTTTGTAATCAGGCTGTCAAGAATTATATAAAAATGTGGATTTAGATTTATGGGCCAATATATCGGTTATCGACTTTCAAATATAAAGAATTATTGGTTATCGGTATCGACCAAAATTTTCATAGCGGTGCATCCCTATCCCTATGTCATACAGTGTATAATTGGGAACTGATTTGGGAACAATTAATTCCAGTCATATAAATTCAGCATAAAACGGAAGTAGTGATAGTCTTTTCTTCCCTATTGTGACGTATATTAGAGTGAAATGGCTTCTCGAACAAGAAAAAATGTAGGGCGGGACTTGATTTTGTCCATCGGGAATTGATTGGATGGTTGTGGTTTGCTATTGATGTGATGCCATTTCAGTGTCAGGTTGTCCCGCCCTCGCGTCAGACAACGTCAACAAAGAAGAGAAGAGAGGGAGGGGAACTTATTTTTGACTAAAGATTCATTTCAATTTCAATCATTCAATCAGATTCAATCATTTATAATACTGCAATATTCCATAAATAAAAAAGAATTGTTCATTCTGATTTCATGGTGACTTTAATCTGATTGGCTGAACGGCCCTACTTGAGTGTTGATATAACAATCCAGAAACAGAGGCTTTTTACTGTGCATTTGCGGGTGCCAGATTTAAGTTCTCAACACTTTATAATAATGTCAAATTATAAGTTTTATTTAAAGTATATATGAAATCATAGTGTTTTAATAATCTTTTGTTGTGCCTTAAAGGTGCAGTATGTAAGAATGACAACTAGTGGCCGAAATAGGTACTGCAGTCCAATTCAAAATATCGGAGATCGTCGTTTCTGCCGAAAAAATTTTTTTTTTAACTACTTTCATTTAATTGCAATTAAGATGTAAATAAGTATCCGAAAACATTACATTTAGTTCACACTTGAGTATATTATTTTTTTATAAATATGCTTAAGTGCATTACTTTTTCACAAGGGACGGTAAATGGACATTATTCATTTAGAAATGTTCAAATGTAGAAGAAAGAAAGAAATATAATCCCAATCAAGAGCCAATATTGAATGCAGTGCTACGGATGGTGTACAACTGCCAATTTGCCTCCCACACTACGTAAATCTTGCATCACCCAGTCGCACACAAGAACACACAGCTGGCCATGGATATAAAGCATGCAGTATGTGCACATTACAAATCAAGTCATGAAATGCATCTCTTCTGTTGCAGAACTGCAATCACCACTGTACGATTACAATAATCATACACATTCTCTCCTCTGGAAAATTAGCATATAATTTGTGTACATCACACATGCAGTTTTTAAAGGGGTCATATAATGGTACTTGCACTTTTACAAGTTGATTGTACTGCAATGTGTGTTGGCAGTGCCTGTACACAACCATCATAAAATGATAAAAATCCATCCAGTGTTTTTTTTTTATCTCCTTATATGTTTTCCCCTGCCTCAAATTGAGCCGTTCGATTTTGTGACGTCACTAAATCGGACGACCCTCCCACGATTGTTGACTGACAGCAGCGTTTCAACACAGACCCGCCCTCGCTCGTGAGCGAGCGAGCTGTCAATCATAGTCCGCGCGGACCGGTGCGGTCATTGTTGATATGCTGGAGCACTGTCTATGAGCAGAATGGCGTCTAAGCGATTGTGGTGTTCTGTTCTTGGATGTAATTAACGAACACAGCAGTCATTTTAATGTTCCTAAATCCGAACCGCTTAAGACGCAGTGGCTGAGTTTGTTTTCGAAGGGAATATTCCCCACGAGCAACATCAATGCTTTCATGTTTGCGCAAATCATTTCACACACCAGACTGCTTTATAAACGAGGATCAGTATAAAGCTGGTTTTGCTAAGAAGCTGCTCATGAAAAAAGGATTGCTACCAGATATTCGTGTTCCTGCTGAACCTCCAGAAGAACTGAAGTGAGTGTAGCGTTTTATTAAACTTTATATTAATATTTATATTAATCTTTGCAAATCGCTAGCTGCACGCTTCACAATGAATGCGTCTAAGGTTTACACTCAGGGTACATTACGGCATGTTTTCTATGTATGACGTTCTCAATATAATTCATAATCCCACGTTTATACTGAACAACGCGTTATGGTTATTGTGTTCAAACGGTGTACGCACAGAACAGAGAGGCGGGGTGAGCAAAGCTCATTATCATTTAAAGTCATATGCACTGAAACGGCGTGCTGAAAACAGAGCTGTTTTTGACCAGGTAAAATAAGTGTTTTCTTACAATACTAATGAGAATTTTTAATTAAAGTATATTACAAACTTTTAATTTAGACCCTAAAGAATCATATTAGCTTGTTAAAAAATGGCATTATATGACCCCTTTAAATGTGTAGACGCATCTTAACATTGGCACTATGCTGTTCATTGGGAAGCTAATGTCTTTTAAGAACCAAAAAAAAAAGCCTTGGAATTTCATTAGGATATGCTAATATAAGAACTCATAATATTCAATGGACTCATGTTGGCTATTATAATTTCCCTGAGGAGCTCTTGAGGTATCAAAACAGTAGGAGAACAGCCTTAGCAGGCCAATGGTTTCACAGACAAAACTGTAGCCATCCAAGTACAGTATAAATAGAATCTTTATTTGAAGCTTCATTACAAAGATCATGCAACATCAAAGCTTTATTGCTAACTTAAAATATGGTGGTCTAAGTGAACAATGGCCAACTTATTACAGCTAGATATCAACTCTTTCTCCAGCGAATCAATGCTTGGGGGGGCGATGGGATTTGAGAAGCTATTTAACAGATCATAAATTTTGACCTTCATAATTTGAGACTTAATAGGACTAGTTCTATTATGCTGCAGTTCAAAACTGATCTTACTCGAGCAGTCAGCTAAAATCATTCTCAAATAGCCAACAAAACTGTACATTTGTCCTTAAAGAAATGTCCAAATTTAGACTTAATCCTGATTATGGAATCATGGTTACTGGCTCTAAAAGCCAATTACTTCACGGTCTCACCCCAAAACAAAGCCAGACCACAACAATCTGCTCCCTGCAGGGAATGTCATTTAATTAGGCTCAAACTGGCAATACTCAGTATGCTTCTCTGTAAACCTTCTAAAGAGTTAAAGCACAGGACAGATATGCCACCAGGAAACTGATATGTCCTCAAGGTTTTGAGAAGGAGCAATACGGGATTGAGCTAATCTGCCTGATTATCTGTTTACTTAACTATACTTTAGGGAGAAAATTAGCTAAATCTTACAAGACCCTGCCTTTTGGGATATCTGGGAACATTCTCAAAGGATTCTATATTCTTAAATAGTAAGTTTTCGTTTTAATCTAAAAGTGTTGAGGAATAGAATGAGGATTAGAATTTTATAATGATTTCTGTAGGACACTGAAGACTGGAGTAATGGCTGCTAATAATTCAGCCACCAAAGGAATAACATATTTTCGAATAGAAAATAGTTATTTTGAATTGCACTAATATTTCACAGAATGACTGTACTTACTGTATTTTTGATCAAATAAATGCAGCCTTGGTGAGCATAAGAGATTCTTTAAAAAACGTACAGACCCCAAACCTTTGAACGTTATTGTAAGTTTTGGATTTCTAATTCTATATATGCAAACTGGCAAAAAAAAAAAAAAAAAATTAAATAGCAAGACACATAAGAATGTCATTTTCCCAAAATGCCTCTCACCTGTCACAGCTTGAGCTGTCTGCACCGAAGGAGTCACATGCACAGGGCAGGCAGCCGATGGTGCCATTGGTGAAGTGATCTTCCTCACACTCTTCACACTGCAGCCCCGTGTAACCCGGCATACAGTCACACTGACCCGTCTCACGGTCACACTCATCAGGGTCCGACACTCCTTCACCGCTGCAGTTACACACCAGCTCTTCAGAGGACACACAGACAAACGATTCCTTATGAATTTTTGACAACCAAAGAGGTGCAATGTTAAGATCATCAAATATTGATATAAAGTACAGACAAATTCACCCCGTACGCTCTTAAAAATCAATGTTCTTTATATGCATTGATGGTTCCAAGCACCTTTAACATTCATGGAACCTTTCCATTGCACAAAACGTTCTTGATAGTGGAAAAAGGGTTGGTTTTATACACTGGAATAAATGTAAGCCTAAAAACCTGCTTACATCTAATGTGGTAACATCTAACTTTAATAAGTCAAAAATATTTTTTAATATCACTGAATGAACCTAAATATATCAGGTTACAACAGCCAACAAATAAATAAATAAATCTATAAATAAATACAAGGGTTATATCAGGTGGAATAGCTCCATACGATAACAACTGCAAGTTGTTATCAGTGTAGGTTTTTTTTGCAGTGTGGGTTTAACAAAGCAAGTCTTTTACACATAACCCTGGTTAAAAAACTGCAACTAAAGAAGAAACCATGATAAATTGTCACCCGTAGAGTGTTCAAACATAAAGCTCTGTTAATGCAGCACTCCTGCTCGGTAGTAAATTTCTCCTTCAAGTTCAAGTCTGCTACGCATCACTCTACTCCATCTTGCCGATCTCTGGCAGCTATAAAGAATGACTCCCTCCAGCCTGATTCTTTGACACTTCATTAAGTTGATATTAGACTGAGAGAGATCTGCAGATATTTAGTATGCAGGAGAGGCTGTAGAACCACAGAAGAAGAACACAAACTCTAAAGGCAAATCGGTGACATTATATTTCAACATGGCAGCAAATTCCAGCTCAAGGGAACAAATGAAGCTTGTGTAATTACAAATCTATAGCCAACTGCAATTAAATCGAAGAGGATTTTCCAGAAGTGTTACTGTAATATTTAAATATTGATCTAAATTTAGGCTGGAAACTATTTGTCCCAGCATTTTTTGGTTAACCAGCAACACCTCAATGTCGAGGCCAAATTCGAATAGGTTTTTAATTGAATATAGTTGGATGTAGATTTTATTTTTCTATTATTTATTTTCTTAACACAACTAGAGACATTTAAGAGGGCTTGGTTTAAACTTCATGAAAACCCCAGCTCTGTCTTCTTGAGTATGTGCTAACTTGCTAGGACACAGATTCTGTTTGCTAATGATCAAATGTGTTTGATCTCAAAAACCAAAGTGGGCTGCATTTATAAAAATGTAAATCTGAAAGGGCACATTTGAATCCATCTTTCATGTAATACATGTTTTTATTCATCAGCCTTTGTTCATCAGCGTGTACCCGAAGCAACCTCTTATCCCTTAGAGGGAACGGCCTATTCCCGTTGGTGGTCATTTAGTTCAGGGGACAGAAATCAAAGCCAGTCGAGGGGTTAAAGGAACAGTTATTTTAACAAAAATTTAAATTCTGTCATTATTTATTCCCAGTCATGTTGTTCCAAACGCTGATTTCTTCCATGGAACACAAAAGGCTTCAAGCTTCAAAAATGAAGCAAAAACACCATAAAAACATTACAAAAGGTGTCCGTGCAACTCGTGCACGATCTTCTGAAGCTATTCGAAAGCTTTGTGTGAGGAACAGGCCGAAATGTAAGGTCTTATTTAAAGGGAGGGTGAAACACTCAGTTTCAGTCAATCTCATGTTAATCTTGAATAGAGTAATATTGCATCCTTCATATCTCCAAAAATCTTTCCGGAAAAAACCGAGCGGGTGGAGGCGTGACGTGTGGGCAGAGCTAAATAATCACGAGTGCACGAAGCTTTTGCGTTGAGAGAGGTTGAGAGCGTCTGGAAGCTGTGACATCCCAATACAAACCATGGCTAACAATCAGATTCAGCCATACATTTTTGATCCCGAATCAGATCCCGAGGCTGAAATTGAAGACAAGCAGCAGCAGCAACGACTACAGAAGGACGTCTCTATGGTGTGTACTGGAACTGTATAACTTATATTTGCTTACTGCGATGTTTGGCTTTAGCATTGGAAGGCAGGCGTAGTATGACCAATAAGTTGCCGCCTGTTCTAGCTAAACACTACACGCAGAAGACAATATTCCTCCGCCCAGGCGAGCAACCACCAAGAAAAGGTGTTAACACCAATTCTCACCTAGGACAACTGAAAGCTGCTAGGGACTGAAAGATGCTGGCTGATCTCGATCAACGGCTTATTTTTCCACCTGAGATTGCCACCACTAACCTACCTACGACCAGATATTGTTTTGTGATCTGGATCAGCACACATTGTTCAACTGATAGAGTTAACAGTGCCATGGGAGGATGCGGTAGAGGAGGCAAATGAGAGGAAGAAACTGCGGTATGCTCATCTGGCCACTGAAGCAGAACAGTGAGGATGGAGAGTCCAAGTTTATCCAGTGGAAGTGAGTTGTCGAGGTTTTGTGGCACACTCTACAACCCGGTTCCTCAGAGACGTCGGATTCAGTGGCCAAGAGTTGCGTCACACAGTAAAGAACTTATCTGAAGCTGCAGAAAGGAGAAGGAACTGGCTGTGGTTGAGATAGAAAGATTCTAGCTGGCTGTGTACAGGCCGCCACGCTACGGTTTCGTAGAATTCTTGAAAAACTTGAAGAGTCTGTTGGTTTATTTGTATAGGTTGTATAGTATTTACAGTCATTACGTTCCTGTGTATATTGTGTGAATGACGGGTGGTTGGGCAGATATTGTGTTTTGCGGTAGGTGGTATGCCATACAGAACCGTTGCCACTGAAACTGCATTAACGCACCAGTGGGGCTCGACAGCCTTAATCAAACGGGTTGGCGCGTATGGTTGGGTTGCGGAGAGATTGTGAGATTGTGGTTAGGTCTCAGCAGCAGAAGGGATGTAGAGGTCAGTAAGCTGGGCTAAGTTGAGTGGGGGACGGAGGGGGTTGACTCTGGGACGCCAGAGTCACTGTCGAGCCCTCTTGAGGTGTCGTGGGCTAGTCGACGAAACACTGAGGATGAAAGGTGCCCACTTGAAGACCCTAGAGATGTCCCCTACTATGAGCTTCTACTTCTGTCTATACGGTAATTTCTCTACTGTGCGACAGAGAGTCGCGTGTTATGATGCAATCGTTAGCCTATTTTTACAAAAACTGCTTCTACGGGGCCACAACGTAAGATACAACGTAATGGAGCCTTTTATACATTGTCGTGTTTCTTTAGAAATAAACAATGGACAAATGGAGTCTTTAAACGCCTCAGATGTAAAGTTATTCGCTGTCAAAGTGACGTCAAAATGAATGGGAGTCAATGGAATGCTAACAGCAGGTGAAGGCTTGTTAGCCAATGGCGGCCCCTGGGGAGACTTCAGTTTCCGGCTGGTGGATTACCCCCTTGGAAATTATCCGTTATTCATCCAAAATATTTTTTTTTTAAACTTTGCCCATGTTTAGCATGAGAATCCATCTCTTTAACACTGTAAAAAACTCTGAATACATGAAACACCATTGTAGCCCCCCAAATTAATGAAAATCCAGTGTAGCCGAATCATCAGCCCCTTTCACACAGTAAATTACCGTAACATTACCAGAATTACTTTATAAAGTTTTTGTAACTTTATAAAGTTAGAGTTTTATATGAACAATATTAGAATGATTTCTGAAGGATCATGATGCTGAAAATTCAGTTTTGCCATCACATGAATAAATTTTAAAAAATTATTAAAATATAAAACTGTTATTTTAAATAGTAATAATATTTCACAATATTAACGTTTTTTACTTTATTTTTGATCAACTAAATGCACCATTGTTGAGTGTACAAGACTTCTTTCAAAAGCATTAAAAAAATCTTACTGTCCCCAGACTTTTGAACGGTTGTGTACAAATAACAACACAATAATCAATGCACTCACACATCTACAGTATTTAGAACATAGTCAATGTAATGTTACCAATAACATTACCGATGGCATGTTCATAGTGCAGTTTATATGACTGAAAATTCAGAATCAGATCAATGAACTCCATTAAGAGCCAGACGTCTTTCTGTGAATCTCTCATGCCTTCATCCCCAAGATCGGGTTTTAGCAGATTTACTGCAGTGGGTCACCCAGAGGGGCACCTGCCGAAAGGGAAAAGCATAATTTGTATGCACCGAGACACACCTTCTTACACACGGAGCTGTGGAGTGTGTACGTAAACACCTTCTGCTCCTGAGGGGGGCTGTGGAGGGTGCGGATAAGAAGCTTACAGATCCCAGTCTGACAGATTATGCATACATCCATGTAAATGAGGCTGCCGACCAGACTCATCGCTTTATGACAAAATCATGAAATTATTAAATATGACAGTGCGATTACAACTGAACCATCTGAGAGGATGAACCTTTGATGTGAGGTAAATGCGATGTGGCTTCATTAACCTCACACGTGACACGATAATGAAGCATCAAGTAAATATAAACATGAACTAATCATTGTTTCCTGTGAAGATGTGCCGTTGTATATTAGGGGTCGTTCAATGTTATATGAAGCTAAAAGACAAGACGGACACTGGGTGTCAGACAACAAAAGAAAGAACACATGACAAAGGTGTCAGCGTGAAAGAGTCAGTCTTCTGTCCATTAGTTCCAGTGGAAATGGCACTCATCCCACTCCGGCACACAGACTCGAATCAAATGTAGGGGGCAAAGGAGTTCATTGGGCCATCTAATGCAGAGCTGCTAGCATGTAGGTCAAACCCGCTCACCTCTAAAATCATACTCATCATAAAGGATTTATCTGTTTCCATTAGAATATTTCAGATGCCCCTAGCTAAAGTCCTATGCATAAGAGGAAAGCTCTGACTATTTCAAATGCATCTGGATTAGTAAAACAAACAGATGTATTTTATAGAACTGCATGTATTTTGTATTTTAAACAATTTCATTTACATACAGTAAATGTGTTCTTATTGTTAACTAAAAATAAAACTATTTTAAAACCTTTTTTTTTCATTGATTGAAATACAGCTGAAATAAAACGAAATGTAAATACTATAAAATGAATATAAATGAAAATTAGAAATGTTGCCCTGGCATTTCCTGGCAACTAACTGAAATTAAAGAAGTTTAAGTTAAAATACTAAAATTATAAAATGACTAAAACTAAAGATAAATAGAAATATTAAGTAAATAAATAAAAAATACAAAAGAAAATAACAAAATTACTAAAACTAAAATGAAAACTAAAAATAAGTCAATTCAAAATATTAATAAATAGTATAAATTAATAATACTAAAATAACACCACTGTAAAAAAATATTGTTGCAATTAGTTATCACAACTTAAAATGTAGTGTTTTTTTTTTGTGATTAAACAAAGTGTTTAAACAAAGTGTTAAGGTAAGTTAATCTAATGTTGAATTTTAAGTTGTGAAAACTAATTGCAGCAGCATTTTTTTACACATTATACACAATAAAAACATATGGAGTATTTCATAACATATGGAGTATTATACACACAAAACATATGAAGGATTTCCAGAAACAGATGATATGATGTATAAAATCTGTTTCTGGAAATACTCCATATGTTTTGTGTATGATAACATGGGTAGTTCATACAGAAAAATTAAACGATTATGCTGTATGATTTAAATTTCTTATAGAAAGTTCATTTAAAAACATTACTTTTTACAGGATACATTACAGGATCGTTTCTCTTCTTGATTTTGTTGTTTTGGACTAATAAAATATTTGAATGTAAATTCAATAAATTCCTCTTCCTCTCAATGCAATTAAAAAAAATCCAGTTCAACATTCAATTTGCGTGGCCAATTAAGCTCAAAATTCGAACTGATGAATGGGGGGGGGGGGGAAAGAGTATTAAATTCTGAATTTGCCCAACCTCAGTCATAAATGCCTCCTGAACATTTTTGGATACCTTTACAAGATGCCTGTTGTATATCAATCTAAATGGAAGTATTTAGTTTCCACTCTCAATTTCTAGCCCACTTTCTCAGGCCCTGCAGAGGTTCTGTTATGTGTGGGCTTCCCAAGCACTTCCTGTGTCCTAATAACGGCAGGCTTACACAGTCTATGCTTTTGTGGACATTGTCTCCCGATTATAACATCGCCATAAGGAACAATAGCTGTGGAATGTCTAATCACAATGACAGGCCAGAGAAGGGTTAAACATCTGTGGTACATGTTGTCTGCTTTTACTCATCTGGAAATATATTAGGGTTTTTTTTTTTTGTATTTGTTTCGGTATCATTTCTTGCATTTTGTTTGGAAATGTGGTTGAAGATTAGTGCGAGAAAGCAAATTTAGCCAAAATGTCCTTATGGAGAAACACCCCTCTGTGATCCAGCTGCTCTTCTTTGCCCCCCCCCCCCATTGTTCTTTTGAAAGTGAGTAAAGGTTTCTAAATGTCTACAAACATCTAAGCCAATGCAGTGTAAAATCACTGACCCTTTTATCAGTGCGCTGGTGGTAACTGTCAGTTTTGTTGTCTTGGGGATTTAGCATTATTATGGAAAAGTAGGCCAAGTCTATACATATTTCCATATGGACAATTGGTGCACCCAAACGACTATGCAAGATTTATGTAGACCTCAGTCTCATTAACAGTGTGACCTGGTTATTTTACACATACACACATAATGGATAATCTGCAGCCCTTCTTTCTTAACAGCTTCTGGCAACACACTAAAAAAAATACCATTCTAATACAAATGTTAACAATCCCAGTTAGAAATACTGGCTGATATACTGGAAAAACTAGCTGATGTCCTTTAACTGATAAAGCCCAGCTCCTGAATCGCTTCATATTGAAGGGTTAAAGTCAGGACAGACAGACAACTAGCTAGTTAGGACAAATACCCGCACTTCAATCAATAAAAGAGCCTGTATGGGCACATTAAACAGTTTTTCTCAGTCGATTTGGTAAATTTCTCGAATCATTCTCGACAGTAAGTGCATTTCTCAAAACAATTCGTACAAATAGCAAAACACCATGGATTTCCTGCAAAAGCCAGTCTCTTGCTCAAAATCCTTAGTTCATCTCTCAAAAGTAAATATCTGTGTCAATGAACATGTCAGTGCCATCAGAATGACAAGTCCTTGTGTCATTGTGTACAGATAAGACAGTCAAATGGCTTAGTCATGTAGTCAATATAACAGTGTACTCTGTAAGGATGTTCTGATGTAAATATGGCTAAAGTTTTGATGACAATTATTGTAAATTGTAGGATACACACCTTAGTGGGAGTTTGGTTGCAAGAGACTGGACAAGATTCACATTTACGCTTTTACTGTTTCTACTGTAATTTGTTGACAGACCATGTCATTGCGATATGAAAGGAAAAGACAGCACTGCATAGCACAAAGAAACAAAAAAGGAAAAAAACTAAAGTAGAAATGTGAACAGGACAGATTTAGAAAAAAAAGTCTAATGGAAATGTATAGAAATGCTTTATTATAAATTTATGACAACTTGTTCAACCATTTTGCATGTAAAGACTTATGCTATGAATACTCTAAAAACTGCTGGGTTGTTTCAACCCAACTTTGGGGCAAACATGGTGAAACCCAGCCGCTGGATTACATTTTTAAATTAAATTCAACAGAGACCCATTATAATACATTTTTATCAACATGACATATAAGCACATAAGCAATTGACAATGTAGGAAACGGCAGAGAATTGTCCATGATCATTTGCATGGATGTATCAGAGCATTTGCAACTTGTTCAAATAAATGAGAAACTGCGTTTTTTGATGTGCACAAGTGACACAATGATGTGAAGATTGAACAGGTAGTTTTGAGAATTTCAATTCTGATCTGAGAAATGTACCAAAGCGACTGAGAAAAACTGTAATATGATTTGTCATATTATATCAATGGCCAGTTAGACATCGTAAGAGCCTGTTACATAATGATATGTAAACAAAATAAAGGTAAAAAATCAATGCATTCAGGTGGATGTAATGATAGATTAGATAGACAGACAGACAGATAGAACGAGATACAATAGATAGAACGATAGACAGACAGACAGACAGACAGACAGACAGATAGATAGACAGATAGATAGATAGGCCTAGATAGATAGATAGATAGATAGATAGATAGATAGATAGATAGATAGATAGATAGATAGATAGATAGATAGATAGATAGATAGAAGAGTGAGGTAAGTGAGCAATCGATACCTCATCAATATATCATGTTGCATGGCTATGACTGCTAATGAAGTGATTTCTGAGGCGGACTGCAGGAATGATGATGGTTTAGCTACCGTACAGGATTATGAAGCAGGAAAGGCCTGATGTTCGCACTGATTAGATATAACGTTAGGCCCAGCTACTATGGCTTATGCTTAATAAGAATATCCTCATCTTAATAGCATTTCTGTTATCATAAATGTGATTTCTAAATTTTGGTATTCAGTTCTTTCGCTATCCATTTGAACTCACCTTGAGTATTGTCAGAGGTTGTGCTAAAATCGGGCACGATGCCTGATCTGTCTGCTTTATTATCAGAGATCTGGGTTTCTTTCATCTGCGTTTCAACAGAGCTGAGCCTCCTCCGATCAAACGCGGCCATGTAGCTGGGATTAGACAGGGATGGGGTGGTGGGGTCCGTTGTTGGTGGTTTAATGGTGGCTGCTGGTGCGGCGACATTTATCGGTTTTCTGGCGGACGCGATCGTGGGCGCTGGTGTCAATGCGACAATACCGAGCCGGTATCCTGGAAACTCGTTCGCGCTCGTATCTGGATGCTCTTCTGCGATTGCACGAGATTTCCTTAGTACTAACGGCAGCGCATCATAGGAATGAACCGCCTCGGATAACCCCATGCACATAAACACGATGAATGGGAAAGCCGGAGATGTAAACATCATTAAGGCAAGCCACCACATAATCTCAACGCTCCATGAAAACCTCCTCGAGACGGACTTCGCAATGCCCCCGTCCTCCAATTTCCATCGGGTTATTCCAGACCAGGTGGTTTCCAAGCCGCCCCGATGTAGCCTACTCCACCATATCCGAGAGAGACCCCCTTTTTTGTCAATGGCTCTGAACCGACTGCAAGGTGTTTGATCCGCACCGACCTGTAGTAGGAGCGAAGCGCAATAGAGTGGCACACGCACTGACCAATCAGAATGCAGGATGAGATAACCGCTGAAGTGTGATGTGTAGTTTTTCTCACCGCTTGATAGACGGTGAAGCGTCTGATTGGTTCATATCAGGCGCATCGAAACCTCTCTGGCTGGTTCATGCAGTCAGGCAATGATTACAATATTTTCATTTTACAGCCTATGGTTGAATCAGCCGAGTAGAAAAAAATAGGAAAATACGTTCCAAAATAATTAAGGACTTTCAAAACAACATTTTCAAGCAATTCTACTTAATGAACAATTAAATCATTGCCATTATGAGGTTGTCTAAACTCTAAAGGGATTGTTATAGACACCACACTGACCCTAGTTTAGTAATTTAATTATTTTCTATTTTATTATAATTTTATTTATTTATTTATGTGGTGGTGGTATTTGGAGCTCTGGGTTGATTTCAGATGCCAAGCACTGTCAGGTTATTATCAGCAGCAGCACCATCTTCTGGTTGTGCAAAAGAATGAGGAACAACTCTGTGGTGCATGTGACACTATCCTGAGCCATCCATACCAGTAAGATGGAGAAGTGCAATTGTTCTACTGATTGTAATGCCAGCGTTCTAAACGGTTTTAAAACAGAGCTTCCTTTACGCCTCACCCTCATCCCTGCTGTTCTGAGACCTCTTCAAGGTGAAGGCCAACATCCATATGGACATCTCACGCATGTGTGGACGAACACCTGGGGCTCTGGCAGTGAGCTGTGACATTGTACAGGTGGAGACAGAATAGAATAGAATAGAATAGAATAGAATAGAATAGAATAGAACAGAATAGAATAGATCTTTATTGTCGTTGCCATTAAAACAACAAGACTGTTTAGCAGCTCAAAAACTGTTTGGCAAAAATATAAAAAGCATAAATATAAGACAGTGAGGTATCTTTGTGCAAAAAACATTATAGTGCTGTAACAAAGATGTATGCTATGTAATATAAATATGACAATATATAGAGATACATTTTATATATGTGCGTGTGTGTGTGTGTGTGTGTGTGTGTGTGTGTGTGTGTGTTCTGTGTCAATATAACATGCCAATATAGTGCAAATATGGAGTGTGTTGGTTGGGGAAGGTGGGGGTGTTGTACCAGTTCGAGAGGCAGGTTTATTACACCATAGTATTTGGAAGTGAAAGGAGGTAAATTTGCATTTGATTTGACTGCCTGTGGGACAAACCTTTTTTAATCTGCTAGTTTTTGTTTTGATTGGTCTTTATCTCTTCCCAGAGGGCAGGGGGGAGAACATCAGGTGATGTCCAAGGTGAGTCGGATCCTTTATAATACAACTGGCTTTCTTTTAGAGTGTAAATGTTTCTGAGGTAACCAGAGATTGCTTTTGACATGAATCTTCAATAAGAACAAAAAGGCTGACTACAAAAAAAAAATGTGGGTGAAGGGATAGGGGTGATGGTGGGAGGCTATTTCTAGATAAATATTGTCAGTTAATGTGTGGTTAGGCCACTCATTTCAATTTTCATATATAGGTTTACATTGATACTTTTTTTCCCTTTAGATTTTAGATCATTTATAAAACAAGGATAGCCTATTGAAATTCAATACATGTAGTATTGAGAATTGACTGGGACACAATAATAGGGGTTTTCGAAATAGTGATTCTCCAAACAGATGGCTATTTATAAACATGTCTGTCCTTAATTGAAACAACTTTTATTTTTTTTATTTTTTTTAAATATGTATAACTGAAAGGTTGTGATTATTTTAATAATACAATTAAAAGAGTTCCAAATGCCATTGTAAATTATGCACAATGTTAACAGCAGAAACACTTGCTGAAGGACAGTGCTATTTCTCAGAATGTGTAACAGGCATGGGCCAACAAGAGATATACAGTATGAGGGCCAAAACAGTCCACATGATTACACAACCCCCATGAGAATCATTTTAAAGGACATGGTGCTGAGTATGCAAATGGCCAACTGTCAAAAAAAAAAAAACTGTATCCCTCATCTAGAGATCTGGAATGTCTTATTTATAAATAAATAAATCCTTTCTTGTTTTATTATCTTTCCTTCTTTTGTTTTACTGTCATATGAGGTTTGTTTGAAATGCTGTTATTTATAAATGCAAAGTCACCTGTAAATTCATATGGTCTTTCCAGACATTTTATATTAAAAGTGAGTTTTTGATAATTCCCCTATACATTCATATACATAGCCATATTTTATATGTAATTACTTCTTTAGATTTATATTCATATATTCAATATTATATTCATAACAAAGTGATTTACAGCAGGGGTCTTCATTTGGGGCTTTTTCTTAAGGAAAGCATGCATGTAACACAAATATAATGTTTATATATAAAATAGGTCATCTTTCATTGTTGCGGAACATCAGTGGATATTTAGTAAAAAAAAATCGTTCAATCAATAATTATTATTTTAATATTTTATATAATCATCTAAACAAAGTGTAAATACATTAATGTGTCATTATATGTTTGAATAATATCATGCGTCTAATTTAGCAATGCTACATCTGACAGCTTTCATATTTGGCATAAAATCACGCGAACAGGTAGCCACGCCTCTCTCCTGCGATCGTCCAATCAGCGCGGGGCACAATCGCCAAGTTGTTCCTGGAACGTCATCAGAATCCTGGTGACTGGAGATTACGTGGTGAAGTTAGTTAGCCAGTTGCTAGCCCCGACAAAAACAGCACACACAGATGTAATGACTGGAAAAAATATTTGCGTTAAACGTGCACTTCCATCACAATAAACATCAGTTCTTTCAGAGTTTATGGAGGTGTTACGGTAGGTTCACGCTTGTATGTTTTGTTAGTTTAGTGAGGAAGATGCACGAGAGCTAACATCAGCTAGCTCTGTTTACTATTTATCTCTTATTTCTCCGCGTTACGTTTTTTATTTGACATTTTTGATTAGATATTGTCATGCACTGTCAGCATGTGATGGATGAATGGTTTTGACATCAAGCTTACGTGTCATTATTAAACCTGACACTGGTTAGCTTACTACTATGTAGCATGTCAAGCAATGTCAACATTGAGTCTTTTTGCTCATTTAACGTTAGTCTATTCTAAAGCATTGAACCGCAGCAGAATTTGATTTTATGAGTTGATTTTTGTATTTAACTCTACTGTATTGCCGATGTCTTGCTTGAAAACAATGCATCTGCTTTAAATAATTCTTAAGTCGAGTATCAATATAAGTGTAGTACTATTTTGATATGCCACTAACTAGATAAACAGGTGTATCATCATAATACACAGGCACAGCTGTACATTAGACAGTGTTGTATTCTAAACAATTCACTCTTAGAATGCAGGTTTTAAGCACAGGAGACTCATTTTATTCAGAAAAGTATCTGCTGTTTAAAAGCCTTGTTTGATTGTATTAGTGTAGTGAATTTCTTCTGCTAATGTAATTCTAGTGTTGTGATTGTCCCCACAGAGTCAAGGCAGCAGAGAGAAACCCCAGAATGAGTTCTGCGTATGCCGTGGATGTAACCCGTTCTGCATTACGAACACCCTAAAGCGTCTCGATAGAGCCATTCAAAACATTGCTTCACACACACGGCTATAGGCTACATCTACACTACTGAGATGTTTGCAAAGTTGAAGAAGAAGCTGGCAGAGGAAGGCGCCGCTGCCCCTCGTTCAGGCCGCATCCCTCGCTCCATGAGCAAAGAGTCCATCACTTCTGTGGGCGCAGATTCAGGGGATGACTTTGTGAGTAGATCTTTCTCTTTTTTGCGATCTCATATCTTCATCATGCAATTATAAACCTTTGTGGTGTTTAGACCAATTAAGTTGCTTGGTCTGTTGCAATATATATATATATATAATTTTTCTTTGTTGAAAAAAAGTCTCTTATGCTCACCAAAGCTACATTTATTTGTTAATAAATACAGTAAAAGTTATATTGTGAAATATTATTACAATTTAAAATAACAATTTTCTATTTTAATATATTATAAAATATGATTTATTCCTGTGATGGCAAAGCTGAATTTTCAGCATCATTACTCCAGTCTTCAGTGTCACATGATCCTTCAGAAATCATACTAATATGCTGATTTCTTATTATTGTCAATGTTTAAAACAGTTGTGCTGCTTATTTTTATTGTGAAGACTGTGATACTTTCTTTAGGATACTTTCATGAATAGTAAGTTCAAAACAACAGCATTTATTTGAAATAGAAATCTTTTGCAACATTGTCTTTATTGTCATTTTTGATCAATTGAAAGCATCCTTGATGAATGAAAGAATTTATTTATAAAAAAAACGGTAACACTTTATTTTACAGTGTCCTTGTTACATATGTTACATGTACTTACCATAGTAATAACAGTAAATTGTGCATAATTACATGCAACTAACCCCCAAACTAACCCTAATCCTGACCTAACCCCATAGTAAGTACATGTTGTGAATTAATATTGCTCAATACTTAATAATTATAATATTGATAAATATTGTATAAATACTATATATCATTACACAGTAACAATGACAACAAAAAATCTCTCTGACCCAAAACTTATGATTCTGAAGGGCATATTCTTGGCTTATTCTTATTTTGGATCAAATAGAAATAATTATGAATTAAACTAACTAATGCTACAGTATGTTTCTTGTCTGAATGGCATTAAATCATTTTTTTTAAACCTATTATTGTGAAAATTGGTTTTTAATTCTAAACCAAAACCTATCAAGTGTACTCAAAATTACCAGCTGACACATTTTGATTGGTGGACAGTAAATACCTAAATACTTCCTAATGCAAAAGGAGAACGGCCCTAGTAAAACAGCATGATAGTTATTCCTGTTTCAAATAACTGGCTTATCCACAGTATGCATTCTAGAGAAAGTCATATGACTGTGTTCTGGCTGTGTTTGCACACTGCTGTACACGAGGAACCTGCTAGTGTGTCTAAGGTTAGTACTAGAGGGCTGTGCTATGCTGCTTGGGAAACCAGTGATGTTATAGAAAGTGCTAAATAATATCACATGCTTTGACAAACCACTGTAACCGGACACTGTTGTCCTCTAGCAATTAATGGCTACACACTCAGGGTTAGGAGGATCAGGTTGTCTTTCTCCCTAAATAATTAAAGCTGCAGCATTCAGGCTTGATGGAGATTGAGTCTAAATCAAAGCCGTCCTTATAGGTGTTTTATTGAGAGAAACTGATGGGTTCGGACCCCAAGGACAATGCAAATGTTTTAATTATTATAGTAAACGCCTAAATGATTCTGCATGTGTGCTCAGTTTAAGGGTTTCTCCTTTTTCAATTATATAGTTCTTATAAAGGATGTGCAATATTGTTTTTTTTCTCAGGTTTTGTGTTATTTTAATTAGTTTTCTAATTTGTATATTTACATACATACATACAATTAGAATTATATATATGCACAATCACATACACATTTTTTAAACACTGATGTCATTTAAACTGTTTTTAATTATTATTATTTTTTTGCTGCTACATTCACTTGCATTTTACAAGTGTGGATTTTATTTTTAGTGTTTTTATAAAAAATGTACACACAATACTATAGAATTTTAATATTAGACATTTATCAGTTATTGCCCGTAACATTTGAAATAATACTAAAACATACTACACATAATATATAATCGGTAGTCAGTATTAAATGGTAAAATCGTAAATAATATTAATCAGTATTAGTAAATGGGATAGCGTTATTATTCACTGAAGTCCCTTAAAGGGGATAGATTATAATTTTTTTTTTTTTTTTTTACTATGCTACATATGATATGATATACAGTAGTGAAAGGCTGATACAAATTCAATTAAACCACCAAATATGAGGAAATATTTAAAATTATTTGCCAAAAAAAGGCAAACTACAGGTTTTATTTTCACAGTATTACTACTTGAATATTGATGCATTCCTAGTCTATTTCTATGGTGCTATTAGGATGATAAATGTCTCTTCATCTATATCTTTCGCTTTCAGGCGTCTGATGGCAGCAGCTCCAGAGATGACGCCTCTTCTCAGATTCAGCGCAGAAACGATCAGATACGAAAGCTGGAGGCCAAACTCTCAGGTATCGTCAACACGATACAGTGAAACTCATGTGAACACAACAGGAAAAAGAGACTGAAAGACGGTAACAAATACGAAAGGCCATCGTGGCAAAATCTAAGATGCAGACTGTTATTTTTACACTCTTCTCACCTGCAACTCTTACGTGGTCTTATTTATTTCAGTCTGTATTCGGATACCTTTAAACCTTTTATACCCTTTGCCACAACGGAACTGTTTAAAGCACATAGCATTTGACAGATTTGCCACATTCATCGCAGAGCAAACCAGTCAATGAATGCAAATGACTGGAAAAATCAGCATGAATAATAGATACCTGGCTCTCACTATCAGCCTGCCATGGTATGCAGTTACACATAGCCTGATCTAGAAACTCTTTTAACCCTAAATGAGCTGTGCTAGATAAGATGATTGCATTATTGACCTGATCAGGGATGATGTATTAGTTTAAAGGTCAAAGGTCAGCAGTGAAAGGTAGCTGTCATTGCACAGCCTCACAGTCAGTTTGGTTTTCTCATCTCAGAAAGTCATTCTGTTTATCCCTCCATTTGTTTATCTTCTCAATCATGTTTATCCCTTTGTTTTCTCGTCCCTGTTTTTGTCCCTCCTCCTCCCTCCCCTACCCGTGATCCTTCTCCCCTCATCCTCCCTCCGGTCGTGTGTTTGTGTGTGTCGGTATCCCATTCCCCAACCCTAGACTACGCTGAGCAGCTTCGGCTAATGCAGAAGACCAAGGAGAAGCTTGAGATTGCATTAGAGAAGTATCAGGATTGTACGTACCGTTCTTTTCCTCCCATTTTCACCTCTTCCTTCTTTTGGCTTTCTCTCCTCTACTCCTTTCCCATTTGTTTGTCCGATGCTTTTACACGAACATGCATTCTGGTTATACATGATCAACTTATAGACAAGTAAAGTTGGTTCTTGATCAGAAACCCCCCCAAAAAATGAAAAAGAAGACCGTTAAACGGTTTATTCACTTGTTTTATATCAATTGTTTTATCACAAACCTCTTGGTCTGGGTTCTATTAAGTTAAGCTCTATCAACAGCATTTGCAATCATGAACATTACCACAGAAAATGATCCTAAGTTGTTTAACCCTTTAAAGCTATTCAGGGTCTTTTTGACCCCAAATGACATTTGCTGAAATAAAAAAATAAATAATCTAAATGGCATGAGACTTGATGTGATGGTTGACACTTCCTAGCTCTACAAACAATAAAATAAATTGGAATTATATCAGGTTTTGTGTTAGTGTGAAAAAAATAAAACTCTAGAGACCCCAGACAATAAAATGTGTTTTTATAACATAATAATGTAATTTATTTTTTAAAAACAAATGTAATATCACTCACTTTATTAATGTTTTTGACTCTATATTTGTGCAGTGTTGGGGGGGATTTAAGGATTTTTTTAAAGTTATATAAATAAATTAAAAAATATTTTGTTTTCATAGACATCAATTGGAGACTATAAAAATAAGTCAAGTCAAGTCAAGTCATCTTCATTTATATAGCGCTTTTAACAATGGATTGTTTCAAAGCAGCTTTACAGAGATAAACATATAATTTAAGGTAACAGATTGTTTTGGCATTATAGCGGTTCTTGAATAATGTTATTTCCAGCTAAAGTTAACTTTGATTGATTCACCTCCGTCGAAATGATCAGACTTTTAAACGCGAACCTGTGATTAACGCTGACGGCGTTCACATGCTCATTCAGAATTGATTCTATAGTTATGTGCTTTTTAAAATATGTGCGCAGGTTTATAATTCATACAACCCAGCCTAAACAAACTACTTTTCTTGCCTATAAATTTTGATACAGAATTTTGTTTTATTTTATCACTTCGGGGTACGCGAGCCGTAATTCACAACGATTTATCTGTAGAGTGGGAAAGGGATCCTCCATATGGAGAGGCTAGTGGATACTTCAGCACTGCATTGTCATCGGGTCCAGGCGGATCTCCTTCATCAGATCTGGACACGGCCTGGATCCGGCAGGCTGCGGGAAAACCTCGGGATAAACAAAGACACTAATATTAGCGTAGATGCCAATCATAGATTCTTATGATGTAGCGAGTACATCAAGATTTAACGGAAGTGTTCCCAGTTCCGGCTGACCTAATCTATGCAGCCTAACATTGAATTTATAGAAGTCTATAGTGCGTTATGTGTATGCTAGGTCAAAGAGATGTGTTTTTAGTCTAGCTTTGAACTGACAGAGTGTGTCTGCTTCCCGGACAATGGTAGGAAGACTGTTCCAAAGTTTTGGTGCTAAATAGGAAAAGGATCTACCGCCTGCAGTCGATTTAGATATTCTAGGTATTATCAACTGACCGGAATTTTGAGATCGCAATGGACGTGAAGGACTATAATACGTTAAGAGCTCGCTCAAGTACTGCGGAGCTAAACCATTTAGTGCTTTGTAGGTAATCAACAATATTTTAAAATTTATACGATGTTTAATAGGGAGCCAATGCAGTGTTGACAGAACCGGGCTAATATGGTCATATTTCCTGGTTCTGGTAAGAACTCGAGCTGCGGCGTTTTGAACTAGCTGTAGTTTATTTATTAAGCGTGCAGGGCAACCACCCAGTAGAGCATTACAATAATCTAGCCTTGAGGTCATGAACGCATGGACTAATTGTTCCGCATTTCCCAATGAGAGCATATGGCGTATTTTAGATATATTTTTAAGATGGAAAAATGCAGTTTTACAGATACTAGACACGTGGCTTTCAAAAGAAAGGTTGGTATCAAAGAGCACACCCAGGTTCCTAACCGACGACGAAGACTTGACAGAGCAGCCATCAAGTGTTAGACAGTATTCTGGGTTATTACGTGTGGAAGTTTTTTGTCCAATAATTAGAATCTCTGTCTTTTCAGAATTTAGTAGTAGGAAATTACTAGTCATCCAATTTTTTATATCAGCTATGCATTCCGTTAATTTTGTGAATTGGTAAGTTTCGTTGGGTTTTGAAGAAATATACAGCTGAGTATCATCGGCATAACAGTGAAAGCTAACTCCATGTTTCCTAATGATATCTCCTAATGGTAGCATGTACAGAGTGAACAGCAGCGGTCCTAGTACTGAGCCTTGTGGTACGCCATACTGAACTTGTGATCGATAAGACATCTCTTCATTTACTGCTACAAACTGATAACGGTCAGATAAGTATGATTTAAACCATGCTAGTGCAATTCCACTAATGCCCACATAGTTTTCTAGTCTATTTAAAAGAATGTTGTGGTCAATTGTGTCAAATGCAGCACTAAGATCGAGTAACACTAATAGAGAGATACAACCACGATCGGATGATAAGAGCAAATCATTTGTGACTCTAATGAGAGCGGTCTCAGTGCTATGGTACGGTCTAAATCCAGACTGAAAATCCTCGCAGATATCATTTCTTTCTAGAAAGGAACACAGTTGTGAAGATACTGCTTTTTCTAATATCTTTGACAGAAAAGGCAGATTCGAGATCGGCCTGTAATTGACTAATTCTGTAGGATCAAGTTGTGTTTTTTTAACAAGCGGTTTTATCATAGCCAGTTTAAAGGTTTTTGGTACGTATCCTAGAGACAAAGATGAATTAATGATATTAAGAAGAGGATATATGACCTCTGGAAACATCTCTTTCAGTAGCTTAGTCGGTATAGGATCTAACATACAAGTTGTCGATTTAGATGAATTAACGAGTTTGCAGAATTCTTCCTCTCCTATAGCAACAAATGAATCAAATTTTTCCTCAGGGAGACTACAATGCACTTCCTGATGCGATACTGTGGTAGACGGTTGCATAGTTATAATTTTGTCCCTGATATTATCAATCTTATAAGTGAAGAAGTTCATAAAGTCATCACTGCTGTGTTGCTTGGACACTTCTGAGCTTGAAGCTTTCTTTTTCGTTAGTTTAGCCACTGTTTCAAATAAATACCTTGGATTATGTTTATTTTCTTCTAATAGGTTTGAAAAATAAGCAGATCTAGCAGCTTTTAAAGCCTCTCTGTAAGCAATCGAGCTCTCTTTCCATGAAATCCGAAATACCTCTAGTTTAGTTTTCTTCCAGTTGCGCTCCATTTTTCTGGCTGCTCTCTTAAGGGCCCGGGTGTGCTCGCTGTACCACGGCGTTGGGCTATTTTCTTTAATCTTCTTTAAGCGCAACGGAGCAACTGCGTCTAAAGTGCTGGAAAAGAGAGAGTTAAACGTTTCTGTTGCAATATCAAGTTCTTCTAAGCTATCCGGGATGCTGAGATGATGAAACTGATTAGGAAGATTATTGATAAAGCAATCTTTAGTGGCAGAAGTTATAGGTCTAACGTATTTATAACACGGAGTCGGCTTTGCAGCCTTGGCTAAATGTAATTTACATGAGACTAGATAATGATCTGAGATGTCATCGCTCTGCTGCAGAATTTCAACGGTATCAACATCTATTCCATGTGATAATATTAGATCTAGAGTATGATTACGACGATGAGTAGGTCCTGACACGTGTTGTCTAACTCCAATTGAGTTTACAATGTCTTTAAATGCCAATCCAAATGCATCTTTTTCATTATCTACATGTATATTAAAATCACCAACAATTAGTACTTTATCTGCAGCCAATACTAATTCTGATAGGAAGTCCGCAAATTCTTTGATAAAATCTTTATGGTGCCCTGGTGGCCTGTATACAGTAGCCAGCATAATTCTCAAATGTGATTTATCGTTTACACTATATATTTTTACATTAAGCACCAATACTTCAAAAGAAGTATATTTAAAGCTAGATTTCTTAGTGGTTTTGAAAATATTACTATAAATTACGGCAACACCTCCCCCTTTGCCTTTCAGACGAGGTTCATGTTTATAACTGTAATCTTGTGGGGTTGACTCATTTAAAATAATGTAATCGTTTGGTTTTAGCCAGGTTTCTGTCAAACACAGCATATCAAGATTATAATCTGAAATCATATCATTAACTATGAGAGATTTTGAAGTAAGGGATCGAATATTCAGCAACCCAAGCTTTATCATTTGCTCATCTGTATTATATCTGTTTTTTATTTGTTGAACATCAATTAAATTTTTAACCTGACGTTTTTTGGAGTTCCAAATTCGGGGAACAGACACAGTCTCTATATGATGACATCTAGGTGAAAGAGACTCTATGTGATGGGATTTATCTGACCTTGGTGACGTGAGGCCGCTAGCAGACGGTCGGTTTAGCCAGTCTGTCTGCTTCCTGACCTGAGCCCCAGATTGTCATGTTTTATCTCTAAGACTATGAGCCAAATTACTAGAGAGAAGAGCAGCACCAGCCCAGGAGGGATGGATACCATCTCTTTTCAACAGATCAGGCTTGCCCCAAAAACTTTTCCAATTGTCTATGAATTTTATATTATTCTGCGGACACCACTTCGACAGCCAACCGTTCAGTGAGGCCAATCGGCTAACTATCTCATCACTCCTGCGTACAGGAAGGGGGCCAGAGTAAATTACAGTGCCTGACATCGTACTTGCGAGTTCACACACCTCTTTAATATTAATTTTGGTGATCTCCGACTGGCGGAGTCGAACATCATTAGTGCCGACATGAATAATGATCTTAGAGAATTTACGATTAGCATTAGCCAGCACTTTTAAATTTGCTTTGATGTCAGGCGCTCTGGCTCCCGGCAAACATGTGACTATGGTGGCTGGTGTCTCTATTTTCACGTTCCGTGTGATCGAATCACCAATTACCAGGGCACAATCAACAGAATTCTCAGTGGGTGTTTCACTGAGTGGGGCAAATCGGTTTGTTATGGGAATCGGAACGGAAGAGTGGTTCTTTGATCCACGACTAGAACGATCTCTCACGGTCACCCATCTGCCCTGCTGCACGGGCTCTACTTCAGCCGGAACCGAATCATGTAAAGAGTTCACTATGCTAGGCGCATCCAAAACACTATCTAAAGATCTAGCATTCTTACCATCCTCAATTAAAGTTTGGATGCGTGTCTCTAGTTCTGAAATCTTCTCCGTCAGCCTGACTGTCTCCTTGCATTTATCACATATAAATCCTATATTGCCATCGGAGAAGGCTATACTAAACATATGACATGTGACACAGGTGACAATAACAGGACAAGAAGACATTACTCACCGTGTTTGTTGACTGATTTCTTACTTACCTGGACTTTATGAACTCAAAGGCGCGGGCGCGCGAGAGAAAATAAATAAATAAATGAGCGCACGGGTGGCGCGTTAGCAGGCTAACGTTAGCGAGTTACTAGCGTGCTGTGTTAAGAATAACGGAAGCTAGAGATGTAAGGTTAATCTGAGATGTTGGGTAAGCTGTATTTAGTAGTATAAACAACTAGATAGTAAATGATGGCTCAAAACATAAAGAAATACGAGGCTCAGGCGAAGCTTACAGCCTCGAAGCAAACAAACACACAGCAGGCAGCGAGGCAGACAGGAGCAATCGATCAGCGATCAGGCAGGGGAAACCAGTAAAATGTCAAATAACTTTGTTACATAATTTGTCACAAAAATTCAGTTACAATGCACAAAACACACAAAATGAAGGGGTAATACTACAACACATCCTTGGAGTAAACGCATTCAACAGTGAGTGTACATTAAAAACGAATAGCTTAGGAGGGTTACAGTAAATAAGCTGACATGTGACTACTAAGGGCCAGTTCACACAGAACATGTTTTTGCTCTGAAAAACACGAGACGCATGACAGTGTAACTGAGAAGAAAAAAAAAGTTTAGAGATGTGTTTTTTTTTAAAGTTGCACTTTTAACTTTTTTAGAACGCTTTTTTTTAGACCGCTTTGTAATGCGTGAGACGCTGCAAACGATGCGAGATGTGAGCGCGGTCAAACACATCCATCTAGCGCATGTTTACATAGAAAAACCATCTAAAAAATTATTCTAAAAAAAAAACAATTTGCGAGGTTAATTAAGTGAATACTCATTTGGGTAGATACACATCTAATGTAACTTTACAAAGATAAGGTCAGTAAGTGATTCTATCACGCTAGTCGTTAATAATAATTGTAAAAACAAATTAATAAACTATAACAACAATATATTAATATAAAAACATTTGTTACTGTAATCATGATATTCCCTCAGTGTTTTTTTTTTGTCTTTGCTTAAAAAAGCTGATGATTCTTTTTGGTAAATGAATCAATAATATGCCACAAATGCTGTTGGTGGCCACTTTTTATGACATGATTTTTTCAGCAATTGTAGATTGTGCCTATAACAAGGTAATGTAAGATGCTGTTTTGATCCGAAACGTCATGATCTGAAAGCACAGACCCCATTTATAGACCCAAATTAAGAGGATAAATGCACTGAATTGAATAAATTGAATAAAACAATTGAATAAAAATAAATGCATGTACTAACAATGTGTTTTACAGCTTTACTACCAAGGACGTCTGGAAATTAAGCAATGTTGTTGTTCTTTAATGAAAGTGTGCATTTTTGTCTCTAATAACATTTAATGCAACACTAACAAAGGTAACAAAAATAATACATGATGTATTGATATGTAACACATTTACTTTACATATGTCTAACATTACCATTTGTGATAACACTTAACCACTATAGTTATAATGTTATTTCTGTTTAAAGCTGTTTTTAGAGTCACAGGAATATTCCCGGGCTACTTTCAAACATTTCGATTGCTGAATAATTAATTGTATGTGCTTTAACAAAACATACGAGCTGCAAATTTCTGCTTTTAAACCCTACAGACCTCTTTTCTGCTAAGCTTCCATTATAAGTGTATTAACGACCCATAGACATTATGTTGACAATGATCTGGATTATTTCTCTAAGATGGATTTCTGAAAAATGTAAGCTTTTGACTTGTTTGTGTTTTCATCCAGCGTCCATGCGCAAACTTCAGGACCAGAACGAAGCTTTTCAGTCTAACAGAGCCAAGATGGCAGAAGGAATGGCCTTAGCGTTAGAGAAGAAGGACCAGGAGTGGATGGAAAAGCTGGCTTCACTGGAGCAGGTTAAGATGCTTTGTGACTTATTGCATAAAGTCGCTGTAATTAGTGTTTTGTAATTCACATCTAATATCCTAATAAATCATAATTGCTTTGTCCTCTTTCTCTCAAACAGGAGAAGTTGTCACTGACCGCTCGGTTAGATGAGATGACAGAGCAGAGTTTAACACTGTTCCAGAAGAGAGATGATCTGGATGAGCTGGAGGGCTTTCAGCAGCAGGAACTGGCTAAAGTCAAACACATGGTCAGCACAGTCAACCTTGTGTATTCATTTATTAGTTGTATATAGCAAAAAAAACATAGTTCGAAAAACTATACACAAACCTACATTTCTGCATTCAACAATCATTTTTACACTGATGCATATCCTAGTTAAAGGAATATTTAAACTAGCAACAAGCCGTGTCTGAAAACTCAAGACTAGAGTAGCTCATATTCATTGCAATAGACAACAAGAACAAATTTGTTAGTGGGCACTTGTTCTGCAGCTGCTGAAGCGAGAGGAACAGCTGAGTCATCGGGAGAAAGAGCTCAGAATGAGAGGAGAGGAGCTGAACATAGCGAGACTGACCCTGAGCCAAACCGAAGACAAGTTGTACGAGGTGGCAGAGGAACACGAGGAGATGTGCAGGATCAACTCACAGCTACAGGCTCAAAGGTGTGTGTGGAGAACTTGCACAGGAGAACTTGACTTCCAAATTGTGAGAATGTAAAATAAGGTTTGACTTCATTTTATCAAAGATCAATGGCTACGTCTACATGCAACCAAATGATCCATTAGTAATCGGGTTGACGGCTCAATCGGACTGAAAAGCCTTCATGTAAACACTTTAATCGATCCGATTGAGCTCGATCCGATTGAGTTCGATCCGATTGAAAGGGATGGTTTATTCCTTTTCTAATCCGATCGAGAGGACATGTAAACACTTGATCAGATTGAAAACCGAAACTGAAAGGAATGCGCATGTGCAATGAGGTAGAAAGAGCGTAATGACGTGGTATGAGCGCGGAACGAGCTGTTCTTCCTGTTGAATAAAGAGTCTTATAAATGAGTGTCCCGTCATTCTAAAATTCTCCTTTCACTCCGCATCTGTGAAGTGGAGCAGGACAACGTCCAACCAGTCCTTGTTTCAGACTCTCATCCACAGACGACTGGTTTAGGGCGCAGGGAGGGGCATTTTTACTGCACAGCACGACACAACGGTTCATGTCATTGTCTCCAAATTACGACCAGAAATGGATAAATATAAAATATAAAATCTGCTGTTCAAAACAAATAAAGAACCGATGTATGAGTGGTTATTATTCACAAACAGCGGGAAACTCTATCTATTCATGCAGTGTGCACGTCAAAAAATCGAATCTGATTTGAAACTTGTGACATATAAACGCGCTCATCAACCCGATGTAAGCGCTTCATGTAAGCGCTTCATTCAGATTCATCAATCGGAATGAATTCAGTCCAGTTGAAACAAAAGTTTTGCAAACATAGCCAATGTTCTTCAGACTTAAAAATAAGGGTGTGCAAAACTACTAATTTGAATAAGCCAGGCAACAAAATGGAACGGAATATGGCAGTCTCAACAAAAATATAATTTTAAAGATTTTAAATCTAGGTCATCTAGTCAATCACCCTGATTCATTCCTACTTCAAAATATTTTAAACAGGATGAAATGTTTCAAAGAGTGTTGAAATATTCATTAAACAAATAACCACTTTCAAGGTTTCCTTCTGAAAAAGCGATTGCTGTCCGATTATTCTGTACATCTGTGGAGTTTGCTTTTTTATTTCAGTTTCTATAATTGTGTCTGGCTGTCTCTCTCAGGGATGAGTTGTTGAGTGAGAGAGCGGAGGCTGAGAGGAGGGTTGTGGATCTGGACAGGAGAGAGCAGGAGTTACAGCAGCTCATCCAGCAGGTCTCACAGGATTTCCAGAAGGTGGGCACTTGACAACTTTCAGCTCTTCATCAACACAGATGACACTCAGAAGCCAATAAGGTTACTTTTGGGAGCATATAGTCACCACTCCCATATAAGTGTTTTCATTTCTTTCACGTTTATTTATAAATTATTTTTATGCATATAACATTGTCATGACATTGCTTATGGTGTACTTTAAGGTTTAGTTCACCCAAAATTGAAAATGACCCCATGATTAACTCACCCTCGAGCCATCCTAGGTGTATATGAATTTCTTCTTTCAGCCAAATACAATCAGAGTTATATTAAAAAGTTTTTGAACTCCAAAAAGTGCATCCATCCATCATAAAAGTAATCCATACGGCTCCAGGGGGTTAATAAAGGCCTTCTGAAACGAAGCGATACGATAAGAGGAATATCCATATTTATAACTCTATTAAAGCTGCAGTCCGCAGTTTTTCCTCTTTGTCGCCATCTCTGTTCGAAATCTGCAATTGCAGTCATTCGCGGAATTATCAATTTTACTTGAGTTGTACTTCAACACCCTCGACACCGCACAGCGCGGATAAACAATGTTTGAGGAGACTGTGAGGCTGTCGGTCACCGCGCCGGTGTGGATACTGGCATTCAGAATCACAGATTATTCTTTTTGGAAGTATGACATAAGAATAAGAATTTTCACCAGAAAATGTCATCTGAACTACTAAGAAACATCCACTTTTGTTCTGGTTCTGACATTGCAGTAAATCGCGCTGATTAAATCTAACAATCGCATATAGGTTATCATATCACGCAAAACCGTGCAAATTATACTTTGTTCTCAAAGTTAACAATGTCAGCATTGCGTAACTACATGTAATGTCCTTCCGATATGTATCCTTGTTTTCGCATGGGTCCGGTTGCAGTCTCTTGTTTTCTGTAGACACTCCGAAGTCCTTTGAACCTTTCTGGAACCGCCATCAAATTGATAAGTTTAACCCTTTCACGCGTACGATCACACCGGTGTGATCAGTCTTGGCTGGTCCCTGGAGCGTACGATCACACCGGTGTGATCAGTCTTGGCTGGTCCCTGAAGCGTACGATCACACCGGTGTGATTAGAACGGTCAGTGCATCACGTGATCAACTGCTAAATTCAAACGTGCTTTCGTGCGTTGGCTGACGCTGAGCCAGAGACGGACGCACTCAGTGCTGTCATAAATCACAACTATTGAGTGTTTTCAACCACATAATGTTTATTTTAGGTTTCAGACATTTAAATACACATAGTACTAGCAAAACAATGATTTTGAGTTTGTAATATACACACTGATGTCTATGGAAGCGGCAATAATAATCCTTTCCATTATAAAAAGACGACACGTTTTATTCGTTTCAGATACACATTGTGTAAGTAGCTTTACATTTGACCCTATTCTTCTCCCAGTTCACCGGCCACTTACTTTCATGTATTTCGTCAGAAGTGGAGGAACTGACGTGTTGTAAATCCAACAGATCCGATTCTCCGAACTGTAAAACAAACTAAAATGGCGCCGCTCATTGTGCATACAGCTCAACTAACGCGATCGTTATAAAGATGTTTAAACAACAAAACCCATCCACTTGCACATATTTGACAATCGAAATATCAGTGTTTCATGCTATAGATAATACATTTCTGAATTTTTTAATAAAAGAGGAAAAATTACATAAAAGCAGATCATCATTCATTCAGCGCTGTGTTGTGGTTGCGCTGTGTCACGTGACAAGCAATGACGCGTGACATTAAATTATGGAAACATTAAAGTGACAAGTTCTAAATAACGGTTGCCTTGAAAACCTCACGCTGGGGGGTCAGTTAGAATATTTTAAACTTATGTGTGAAAGGGTTAATTATATCAAGTGCTGTGAGAAAAGGCTATAAATCTCCACCTCCAACATCCTCACACGCAATATAGCCGACTAGCCGAGACTCTTCTTTATGTGTACAGATGTGACGTAATGACGCAAAGACATGCTTGAATCTCCCGCGGAAATCCAGTACCACTGGAATCAAAAACATTATTACAAGCTTACCGCTTTGAATCGAGCTAAGGCAAGCAGATCGTTTTGAACACTGGCTGGTTATGTATTTTTTTAAATATGTATTTTGGATAATTTTTAATGCCAAAAAAGCTACGGACTGCAGCTTTAAACTATAATCACTGGCTTCCGGTAACGGCCGCTCCCGAGTCTAGTTCTGGCAGAAGAGTGACCTTTGACCTGACGCAACTCAGGTTCTTTTAACTCCCATTATAAAGCTTGGAATGACTCTTTATAAAGAGCTTATATTTTTTAATATAACTCCAGTTGTGTTTTGCGGATAGACGTAAGTCATACACACCTAGGATGAGTAAATTATGGGATCATTTTCATTTTTGGATGTACTAACCCTTTAAAGGAGCATTTCACCCATTTCAACATTAATCTTTATTGAAAGTGGGTCATATTATGTAGTCGAAATGTAAAAGAAATTTTGAATTTGGTGCCCTCTTGACCGAGAAAAGACAGAAAAAAACTTTAGGGCGCATTTGTATGTAAGACAACAACTCCCACAATGCACCACATTGCACAGCTCCGCAAGCCACTCTCACTAATCCAGAACAGCGCAAACATCAGAGAAATCACTCTTCCGTCTACAAGGCTAGCTGCCATCAGAGTTTGAAATTCATTTCACACAAAATTTCGAGTTAGTTGGCTGTGGCAGGACGAGGGCGTTGGACGTGAGAGGGCGGTGCGATATAAAAATGTTTAAATGTTCGCCGGTTCCCGCCTCCTCCTTCCCACAAAAATGAAACCCGTTACATTGGCAAACTCATTAGTGAATTAACGTTACTCCTCGTTTGTATTTCTTTCTATATGGTGAATTATTGCATGATACCTGGATGTTCAGTCAGAACATATGCGGTGCGACACTAGGATGGTTCACATCACAACACAAACGTCCGTGTGCTCGTTTGATTCAGAGATTTCATCCAGGAGAAATTGCCATTGTTGAAATTCTCTGCAGCAGATGGACTCTATCTGTGTCCGTAGCGCACAGCGAGAGCACTGGCACCAGCAGTCCGCCCAGCTCGAGCCAGTCCGGGCTCCTCGTCCGCGACAGGCAGCCGCCTCCTGTTCCTCCATCAGCCTCAGCTGCTCTTCACTATATTGCGGCTCGTAAAGATAGCCACGAACATTGGATTCGAGCAGCAGAATTTCAAAATCCTCCTCTTCCATATCATGTTTAGTTTCTTCCGTAATTGTCGTAATTGTCATAACTTCCTATCTCCACAGCGCTTGTTAGCTTAGCTTCCAAACAAGATGGCTCATATTGATTTCAGTATCTGCAAGTGAAGTCCCACCCACTGATCTGTAATAGGTCTGTAGCGTGAGTGGGTCCCACACCCTGGATAAATGATGAGCTAGTGTTTGTAGTCTCAACCCTTATACAAAGAAATGGGACTTCCTGCTTTTTATGACGCAAAATGACGATTTTTACGTCATAAAAATCAGGAAGTGAAACACTTGAATCCTTATTTCTCCCATCTCAGGGGAAAAATAAGGGAATAAACCATGACCATTCAAAAATATGACTGGGTTTCTAAAGATACAAAGCTTAATGCAAATGGGTGAAGTGTCCCTTTAAACAAGAAATCTTTTTTTATTATTATTAAAACCAATTACTGAATTATTTCCAATATTTGCATGTTTTATTATTTTTATTTCTTCTATTGCTTGGGTTTGGTCTATTTTATTGCTAACAGTTTACATCTGTTGTATAACTATTTTTCACTTGCATTAATTGTTCCTGACGTAACCATACACTCCCAAAGCAATGTCTGTTTAAAGAAACTGGAATATTTTTTCCAATGTTTTCAATTTTCCTTGAATGGTATGATAAAAATAATTTCCACATTCTATTGTTTCTTTTGCTTTTCAGGCACAAAGCAATGCAAATGCACTAGAGAAATCAATGGAGCATCTCCAGTCTGAACACAATAAGCTAAAGCTACAGCATGAGCAGCACAAGAACAAGGTCTGATTGACTCAACAAAGAATTCCTTCATACTAATAATGTAAAGTATTCACTCACATTTGCACGTGAAAATTACTGTCAGAGAATGTGATAAATTATTCAGGCTCACGTGTGAGCGGCATCCAATCAAAACCTGTAGGTTATAAAATTACATCAGAATAAACTATCTGCAAAATACATTTGTCTGCTTTCCATCCCGATCCATTTTATATCCAATTTATCTTTTAGACAGAGTGTCAAGGTAAAGACAGTTTAAATAATGCATCTTTTTGGACCCAAAATATGTCCTGTTCCTAAGCCCTGATGCTAAGTTATATAAATATAGTTTGTGTGAATGGATTGACCTATATGCAACTCTCTATTTCTTTATCACTTTGGTATAACTCTTCATACCATACTGTGATTGGTCAGGTTGCAGTGACAGAAGAGGAGCGAGAGCGTCTATTGGCTGATCTGCAGGAGAAGGCCGCCTCCTTAGAGAGGAGACTAGAAGCAAACTACTCTCAGGATGAAAACCTACAGGAACTGCTGAAAGAGGTCAGAGGACACGTGTTTATACATGCCTTTCATCTTACTGCAGTTTCAGTCATCTAATATCTGCATGTTTTTTTTTGTGTGTGTTTAGAAGTCTGCATTAGAGCAGAGGTTAGAGGAGGCCAGAGGTCAGTTACTGGAGACCAGAACAAATCACACCACAGCAGTCAGTTCACTGGAAGCCCAGGTAACCCAGCATCTAACCTCATTCGCTGCTCTACATTATTACTTGTCGTTTTTAAATGATTTTTAGGCCAGAAATAGTCATGTAAATAAGTACAATCTTTAAAAAAAGAAAATTGCCTGTTATGTGTAATTAATGTTTCCCTTCATGTTACTTTTGGTTCAGTAAACATCTGTTTTTGGTATTTTACTATTTTAATAACATATACACTACCATTTAAAAGTTTTTGATGGAAACATTCATTTGATCAAAAAGTAAAAACAGTAATATTTGAAATATTATTGCAATTTATTGCAACTGTTTTCTATTTGAATATATTTTAAAATGTAATTTTATTCCTGTGATCAAAGCTGAATTTTCAGCATCATTATCCCAGTCTTCAAGTGTCTCCTGATCCTTCAGAAATCATTCCAATTTGGTGCTCAAGAAACATTTCTGATTATTATCACTGTTGAAAACAGCTGTGCTGCTTAATATTTTTGTGGAAACCGCGAAACACTATTTTCTTAGATCAATCGAAAGTAAAAAAAAAAAAGCATTTATTTGAAATCTTTAAAACATTATAAATGTCTTTACCTTAATAATACACCTTAAATTGATCAAAAGTAAAGTATTCATGTTGTTAAAAAAAGTCTTTTTAAAAAAATAAACTTTTAAACGGCAACGTGGAATGTATTTAAAGTATCCAAATACAGAATTTAATCATTATTCAATCATATTTAATTGTAGATGTGAATCAAATTGAATTTGCAAAAACCCTTTGGAATAGAGTCAAATATCTATGGTTTGCGAATCAGACCGATTCACTGTACTGTACTGTACTGTTCAGTGCTTAGTGCTGCTATACTCTATTGCTTCATACAGCTGTTAGTGAGAGAATTCCTGTTTCTCATTTGTTTCCAGATCTCTCGACAGAAAGCCAGCATCACAGATCTGCAGACTCTGGTCAAGCACAAAGACGATTCGTCCAGGGCTTACAAAGAGAGGACAGACGCACAGGTGAGAGCACTACGATTCTCTAGTTAACCACACATCACATGACCGTGGCTGATTGATCCGAATGATGTGAATGTGTTCTGTCAGATCTCAGAACTGGAGCAGAGGCTGGCTGACTGCGCTGAGAAGATGAAGAGTCTGCAACAGCAACTCGAAGACAGTGAAACGCACACAGAAAAACTGGTACATTATGTCAGTCAAAGTCTCACCAAACGTCCCAATAGCCTGTTCAGTTCCGTCCATCGGTTTGTTACTACCATCAACTGTTTTTGCTGAAATGTCGCCCTCTTCTGTCAGAGATGGGTCATACTTACTGGGACGGCAGCATTGGATGAGGAAAAGATGTTATGGTGTTTAGGGTTATTAAAAAATGGGCTTGTCGGGCAGCTCAGTGTCTGTCTTACAGATCAGCTTTATTGTTAATTTGCCTTAGAGTTTTGACCTTTGGTCCCATAGCAGGTGGAGTGGTCGGAGGAGAGAGAGCGACTACAACAGCAGGTCTCGACACAGAGACAGAGAGGCTTGGAGAAAACAGCCAGGCTGGAGGAGGAACTTCTTGCTCTACAGAGAGAGAGAGAAACCGAGGTCAACAAGCATCAGGACAACCTGGTGTGTAACGCATCACTCGTGTTTCTTTGACGATCATGAACTTAACATGGGAACATTATTAAAAGTTTGTCTGATGTTTGTGTCTTTCTCTCAAGCGGTTGCTGGAGGAGGAAAAGGCCTCACTGTTGAAGAGCAAAGCTGAGATTGACAGCACTGTAGAGAGACTGACAGCAGAACTCAACCAGTCTAGAGTGAGAATCATCTGCATCTGCACAAACAGATTCACTATGTAACACTACCATTCAAATGTTTGGGTCGATAAGATTTTGAAAGAAGTCTCTTTATTTGATCAAAATTGCAAAAACTTAAAATTGTGAAATATTATTACCATTTAAAATAACTGTTTTCTACTTTAAAGGGGTCATATAATGCCATTTTTATACAAGCTAATATGATTCTTTAGGGTCTAAATGAAAAGTTTGTAATATACTTTAATAAAAAATTCTCATTAGTATTGTAAGAAAACACAAATTTTACCTGGTCAAAAACAGCTCTGTTTTCAGCACGCCGTTTAAGTGCATGTCTTTAAATGATAATGAGCTTTTCTCAGCCCGCTCCTCTGTTCTGTGGGGCGTTTTGACACAACACACATGGAGTGTTGCCTTGACAAAAGAATGGCAGAAAGAATGGCATCGGGAGTCTCTGAGTACACTTCTGTGCAACCTTCTGTACTTCTTGATCAGTAACAGACACCGTTATAAACCATCTACAACAGTAAGCTTAGTGTAGTGTTACCACGTTAACTTTAACACCTGCGTACACAGTATGTAATAACACAATAACCATAATGCGTTGTTCATTATAAACGTGGGATTATGAATTATATTGAGAGCGTTGTACATAGAAAACATGCCGTAATGTACCCTGAGTGTAAACCTTAGCCTTATTCATCGTGAAGCATGCCAGCTATTTGCAAAGATTAATGTAAAGGTTAATAAAACTTTACACTCACTTCTTCTGGAGGTTCAGCAGGAACACGAATAGTTGGTACCGATTATTTTTTCAGGAGCAGCTTCTTAGCAAAACCATCTTGATACTTACTGACCCTCGTTTATAAAGCAGTCTGGTGAGAAATGATTCGCTCAAACATGAAAGCATTGACGTTGATCGTGGGGAATATTCCCTTCGAAAACAAAACTCAGCCACTGCGTCTTCAGCGGTTCAGATTTAGGAACATCAAAATGACTGCAGTGTTCGTTATTACACCCAAGAACAGAACACCACAATCGCTTAAGACGCCATTCTGCTCCATTGTATCAACAATAGCAGACTATGATGACAGTTCGCTCAGGGTGGGTCTGTGTTGAAACGCTGCTGTCAATCAACAGTCGTGGGAGGGGCGTCCGACCGTGTGACATCACACGATCGAACGGCTCGATTTGAGACGGGAAAAACATATAAGGAGATAAAAAAAAAACACATGGATTTTTATCATTATATGATGGTTGTGTACAGGCACTGCCAACGCACATTTCAGTACAATCAACTTGTATGTGCATGTACCATTATATGACCCCTTTAATGGATTTTAAAATGTAATTTATTCCTTTGTTGTCAAAGCTGAAATTTCAGCATCATTACTCCAGTCTTCAGTGTCACATGATTCTTCTAAAAGCATTCTAATATACTGATTTGGTGCTCAAGAAACATTTCTGATTATTATCAATGTTGAAAAAATAGTTGAAAAAAAAAAATAGTTTTTGCAAACCATGATAATTTTTTTCCAGGATTATTTAATGAATAGATTAGAAAGGTCAAAAGAACAGCATTTATTTGAAATAGAAATTAGAAATGTGTAAATACTGTCACTTTTGATCAATTTAATGTATCTTTTCTATATAAAAGTGTTAATTTCTTAAAAAAAAATGTAAAAAAAAAATTCTTCCTGCCCCCATACTTTTGAAAGGTAGTGTAAGTTAAAACCGAAGGACAGTACAGCTAATATTATAAAACGGTCCATCATAATCCCTACTGGTTGACCATCCAGTCAGTCATACCGCCCAGTCCTACTGTGCACGTTTCAGGAGGTATTTTGTGAGCCTGAGTCGTGTTGCTGACCAGTATAGCATTTGTGTGACATATCTGTTTGTGTCACAGGCGGATTTGAGCAGCAGACAGACGGTCAGCGTTGAAATTGCCAAAGCTCTGGAGGAAACCAGAAAACAGAGGGAAGAACTCCAACAGCAGGTTAATTCACCGGCGTATTCAAATATGCATGCTTCTTTTCACTCATAAAGCCATGCACCTGTTTTACTTAATTTTATTGTATTTTATAGGTCAGCAAAATGACAGAGTCTCTTGAGAAGGCGGAACAGGAAGTGAGTCGTCTTTCTCAGGATTTAGGGGCAAAGGAGGAAGAACTAAACTCGTTGAAGGAAGGTGAGGGACCAGATGTGTTTTGGCAGCAGGAAAGAAGCTGGTTCAACCCCTCCATAATTAGCTGTTTATTAGCCGTTTAATTTTTTTAGAATAAAAAAAAAATATGGTTTTGGTTACACATTTTAATGTTTTAAATGTATGTTTTGTTAGTTTATTGCTTTATTATTATTACTTTATATATAAATACAGTGCTGGTCAAAATGATTTGCCCCCTTGATAAATATGATCAAAAATGGCTGTAAAAAATAAATCTGCATTGTTAATCCTTTTGATATTTAATTACAAAAATTTTCTAAAATCTAACCTTTCATTCAAGTAAAAGAATTGAAAGTGTGGGGGGGGGGGGGTATATATATATAATTTATCATTATATATATATATATACTGGTTTTGATACTAAACTTCTGATAATGATACTAAGATTCTCAAACCTTAAGAACACAAAACAGCTTCAGTTAATTTCTTGCTTCATTCCAAATTCAGACATGACCAAAGGAGTCAGATGTTAATTTAGTAACTGCTTTGACTTATTTAATGGGTCGGTACAATGATTTTGTTTATATTATTTAAACTGGTAATTAGTGTGAGCAATGTATTAAAAGAACCATCTTCAGAACGCTTATGTGTTTTATAATGATCAGCATTAAAAAGCTTCTGTTTCTTATTGTGTGTATTTGTGTGTGTCAGAGCTGAAGGCAGCCCGTAGCAGTCTGTCTTCTCTGCAGGCTGAGTGTAAGTCTCGTCGTTTGGAGGCTGAGGAGAGAGAGCGAGAACACACCTCTCAGCTGACATCACTGCAGCAGGAAGTCCTCACACAAACACAGCAACTCTCTTCTTACCAGTCCCAGGTCAGTGTGTGCTTTTACCCACCTGAGCTGCTTGCTGTTAGATACAATGTCTTACCATTTTTATGTTTTTGTATTGACATATCTCTTTGTGTGTGGCAGGTGTCTGATCTGGAGGGTGAGGTGTTGAGATTAACAGCACAGTCACATGCAGACGAGTGTGATGGTGAGCAGAACGGGACGGTTACTGCAAGTGATCTTGACCAGTTACAAATGGTCAATAAAGACCTCGAGCAACAACTGGCTGAAAAAAACAAGGTGAGAGCAAAGAAAAGCACTGAAATTAATCAATATAAGTTCTAAGAAGATCAGAGATTTTAGAGTGCCCCTATTATGCTTTTTGGATATTAGCTTTCATGTTGTGTGTATTCTGATCTGTAATCTACAGATACATTACATATGTAATGTAATGTAACTGTTTGTTAAGGTAAAAGGTCTACAAAGCAAGCTTGCTGCTTGCAAACTACATCTACCTTGACCCTTAAACACTGTAGTTGTAGAGAGCCCTGAAAGAGTTTTGTTCGTGTTGTCGACATGTAAAAAATGTCTGTTTTATGCGCTACGAAAGCAAATTAACTTTGCATGCATTTCCAAAGATTGAGGACTCAGTCTTGAATTTATATGGTAAAACCTACGCCATTGTTACTGTTCGTATCACTGTGTATTCAAGTGCTGAGGAAGCCTTCGGAGCTAAAATTCAGATTTGGTAATGGCTGTTTCATTTCTGACACGCGCTGTAAAAGCGGTCGACCAATCCCAACAGACTGGGCCATCTGACCAATCAGAGCAGAGTAGGCTCGTGTGGAAAGGAGTTTAGAGAGACTGAATCCTTTATCAAATCATTTCTGACACTGAGAAAATAGATGATGCTGAATAAATTATCATAATTTTTATTTATGTTTCCTTGCATGTACATCTTTTATTGAAGACCTCCAAAACATAAATATGAGCCTTTAAATGGGCATAAAAGGGGCACTTTAACATTTTATTTTTTTTAATTATGAACTTGTAATTTTATGTAAGACCATAATTTATACAGAGAACATATTTTACAACAATACATTATTTAAATTAATTACATCAGTTATTTGGAGAATGTTTTAAGTGGTTTAAACTGCACTTGTCTTAAAAAGACAAAATAAAATAATTCCCTATTTGTTTATTTTATTAATATGTCTAGTTTCATTGTGCTCCAATCATTCATACATATTACTGTAAATTATATTACTATAAAATTATTATATTAAATTATTATTATATATATATATATATATATATATATATATATATATATATATATATATATATATATATATATATATATATATATATATATATATATATATAAAATGTAAAAACAGTTGTAATCAAATTTCCATTACAAATGTAATATGTTTCTCCACATTTGAACCAACTTTGCTGACATAGCCAAGCTTGCACTGGAGGTGGAAAATTATATTCACCAATAATATTACCCTATTTTAATTATAATTTGTGTTAAGCGAAGGGTCAAAGGTGTAATTAAATATCCAATTACAGAAATAAATGACAGCTGTAATTTCATGCAGGTATTTTTAAAATTTAAGTACAATGTACAAACATGAATGCATACATTGTATCAAATGATCAATTTAAATGTAAGTACATAGTAGTTAAAGTCAAGACACTTAATATAAAGTGGGACCAAACAATCTACTATATATTTGATATATATATATATATATGTAATAATGTTTTTATATTATTTTTTGTCAGACAATAAAGCAGTTACAGCAGAGGCTTGCAGAACTGAAGAGGACACTACAGAAAGAGCTGGTACGTGTGTTTATTCAGATGCATTTGTCAGTGTACTGTAGGAAACTCAGTCCATGTCAGCTGTCAGCAAACATTTCCTCACGTGTTTATGCAACAGAAACTGAAACCAGATCCTGACTCTGAGATGAGGGAGAGACTCCAGGAGAGATCGGCCGATAAGATGCTCTCAGAGACACAGATGCCCACCACAGCTCCAACCCCAGCTCAAGGACTCCCTCAAACCCCAGGCCTGCCGCCCATCACCTCCAACACCACAGTCACCAACAGTTCAGACCTCACCGACACAAGAGAGATCAACTTTGAGTACCTCAAACACGTGGTGCTGAAGTTCATGTCATCCAGAGAGGCAGAAGTGAGGGCTTGATCGGTTTCTGACCTGTTCAGATTACAAAAAAAAAAAAAAAAAAAATTACACTACCTTTCTAAAGTTTGGGGTCAGTAGTTTATATATATATATATATATATATATATATATATATATATATATATATATATATATATATATATAAATTAGTACTTTTAATCAACAAGAATGCATTCATTTGATCAAAAGTAACCGTAAAGACGTTATATAATGTTTCAAAAGATTCTATTTCACTTAAATGCTCAAATTATAATAACAGTGATAATAAGAAATGTTTCTTGAGCACAAAGGGGCTTATCCAATGTTCTAAAAATACAGCGCTCAAGTTAAAAGAAGTTCAACTTTTAAAAAGCTCGTTTCTGAAGACTGGAGTAATGGCTGGTAAAAATATAGCTTTGCCATCAAAGAAATAAATATATTAAAAACATTTCAATTGTAGTAACATTTCGCTATATTACTGTTTTTACTGTATTTTTTATCAAATTAATGCAGCCGTGGTGAGCAAATAGAGCCATCTTTCAAAACATGAACAATTCTTACTGACCCAAACTTTTTTAGTGTACATCCAATCATCTTTTGTTGTCCTATAAATGTTTTTTTCGGCACATTATTTACCCTAATAATCCTCTTAATACAATCCGGTTAGTATAGGCATCAGTGATTTTTAAACTCTGGACTAGTGTACGTGATGTAGTGATGTAAGTGATGCTTGAATGAATGAGATGTTACCTCTCTCTCTCTCTCTCTCTCTCTCTCTCTCTCTCTCTCTCTCTCTCTCTCTCTCTCTCTCTCTCTCTCTCTCTCTCTCTCTCTCTCTCTCTCTCTCTCTCTCTCTCTCTCTCTCTCTCTCTCTCTCTCTCTCTCTGTTCAGGCTTTCCAGCTCATCAGAGCTGTTTCAGTACTTCTGCATTTCACTAAAGATGAAGAGGACATGCTCAAACAGACACTGGAGTACAAGGTGTGTAAGAGAACCAAGTCGAAGTATGATGGAGGACGACATGTAGAAAGTCAGCTTGCTTTCTTTTCAACTCTCAATACACCCGGCAGAGTTCTCCCACGGACCCTTGAGCTAACTAGGCCACTCTGCTAAGGCAGATAACAATGTGGGTCAGGATATCTGGCTCACCACACCGAATCAAACCATTAGCTCTCAGTGACACAGGTCAGGAATAGCATCTGGGAGGTGTTTATAGCTCAACCCAGCTGGAAATCACTGCACATCAATGTGCTACATTACACGCGCTGCCCCTTTAAACACTGTGGTACACTGGCACTCTGTGGTGTGTGTGTGTGTGTGTGTGGAGGATTTGTGAAGAATTTTTTTACATGAGTTTGACTTTTATTTAGAATAGAAGTCCAATATTGGATGGATGGATATTAAAAATGAAAAGGAAAAATGTTTATACATGTATAAAATTCTATAGCAGTGCATTCCTAATCACGTTCTGAAATATCCTGTTCTCTGACAAAATGAGGTGGCCAGATTTCTGAATAGTGTGTGTGTTTGAAGGATAGAAGCACTATTTGAGTCTAATGTTTTGTGTGTGTTTCAGATGTCATGGTTTGGTTCCAAGCCCACACCCAAAGGAATCATACGGCGTTCCATCTCAGGAGCCTCAAGTTTGAGCTGAGAGACAAAAACATCTCTGATACAAAGTGAAAGAGGGAACGGTGAATGATCTCGGTAGGAAACTACTGACGTCTGAAGGGAACAATTGCAGACACTGCAGTTTCAATCTCTGCCTCAGCAGTTCCTATGTAGCTCATGCCCTTTAAAGAATGGGACACAAAAACAACAGTCCATTTTACACTCAAATATTGCAGGGACTAAAAAAAATGCTTTATGAACATCAGCTTTCTGTGAACTGGCGAGTTTCATCTTTTAAGTTAAATGGCATCATCCGTCTCAACTCATGGTCTCTGTAGTTTCATCCGCTTTCAAAAAACAACCACTGCTGTTTCCAACAGCCTTCGACTGAGGAAGATCTTTCAACACAAAAAGGAGTATTTATTTTCTTTTACTTTTTTGTAACGCCAGTCTGCGCTTTAGCTGGTGTTCAATCAAATCATCTACTCCATTTCACTGGTACTCATGAAGACAATAATCATATGGCCTTTAAATACTGTACGTCAGTGAAAATCAGGAATGGGATGTCATAAGATATAATGTTGTGATTTTGAATATGTGGAAGCATCTTACTTTAATCTGCCTTGTTTATGTGTAAATTACAATTACGTACATTCCATACAAGTATTTATAAATGAATACCTGTATATAAGTGATAAGAGGATTTATAAATCAGTGGATACTTAAGTTATGTTTTTTGTACATCATATACATGCATTAGTCGCAATACTGTTCATGAGTGTGTATGTGTATGAGATTCTTCACTGTGGGCTTGAAACTGTAATATAGAGGCATATATGCACAGACTGAGGAAACAAGCATGCATGCCTTATACAACTGAATGCTTTGATTGTACTTTGGTTTTGAGTGTATGTTGAAGCATTTGAGTACACTTAAAGCCTTAATGTTCAAGGCTAAAATACTATCAACTGCATTTATATTTCTCTGAGAATAAGTCAATAGAAACATCTTTTCATTTTACCTGTGAAAACCAAGTCGTTTTCGGTCCGAGCCAGTGTTTTGCTGTCAGAACGATGTAATTGTGTGTGTTTTAACACTTTGAGGAGCATCAGCAGTAAGGTTAACCACTCTAAATGGCTGACTCTTCTGGTAATAATAACTGTATTCAGCATTGAATATATCTGTGGGATGCTCAATGTGTGTTTGCTGTTTTTAGAAAAAGAAACCCAAAGAATTTCTGTTTTATGTAAAGCTTGAATCAGCCGATTCAGAAAATTAGCTGTGCCGTAAATGAAGGTTCTCTGAAATCCCATTGGAAAATGCAGATAAAATGCCCTGTGTGTGAACAGTTAGGAATGACATTGGAAGATCCATAATGCACTTTTCTACTACTGTATCCATGTTTGTTTTGATGTTATGATACTGTAGCTATCACGACAGTATCCATTGCCTCTGCTTTCAGCAAAATACCACTACATCCTTAATTTGGTTTCACTTCATGGTATGTCAGGAATATCAAAACTTGATAAAAAAAAAATTTAAATCTTTCTCAGTGACTTAGTCTAAAGACGACTCATTTGTACTTCTATGTGGCTACCAGTGCTGACTTTAGTGTTTTTGTTCTAATAGTGGATCTGAAAGTGATGAGACAAAGCCTTTCTAAATCATTTTAGAGCAGAACTAACAGATCAATAATTAACGATGAACATTAGCATTCAGTTTCACTTGCGAGATTATAGATTAGTTACTATATAACTAATACACGTACACACTACAGCTAAACAATTTAGTCAATTCACCTTTTAGTGCTTAATCCCATTCTATACACATAGAGTTCAGTGACAGTGACACAGAACCAAACTGAACTAGTTAATAATGACGTATTTCTCTTGTATGCACAAGAAAACCACAGGAAAAGAGGTATGAGTCTTTACTTAGGGTCTGTTTACACGTCAGTGATGTACTAAAAACAATTTTTTGCGTACAGGCGACAAAAGTTCTGAACACAATCCCAGTTCCCGTTCACAAATCAGTGAAAATAACTAAAAACACTGTATTCTGCTGCCAGGCCAGTAGTTGGCGATGTCGCTTTTTAAAGAAACTGTGCGCCTAGAGACTGAACATATACGCATGCACATTTTTGTAGTTAACACAGAGACTATAACGGTATCGCTTTCAAAAACGTGCACTTTAGGGGCGTTAACACGACACCAAAAACGGATAACTTTTTATGCGATTTGCCCATTCAGTTACACAATGATGGCGTATTGGGGGCCTGAAAATGTAAACCCTTGAAAAAGGGTTTCAAAGTACAAGCAATAACAGTATCGTTGTCAAAAGTTTTCATGCTCCCAAAACACAGCTGTAAAGTCAAGTCACCTTTATTTATATAGCGCTTTTTACAAAACAGATTGTTTCAAAGCAGCGAAAATGTAAATGTAAACTGTCGTGTAAATGAACGGCCAAAACGCATAAATATTTTTCAGTTTTTAGTTGAAAATGGTATTGTAAAGACCCCCTAAAATAAACCTAAATAAATCCAAGTGCTTTAATATTGAAAATAAGACCAAAATAGACCAATAATATGGACATGGCAATACTGCAAGAGAGTGCTCTGCAAAGCAGCCTTCCAATCATATAAAGAAAAACACAACACTTATGTTGATGGTGGTTTAGTTAAAATTGCAGAAAATAATGGCCTGGTTTCACAGACATGCTTAGATTAAGCCTGGATTAGGTCTTAGTACACGGCATTTAAGTGGCTTTTGTAAACATGCCTTAGGAAAAAACATTACTAGTGTGTATTGTGAGACAAAACAATAGCAGTGCCATGTTTTAGGATATGTCAGTGCAAGTTGCTTTCAGTTAAAACAGCTCAAACATGCATTTTAGACTGGGACTGGAATTAAGCCTTGTCTGTGAAACCGGGGTAATGATTCTTTGGTCAAGAATAGGAGATACCAAACATTCAAGACGGCAGAGTCGTGTTCCGTACACACTTAACGGTAATTTAGGGCATCCATTCCGTATTTAAATGTGTTTGTCACTTCTGAAACTTTAGTGAGTACATGGCCAACTCAATAAGTGCATAGCTGTACTCAATAATGCATATTATGTGGCAACCTGTTATTGTTGCTATGGTATTGCTCTACCAGCGGCTGCCAAGGGGGGTGTTTGGCAGCGGTATAACCGGAAACATTGTCCCAGACCCTGTGATGTGAGGGGCCCACAAATTTTGTCTTGATCCCTCTAAATTTTAGCAGCAGCCATGAGTATCACTATTAGTATTCCTCATATTAGGATTCAGGATTTAAGCAACCTCCAACCCTATGGTTTAAACCAGATGTGAAACTATCTACATTCTGTGACATGAATGATGCCTCAAATCACTTTTGTTTTTTTTAAGGAGAGATATACTATTACTCTTCAAATTGGACATACTAAAATAGGCAAAAAAAGTCATACCTAGGGGAACATTTCCAGAGACTTGTGTAGGAAAACCATATATTTTCCTCAAAAACTGTAAAGTGAAAAGACTGGAGCGCTTTATGAACAGATTAAATTTAGGCTTGTATTTACATATAAACATTTATCAACGCACACATCAGTTGTGGTAAACATAGTTTAAGCATGTTTGCTCCATGTGCAAGAATAAATGAGGTTCATTCTTGTGTTACGCAGCATGTTTGAGCTTCAGCAAGGACCAATGAGGTTCATTCACGTGTTACGCAGCACGTTTGAGCTTCAGCAAGGACCAATGAGGTTCATTCACGTGTTACGCAGCACGTTTGAGCTTTAGCAAGGACCAATGAGGTTCATTCTTGGTTATGTTACGCAACATGTTTGAGCTTCCACAAGAACCAATGAGGTTCATTCTCGTGTGTTACGCAGTATGTTTGAGCTTTAGCAAGAACCAATGAGGTTCATTCTCGTGTTACGCATCACATTTGAGCTTTAGCAAGAACCAATGAGGTTCATTCTCGTGTTACGCAGCACGTTTGAGCTTTAGCAAGAACCAATGAGATTCATTCTCGTGTTACGCATCACATTTGAGCTTTAGCAAGAACCAATGAGGTTCATTCTCGTGTTACGCAGCACGTTTGAGTTTCAGCAAGAACCAATGAGGTTCATTCTCGTGTGTTACGCAGTTTGAGCTTTAGCAAGAACCAATGAGGTTCATTCTCATGTTACGCAACATGTTTGAGCTTCCACAAGAACCAATGAGGTTTATTCTCGTGTTACGTAGCACGTTTGAGCTTCAGCAAGAACCAATGAGGTTCATTCTCGTGTGTTACGCAGTTTGAGCTTTAGCAAGAACCAATGAGGTTCATTCTCGTGTTACGCAGCACGTTTGAGCTTCAGCAAGAACCAATGAGGTTCATTCACGTGTTACGCAGCACGTTTGAGCTTCAGCAAGAACCAATGAGGTCCATTCTCGTGTTACGCAGCACGTTTGAGCTTCAGCAAGAACCAATGAGGTCCATTCTCGTGTTACGCAGCACGTTTGAGCTTCATCAAGAACCAATGAGGTTAATTCACGTGTTAGGGAGCACGTTTGAGCTTCCACAAGAACCAATGAGGTTCATTCTCGTGTGTTACGCAGTATGTTTGAGCTTTAGCAAGAACCAATGAGGTTCATTCTCGTGTTACGCAGCACGTTTGAACTTCAGCAAGAACCAATGAGGTTCATTCTCATGTTACGCAACATGTTTGAGCTTCCACAAGAACCAATGAGGTTCATTCTCGTGTTACGCAGCACGTTTGAGCTTCAGCAAGAACCAATGAGGTTCATTCTCGTGTTACGCAGCATGTTTGAGCTTCAGCAAGAACCAATGAGGTTCATTCACGTGTTACGCAGCATGTTTGAGCTTCAGCAAGAACCAATGAGGTTCATTCTCGTGTTACGCAGCATGTTTGAGCTTCAGCAAGGACCAATGAGGTTCATTCTTGGTTATGTTACGCAACATGTTTGAGCTTCCACAAGAACCAATGAGGTTCATTCTCGTGTGTTACGCAGTATGTTTGAGCTTTAGCAAGAACCAATGAGGTTCATTCTCGTGTTACGCATCACATTTGAGCTTTAGCAAGAACCAATGAGGTTCATTCTCGTGTTACGCAGCACGTTTGAGCTTTAGCAAGCACCAATGAGATTCATTCTCGTGTTACGCATCACATTTGAGCTTTAGCAAGAACCAATGAGGTTCATTCTCGTGTTACGCATCACATTTGAGTTTCAGCAAGAACCAATGAGGTTCATTCTCATGTTACGCAACATGTTTGAGCTTCCACAAGAACCAATGAGGTTTATTCTCGTGTTACGTAGCACGTTTGAGCTTCAGCAAGAACCAATGAGGTTCATTCTCGTGTGTTACGCAGTTTGAGCTTTAGCAAGAACCAATGAGGTTCATTCTCGTGTTACGCAGTTTGAGCTTTAGCAAGAACCAATGAGGTTCATTCTCGTGTGTTACGCAGTTTGAGCTTTAGCAAGAACCAATGAGGTTCATTCTCGTGTTACGCAGTTTGAGCTTCAGCAAGAACCAATGAGGTTCATTCTCGTGTGTTACGCAGTTTGAGCTTTAGCAAGAACCAATGAGGTTCATTCTCGTGTTACGCAGCACGTTTGAGCTTCAGCAAGAACCAATGAGGTCCATTCTCGTGTTACGCAGCACGTTTGAGCTTCAGCAAGAACCAATGAGGTTAATTCACGTGTTACGCAGCACGTTTGAGCTTCAGCAAGGACCAATGAGGTTCATTCTTTGTTATGTTACGCAACATGTTTGAGCTTCCACAAGAACCAATGAGGTTCATTCTCGTGTGTTACGCAGTATGTTTGAGCTTTAGCAAGAACCAATGAGGTTCATTCTCGTGTTACGCATCACATTTGAGCTTTAGCAAGAACCAATGAGGTTCATTCTCGTGTTACGCAGCACGTTTGAGTTTCAGCAAGAACCAATGAGGTTCATTCTCATGTTACGCAACATGTTTGAGCTTCCACAAGAACCAATGAGGTTTATTCTCGTGTTACGCAGTTTGAGCTTTAGCAAGAACCAATGAGGTTCATTCTCGTGTTACGCACTTTGAGCTTTAGCAAGAACCAATGAGGTTCATTCTCGTGTGTTACGCAGTTTTAGCTTTAGCAAGAACCAATGAGGTTCATTCTCGTGTGTTACGCAGTTTGAGCTTTAGCAAGAACCAATGAGGTTCATTCTCGTGTTACGCAGTTTGAGCTTTAGCAAGAACCAATGAGGTTCATTCTCGTGTGTTACGCAGTTTGAGCTTTAGCAAGAACCAATGAGGTTCATTCTCGTGTTACGCAGTTTGAGCTTCAGCAAGAACCAATGAGGTTCATTCTCGTGTGTTACGCAGTTTGAGCTTTAGCAAGAACCAATGAGGTTCATTCTCGTGTTACGCAGCACGTTTGAGCTTCAGCAAGAACCAATGAGGTTCATTCTCGTGTTACGCAGCACGTTTGAGCTTCAGCAAGAACCAATGAGGTTCATTCTCGTGTGTTACGCAGTTTGAGCTTTAGCAAGAACCAATGAGGTTCATTCTCGTGTTACGCAGCACGTTTGAACTTCAGCAACAACCAATGAGGTTCATTCTCATGTTACGCAACATGTTTGAGCTTCCACAAGAACCAATGAGGTTCATTCTCGTGTTTTGCAGCACGTTTGAGCTTCAGCAAGAACCAATGAGGTTCATTCTCGTGTTTTGCAGCACGTTTGAGCTTCAGCAAGAACCAATGAGGTTCATTCTCGTGTTACGCAGCACGTTTGAGGTTCATTCTCATGTTACGCAACATGTTTGAGCTTCCACAAGAACCAATGAGGTTCATTCTCGTGTGTTACGCAGTATGTTTGAGCTTTAGCAAGAACCAATGAGGTTCATTCTCGTGTTACGCAGCACGTTTGAGCTTCCACAGGAACCAATTAGGTTCATTCTCGCTGATCAATGTTTATATGTGAATGTGGCGAGCAGGATGAGGCAGAGGGTCGTGAGAGAGCGGTTCGATGCCGGTGGCCTGATTACTGATGAGCGACACCTGCGCGACGCACTGGTCTCGTATCTCTCACGGAGGAGCGGTGCGTCATCAGTAATCACGCCACCAGCCTCCCGCCGCTCTCTCACGACCCTCTGCCTCGTCCTGCTCACCACAGTGAATAAAAGCCTAAATTCAATCTGTTCGTCATATAAAGTGATTGAGTCTCAATTCATATGGATTAGTTTTACAATGTTTTTTGAAGAATCAAAGATTCAGTTGCATAGCTGCAAATGGAAGGATTAAAATCTCTCAGATTTCATCAAAAAGATCTTCATTTGTGTTCCGAAGATGAACAGGGTCTTACAGGTTTGGAATGACATGAGGGTGAGTAATTAATGACAGAATTTTGATTTTTGGGTGAACTAACACTTTAAGTGTGAAGTTAAAAGCATAAAAATATTGTTTTGCCATTACAGCCTAAATTTCTCAAAAATGATGTCCCCAAGAAGTATATCAGATGTGTAATGACCAAATAGTCAGATAAAAAGAAAATAAATACACTGTTAATGTTCTTTATTGCACCAGGCACTTCACAATAACCCTCCCGACCCGACGCCACACTACGAATTGAATTGACCCATAAATCCACCACCTTAATACTATATATTAAACATCATCTTCTTTCTGTACAATAAGAAAAACTAAGAATTGGAACTAAAGAAATGAGAACTACACATCCAAGAATGAGTGTAAACTAAGTAAAACAAGCAAATAAAACTTTCATATTCGTCACAGTATTTAATGCCCTGAAACTGCTGCTCAGGGCTTATACAGCAAAGTCTCTTCATGAGACTCATAGCCCTTCTGTCTCAATTCACAGACTGTCACACAACCGCTCACCTTCATTAGTCGAGAATCGTGTCTTCCGTATATTGAAGAATCAATCATTTACATTAAATACCATACAATATCTCTGTTTTGAGTGAAACAATCGCTTGGGCTTGAGTGGTTTTCCCCCGGATAAGGTCGAGTGAGAGAGGAAATTGTCCACGTCTAAGAAAAGAGAAACAAATCCCATGGCTGGTTATCTCTTATTTCTTTCGGCTTCTCAGACAGATTTTCTTGCAGTCAGCACCCGCACAATGGACCCCAGACCCCCCACAGCGAAGGCCTGAGTGAGAATATGAAGACAAAAATAGAAATAGACATGTGAGATGAAAAAAAAAAGGCTTAAAAGAAACCGAACCTCGTCATTCCCAGACAGACCTTTTCGTGCCACTGGAGCAGGATGGCGCTGCTGTTGTCTGAGGGCTTCTCGAAACCTCTGTAGATGTACTTCATCAGCAGGTCCACTCCGTTCTTGTCCAGGGACTTCACTGCCGACTCAATATCGCTGCTCTTGAATGCAGTCAGCACTCGTAACACCACCGCCTGGGCCCGCTCCTGAGAGAGGAGGACGACGGAGCGAAAGAAACAAGTGGAGGTGGTGTAAAAGAGAAACAGCTTGGACCGTTTAAATGCATGTGCTAGTGATGCACCAAAATGAATTTAAACCGGAAACCTATATAGAGTGGTGCAGGTATGACATCAGAACCCAGAAGACTAATTCGCCGCTGGTTCCTTCGAGATTTTACTTTGGCCTTTACAATGGGGAATTTCAATTTATGAGTAAAATAAAGCCTGTGGTAAACATAACTTGACTATACTTTGACGTTTTGTTCTACAATGTAAATTACACTGCCGAAATTTTGGTGCATCATCACTAATAATAATGCTTAATATTATTAAAGGAATATTTAATGTATACGTTAGGCTCAATCGACAGCATTTGTGGCATAATTTTTGTTACTGCAAAAGAAAAAATGACTCATCCGTCGTTTTCTTATATATATATATGTATATATATATATATATATATATATATATATATATATATATATATATATATATAAATAATA